>OW028575.1:41782752-42982752 GCA_932294295.1 Alitta virens
ATGTTGTCAAAAGTGACGAGCTGACGGTTGACAGGGTTCATGACAATACCCTTGAATTTGACTATTTCAGTGTTGTCGTTAAGTCTGTAACTGTAGGACTTCGGTCCTGAAGAAATGAATGCTGTTATGTATGCCCCTGACGGTAACTCGTCGGTCAGCTGACCCAGAAAATCTCCTAAGGGGGGCATATCTTGACCTTCAAGGGATGTGAAGATGACAGAGTCTGTGTCCATGTAGAGAACCCTTCGTTCCAGCTGTTCTATGAGACTGTAGAGTTTTAGCCTTGCCCAACATGTTGTAAATGACGCGACGACATCATTAGTCTTGATATTGTCAGGTTCAAAAGTTTCTCTACTTCTTGTTTCTACCAGCAGGCAGTCTTCGTTGACCATGTAGATCATCAAGATTTCGGTCGATGTGTCATTGGCTAGTTGTTTGAATTTGGAGGGGTCAAAGATGTACCGACTTTTGGACTGGTTCGGCTTCTCTCCAAATTTCCCCCAAAAACTGTTGAGTGCCAGCTTGGCTACAGTTCTTAGACCTTGGTTATGGCAGATGTTTTCCTGCCTCAGCATAATCCCCTCTGCTTCTTGGTAGTTTTGGATGTAGGTCTTGCGATCTTCTAGATCTTTGACCCATCCAGGGTATCCTGAAGACTCTTGCTTAATTCTGAGGAATGTATCAACATACTCCCTGAACAAGGTGTCTGAAGATTTTTCCCAGTGATAAACCTCATAAATCTTGATGACGGTGTAGCCTTTCTCTACTGCCTTCAGGATTTCAGGAGTGCAGTAGGTTCCAATAAGGGATCTCTGTTCAATGCTGCATTGACATGGTAACTGGCTGTGTCCGTCAGCGCATGTTCTGCATAGGGGGAATTTGAGTCGTCCTCCTGATCGGTATGGTAGAACGGGGTGATAGAGGCCTCTTGGAGGTAATATTTTAATTTTGGCTATGCCAAAGTAGGACTCCATTGTGTAGTCAAAATCCTTGGTTAAAATGCGAGGGTGGCCTACTGGGAGAGAGTTATATTTGTTTACCGAGGGATAGAGACTTGTGTAATCGTAGTAATGGATCTTCTCCCCCTTTTCTGCCTGGTAATGGAGACGTACTGATGATGTCCGTCCTCCGAAGAACGAGTCTCGGATGTTGAGTCTTGGGGGGATATCGAGCGATGAGATGAAATCCTTCATCTCCCGAGTGTCTTTGACTTGCATGTCAAACTGACATTCCCATACAGTGATGACTGTCGAGTTTTTGGTCTTTAGAAAGGTCTCTCGTTGCAAGGTCTTCTGGTAGATCTCTTCCATTGTCTGATTATTGTAATTGTCTTTGATAGATCTATCGGGGAAGCAGGATGGGCATCCATGCCATCTACAGCCATAAAACTCGTAGAGTACCCCGTTACCGTCCGCTCCGTCTACTCTGTATTGACCTACTGAAAGCTCGCCTATATTGCGAGCATGCTGTATGAATATCTTGTTGCTATAACTTAGATATTCAAGCCATTGAATAGCCTTGTAACTATGACCGTACCGGGCTACGTAACCTTGAGGTGGAATGTGAGCAATGTCTGAGTTTAGGAAGGTTTTCTCTTTAATCTTGTCGTCTGGATATGGCTGATCCTTGCTGTAATATTGTCCTCCTACCCTTGTGACTTCGACGGTGGTATTGTTTTCAAGGGTTACCTGGTAACGTTCCTTGAGAAAGTTTTGTCTGAATATCTGCATGCATGTGGAGGCTATGGTGACCTGAGAGAATGGATCGACCTCCATGGCTCCTGTCTCAGTTTCTATGCTAGTTATGTCCTTGATGAGTTGACGGAATTTCATGCATGCTTCCCTAAGAATCTTGACATCAGTCCTACAGTACTCTTCCATGTCTTTGTGCATGTCATAAGGTCCTTGTATACTTTTGTACCATTGTAGATCAATGTCTTTACCATAGAGCTCTACAGGAGGGTAATGCGGGAAATATCTCTGATGAAAGTGTTGTCTTGTATTGAACATGTGAGGAAAATCGCCCTTCTTTAATGATGATGAGAGTCCTAGTGTCTTGGGTAGTTTTTTGAGAGCCATTGGTAGGAAGTTGAGCGAATCTATGAATCTGATGTTGGTTTGGGGTACATGCATGTACATTATTTTTGTCCCGACTTTAGTGAGAGAAGGCTGAATCCCATTCTGAAGTAGGTAACCTTGCAGGAAGAGGAAGTCGTATCCTTTCCCGTTGTGAGCAATGCATGTGTAGCCCTTGTGTTTGTCATTGATTAACCATTTGCCGAAATCTTGAACAGTGTTGTCTCCTTTAAAAATTACTTCCTTCCGGTAACAATCTTGACATGCTTGTTTATTGTCATGGGAGAGACATCTGATACCGCATTGAGGGCAGTGTGTCTGATCGTCGTCGCATTCATCGCAGATAGATTGAGCTACGACGAAGTTGGGTATGTGTTGTTGAAGACCGCAGTACCATTTGTCGCAGTTTCTGCATCTTCTACATGGTGAACAGATGTAGCCGTCTGTACATGTAGTACAGTCGTTCTTCTTTGACCGTTGATGGTAACCTTTCTGACATTGGAATATTTCGTCCTGTGTAGATTCGAAATCGAAGTAAATGAATTTTCCTGTACCGACTTTTGGCGAAGCTGCTCTCATGTAACAAAGATGTTCTCCTGTAAAGTAGCCTTGACAGAGCCGACATTGCCAATCTCCGCAGACATGGTCCTCTTTGGATCTTTTCAGTGTATCAAGCAGTTTATTACATCCTGTGCAAAAGTAGTATCGTTGACATTTGGACGGTTTTTCTTCCCCTCTGAGAGATCCAGTCTTGTAAATCTCTGTCTGTCGATGGTTTGAAAAACAGTCTGAACTGCGACATGTTCTATTGCAGTCTGGACATTTGACGGCTTGCTCCCATGCACAATCTTTTCTCAGACAGACCATACATTTATTTTTACAGAAGTGTATTGTATTTTTGTTGTGATATTTGAGACATTCTGTACAGATCTCTTTATTTGAGAAGAGGCCTGATAGTGAAGTTATGCTGTGGAAATGTTCTCCGTCTTTGTAAAGAAATATCTTGTCCTCTCTAGACTTGGAACCTGCATAGATTATCTCGTGACATGTATCTTTGTCTATGACGATGATCTGTATGTTGAGATGGTCTTCGATCTTGCAGAATTCTCTTATTTCAAGTTGCCTATCTGAGGGGAGGTTTACTTCTTTAAGAAGTCGAAGTGCTCTCCCCAACTGGGAATTTGGACCTTTTCTGTGTGCTGTTGAGGCTCGACGGAGATGTATGTAGGTGGCGTCCTGTCTCAGTCTGGCTATGCAGACAGTTATTGCTCGTGTAGCGCAAGTGTAGTCGTCGGGTATTTCAGGGATGTATACCATACATTTTTTCCTGATGATGGAATTGTTCTTGTCTTTGATGTCGGTGTTAGTGATGGTCAACGGCCGATTTGCTTTCTTGGTCTGGATAGACAGCTGAGTAGTAGTTGAGCATATGTGGGTATCTTTGTATAAAGAGAAACATTTTTTGCATATTTTATATGATTTTAATAAACCTTGGATGTTGGTGACTGAGTGGGTACCTTGATCATTCTGATAGAGGTAAATTGTGGTCTCCTTGGGTACTCCTCCATATAAAATATTGTTGCCTTGGTCTATGAGGATGATCTGTAAATCGAGATGCTCCTCAAATCTTGGAAGATCTTCAATCGTGACTTTGTGATCTGGTGGTAGATGAAGCTTCCTTAACATTGATAATGCCCGACCTCTCGGTGATTTAGGGCCTCCTCTGTGAGACCTGCTAGTTCTACTGATCTCTCTTGCTCGAGGGTCGTTTTTAACTCTGGCTGCTGCAACAACTATGGCTCTGGCAAACTGTGTAGTGTCGTTGGGTAGAAGGGGTATTGTTATGTAAGATCTACCACCCCCTCTGTCATGATGAAGAGTCCCTACTTCTACCTGAAATGAGCTGTCTACGCTCATGTTCTGGTCTGATTGCAGGACTTTTTCCAATCTGTCCATGATAGTCTTTGCTGTGATGAGGTTTTGAGGTCTCATGTGAATGACAATGTCTTGCTTGAGATCATTATGCTGAATAATTACCCTGGCTCTGTCTTCAGGGTCGTTGTGTTGAGCTGCTCTGTCAATAACCTCTTGAAACATATCCTCAAGTTCTTGATGTATGTCAAGTAATCTGTGACCAACATAAGCTTGGTTAAATGTAGCTCTGAAGTTTCTTTCTTCATACCCGAATCTCCTAGCAACTCTGTGTTGAGTTTGGGTGATCTGGTAGGGTAAAAGTCTTGGAATCTTTGCTAGGGGTGGAGGGGGTGACAAGCTCCTCTTAGCCATGATGACTGTATGATAGCTGAAGATTGTGACTTCCTTATATACTAGTTATTATGTAATAACAGTATTTTTAGATCTATATAAAAGATATTTCCTCCTGGCCTGGAGACAGTGACATATGATGTGATCAGAAACCTGTCATGGTCTTTCATGTGTGTGTGTATTGAAGCGTAACCCTCTCTACTTCAATAGAAATAAATAACTCAATATATACCCCTCTGGCATTTTTATACTTTTGTAAAATTAAATTTTTGTTCTTTTTATGACAATGTGTTTGTGACTTGAGGGCATGCGCTGATGCGGAACTACATCCTTTGTGTAATTATGAGTCATCCAAAAATGCAGACTATAAAATTAAATTTTTGTTCTTTTTATGACAATGGTGTTTGTGACTTGAGGGCGTGCACTGATGCGAAACTACATCCTTTGTGTAATTATGAGTCATCCAGTGAATCTGGTTTGCACTGGTATTGCCAAAAAAATAAATAGTTAACAATGCTATGTAATGAATATAATTAGCTCATGAATATTAATATCTCCTGAATATTAATTAGCCACCCCCTCATTTGTCACTAACAAATTTATAGTGAAAATAATTATGGTCACTAATGATGTTAGCATTAAAGAAAATAATTATGTTATGCAACAATTTAAATTATCACCAAAGAAAATATTATGATCACTAACTATGTTATGCAACAATTTAAATTATCACTAAAGAAAATAATTATGATCACTAACTATGTTATGTAATTATGAATATTAATTAGCTCATGAATACTAATTAGCTCATGAATACTAATTAGCTCATGAATACTAATTAGTGATGAATATTAATATATCATGAATATTAATTAGCCACACCCCTTTGTCACTAACAAATTCATAGTGAGAATAATTATGTCACTAATGATGTTATGTAACAATTTTAGTTAGCACTAGAGAAAATAATTATGATCACTAACGATGTTATGCAACAATTTTAATTATCACAAAAGAAAATGTTTTCAATCATTAACGAGTTATGTAACAAGTTAATTATAATGATGTTATGTAATTATGAATATTAATTAGCTCATGAATACTAATTAGCTCATGAATACTAATTAGCTCATGAATACTAATTATGAATACTAATTAGCTCATGAATACTAATTATGAATACTAATTAGCCACGCCCCCTTTGGCCACGCCCCTTTTTGGGCACTGAAAGTGAGTGTCCTACCCCACTATATACAGTAGTCTTACAAGACAGTTTTAAAGTTCCATTAAAACAGATGGTCGTTAATCCTGTTAGCACCTTTGAAAAAAGTGTGTGTGTGTGTGATTAGGGCTTTACATCCTGTATTTCTGCACCAGTTGGGCTAATTAGGACAGGCAGTGACCATGGCAATGAGACGAAGGAGGAAACAGCCATCCAACTTAGGCTCGATCGGGAATCGAACCCGGGACCCAGCGGTTGGAAGCCTAGAGCGCGCTACCTCTGAGCTAGGCCCCCGCCCTTTGAAAAAAGTGAAAAGTAGGTAGTAGGTAGGTAGTGTTATTGTTTAACGCCTCATCAGCACCTGAGTGGGCTATGTAGAGGCTCTCTAGGGTAAGATTGATCATCCATAGTTGGTAGTAGAAACCAGAAGCATGCAAAAAATCAATAAGTGTCTGCGTTGGATAGCTGGAGCAGCTTGTGCAATGCGCACTGTCCTGTTTTAGCCACTGGGGATAGAGGACTTCACCCCAAGTGTTTCCACCCTCGCCGCGTGGAGGCCCAGGACCTTTGAGGGCAGGCTTTTTAACTCATGGGGAGGGTAGAGTTGCTCATTGCCTAACAGCAGAGAATTTAACATTTTTGAACCCTCAGCGAACGAAGTTCCAAAAGGGTTTTTGAAATCGCATTAATGCACTTACACTACGAAATTGTGTACAGTAATACTCTATATGGCCTAGTGGTGCCTTTTGATAGTCACATTGACATGTTAGCTACGTTTTACAAAATTAGGCAAAAATGAAAAAAAAAATTTTTTATTTTTTCGTTTCCAGAGCAAAACTCTGACGCTACTGCAACTACATGCTTAAAACTTTTTCATAATATGTTTAAAATTTTCAATATTAGGGCAAAATATGGAAAATTCCTACTTTTTCAAACCTCAATACCAAAGACACTATTTACCTTACATGAATGAAATTGTATCAATAACTTATCTAAATTATAGTATTTCACTTTTCAAACTTCATTTTGATATTCATTTCATGCTGATTTCATAAATCAGAATAAAATGCTGAAATTGTGTTTCTGAAGCAGAACTCTTAGCATTAATGCACTTACCCAAACAAAATTGTATATGTTATTACTCTATATAGCTTAGCTGTGCATTTTGATTGTCACATTGACATATCTCAGCTGTATTTTAAAATATTTACAGAAAAATTAAAAAAACATAACAATTTCTGTTTCCAGAGCAGGACTCACACACTACTGCACCTACATGCATATAAGAATATGTCTAAAATAGTGCAGAGATACCTTTTTTGGGGTTTCATGACCATTAATGACAGATAATTTTATATAATAAAGAAAACTTGGTACTCTTTCAAACCCTCATATCAATGACTCTATGATCCCTACTGGTGATCCTTACATCAGTAACATTTTGCCAATGATATCTGAATTATAGTACTTTCCCTTTTAAGTTTCATTTTGACATTTGTTTCATCCTCCTCGTTTCTTTCATAATAATGGAAAATCTGGAAAAAATGCTAAAAATTATGTTGATTCCTTTATATTCCATAGCATCCCATACTTGGGCCATGACAGTCTTAAATGTTGTAGAATTCACATGCATACAAATATTAAATATTTGCTCATAGTATTGCCATGCTCAACCCATTCAACAGTTTTTGTTTATAATTAGCAATTTCATAATAAATAGTTGCATAATTATCTATATTACTTTCACTTGACTCCAAAACTTGTTTTCGTAATATACACCTGTAAAGTGTTCGGTTATAAATACTAATTTAAATGCCATAGATTTAATGCAAATCAGCAACCCAACAATTCAGTAACTGTTGAAGGGAATATGGCAATTGATAATACATAGTTCCTTCAGTTGCCAGTTTAATGTAAACAGCGAGCAAAAAATATTTTGACTTATAATGGCATTAAAATGGGTGTGTTGAGTATCATTCCATACAAAATAAACCTTTAAAATTTGTATTTATTTGTATTTAGACGTTATTCATTTAAATACATGTAAATACAAACTTAAAGGTTCATTTTGTATGAAATTATACCCAACATCTTTATATGGCATAGCATTGTTGCTGAATTTCATATATATTAGGATCATTGCCATAGACCATATAAGACAATTTTGGACATATAAATGATAATCTTAGTTGTAGATTAGTTAGGTAGGTAGTGTTATTGTTTAACGCCTCATCAGCACCTGAGTGGGCTATGTAGAGGCTCTCTAGGGTAAGATTGATCATCCATAGTTGGTAGTAGAAACCAGAAGCATGCAAAAAATCAATAAGTGTCTGCGTTGGATAGCTGGAGCAGCTTGTGCAATGCGCACTGTCCTGTTTTAGCCACTGGGGATAGAGGACTTCACCCCAAGTGTTTCCACCCTCGCCGCGTGGAGGCCCAGGACCTTCGAGGGCTGTAGATTAGTTAAGGGAACATGCTATTGTGTTGATAATTCTAGAAAACTGAATACTGCTTATTGTGCATAAAATCTTTGAAACAGAACAATTAAATGGCAGGAAAAGGATAGACAATACTTTTTATATTCACTTGTCTTTACTCTGAACAGAATGGATTGCTGTTAATACAGGGTTCCTGCAGGTTTAAGTTCATAAGACGTAAGATATTTGTAAAGACATTAAAATATCATTGGCACATGAAAAATAAGACCATTAATATAGTAATTTACACAAATATTTTTGATTTCATCGTCCGAAAAAACAATCAGAGTATTGGCTTTTAAGCAATAAAATAAATGCAGTTCTTGTGTATTTAAAGAAAGTTCATAATTTCTCTTCATTCATATTTACCAAATCGTCTGAATATTACAATGTGGATGTTAATATCCAAGTAAATTTGCATCAAAATAGGACAATGTAAGACTTAGTGGACAAAAGTAAGACATAATACGTAAAGTAAGACTTTGTAATAACCCACAGGAATACTGTATTATTTCACAATTAACAGAATATAATGAACAAATGAACAAATTCAAGAGTGTAACTACTCTAAGATGTAAACTGGAATTGCGCTTCAATCTAGTGACGTGGTTCCTCAAGGAAGTACTGTTACTCCGAACATTGTTTCTTACACCTGCTACAGATGTGGGAAAAGGGGACATTTTGCCAGAGACTTTAAAGCGAGTGTGACTCAGAATATTGCATCCTACAAATGCTATAGATGTGGCAAAAAGGGACACATTGCCAGGGACTGCAGAAATGGTTCGAGAAGTGATGGTGTGACATGCTATAAGTGCAGAAAATCAGATCATGTTGTGAGGGATTGCACCAGAGATGATTGAGAAGTGATGGTGTTATATGCTACAAATGCGGAAAATCCGGTCATGTGATGAGGGATTGCAGCAAGGGCAGAGGATTTCAGAAAGAAGTTCCGAGATGTTTCATCTGTACAAGTACTGAACACCTGATGACGGAGTGTCCAATTTGGCGTCAGGGAAATGAAGGATCACCGGATCAAAACTAAGCCATGAGAAGGTCAATGTTACACATGGCCCTAATGATTCTCCAATCAAAGATGGGAATAAAAATGTTGATGATGTTCAGACAGCTCCAGGGGAATTGAGAATTCCGTGAAATAATTCATAGACCTGGACTGTCGGCAGTAGCTTTAGTAATAAATGAAAAATGGATGTTGTTGCTGTTCTACGTTCAAATGTTGTTGTTGTTTTGGAGAATAATAATAATTACCAATGGTATTAATAGTAATAATAAGCATTTTGTCACTCATGATCAACACTGACAACAGTGGATATACTATTATACACAATGACATGTAATATACATGTAAAAGTCTCTCATGACAACTTTTACATTAGCTGTTGTGTCAGTGGGTAGTGCAGAGATAGATATCTATTATATGTAACCTACCTACCTAAAACTCGGGCACATACAATGCACGACTCAAACTATAGAAGTGCCAAAACCAAGCTATCACTATAAATGAAAAGTAGGCATACTGCTCTATTTTCAACTAAATTCAAGTTGTGAGTCAACTGGAATCTCAGGATTTCAATCATGAATAATTCCTATGCAGACAAAAAAATATCACTTGAACTAGGACCAATCTGAAAATTTGTGAGTTTTGTCATGCTATGTGCTATAGGCATTTTAGTTAAAGAAGATGAGTGAACTATATTCATGACCAATTAAGGACTAAGAAAACTTGCGGTCCGACAAAAGGTGGTAGCAACGCCGTCGCACTGTTCACTGGGCGAGTCTTTTGATAAATCACAATGTCTGAAAGACTAAGCGACTGTTAAATTTATTATTTTTTATTCCTTGTAGGTCTAGTAGAAGTAGCTAAATGGCTCCGAGAGTGTTAGCTGTGTAGCGAATTTACTCCTAAGTTCAGGTTCTTCACGGCAATCACTGAACTGACTCCGAGGATACTCCAAAAGTATATAATAGCTGTAGTTGTTATGTGAATTACTCCCGAGGTTGTTCCTTGTTGAGTGGCAGTCATCAACTTATCTCCGAGGTTGCTCCGAGAAGTGTTCTGAAAGTGGGGATCATCAGTTCATCTAAGAAGTTGCTCTTGGATTCTATGTGCAGTTGTACGTTGGAGTGATAGTCAACCCTAATTATTCTGCAGAATTGCATCTTTACTATTGGAGCAGTATTCCTGATTGGTGAAACTAGTGGTGGTTCAAGATTCGGTTGATGGCTGAGGATTGAGGTTCTGAACAAGGTCAATCACACCGACAAGGAGACCTGTTTACTCCAAGACCTGATTTTACACTGATTTGTCAGACCGAAATGTCTGGTGCAAAACTATTGTTGTAATAAAGATTCTAAACTGACTCCGTTTACTCCATCATAGGTACTGGAGTAATTACGCTGAGTTTTAGCCGGTCAGAACTTGTTACAGTCCCGACACAGCCTGTGGGCAACTCTTAACGGCCATATCTAAGGTTCTACCAGCTAAATAGATTTACACCTAATTGCAACTTCAAACAATAACATCATAATTAACACAACCAGGGAGTAGGAGGTTGCACAATTATTGGCGCAGTCAACTAAATTAGGAAATTCGTCACAATATAATAACATTTGCCTTGTATTGATAGTACATATACTTGTCTAAATACAAATAACTTGAATTCTAATTTCCAGCCCTCAAATCAGTTAAACAAAGAAAGTACTATATTTCAGTGTTGTTTTTCCAGGAACGTCCGACACTGCAACATATCTCCCATTCTGTCAGAACTAGAGAAAATTTTATAGGTTAATTTTATACATCTACCACCCTAATATATCTCACCACTTGATTAGAAGGTGGGATTTTTTAACTAGTACCTACAATCCATTGAACTGTTTGAATTGTACGTCCGACTTATGGAATTGACCCCAAGAGTGGCCACCATTGCCACCAGGAGGCCCAGGCCTACAAAGGGCCAGCCACACAGCATTGGACAAGAAGCCAATGGTGACACATACCTAATGTGTCGAAACAGTCATATATTTTTTAATCACATGGCCTCAGCAAAAAGACTACAGAAGCCAGTTTATAAAAATGCCGTTAACCTAATGAAAGAACAATACCAAGCTCCACATCAGACTACTTTGCAAGTACTTTTAAGATGAAATCCAAAAGGCAGTTTGACAATACCTTTTTTAAAAAATGCATAGACCACTTTACAAAAACTTTTTTGATGAAATTCACAGGCAGTTTGACATTACCTTTTAAAAATTAATCTTAGAGTGGTAAAAATTAGCAGCATCCAAATTATGATAAAAAAGAATGGTAGGTGTGCAGGAATATTATCCATTGGAACTTGGACAGAAAATTGAAATTATCAAGGACTCCAAATGCTCAAACCACATAAAATGGTCAAGCAACCATTTCACAGAGCCCCAGATTTTGTCAACAGTTCACAGGTTTTTATATGCTCAAAAGGTGAACGATGGGCACAGAATTTCCAGCGATAAGAACCCTAGAAATCATCATTTTGCAGATAATCACAACTCATAAATACCAGAAATAGGCAACAAACTCAAGACAATAATCTGTGATACATTTTATAAATATAACAGGGAAAAGAGTCGATTTATCACTTGTTGATAAGATGAAACAGCTGCAACAATTGGTGTTTCTATTAGTATGATGCCAATTCTTAGCATCAAACATAAGAGCTTTTTAGAATTACAAGCAACATGATTTCTGTCCATTTCTTCACTGAGTTTTCAACGTCCAAACTTCTTTCAGCCATATTTCATGAACCCACTCTTAGTTGTTAACAGCTGCAGTTGTTGAAGATGAATGATGACAATCCTAGTGAGGTGACGTTATCTATTCTTCCTCTTCAGTCACATATTTATCCTTCATGTGTTTCCATAGTTTCTGGAATTATACAAACGAAAAACATGCAATTACGATAGGCCTACTGATCATGTATGAATGCACTTAGCATTGCATGCACACATTGCACATCGGCCTGTACATGAATTGTACATTCTAGATACCTGTGTGTACCTTCAGTCTATAGTTACAATGGAATACTTATTAACAATAACATGGTTAAAGCATCATTAGACGTATTAGTATTATCCCTGGACCCTGGTATGAATGATTCCAAGCCAAGGTCACCAATTATTTATCATACGGCTACATGACGACTTACCCCTTGGTTTATGCGCTCGAACATGTAGTCTGCCCCCTGGTCAAAAACCCTCTCGAATACTATTGCTCCCGCAAAAATTGTTAAGGCGAAAGTTGAGGTTCGCTGAAGAGCTGAACGGTAGAAAGTTGTGATGAAACTCATGTTGCCACTGGTCTAAGATGGAGGTGACCTACAATCGCGGGTGAATTTCAGAACTTATTGCACACTATAGTCGGAAACAATTATGAGACATTTGGCAATAATATGCTAAAATCTCCATACGACTATAAGTATTTAACCATTTGCTATTACTAATTGTGTATCTAATATATACCTTTACAATTTGCAATTATTCTAAAGTAGGGTTTACTTTTTGGCAATCATCTACGCGTAGTGATGCGGTTCTGACAACACAGGAAGTGATCCATAGCATAACGTTGGCGTAATGGTGTGGCTTCTGTGAAAGCAAAGAAGTAAACTCAAAATGGGAAAACGTTATCACTGTGATTTCTGCGATAAGTCATTTGCAGATAATCCTGCAAACAGACGAAATCATTTACGAGGGGTGCAACACAAACAGAACAGAAAATTACATTATGATTCCTTTAGAGGTACAAAAATTTATATCATACTCATACTCATAGGGGAGTACAGTCAATTCGCCCAATTTTTTCTCGCCACAAATATAACTCGCCCAATTTTTTCTCGCCCATAACACAACTCGCCCCCCCCCCTTATTTATTTTTGTATTTATTAGTTTAAACTTGTTAAAGTTAAGAGTACATGTAAACGGGTGATTCAGCCATCGTATGCATAGGCCTACATGTAAACGGCGGATCCAGCGGACCGCAGACCGCCATCGTATAATATAACAGTATTTTTAAAAGTTCGGAAGCAAGCTAAGTAAAAAGAAGAATCTGATTCTGGTACCACATTTATTGCACAAATATTTATTAAAAAGAACAATTCTGGTTGAACTAGCAACCAACCCGATTCCAGAATACACAGAAAACTGCAATTAATTCTGACTGTTATACCAAATGACAATTAACACTCAGATATACATGATGTTCAAAGTGGCTTCTCTTTAATTGTGAATTGCATAGCACACAACATTAAACCTGCAATCCAGGTACGTACGGAGGCAATTCACTAATGACAATTAACCTTTGTGAAGGACTTCTTTACATTTGACTAATTGAATTGATCTATATTATTACATATATTTACATATCGTAAATATCATTTATGTTATAATATATTTCAGTTATAGGGTAAATGCCTATATATATAGCTGTTATAGCTCTATAAACATCTTTTATTATTAATTTTATAGATATATCTATAAAGCTCTATATATAGACATCTTTTATTTTATTTTTAGATATATATCAATATATATCTCCATATTTACAGCTGTACCTAACACAAAAACGAATTTTAATGGTTCTTCAATGACAAGTTATCGTTTAACTAACTACACAAATAACAAACACACAGGGGTGAAAAAACGCATTTTAATGGTTCTTTGACAAGTTATCTTTTAACTAATTAATAACAAACGCACAGGGGTGAAAAACAAAGCCAAGGGCGAGTTTTTTATTGAGCGAGAAAAAATTGGGCGAGTTGTATTTGTGGCAAGAAAAATTCGGGCGAGAAAAAATTGGGCGATTTGACTGGCCCCCCTCATAGGCATCAGTAACTGAGTAAAGAATTTACTGCAAAAGCATGTAAGAGCACTGTTTGAAGTGGAACTGCAGAGCTGCAGCGTTAACTTTTCTTTTTTTCCAGATCCTGAAACCATACTGTCAGAAGAAAGTCAGAAAAGACCTTGTCGAAAATACATGCAATCAGGTAAACTGTGTTCAGATGCATTAAATTTAAAATTAAATGCACCAAATAGATATCAAGTAAAAAAAATTGATTAGTTTGAAGATACGTCAGTCCTATATTTGGCAAGATACAGCAATGAATATGAATACATTAAGAAGCCAAAATTTATCAGGCCACGGTTATTGTATTTTCCGTTTAAAGGAATTTTCTCAAGCCATTTGTGAGGTTTTCGACAGCATACACACTCCTTCTTGTTTTCTAAAGGTAAACTAAGCACGTCATGTTGGTAAAAATTAATAAATAGTGTGATATTATTAAACTTTTTAGAACTGAGCTGAATCTGATCACAACAGAACAGAATATTAGACATTACATAATTAGTTAAACACATATTTTGAACAATATGTCATTTATAAATTCAATACTCTTGTTTCTTTGGGGCCTGTGATTGCTAATTGCAATTCTCACTTGACACCTCATTCACCCCCTCTGAGCTAGCCTAAGTGCCATTGAGTCAATAGTTCATCATCCATTGCAATTTAGTTTTGATGGCCTCCGTCAAGTAATGGGCCAGTACTTAGGGCCATTTATCAACCTCCTTATAATTAAAATCTCGGTGCTCCCTTGGCGCATCAGCGGTAGGACAATGAAAATAAGAGAATTTTACAATTTAATTTTTGGCCGGCAGTGAGAGTGTTCGGCTGGTGGATCCGCGAAACAGAAGATCAAATAGCTGTGGCCTAATTGTTGATGAACTGTGTAATATGAGCTTTTTAGTAGCTGTTGCCTTTATTAAAAATCATCTGTAATACAACTATATTTTAATGTTGCCTAATTCCAGGTTATTGTGAATTTGGTGCAACTTGTAGGTACTCTCATATGAGTCCAACCAGCAGACAGGAGCTAGAAGAATTAAGTAAGTTATGTAGCAATTTTTACACTATTACAACAAAATTTAAAGCATTTAACAGACAACTAACTGAAACACAATTAAATTTTTCAGTCAAACGAAGGGATCAAAAGAAAAGAGAAAAACAGAACAAGAAGCTACCATTAGAGGACTGGTTAGCCAAAAGAAATATGAAATCATCAAAAGGTTCAACTGATCACAAGCTAGATGCTAACTCATCTCCTAAAAGTGAACAAATTGTATTACCAAATTATTCCATACCAGAGACATTGCTATCTTTCCATGGTTTACCACCTTCAATGTTACCACCTCGCCCAAATGTGTTCCAAGAGTTTCTTCCATCAGAATGGGGCTGATCATAGAAGCCATTTACGCAAAAATAAAGTACTTAAAAGAAACTAATAAGTCTTTGATTGACTCCAGGTCTAACCATCTTTAAATGCAAGCCAAAACAAATGTGTATTTAGACTAATAAGTATCTATACAAAGATGAGTGATAATTCCTCCTATTACTATATGGGACATCACTGTGATGTCATTTACTTTAATAATCAAACTTCACAATGGAAATAAAATTTAAATTTCCTGAGGGCTAAGACAGTCAACTGAATGGGATGTCACTTTACCCTAATACAGTCACACCCCTTTACAATTTTTTGGGACTGGCCAAGTCTTCATTATAACCAGGTTACTCTATACATGTATAAGGGATATGGCGGAACAGGCAGGCAAAACTAGTACTGGTGCAGGGCATTGGCCTAGTTTTAACCAGACTTTTACTAAAAGTGAAGTTGAACACCCAGTCATGACATGCTGAGCTATGTCATACTTGTCTAAAATTCATGAGGTCAAAATTTGATCTCACAGCGATCTCACATCATATGATATCAATCATGAGATCGCCATTTGTTTTCACGAGGTGTCACTAGAATAGCCCTAGTAGTGACGCCTGGTGGATGTCTGCTGGACATTGTGTGCATATGTGTTGGCGTTTGGTGCAAGACTGTAGCTATGGCATCCATTGAACTAGAATACGTGGAATGGAAGTCACGTGACTTGTGACGTGCCAGATCGACGCCATTGCTATGTGTTGATGCAGGGCAGAACAGCCAAATGGCGTGTGCAGACGACCACCGGTATCATGGCCAGGAACCAAAGAAAAAAAGACTGGAAACAAGTGGAACGGAGTGTTTTGCCATCAACTGTACATCATACAGGAACAGTATGACGAAGGCAGAAGGAATTACCTTCCACAAGTAGGTTTTGTTCATATATTTTCGAGGTTACTTGACCTTGCGAACTTAGGAAAAAAATATTATTGCCTTCATGAAAAGATTGGCTTTGGCCTAGCTTCACACAATGGCATACACCATGTAGGTATATATCTATATAACAAAATACTTGTCCATGCTATATAGGCCATTAATCATGTTAATGACTTAGCCAAATACGAAATTCGTACCCGCCAAAACGGGTCCATTCGTCACTCGAAAAAAGTCGGTTCGTCATCCGAAACCGGTCTGTTTGTCACCAATATAATGATAATAGACCATTTTTATTTTTTGTCACTACCAGTGATGAAACGACCCTTTTCGGGTAACGAATTGACCACATTCCAGTGACAAACCGTCCAATTTTTATGGGGGCGAATCGCGCAGTGACGAATCCACCTGTTTACCTATATATATACCAATTTGGTGCCTGTCCAAGTTTTAAAACATCTCCAATGTGTATTTACAACATATTATAATAATTTTTTTTTGGTCAGCACGTCACAATGACTTTACATTATTGGATATTGTGCTTTGGCTTTGCCCACTGTGATTAAAAGTGTCCTCCCATTCAAAATTAAACTTATAACAAATATTATGAAATAGTGAAGTAAATTGAAATCCAATATTTTTACAATATGTATATATGTGGTTGTGTTTTAGATTTCCAGACAAAGTAAAAAACATGGAACTGTTCGAAACCTGGGCCAGGAACTGTAGGCGAGACTGCGATCCCACGGCAGGCTCCAGAATATGCAGTCTGCATTTCGAAGAGCAACAAATTAATAGAACCCTTCAAAGGGCCCGACTTAAAGAAGGGGCATTTCCGACAATTTTTGAGCTCCCAAAGCACTTGCAGGTACAAATGCATGTATATCACAATATCAAATGTCAACTGATTTACTTGTGTGGTAATACCTGGAGGCGTAAGATGTGCCTATAATACATCGTATTCTGTCTGCATTGTAAGTTCTACATGCATGTTATCTAATACCTTATAAAAAGTTTGTATGGGTGTATTATATTTGTAAATTTATACAATGCATTGTTTTCAGCCAAAGATTACCCAGCAAAGACTATCAAGAACGAGTTTGCAAGCCCTTGAAGCTGTGGAAGCTCAAAGTGAAGATCCAAATTCACGAGTATGTAATAACTATACGTCAGATAAATGCATAATTTTCTCAAGAAGTTTTTTTTTTTTTGTTGGTCTAAGTATGATCATTACTTTAGGTTCAACATACTTTTGTTTTAGCTTGACCATGTTTACTTCACACATCAAGATGATGATGACAGGTTACTGCTAGTGGAAGAGGAAAATAAAGCTCTCAAAAAACAGCTTCGGAATGCGAAAGTTCGGGAAAATCGTGCCAAACACACCTGCAAAGATCTCATCCAGCAACTCTCAGAATCTAGTTTGATCAATGAAGAGCTAGAAATGAAGCTATCTTCATATGCAGGTATACATTTCAAATACTTAGTTTGATGTCTTAAATGTTTTTGTGTTATACAGATAGTGATAAGCAAATTTTAATAACTAAAAACTTTGTACATGATTGATAAAAAGTAGGACAAATAATGAATTCTGGTAAGATCTTGCAAATACTAGATTTTACAATTTAAGATGTGACATTTGATATTATAAAAGCATTTTAACATGACATTTAATTTAATTTTTTATTTATTTATATCTTCTTAACTATTTGCAGTTATATTCTACTTCCCATACCAATATACCTTGTAACAAAGTGTTATTTTATTTTCTAGATATTCCTTGTGAACTGCTGAAAAAGTCTTCCAACTATACAGAGGACCAGCGCAATTTTGCACTTACGCTTCATTTATACTCAAGCAAGGCATATCGATATCTGCGGGATATAGTCAAAATAAATCTTCCAGAACCAAGAACATTGCGAAGGTACAGTTCTTAAACTTGAAAATTCACTAAATAAAATTTAAGACTATGCATATTATTACAAAAATAGGGGATTGTGACAAGATTTAATGTTTCGATCTCGTAACATTAACAAAATATAATTAACAGGTGGCTGGAGAGAATTGATGCTGAGCCTGGTCTCAACCTATGCAT
This sequence comes from Alitta virens, assembly GCA_932294295.1. Taxonomy (NCBI): domain Eukaryota; kingdom Metazoa; phylum Annelida; class Polychaeta; order Phyllodocida; family Nereididae; genus Alitta; species Alitta virens. Next base: position 41,801,070 of record OW028575.1, read on the forward strand.
GCTGGACAGTCTGGCTCAGAAATTGAAGGAAAACCCTTCCGACTATAGAAAGTAAATATCTTGTTGCCTTTTGGTCTAGTAACAAATTACATCATTTAATTCATTTATCAGTTTCTTTTTCGGAGTTTTGTTTGAGAAGTTTTGTTCAAGTTGTAGCAGCAGGATTGGCACATTTTTTGGGAGCAAGATGTATTATTTCGAAACATACTAAGGTAAATATAAGGTAGATGTAATAGCAGGCTATTCTGACAAATTAGTGACTGGATATTAAATTTATTGTACAAAGCATGTAATTATTTCTGATTAAACTTTCCCAAAGTGGATTGCCCTCTATTAGCAGCATAAAATATGACACATACTATAAATTTTCTTTTCAGTTGCTGCTTGTTGCTGGATGCCATGGCCATTAAACCGCAGATAGATTATGACACCCACAAACAGAAATTCACCGGGTATGTGGACCTTGGGAATGGGGACGAGTTGGATTGTGAAGCAAAAGAGGTCTTGGTGTTCATGCTCGTGGGGTTGAAAGGTCATTGGAAGGCCCCAATCGCTTACTTCTTCACACGAAGCTTGCCTGTGGAAGTACAAACTGAACTTGTGACGCATTGTTTAAGTAAGCTTCAGGAACTTGGCTTTTGTGTGCGAGTTGTAACCATGGACGGCCACGCCACCAACAAGGCAATGTGCAAGAAGTTCGGGTGCAATCTCTCTCTTGATGACATAGCACACTTCAAACCTTCTTTTCAGATAGAAGGTGCTGACTATCAGACGTATGTGATGTTTGACACATGTCACATGATTAAACTGGTACGGAACACTCTGCAAGCGCTGAGACACATATGGTCATTGGATGGACAGATATCCTGGCAGCTCATATCTGATTTGCATGAAACCCAACAACAACTTGGCTTACGTTTGGCCAACAAACTTGGAAATGCCCACATCGACTTTCACTCTCAGAAAATGAAGGTAGCCTTAGCTGTTCAAGCACTTTCTGCATCCGTTGCTGCAGCACTACAAACTCTGAGAGACCTTGGTATGAAACAGTTTTCGTACAGCGGTCCCACTATTGAATTTATCAAGGTGATTATTTGTTCCATGTCAATAATGATTTAATTTTATGGCACTTCTATTGGTGTAAACCATCTAATGAAAGTAATCTGTATTGAAAGAATATCTATTCTCATTATTAATATTGATTACATGTAATTTTGCAGAGAATTGATAGGCTGTTTGACACACTCAACAGTAGGTCTACATGTGCAGCTGGTACAAAGAAGCCCATTTATCTGAATGAATGGCAGGAGGTTAAACAATTCCTCAATGAGACGAAGAACTTTCTAATTACGCTCCGTACAGTTGATGGGAAACCATTGCACAAATCGCCCAGGTAAGACATTGCCCATATCAAGAATTTGGTCTGGTTTTCAACTTTATTGCACTTTTATTTTTGTTAGGGTTTATATTGAATTTAGTAGACCTTAAGTTATCATGGTCATAAGACTAAGGTGCTTGACCTCACAACACCCAAGGTCATATACCTGGCCAATGGTTATAAAACCTATGATGCTAGGTAAAAAAAGCACCATAGGTACCATCTATAGCAAGTGTCTGAAAGTTTTTGGCCACAGCTATTACTATTGTGGAGACTTTAAAAACAAAACTAAAAAAATAGCTTAAACTTTTCCATATGTTTACAGGGGTACCTGTGTTATGGGTCTGTGCTCGGCAATCGTCAGTCTAGAAGGACTACTCCAGGACCTCCACCAGTCACAGGATAATTTCAAGTATCTTCTGACTTACAAATTAAGCCAAGACCATCTGGAGCTGTTCTTCAGCGCTGTGAGGCAGTGTGGTATGTCAAGCTAATGTTATTTTGCTAAAAACAAATATAATTTTGAAACTTTGATTTTTACTAGCCATAATTTTTAGTTTAAATCTGGTGTTCATAATTGTATTAATTTCAGGTGGATGGAGCAATAACCCTACAGCACTCCACTTCAAATATATCTTCAGAAGACTCTTGGCTAGATCCGGCGCTCTTGCAGTGTCACCTTCTGCAAACGTATCTGCCTTGGAGGAATTTAACATCACCAGTGCCGCTACTTCCACCTACCTACCCCCTACCAACTTCAGATTGGACAATGACATTGTTGAACCTGGACAAGACCTTGACCTTGAAACACCACCAGCAGAATTTCATGGCCAGTTGAGTCCCCTGGTAGAGAACGTAGTCGTTTACATCGCAGGTAATTATACATATTATCATGGGTACTGATATTATGTACTTACATTAGCTTGCATTATGTACTGGCATTATTCCAGCATTTTTTCCTCCAACATAATTTTTCATATTAGTAGTAATTTAGTTTAACAAATTCATTGCCTATTTATTTGTTTGTTTGTATACGTTCTTCCTGCCCTGTTATGCAAAAACGCCTAAAGTGACGTTCCTCTACCCTTGAGGCGTTGCGTTAGTACAGCGTGTATTCTGTCACGCAGTGTTGTCCATCCACTTTGAAATCAATCTTAAAAGTTTGATATTGTCAATAAAATATCTACTGAGTATACTACTATATTCTCACTGTCATTGATGTCTATAAGTAAAATGAAGTAGAATCTAATCCAATACTGCTCTATATATCTTCAGGATGGGTTGTCAAGAAAGTCATGGAAAAGCTCCTGTGTGATGTGTGTCGTGAACAGCTGGTGACTACAACAGCATCAACAGAACACCAAGCTGCATTTACCCTGCTGAATGCAAAGAATTGTGGGGGTTTGATAAAACCAGCAGCAAGTGTCATTGACATCTTACTATGTGCCGAAAGGAAATTGAGACAGATTACCAACATTCAAAACATTAACAGGTCGTGCTCACAGCTGAAATTGGAGAGTGCAGTTCTTTCTCAGATGGGATGCAATGCGTTTGAAATGGATGATCATGCTAGATCAACTATTGTTGGAATAAACAATCACTATTATGACCTGGTTCGTCTGCTAGTGAAAACTTACTTCAATCTTAGGTTCCATCATATTGTACGCCTTCACAACATGAAACTTCAAGGAAAGAAGATCCGACAGAAATGTACAAAGTTGGTGTTGTTTAAGGGACAATAATGACATTATGCTTCCCACTTGTAGACTCTTTTCTCACTGAAGAAACACTGAAGATTTGTTTGATGCAATTATCATTTACAAATGTAAAATATAGAAATGAATCAACAGATAACTAGTAATTTAGCAATTAGCATAGCGGCATTATATACATGTAGTTGATGTGGACATATAGAATAGGCTTGAGTTTGACAGACAAGATGTAATTTACTTTACTATCGAAATGCTGATATGATATAATGCTAGAGTGTAAGCTGCTATGACATTTCTGCCAAAACTGTAGAAAAATACACTTGGTGATTTTATAGAAAAACGCAATTTTACTGTATTGATAAATGAAATAATGTACTAAGGTAAGATTGTCATATTAAGATTTTCAAATCATTGCAATCCAGGTGATATCGATTAGGTCATTCATAAATTATCATGATTTGCCTTCCTTTCTTTTTTGGCTGGCTCATATATATATTTCTTGTTGTATTGTTGTATTGCATTCGACAAATTTGACCTTAAAGTTTGATATTGTCAAGCAAATTTCTACTATATTCTCACTGTCATTGATGTCTATAAGTAAAATGGAAGGATACCTAGTTTACTTGTCAATGTGTGCTAATGAATTATAACTTCACTTATTACAGAGATCTTTGTCAATTTGTATTTGAATGAAACTGAACATATTCATTAAAAAAAGGGACATGAAACATACCACTCAATTTGTACTTATTATTGGGATGCTATAAGGCATTGAAGACACCTACCCATTTAAAAAGTTAATTTAAAAAAGGTGTAAATTAAGCGTATTATGCAGGAAAAAATTACCAGTTGCCTTGAGCCCTGACTTTCTAGTCCTAAGGGCAGCCAAGCAGATATATATATATATATATGTGATGTGTCACTTGGATAACACATCGACATGCAGTAATGTAAAAAACAGGCTGCTCAAAAAATAGAAACCTCCACTTATCCCTATATTGGCCTCAAAATTTCAGCCGGGATCAGTCCTGGGGCAACGCAAAAACTGCAGTTAATGAATTGCATGGGCACTGCTCTGATAGGCACCATACAAAAAAAAAGGACTACAAATGGCCCTTACAATTATATTCTGTGACTTTTTAAAGCAGGTTACAAAAGTGATCCATGTGTTGTGCCCCACACGCTGACGATCGAGTCCTAAACACAGCACATGCCACACATGCTGTATCCCATAGCCAGGGCCGGTCATATAACTTGCGGGGCCCAAAGCATGGCCTAATTTGCCTCCTTTTTGCTTTTCAATTATAAGCATGGCCTAATATTACCGATGTGCGGGGTCTTTAGGTGCCTTGCTTGCGTTGCCCTATGACAAGGCCCTGCCCACAGCAATTTTATGGTTGTGTAAGTTGCAATTTTAATTTTGATCAGTGGAACTGGGGGATGGGGGCACTTTTGGTACCATTCAAGCACCTTTTGGACAGTCTCTTGAATAAATGTTGATAAGGGTATTTGATCTCTTTAGCTTCTCGCATATCTTCTCAGGGTAAAATTTTAAAGATCAGTCTTTCGAAAATTCAAAGGTTACATAAAAAATAATGAAATAACATTTTGATCTCTACTATCACCTTATATTTTGTCACATTTCACATCATGTAGATGGATCCGCAAAACTAAAAATTGAATAAGACTCACTGGTGGTTTTATTTAGGCGATGTGAGCGCATCATAGAGAGAAAAAGAGAGAAACGTTTATTTGACCATCATAATATGATGCGACCACCTTGTGCCACTTGTCCAGCTTTCCTGCACACAATAAACAATAAATAATGAAAACCAAGGTAACCATCCAAATTTATTGTGGCTTAGAATAGACACCAGCTGATAAGTGTTAACCATCTTAATTAAATTAATGAATCGAAAATAACATCAGTATGTTTATAATAGCTAGTGTACTCATGACTTTGAGAAATTACAATCATATATATATGTCCAATATTTTAATTAAGCTTGACATAATATTATATGTCCAATAATAAGCTAAAATTTAAAAATGACAATTGAGTGTAGAAAATAAAATACCCACGTGATTTAGCTGAACCTGTGGAATACTTTCACTTAACCATAGACATAGTATTTTGTTGCTAAATATATATCAGATTTGAAATATCATAATCATTTAAGTATTGGGGTTGTCAGCAAATTTATAACAGTCAAAAAGCAGTTTTCACCATTGCCGACGCAACCTAAAGTGCCCGTTTTTTTTTCATTATATTGTACATATGATCTTGTTACTTGAACCAATTGCTTCCCCAGGTCAAGACGGTTCTGGCAATAGGTATAACATAATTGTAGCTCTATTATTAACGGAGCTAGGCCGTTTTATGTATGATTAGGTCACTGTTTTCCAGCTATGCACGTGTGTTTGTTGACGTCCACGATCAACACATAGCAATGGCGCCTTGCGGCGCACGTCACAGACAATGGTAACCAATAGGCTTCGTCCATTCCACTCTTCTAGTTCAATGATGGCATCATCTACAATTAAGCAAAAGGGTAGGTGGATTTGGTCATGTAAACTTACGTTCTAAAATGTGGTAGGTACCTCTAGTTGTAAGTCCCATCAGTCATGTTTGTTTAATAAATGATTTGAACCTAATTTCAGTATCACGACTTTTATGTCAAAAAAAAATGTAATGAAATTATATTGCAATGATGTCAACATGATCTCACAGGTTTATATCAAATGTCGAGATCAATATGTGATCTCGCAGTGATCTCATTATCTTGTGTGATGAGATCAGCGATGAGATCACTGTGAGATCGCTATGATATCAGCTTCCTGACTGGGCATTCTCATACCCAGCCTACCACCTGGTCAGGTTTTGGACTATTCAACAATACTCTGTACACTAGATACATACTTAGGGCTGTTCCATTTTTTCTTAATCATAGGCTGCACTGCAGCTATCCCCTCAGTGAATCCTACATAGCAGACATCATTAAAATTGTTAAGTGTTCGTCCGACAGGCAGGACCCAGTCAGGAATCTGATATCATAGCGATCTCATTGCTGATCTCAGAGTACCAACTTTATCTGTCATTAATGGTCATGAAACCCTAAAAAGGTATCTCTACACTATTTCAGACAATTCTTACCAAGTTTTGTATGCATGTAGGTGCAGTAATAGTGTGCGAGTTCTGTTCTGGAAACGGAAAATTTTTTTTTTCATTTTTCTCTAAATATTTTAAAACACAGCTGAGATATGTTAATGTGACTATCAAAATGCACAGCTAAGCTATATAGAGTAATGACATAAAATGTTGTTAGGGTAAGTGCATTAATGTTAGAGTTTGGCTCCGGAAACACAATTTAACACAATATTTAGCTTTTTTTTTTCAGATTTTCCATTATTATATAATATGCATAAAATAAAAATAAAGTTTGAAAAAGTGAAAATAATATAATTTAGAGATGTTACTGATAAAATTTCATTCATGTATGGTAAATAGTGTCTTTGGTATGGAGGTTTAGAAAAGTAGGAATTATCCCTATTTTCCCCTGATTTTGAAAATTCTCTAGTATTTACAGCCATTAAACCCCCAAAAGGCACCACTGCACTATTTTAGACACATTATGACAAAGTTTTAAGAGTTCTGAAAATTCCTGGATCCGCCCCTTCATATGTGCTTGACCATGACACAACTTATAGATTCTGCGTATTTAAGTTGATAATCATTTGCACTTTTGTAGAACAGAAAAACTTATTTTCTACTCCCCAAACATGTGCACAGTGACACTACACATTTAATAGTACATGTGTATGTACATACTATAATTGGGTTGTAGTTATTGACATTATAACTTCTCTTCCATCACCAATTCATTTCAATGCAAAATCCTAAGGAGGCCCAAGGCCACAAGTAGGTAAAGCAAGACTTCTCTCATACATCTGAATATGGTGATATTTTATAGCCCTGCTTCTGTCAGAGAAGAAAGCTAACAGACAACAGAACAAAGCCATGTAATATCATTTCTGATATGATTTTGTATATTTTGATGACATAATTCAGTATGATACAATATTTCACTTCATAAGTTATTACCTTTCCATGAGGTACATCAATTTTCTACATCATTTGCCTTCACACATGAAGGTTTCATAAACTGTAACTACATTATAATTAACATTGCGGACTTAAAGCAAGTCGATTAAAACTCAAGAATTCCAAGTGCATTAATTCAAACCAACATGAATACATGTGGTTTGTAACTCAGCAATTAAAATACTAAAGCATGGAAGATGCATCCACATATTTTTTACACATAACACATCAAAAGCCTTTTGAATCAACGTAACAGAATATGAGTCAACAAATCAGGTTAGCATAGATCAGGTAGCATGAATTTGGCATGAACCAAAATTGTTCACCTTGAGGTTAATCATGTGTACACAATGTACATATCAACTTTACACATTTGACTAGTCTTCGCTAATATATATGAAGTTCATTTATGTTAAAATATCATATGATAGCCAATTATGGAATGATAAAATCAACATGTGCAAAATTTTCTAAAATCTCCTTGACAAGACACATAACTACGTAGCAGTATGAATTGACAGCAAAATACAATTTTATGAATTAGTTTTAAAATTCTATCCTGTCACTACAAGTTGTAAAGCAATAGTAAGCAGTGTCCATACTTCAGTTAGGAAAGACATGCAGTTGCTGAATCTTGCTACATATTCAAATACATTGGCCACTCATATCATGAGGCAGCTGGGGACACATCACAGGTACAGTCTGACATCACAATGTTGTGAGTTCAAGTATAGCGCGCATTCAAAAACCGGTCGAGTGATTTTCACACTTCATCTTTTAGGTGTGATGGGGCTCAGAGGCCCTAATGCTTCTCCTCAAGCGAGATTCTTCTGTCATCTCAACGCCTCGTGCAGCATCAGCACCATCAGAAATTTATCTGTCCTCAGCTGTAAATACAATTATTCCCATTGAACCATAAAATTATGGCAAACAATCATCAATCATACAAAGTATATGTCAAATGACAGTTTTATCTAAACAACTAGTGTTATATAGACTGCCATGTTTCTTTCATTTCAACTGGCACTGCTACTTTTCTTTAAACAAATTTACAAATTATAATTTTAATTTTGTCATTATGTACGCAATTTGGGGGAGAGGGGATCAAGGAATATCAGGAAACGTAAAATGAAATGAAAAGGCCAGGTACTGTGCTGCCAGAATTTATATGGGTTGGTAAAATTGGTAGGTAAGTTAAGAATTCTGATTAGTCTACTGTATTGACAACAGTTATTTTTTCCCGAATCGCCAAGACAAACTTTGGGTATCCTTAATATCCCACAAATGCTTAAAAATAGGATGAATTAGCATTAAGCAATGACTTAAGTAACAAGTGTTACCAAAGCACCCAACACCATGCACTGTTATGCTGATATTTCCCGAGTTCAATATTCAATGATCAGTCAACCAATTTTCTTTGTCACTACATTAATCAAAGAACAAAACAGGCACATGCACCAAAATCTTAGTAACTGACCAAGCCTTAAAGCATAGCTATTTCAGCAAAACCTTACCATAATACTCTCAAACGTCAATCAACCTAACAATACAAAAGCAACCTTACATCAATGTGGGTGCAAATTTATCTTATATATTCATGCACATCCAATTTACAATAACTACAAGAATATCCAAACATTTATCTTCTACGCTCTTAAATAGGACATCTGCAGGTACTTACAAATACTGTGATTGGTGGCAATGTCGCCATTAGGGCCACGTGATAGGTCGAGTGTGATGTCTGAGGAATTAGTTCCCCTGAATGCTGAATGGTTTCGACTGACTAGAAATGAATCATCAGCATCCGACTCCTCTGAATCAAGGTCCTCAGCACCACTGCAATCAATCATATTCTAGTGTTACCAAATGTATCAGAAGGTAGCTTAACATTTACAATTACTGCAAAGATGCATCTAACAATGTAGTGTGCATTCATCCATATAAGTTGAGTCAAAAGTGAAGCAAACATTAGATTACCTGTAATCAGAATCAACCTCATCGGAGTCCAGGTCATCCTCAATGACAGCTTGTAAGTCCGTGATTCTCTTCAGTGCTAACCTTAAGTCATTTTGACTCTGTTCAAAGTCTATTTCAAGACTTTCTACTTTCTTTTCCTGCAGAAATATGTAACACAAAGGTATAAGAAAACTGGAAGATAACAGTAAACGGGGAATAGTTCAACCATTTTGTTTCTGTTTTAATAACAAACACTAATGGCGGCAGTTTAGATAATTACCAAATCATGTTTGCGTTGACTGAACTCGGCTTCCCTCCTCTGTGACTCTCCCAGTTCTTCCTTAACGTCTCTCATTTGTCTCTGTAGTCTTTTCATTTCTTCTTGTGTTTGCATACTGGACTCCAGTACCTTACTCTTATCATCACTCAACTGCAGAGGATAAGTTACAACATTAGTTAAAAAAAGCTACTCATTCATTAGTGGCTTAATCACTTACAATTAGTCATCCAAGACTTTTGAAAGTTGAAAATAAGTCCTCACCTTATCTAACTGTTCTTTGGTTCTTGTAAGCTGAATCTCAGCTCGATGTCTTGTGGTCTGTTCAAGATCAACCCTTGATTCCAAGTCTCTGATCTTTGTTTCCAATCTTAACAATGCTTGTTTGTCCACTGTGCTGCTTTGGAGGTAAGCTAGAGAGCTTTGTAATGACACAATCTGGAAAAAAAAAGTTGAAAGTTTTATAGAAGCAATTAGATATAACATTTTTACAAATAGTAACAAGTGTACCACACATTCTGTAGTGTGGCCAATTAAAAAGAAGTAATACAATCTTGTGTACCTGCTCTTTTAGCTGTTCCTTTTCTTGATTTAATTCCTCAATCTGTTTGGACTGGTCAATGAGAGTGATGGCATCGACTGACTGTTGTTGTACTACAGCTTTGTATTTCTTCAGAATGTCTGCCATGTCTTCTTCATTCTCTTCAAGATTAGTCTGAAGGTCGTTCTTTTCTCTTACTGTGGTCATACAGCGGTCTTCACACTACAAACGAAACAATACAATAGCCATCATAATAACCTTTCCATTAAGGCCACCATTCCATTGTATCTACTCTACCTTGGATTCAATGGTGGCCATTACTCCATAGCAGAGGCTTAAATGCATCTACACAGTGATGCCAACTGTCCATAGTACATATTGTACCATTACTAATTCAAACTACATTTCTTACATTTGACTTGTGTATAAAATACAGCCGTAATAGATTTCTACTGCAAAAGTCAAAAACGTACCTCTTGTTTAGATCGTGTCACATCATCCAACTGTTGCTGCACATCGGACACTTCCATTTCGAAACCCTTTCTCGCCTTGACAGCTGCAGCAGTAGCAAACTCAGCATCCTCCAGTTGGTTCCTGAGCTGCTTCACAACTAAACGACTGCCCTGTCCTTCCTTCTGTTTGTCCAGCATCATCTGGGCATCTCTCAACAAGGCTCTCGTCCTTCGAAGGTCTCTTCGTAACCTCTTCTCAGTATCTGAAAATATACAAATTATTACTCTTAAAGAAATACCAAGTGAACGCAGGATGCGGTGGCGATTTTGTGGGTACTCCTTGCCACCACACATCAAAACATACGAGCAAGGATATTGAGCTTTCTTGACGTTGGTTGCACGCTTCCACCTTTTGCCGTGTTATTAACACCTCATTAGAAAATTCAGTGGTGGAATATAATTCATGTTCCAGAACTGCATGCACCGGAAGGATACCTTTAGAGACCAATGAGGAATTCTACAACTTTTGAGAAACAGAAAACTTATATTATAAGACTTATTTCATTAAAAACAGACATCATAAATACAAAACATAGCTGTTTGCAATTTTAATCAAGGAACAGGCAGTGTCCGCGAAATCATGTCCGACATCAGATTTTACCGGCAAAAAAAATTAATGGTCTGAAGACAGGCAATATAAATAAATGTCTGACAAAATGTCTGCCTACTTAAGAAGCTAATTGACTAATGTGGAGAGGGGCATTGCAGATTTTAATTTAATTTGATTGGTTAAAATGTCATTGATTGTCAGATTTTGTATATTTTTTATGTAACCAAAAAGTAGCAACAATACAATATGTAGCAAGAATTAATTACCAAGACAAAAACAATTTCTGAAAATTTTAGCAGGAATTGCACTTGACTTGATTTTTCACTCTTATAATCATATATTATTAATAATCAGAGATTTACGTGAAGAAATATATCAGTGTAGTCAAAAAGGGGAACTTGCAGAACTTCACTTCTAGAAATGACAGAAAGATGCAGTTTTCTACTAACGATTTGAAATTATAGTTATGCTTACCTATTCTAATTTTTTTCACTCATAAATAATCGATATCCCAATACTACTGAACCTGAAGCTTACTCAGCTTATATGACCAGCTGTCAGAGGCAGATGTAATGATGAGATGATAATGTTTGTAGTCCACAACATTTACACTATGGGTGGGATCTTTCACTTGCCTCATCATAGACAGGACACACCAGCCTTTCTTATTATTTGTTTACAATATTTAATTTTTTTATGTCAAGTATATTAACCTGGACGTGATAAAATAACTAAAAGTTTTTGTCCGACAAGGCCCTCAAATGTCAGACGTGAAAAATTTTTTAGTCTGACACTTGGTCTGACTATTGAAGAGAGATTTCGCTGGCACTGGTAACAGGAAGCATAAGTGTGAATATTTACCTCTGTTAGAGATGGGTTCGATTTCACTCAGGGTCTTCAACTTGCGCTCCAGTTCTCGTTTGTCTTTTGCAGCTTTCTGCTTCTCCTCATATTCTTCCTCAATCTGACCCTCCATGTGGCGAATTTTCTTCTGGGTAGCAGCTCTCATTTCCTCCACTTCAGTCTCTTTCTCTTCCATGTCTCTCAGATGCTGTTGCCTCATTTTCTCCGCTTCCATTTCTAGTTTCAGTTTCGTCTTGCAAAGAGAAAAATACAATCAAATTACTTCCTTCATCAGCAACTCAGTAAGATGTCAAGATCACATTACATTTCAGGCCACCTACCTGTTCAAGCTGCTGTATCGTACCCGCCTGGTCATCTAATTCTTCTTCCTGCTCCTGCAGTTTGGCCTCCAAGTCACCTTTTAGCCTTTTCAAGGTGAGTAACTGAAACATAACCATGATAAAAACATGATTGAATTAGGCTATTGCATTTATTGTCTTAGTTCACAAGTACTAATGACTAATGTCTCAATGCTACTGGGTCCAGAGCATAGACAGCTTATATGACCAGCTGCCAGAGGCAGACGTAATGATGAGATAAGGCTTGGAGTCCACACCATGTTACACATTTACGGAGTAATTACTTTCCACCAAGTCAACAAAACACCTAATTTAGGACATGTACCTGTTTGTCATCAGTGCCTTCTGTGGATGCGAGATCTTGAAGGTCCCTGTCCAAACGAGCCAACTTTTCAGACTGGAACTCATTGTCTAGTTTTTGCGACTGTACAGATAAAATCAAAAATAGCTGTTAACATTATGAACAGGATCCTGAAAACCAATATGTATGATATAAATGCAGTGGACAACTTGTTTATTGATTTGTTCACATCCTGGCGCTTAATTACAACAAATTCATATGGCAACTAAATCTGAATAACACAGTCCTACAAAATATAAGACCACTTTGATCAATGTGCACATGCTCAAGTGTTCTTATATTTTTGCAGGTGCTGTACACATATTGTGCTGTATATAGATTTATCAAAATCCTTATTAAAGTTCATGTGTAAAAGCACGCACCAGTTAGATGTTTAATAATGTCTAAATCAAAACACCAAATTACAAATCATTAACTAAAACTACCAATATTCTATTGAAGTGAAGATTAAAATGCTTGAAATATATACGTAAAGGTGGACATACAATACATAATGAACATTCACAGGGACAATAACCTTTTTTTCCAGCAGACAAATTGGAATAAATGCCTACCTTGACTTCTTGTTCCAAAGAGAAATTAAGTGCTGCTAACTCATCCCTTTCTCTTTGTATTTTCTCTCTCTGAGCTTTCTCTTCCCTCAAAAAATTGTTGACCTTCTGTATTTCATTATCAAACCTATCGAAAAAACAAGTCAGAAATTACAGCCATCTCAGTATTCAATATTACAGGTTAGAAGCTCCACAGACACGTTACTGATTTACGAAAGGTCAAAATTAAAGATTCAAGACATCATAACCTTAATTTATAAATTAATCTATCATAATGTGAAACATTCTGCTCTCTCAAACATGGAGCACCTAATGGTGGTTGTTCGTCTGAGTATCACTTTTGCTGCTAACTCATCCCTTTCTCTTTGTATTTTCTCTTTTAATTAAAACTTGTGTCACTACTTCGTATCTAATCTTTATTTCTACAGGGTGGTCTAATCTGTTCGTAAACTTTAAGTTCTATAATTGCTGTCATTTCACCAAATATTTGTCACAGTGTCACCTAGTTGGATGTTTAAGGTTTTTACAATAATGCCATTGAGCATCTGATTTCCATTCAAAATTAAATAGCCAGACTCACTTTCTCTGCTTCTTCTCCAACTCAGAATTACGAGAGATCTGTTCCTCCAAATGGAGCTTAAGGTCCTGCATGTCTGCGTTAAGTCTTTGTGTCTTTCGTTTTAAATTTCCAACTTGACGTTGATGCTCCTCATCTTCTGCCATCACCTCGCCAAGCTGTAATGCATTGTGTGTGAAAGTTAAAGTAAGTTTCTACAGAATTAACAAGGATTTGAAGTCTATTAAATGCATTACACAATACTACAATAACACATGTATACCTTTCTTTCTAGCTGCTTTTTGCTGCTGTCATACTGTTCTTGGTCTTCTTCCCGCTGTTGGTGTAATTTCTTCTTCATAAAATCTAGTTCCCTTTTTGCTCTTTCAAATCTCTCTCTGTATATTGAATCACCTGGGATGGAATATAATTAATTACAGAATTTCAGAAGTTTCAAATAAAAGCATCTAAATCTTGCTATTGTTACATAGCAACTTAGAAAGCAACGCTCTAACCAACTAAGCCTGAAGGGAATTTCCCAGTAGCCAGGTGGCGAGTAGGTGAGGTAGTTGCTGTAAGGATATCTTTTACCATACAAGACAATAACATATATAAAATTCAAGCATTTCAATTTCATATTTATCAAATCACTGGACGAGAGTTAAAGCTATTTCTGGTGGTGTAAATGCAGCACAAAAAAACAACAAACTGTTATGAGAAGATTATCGAATTACCAAAACCCACCTTCACCATCATCTTCATCATAATCGCCATCCACTGAAGCTGCCAGCAGCCTAGTGTGCATCAAGTCCAACTCAGTCGCTTCATGCTTCCTCTGAAGGTTATGGAACTTACTCTGCAAATTAGAAGCCATAGTTATTGTTAATTGCTATCATCATTGTCTTATTACTGCTTCTGTGATACAGCAGCGATGACATGACAAGTTGCAACTCCACAATCATGTTAACCGACAGTCTGAAAAAAACCTCCACCACATAAAGACGAGACTTGCATACATGAAGTGCATGTTTATACATACCAAAGCAGGGTCTAGTGTTTATCAGTTGGATCAATAGCCCACAGCAAATGATACTCCTTAGGGACAGACTAACATGTTCTTTACTGCATAAGCAATGTTGGCAAAAAAAGGTGCTAGATCCTCTAAAAGTCTTACTGTCATACAGATACCTTGCTACACTGGATTCAGACTGAGATTTGAACAATAGTGAAAGCAGAAAAATGATCATCTGATGCACATTTGACTGATGCCTATGACACTTGATAGTAGCATGAGTGACATGCTCCACAGGCTATTGTTGTGCCTGAAATATGATTTTTCATTGAGCACAATTCATTGACTAACAAGTAATAAATTGCATGTAGACTGACAATGCATGTCAACTGATGAGCTATCAATCCTATCACAAACCTATGAACAATACTAGACACATGTAACAAAACACAAAATCTGTGGATTCGTACAAACGGATAATCAAAACGTAACTAATACCAACTATCAAACCTAATAACATGAAATATTTAAACTATGAATCTTAATGGGATCTGCTCAATCGTGAAGAGACAGAGAGGTCATTAGAATACAGAAAAAATACCGTCTGTGATCCTAGAAAGTTTATGAAACATCTAATTACAATCATTAAATGCGTAGGACATTTCATTAAATGTGGACAGAACAGTATTATAAACAAATTAAATGGGCCTATAAATTTCACTCCTAAATCTTATTAAAGAAACCTGACCTTGCTTTCCTAACACTGACAAAATGAAAGACCATTTTATGCTATCTATGTTCTAAAACCTTAACAAAATACAAACAACTGCAATATTACATTATTGAAATCTCTAATAATATTTCCCCAATCACTTACCAGACCATAGAACACTGCTCAATCCTACCTTGAACCGCAGATATTCACCCCAGGAAGCCAATGAAGCAACTGGCTCGCACCAGGACCTCTTTGACCCCGCATTAGGTCAAGCGGAACGTGGCTCTCAATTAGTTTGATTAAGCAAGGCCTGTCATACTTTGGGACGGTGGTTTCCTGTGACATTCAACACCTACCCATTTAACTTATTTCAATGCTAGTGTCCCTGACCTGCCCACAGGTTCTCGATCCTAAACAGCCTTTCCAGTTATAATACGCATTATCAAAACATCAAATGAGACGCGCTGGTGCTTGCCAGTAAACATTATAAATGCTGTACAGTACAGTAAGTACCCACTACTCTATAGCGCTCAATCCCTCCCATAAAATTACAAGGCATACATGTCGGTACAGCCCAACAAGACAATTATCAAAAAATTTAATTGGGCTCTGCTAGAAAGAACTATACAAGTACTCAGCAGGAATGTGACTACAAGAAAATCTCACATAAACTCTCCCACTCCCTGTCTTTAACTGCTATGACTTGAGACATCATAAAACATGCCCTCCAGCAAAAAACATCAGTAAAATAAACAATGCAGCCAATCACAGTTTATACCATCCGCAAATCTTGACAATTTATGCAACCATATTTGGCCAGAATTACTCTAAAACTGAAACGTACCTGGATAGAGAAATCACAGCACCAAGGTAATCACAATGTCATATGCACTATCAGTTTAGAGAGTATTTAAATGGACACTACAGACCAGTGGTCAAGGGATCATATATGTCGTTACTGGACAGACACATGCTTGGTTACACACACCTGCCATCCCTTGGGGCCATGGTCCAGTGCTGACCAATCACCTATCATCAAAATGACCTCCAGAAAATACTCCAACATCATTAGCGGCAATAGATTCAGTAATAGGAAGATGCTAATGCATATATTTTTGCATGACAATGAAATTTACAGTCTCTATTGGTCAGTGTAGAATACACTAAAGCACAAAAAGATTGATGTTCACATTATATTTTCCAAATACAACCAGGACAGGTTCATAAAATGTGCACTAAGATTCATATCATGGACTAAGGCTCAACAATACTTTTAAAACCACAACGGCCAGTTGTAAAATCAAACAACCCCTCATGAACCACAGCATTGAGAGTGTATTACTGAACACTTACCTGCAATAACGCTACACATTAAAGCACCATTTTCAACTAACATAGATTGTGGCCCCTTTTTGAACATGCATGATATTTCTTTCCCACACAGAATACAGACAGAAGAACTCATAGTTAAGAATATACATCCACAAATGCAGAGGCAGTCCACAATTCAATTACAGTGTGTTCCTGAGTCCTTTACACAATATGAGCATTAGGTACCGCTACAACAACAGCCCTCAAATGCATATATGTATATAATGAAGACCAACCAAATACATTGCAAGAGCTCTTACACTTGCGTAGACTTTCTTTGCAAAGTATACATGAGCAAATTATCGCATATGATAAATACATGTACGTGTTTACTGTTACATTTTGATTGTTCCATAACATTTGCACTACTACACATTTAGCAAATGATAGTTTTCCACAAGAAGACAAAACCACCAACCTGTATATCATTCAGTTCCTTCTGCAGCTTCAGTCTTTGGCCCGTCTCGCCGTCCAGCAGCTCAGAGGCTTGTGAGGAAGCCGTGTGTTCTGCAGCAAGGTCAGCACTAACCTCCGACAGCTGACAGAAAAAAAGGCACATTATATTAGCTTTAATTTATCAATTTATTCAACCTAATAAGTTTTATGAAGGGCAAGAAACGTAATGTGACATTTATGTGAGTGTTGGCACTCTAAAAGAGTTGATCAGTGTTAGAGATGGATTCATGGAATGTGAGGTGCTAAGTAAGTAACCAGGAGGTAATTGATTTTATTTTAGATATTTTTTATATTAATTTTTATTTATTTTCTTTTATATGTACAGCATAAGGTCTGTGACTGAAGATAGTATATGTATTATATATTATCCATAATTCAAATCACTGGATAAAATTAGCCTTGGAATCAAAAGCTACCAGCTACTGAATTTTCCTGTTTTTTTTTTTTCTGAGCTCACTGCAAAGTAGATGTTAGCCAATCCAAAAACTAATGAATAATAAACAGCTTTATTTATACTTACTTTGGTCTCCAACTTATCAACAGAAAGTTTGTATTCATTTCTTTCTCTTTCCAGTTTTTCTAATTCCATCTTGCAATGGTCAAGCTCCGCCTGGTGGTAACAAAAATAACCATTTTTTTATCAGTTCAATATATCAAATCATAAATCACACTCTCGTTTAAAATCAAAGACATACACAATGCCATTCATGTACATACAGGGAAACATACTCCATTCTGCAAAAGCATATCCACTCCCAGGGTCATTTGTGTACCTTCACATTCAAATTCAAAATGGGGTATCACAAATGCCTCACACTTAAGCCTTAAGCAGTCTTGCCCAGACCTGACCCTCATAAGATCTGCATACACTTTTTAATGCCACTAATCCTTTAAATAGGGATTGAAATATACCCAGCCAATTAACCAATTAAGTACCCCCTCTGTGACCCCCATTGACCTATTTAAAGCCACCCACACAAAGATTAATTAACATTTGACCCAATTAATTAGTAAGATAAGTAAGTAATCTGTCAAACAGAATGCATTACCTAACAAACTGAGCAAATTTGCATAATCAGAAGTCAAACAAGACAATTAGAAACCATGTTCAAATGGCGGTAATTAAGGCATGTCTATATTATGTCAACATGGTTTGCATGGAATCTCCATATAACTGTCTCCATAACCAAAGCATACTTCTTGGTAAAGTAATAATAATCCAAGCAAAGTCTATTCAGGTCTAATGACCATTGAATGTTTTCCAATCAATACATAAGATAACAATATCTCCCACATACACCATAGAGAAGTAAATATTCCATCAGTTACAAAAACAGTTTAGTTCACTGTAACAAGATAATAAATCCCCCCTTCAACATCCATTCCTAACTGTAAACCATTCTAGTCACTGAATGTAGATTTTCCAATATTACAAATGGAGTGAAGGATTTCTCAACGTGAAAGGCTGAGAAGATTGAATGGAACCTCCTTTAATTATTCATTTCTTGGAAGAGTGGCCAAACCACGGCAGCACTACACAACAATTGGTCATGTCTGAATGGGGCTAGGTCGACAGGGGTGAAGCAAATTAATTTCATGCTTTCTTCAGCAATTCTATTCAACCTTACATTTAATTCATATTACCAGGATACGAGCACATGTGTAATGCATCTTTTTTAAACTAATTTTTTGAGTCGAGACTTTCCCAGATTGAGTTTAGTTTAAAAATAAGCAGCTGATAAGAAAACTTTGATATCACAGGCGAATTAATTCATCAATAAAAAATAACAGTTCTGAAATACCAAACCAAGTTCACCTAATAATTAATCATGATGTAAATATTCTGCATAGCAGTGGACACTGGACAATGATATTTAATAATTGCAAGAAATAGGCTACAAACATGCAACAAACCTGATTGTTGGACAAGTTAATTAAAAAACAAAAAACTTCACAGTTGGGTCACAACAGACACACAGGTCAGTACAATCACAAAAACACAGGCATGAATCTAAGAGTAAGAAATGTACAAAAAACCCTGAAAGTCTTTCAAGTTTGAGTTTACTTGGCTCAAGAAGTGTGTGATGACATCATTAACAATGGAGAACTAGATCCAGTAGAGGTCACTGTAAGCAATCAATTATCCTCAAGAGATATCGCCACACGACTTCATCAATGCTTCAAATTACTGACAGTGAAACGCCCTTCTATTGGTTGGTTAGTTCCAAATTGCACTATTATGATGTCATCCACCAACCAGCACACTTCCTAACCTAGGTAAACACTCAACACCAAATAAGGTGCGACTCGCAGGACCTATACTTAAATCTGAGTTAGTGGGGTTACTCACATCACGCACTCGGAGCTCTTCTTCTGTTCGGTGGACATTTAGAACAGGTTGGAGTTTGATGTAAAGTCTCCACCATGGCCAGTTGCGAATCGCCATGAACTTGCGCACATTTCTTTGGATGCAAGTCACCGCCATATGCTGGACCTGTGGGAGCACACAAAATGAAAACACTCGGTGTCAAATCACAACTAAGCATGCAGATGAGGAGTTAAGAAGGGCAGGATGGGATTCTGTACAATAACTATATAAGGAGCAGTCAATAACTACATATTATTACTTTCATAATTTATTATTTTCACAACTTTTATGGTTTTCAAAATGTTATGAATTCGAAAACATTAAGGAATTCATCAACTGCTAAACTCGTCAACAACCCAGAACATCACTATTCATTGTTCGCAAAAGCATGCTGAGCAGCAGGACGTTCGTCAACCAGTTACTGGGTATAGGTGTCTCATCAAACGCTTTATGTGCATAAACATGCAAAAATTGAAAATAAACTGTACAAATATAGTAAGAGAAATAAGAAGACAGGAATAAATCTAGGATATGACCAAGATTTCAGCCAACACCATCTATATACAATTTCCTTGGCGCATCTAGATACTAATAACTTTGTAAAAGTTTGGAGAAACATTGAGAAGAGAGGTCTACCTTGAGTTTCTTAAGTTTCTGGCGACCCAGGTAGCCACGACAGAAGGCTTGAAGACCCACGATTGTTCCCGTAATCTTTTCATCTCTGTTGTCTTCGAGCTGAGCCAAACCTCCAGCTCGGAAGAAGACCTACAAAACAAAACAAAAGTTTCATTACATTGAGCATGATTAGACTTTGGAAATTTTTAAACATCAATGTTTTAAAGTTTGCATACTAATCAAACAACAATCACCTTTTGATTATTTAAAAATTAGGCATGAAAGACATGGGATTGTTTACTGCAAGAATCATGAGTGTACTTTTCATAGTTTAAGTGTCTACATACAGAGAGTGCTTTAATTCATATGTTGTTCATATTTGCTTGAAGAATATTGTGCACACCTGGAAGTATTATCGCTTAAGAAGAAAGGCAGACAAAATTATCAATCCATTATCTTCCTCAACTTAAATGGCAACACTAATCAGTGTCCCTAACTACTTTTTCAATGGATGCCTAGAAAAAAACTAACTAAATAATCATCCAATCATATGATTAACATGCTGCAACAACATATGATGCAATCTGTTTTCCATAAATTTCACATTTGCATCATAAATATTGTGCAGCATAGTTTTTGCTGGCATTTATGCATACGTATATTACACAAGCAAAACCAGTCAACTGAGCGACTTCAGTCTTTGCTAACAGGGATCAGACGAACAATGACCTTTGCGGTTTCCACAAAATCTGTTCCTATTTATTATACAGATGTCAGACTCAGTACATCAAACAGCAAGGTACCTCTGCAGAGTAAATGAGAACTGGCAGCTCAACTTATGTTATTGCACAAATTTAAATATCTAACAAGTCATTTGTGATAATGCCAAATGAAATAAGACTTCCTTGACAATTCTAAGTAAGTTCAGCTGCTCCATTGTGATAGCAATGCTCAAACTATTCCAACTCTGTTAAGAAATATATATACAAACTATTCTGCTACTTCCCTGAGTAGGATACTAGCATAACTTGACTGCTTTCTGCAATGTGCATACTCGCTGAAAGCTTCAAGATCTTCAAAGATTTCAACCTGATATGATAATGTCGTATATTTATGTTCATGTACATGGTATTGCAATGAAATGAAGAGACACACAGCATCACAATATTTGAAACCTCGTAGATCGTAGACCTTAATTAAAATCACTTATGCCAAGACCACCTATAAAGGGAAGAAGACCATTGACATTTGTACTTGATGCAACTTCAGTGAAATACTCTATTAGACTTTAGAACACAACAATGCATAAAGGCTGACCACAACACCACGTGATCTGCACAATGCAGTGTGCAAAACTATCATATAGCCCACATAAACAAACAGACAAAAGTCACAGTAAACACTTCACAATGATAACTAACCCTGGAACAGAGACAGATGAAATCAGGCAATAATTTCATGGTGCAGCTGATTCTCTATTTCTTAGATGTCTGGTAATATTATGTGATTGTGCTATGTGACAGTATGCTGCTGTGCAATGCTGCTGTGCAATACAGCTGTGCAGTGCTGCTGTGCAATGCTGCTGTGCAATACAGCTGTACAATGCTGATGTGCACCGCATTTGCCACTGTCACCTCACACACTGAGTCATCAGCTTGAATCATTCATGTTCTTGTTTTTTCACTTTTCGTACCTCTCAGACTTTTTTTTGGAAAGCACACTTCCTGTCCCTTCCTGAAAAGGCATTATAATGCTTTCAGAAACTCATCCACTTAAAATTATCCCCAAAAATCATGTCTGATCATCTTTATGCTAAGCTAAACTATAGCAAGTTGTAATGTCTGAAAATATGTCATTGCTCTGGAAAGGTAAACATGGACATCTATACGTATAAACATATATGTAATTAATAAGAGGGAAAAACCAGAATAGTGGCCTGCATTCTAATCCTATTTCATATTGGCATTTTAAACTTTCATTAATTAGACTTTCTATGGTACGAATGCATACGACGACTTGACCTGGAAACTTGGAGAGCTGCCTATCGGATACAATGATCACAATATAAATTGGCCAGAGCTTATGCGATTTGTGTGCTAAACTACCTATGTACACTGTGCCACACACAACGAAGACAGCAGCGGGTATGTAATGTATGAGGGAGCATTACACATGCTAGACTGAGTATGATAAATTAGACCAAAATCGACAGCCAGATGCAGACATATACCTTGGGATAATAAAGAGGGCAGATGAGGCAAGCAACTGGCTGCGCAACTTTCCGTTTCTTATCCACAGGTAACTTCAGTCCATTAAGCCCATTCTTCACCGAACTCATTTTATCTAAGGTTCTTGGTCTCATCAGGACTTGTCTTCATTCCATGTAATCATTAATGCTGAGAAATAATTCCTCTGTCCTATCCAAATGTTCCGTGCATAAATAATTAAACAAATGTTTAATGTAATCCTTGGTCAAATGAATATGCGACGTCTTATCTTTTATTCAATACCAAAAATTCTATATATTAATTAAATACGCCATATGCAGTAAACATCTGTCCTTCATCATAATCGTTCCATTCACCGCAACTGTTCTATCAAATTTGCTGGTCAAGATGAACTGTTGAAGAATCCTTTTCACCTTGCTAAATGGTATGTTAACATCTCAGAGCAAATGCAATGTTTCTTTAAATGCACAGAATGCACAAATCCCTGTGCATGCATGGCCCACTCAAGAAATTCCTTGGTCCAAGTCCCTCTAGTTCTCACATCTTCTTGCATCTGGGAACACTTGGTTGAGTCCAGATCATCCTTTTCGACTTTTTCCGGCTGCTAAAACAGTCCACGAGTACCAACTGCTGGGATTTTGTGCAATAAAATCAGGGTAAGAATGCCATGAGCAAATTTGTGTTATCCTCTAAGAATATGAGTTGTTTTGACAAGTGTAAGTATAAGTAAACCATGAGGTGCAGCGACTGTGAGCTGAATCTTTTCCAGCAAACTTCATGAGTGTTTTGTCTGAGTCGCCGCTGCATTCAAGTGCGAAAAGACACAGCAGGTCACCCTAAAATTCTGCAGCTACTGGCAGAGATCTTTTCTTGCATCAAATGCTGCATGAAAAGATGGAAACCCAGCCTCAGCAGCAGAGGATAAAGTCCAAGCCTTGTCCAGGTGATGCAGGGGAAGCCCAGGACAGCCAGGTGAGCTATGAGGAGCCACGTGTGCATTCGCTCGTTCACTCAGGTTTATTGCAGTTCTCCCTCTATCCCTCTCAGTTCCCTCAACCACTTGCCTGGCTACTCTGCAACAGTCTCCATACACTATTCAGTCCTCATGCTGTTAGAATTCTGACCGGCTCATCATTCTTTTATGCAAAGCAAGTTTTGAAGATTGGTCAAAAATCAGCATATATATCATCATAAGGTTCAGTCTTCCCCAGAGTCCATCATGCATGATTCCATATCTATATAATAATTACACACAGCAGCTTAACTGGGTGTGAGCTTCTCATAAAATGTTCTGATTATATGTAAGAAATAAACTGAGTATGTTTCATATCACTGGTAAAATTTCTCCAGCAAATGTCTCAAACAAAATATATCAGCATCAATAGATGTCAATACCTTGTTTAATCAACTACTTATTTGTTAAATAGTTCTTAGTAAGGAGTTTCGAGCTGGAATATGCAAAGTGCTTGTGACCTTCCAAAACAGGCCATTACAGCTGAACTTAACTCCAGAGGACATCATGTGAATTTAGGACTTACACTGGTTGAGGGACTGCCTTATGGAAGTCCTGGATTCACATAGACGTCCTCAGGAATTTTATTTCCGAGTCTGCCCTATAACTACAATGAGCACTGTAAGCAAACAACTTCCTGTTGAACACAATACATTAAAAAAACATAACCTGGAAAATATAATAAAATATTCTAAACATTTTTTTTTAAATCACAGCAGAAAAGCATTACTTACAATATACTAACCCCATAGCTGAGATATTTTTAGCTGTTCCAGGCCAACCAATAAGAAAAACACCCCAGAAACACAAGAGTTCATCAATCTCATTTATCATTGTTTATGAGGCCATGAATCTCTGGTTCCTGCTTATAACTACAGGACTGAGATTTATAGCCTATCTCACCTTTCAACAAGTTAACTGTTGGACACTATTAAGAGTGCACTGCCTTTCCCTAAGTCAAAAAAAGTTTTGTATTTCCATTTTTCTTCAGTTTGCCTAGTAATCAGGAATGCAGTAATGAGGAAAACTGCATTAACACTATCTTTACACCCAATAAATGGATTAAAAGGATTCATAAATGTGAATGTGATACGTTCATAGTAAAATAAATCTGGATGGCTGTTGATAATCTATCTAAGTTCACAGAATGAATGCTTTTAGTGAGTTTCCTGAGCCCAACTGATATAGGTTATGAACTCACAAGCAATTTTGCAACTTGCTCACAAGGGGCAATTTTGGCCACACTTATTTAACCTCAGGAATTTTTAGCATCTTGGATCCGCTGATATGATGTAAAATGTGCTGAGGGAAAAATAAAATAACATATCCTAATTTTATTCAATATGAAATTTTATTTTATGGGTTTTTTTTTCTTGAATTTTTGACCAACTGAACCATTAAAAATTGCTCTGAGAAGATACGAGAAGCTACAGAACAAATAAGTGTGGCCTTAGAAGCCCTCGAAACAAATATAAGTATTTTCATCTTTCTCTTCGGGTACCTCCCTTCTGGAAAAAAACACAAGCCTTACTCTTCTGACATCAGTGAACAGACTTGACAAGTGGCATTAGCACAAAACACATCAGATCTGGAGCATCTTTGAGATAAGAAGTAATATGTGGCATCAGTTTAACTGGTGCATAATCCGCAGGGAAGCCCTTAGTGTAGACAAGAAGGCTGAACATGTGATAAACACTGCACTAAAAATCTAAGGGATCTATATCTGTTCAGTGGAAAACACCAAGAAACAAGACTTTCTAATATCATACGTTAATCCATCTCTGATTGACAGAGCACTTGTAATCCAGGTTGCCATGTTATTCCATAAATACTTCATCGAAAGAATGCATAAATGATACTAAAAATTAAAAGTGTCTCATTGTCTTTTATCAAATCAATCCACCTTGTTGACAATGAAAGTGCAACACATAATTGAAATAATGTCTGAATTTCATTAAATGCCTAGATATACAAGCAGTGTGCATGTTCTAGGATTTTATGGGAATATACCATGTCAGTTCGTCACAATTAGACCTCTTAATTTTTGTCCAAATTGCTCACTCAGTATTACAATCTTCGGATCATTTGCATGCTATACTGTGATCCTTAATTATACATGTCATCAGATTTATTACTTTAAACTTAATTACCCACTAACTGTGCATGCTAGTAATCAATGTAACACATGCTGTATGTTAATGCTGTCATAAATGCATGACCATAAATCATACATCCAAAGGTATTTGTAAATTTTGTACCAAGCAAATGCACACGATGATCACAATCAATGCAAAGTGTACAACAGCACGTTTTGTGTACTTTTATTATTTTTACGACAAACATTTCTCGGCCAGCTGGTCACTCGCAATCAATGTTTTTAATTTACTGGTAATTGATCTTTTGAACATGGTAGTTACTATGTGTACACTACCAAATTACCAATACAGACACATCCAAGTTATTGACACAAGTCTGTTCTGAATTTCAACAAACTGTTGGTGAAAATCTCTCGGTGCTCATTGTAGTTACAGAGCATTCAATCAAACTGACTATATTTTACACATAAGATTTATGGAAGTGTTGATGTGATGACAGATGTCATGCTGTTATAAGAAGCTCTGGCCATTCTCAGAGTTTTTTGCGCACATAATTTTTGATTCAGGGAGGGTCTTAAATATTACATATAATATATAGAAATATCTAGAATATAAAAAACTTGCTGCAACACCATATGGCTATATGGTGTTGCAGCAAGTTTTTTTATATTCTAATTTAATGGTCCCCTCCTCAACCATTATTTCACTGCTACTTTGAGCCCACACTTGCATACGCATCACATGGCCAGTTGTGGTGGGTTGCTTGGACTGGGTGTAGTCTAGGATTTGATGGGAATATACCATTGAACAAGCAGTAACACAAATGGCACCAAGCTGACTCAACAATACCTTGTGTGACAACAAAATGAGCGATTTGATGTATGCATGATTTGACTTGATGTATTGAAGGAAGTTCCTAGATTTTATGTACATAAACAAGGAAGTGTCAATCATCAATTGTTTCCATGACAACATAATGAGGAACGAATGACAGGAGACAGGCCACCGATTGACATAATGACAGATTAATTGAACTCATGAAAAATTAATCATGTGGCTCATTAATAAATCACCACATCAATGTCATAGGTTACTCACATAATTTATCTAATTGTGAGAAACAATGCAAATGGATGACTTGGCCTATCACCTTGGATCATTATGTCTTCCTAACCAAGAAGTTTCAATTATTTTCCAGAGCAATGGAATAAACTGATTAAAAAATTACACCATACCATTTGTCCCTACCAGACAATGCTGTAATAGTGTTTCTATAAAACTAAGTGCAGACACCAAAAGGACCAAAGAGACAACCACGCACACGTCCTTTAAGTCGTAAAAGTACACTACCCACTCTAATGAATATGAATGTAGGCCAATGAACAAATACTAGCATACTCTACCTTAATCTCAGCACAATACGAGCTGTCCTCAGATTCCTGTGTTTGTTCTGCTGGGGCTGACCCCAGGTCAACTGTCACTCTGGTTCTACCCAAATGAGCTAGCTTCACCTCTTCGAAAGCTGACACAAAAACCTCATCTCGTACTCCTGAGAAAAAAGTCACACTGTTTGACTCACTGGTTTGGCTATTGTACAAACTGTCATGTGGACTGTTCAAAGTTATTAGGTCTTCTTCCGAATAATCCGAAAATTGACTAAGTCGTGAAGACTTCCGAAAGTTTTTGTTGTGATCTGTTCGAAAGTTTTCATTGTCGTCCGATAAATATAAAATCTGGTCATCAAGTGTAAACACATTTTCCTTTAAACTATCCAGGGACTGAATAGGAATATCCCCGTTCATGTTGTGGTCCAGTCTTTCAGAATTGTTCAATCCTTTAAATTTGTCCTGGATATTAACAGGGCTTTTCAGTGGATCCTTTAAGTTGTCCTTCAATTCATGATCGGTTTCCTCATTGTAATTGTCCTGGGATTGGTTGCTTTCGTCCTGCGATTGTCCACATTTTGTTTGGTATCTGACTTGAGATTCTGTCAAATTGTCCTTTAACACAATTTTAGGTGCTTCTGCATTACAACAGTCCTGTTCATGATTATTATCCAGTGAAGGTTTATGACAATTATCCTTCATATTGTCACATCTGTCCGGGCATTGTGAGTTGTCATACTTGTCCTTGTTGATAATGTGATAGCTGCCTCCAGGACAAGTATTGCACTCTGGATCCACATCTAAGTCAGCCAAATGATCTGCAGAAGCATAGTCCAAATCCCAAGCACCATCAGGGACTTCCTCCCCATCCAACACCCCCTCTTTTAAAGATGCAGGACTCTGATGCAGTTGCATGTGATCCATACTGGGAGAATGTGCCCGGGTATGTGGCACACCACTGCTGCTACTTGGTGCCGATGTATGTGCCATTCTGATGAGTAGCACCTTGTGATAAGCAAGAAGGGGGTGCCCAGTCTTTGGGGGCAGTGAGTCACTGAGGGTCTTATGTTACCCCTCCTCTTTACCCCTTCTATGTCAGTGTGTCGCCTCCGCACACACAAAGTACACAAGGAATATGCTAATCTCCAAGTCTGGTGTCAGTTGTAATCACATGCAGCCAATTAGGGTCAGTGGGCCAAGCAGTCATAACCATACCCTTATCTTTGATGTGCTAATTGCAATTGGCAGCTCCATGTGCATAATTGGTAAACAAACAATCGACTCAAATTTCAACTTGTCAACACCTATGTCAACATGATCAAAATGCAACCTTTGACACCGTTATTAACTGCTCAACAGAAACGTAAAACATTCAAAGTTTATTGGTTACAAAAGTGCATTTGATCAATCCATTGTTATCACAATCCAAACATAATGTCCATCATGAATATAATGCTATATCTATCTTGTGATTGTCCTTGCAAGATAGTACAATGTTATGCATTTGCAGTCCCAAATATTTAATGTGTAATATAACCCTATTACAAGGACATGACGCACCCACAATCTGCTGAAGGCCAGAAAATCTGGTCACACCATCAATAAACGATGGCGAAAAAACATCAATGTCATCCAATACTCATAAATTCCCTCCATTCACTGGCGAGTTTTTTGTTGACACAAGTGTAATAACACTTGCACTAATGCATCAATGCAAAATGTTCACGAATGCGAGTAACCGGTCACAAATTCAGTTACAATTGTCATGGACAGTGGTTACAATCTGCATACCCAGTTGTGCTGTCCATTCCAAAGTCCATCTTTTTCTCTAATTTACATCCACGATTCATTTGCAAGTCAATTAAAGAATCAAGGTTACTTCACTTCCAACTGTACTGTATTCTATGATTACACTCCACAGTTACTCCCTAAAAAACCATGCCATCGCAAATCTTAGTCCAAACTGAAGTTATCTGAGTCCACAATGATGATAAGAAGGCAAGTGACCAAAGTCATGTCCTGGCTCCTATCAATTTGCATTAAGGTACACTTTAGGTACTACTTGTCCATGGCCATGTATGTCCACTCATGTACTGTCCAGTGACAGTAAGAATTCCACAACTCAAATCAGTGCATCAGAATTCATTCAGTAATCAATGTGTCAACTGGCATACTCACAACTGAGTTATGACCACAACAAAAATCCATATAATATTATCTGATAGAAGTACGTTCAGCATGTAGTTATATGACTAAAATCCCCCAATGCATTTCATGCAGTTTATCCTACATCAACATCAAGTATGAAACTATGGATGAAACACCAGTCAGTCCGTAACGAGAAATCAATAAACAAAGATTTGCTTGTGGAGGTCCAACTTTTCGATACCTGAGGCATGAACCAGGTGTGTGTGTGTGGTGACTGTGGTCATAAGCATGTGGCTGCTGCAATCAGTGTAGAGGTATAATAAAAGCGAGAGACTGGAGTCACACTCCTCGGTACTTATCCATTTAATGTGATCTGATCATCAAATCACATTTACATCATGTTCATAACATTACGTAACAGTCTGTGCATCGAACCATATGAAACACCACCGGCAACATGTCCCATGTGATCAGTCTGATCTGATATTTTGTGTTTAGACAAGCTCATTAACACATTTAGACAAGCTCATTAACATCCTTTAGATCAGTTTTGAAGGTGAAAATACTGCAAAATGAAGCTCTAAGCAAGAGAAAGAGAAATATTACAGATAAACATGATGCACTGAAGAAACATCTTCAAAATGTCGTTAATATCATCAATTAGTCTTCGAGACAAAATTAAAGCACCTTGGATCTCCAGCAAGTGATGTCCGTTGTGTGTACAATGTAATGCTTATCCCTGTAGAGATCCACGGGTAAGTCTTAGTAAGCAAGTGAGTAATGCCTTACCACTTGCACTATGAGCAGCGAACCACCTATCACCATCACTGAGCCACTGACGTCAAAATCTTCTAAGTTTCCTACCCCCAGACATCCAACCTGAGCTGCCCAGCAACTCAATATGCTAAGTCAATACAGATGTCATTTGTGCAGATAACCCAAACGACCCTGGTCTTTCTTAACACTATTTGCCATCTCTACATGATGTTCAGTTGATAACCTGGCATCTGTTTGTTTGGCAAAACCTGGTGTGGGTTGTCTTGCATATGGAATGATTAGCATTTACAGTTATACATGTAATGCAAAGAAATACAACCACTGACCAATACCACTGGCCAATGCATTATGAATTCGCTTATTTGACATAATTTTCTCTTGTTATAATCATCAGCACTATTTTCATTCTCAATAGTATGAGCCCACTAAGAATTTCTGTACTCCAGCTCCTTAAATGCCATTGTCAAATCAGCAACTCCAGACAATAACTTTCATAAAACTATTCTTCCAATCCACTCAGTGATACTTCTGCTGCAGTATATCCAGTTCAATCCAGAGATGTATAGAAAGCATCCAGACCTTTTCTAACTCATAACATAGGCGCTACAGGTAATTGATACCAGTGTACAGGTGTGCAAAAGAACTTCATCCAGGAAACTAGGACACAAATCCCAAATGTTCACAACAACCCACAATTGTGTTATATCTGTGATTGGCATTATCTACAAAGTAGTTAATAAAACCAGGCAATTACATTTGATAAATGCAATTAATTTTTGCACACACAATGTGGCATTACTTCTATTGTATAGCTGTAGGTTATGTACAGAGTTATACCTTTTCATAACATTCATAAGTTGTTTAATGTGTACACTAATTAAAGTTTTCCTCCAATTTGGTAGCATTAATAAAGTACATAAATCTAACTGCGAACTGGTACTTTCACTGACATACATGAATGAAGAGAAATAATCCACTTTAAATGAAGCTAGGTTCCACATGGACTTACAATCATATTGCATGTCTATATTAATTCATTCTGGCAACTGGCCCATATGCTTGCATCGTATCATAACATCTCATCCGTATGCCAATATAAATTATGAATCACATTACATAGTCCCGAGTAGATACTAGTGGATGACTAAAGCCAAGTATATTGTTAAGTCCCAGGGGATGTTTTCCTTTCCAAGCAATTAAGGCACTACCTTTTCATCTTAAGGTACCCTGGTTCAAGAGCAACTTGCCTCCCTGTAAAGGAAACCCTTTCTAAGGTCACTGAGCAGACTCAAAACAATAGAAAGGTCACAGGAGGGTAATACCCCATATCCCATGCTAAGCTCCCAGGGTAATGCACTGCAGGTACACTCCTTTTTACCCCAGCACCTAATTACCCTTTTAGCTTGACTTGGTACTACCCTTTGAATAAATTGAACATGACCCTTTGAATTAGTTTCAGTAGTAATTGATTGTTAGTAACACTTGTAGTTAGCAATTAATGTTTATCCTTTGTGCACATTAATTTCATTGTCCATATGGTTATTAATGCATTCATTTTCCATGGTATACAACTATCAATGTACAGTACATTCATTAAATTCAAAGGACTTGCATTGCCACTAATTCCTATCACATATGATTCACAATGTTTAATTATGCTAATATAAGCAATTACATTAATATTTTTCTACAATGATGACATACAGCCCTTTTAAAAAAATACTTAAATCTCAGATTTGAACCCATTTCGGAGTGCAGACATAAAGGTTTTGTTTTCCTTCAAAGAGGTTTAAACATATTGATTCCAGAAACTGCGCACGCTGGTTTGATATTGATCTACCCTTCTGATATTGATAAACCTATTACATTGAGATATCAAATGGAGGTTTAGCACACAAGGCCTTTATAAGAAAGGGGTGCATGTTTGGTCAATGAGTACTTAGCAGCATAATGTAATACCAGCTCACAAATGACATTCCTCTACTACATACATAATCCACGATTCCATGAAATGTATTCCATAAAACTATAACATTCTATAAAACTTATATTCTGCCACACATAGGACATCGCATATCACTCAACATCTCATTGAGTCGGATATGAATTCATATAAACAATTGCAGACCTTTCCATTTCTTTCATTTTATACTTCGCTACACTGAATAACTCTACACAGAACCAACATTTTCAACATAGTTAGTTTCATTAAAAAACGGCCTGTCAAATTGAACCTAGCCAAAGCTGTAATTACTGGCTACTCAAAACATATTTATGATATATTACATTAATTTCTAACATTTGCCAATGCTTACACTTTTCTGGTGATAAATGTAAGCCAACTATTAGCTACAGAGGTGGACAGAAGCAGCTGGAATTAGAATGTTTAGATCAGTCAGGTATATAGGTTGCTACACCTATTTTTTATGAAACAAATTGTATGTATGACACAAACTCTTATCAACTCATCATTACATCTGCCTCTGATGCCTAATAAATGATAATGTAATACAATAGTCAATTTGGGTGTAAAAACCCAAACAATAAACAGAAAGAAACAACCATACTCAAAAAAAGCTAATCATCATTACAACCTAATTAATAAACAAAGATAACTGAAAAGTTATCCCCACCCAGCAGAAAACACCTGCACTCAGAGAACAAGAGCAGGAAAACACCAAGCGACCTAAGATGAAATATCGTGCATCAGAAGTGCAGCAACCACGCTGCACCTGGGGGAGCTATATTTAGCATCCTAAGCCCATATATCTGGTGCTTGTTGGGGCTAAATTAAGGTTTCCGCACTTTTCTAAACAATCACAGTTGTTGGTAAATAAGCAAAGCATAAACACGACCACATTGTGCATGCTTGAAATAGAGGGTTAACAAACAGGCACAACACAGAGTTTCATTGGTTCCCCACAAAGAGGGAAAGTACATGTATGAGGTCACAGCAGTCAATTTGTTGCAACAGATTTTGAAGACTCTTATAATCTTCAAAACAGAATAAATCAATAATAAAAGCATCAATGTCATTGGATCCACCTGACAGTTTTGCCATTACTGAGAAATTCTCACCAAAGAAATACTCAAACAAGATAATAGGTTGAAATTCCTGTTGGTCCATTTCTATCTAGTATTTTATCGTCATCATCAAATGAACCGTTAGACATTAATACTTAAGACCTATGCATGTATCCTTGAACGAGACATCAATATCAAAAGGCCATATTGTGTTATTCCTTACAAAACAAGTGACTTCCTTCATCATGTAAAACAGTAAATGTGTAGATCCTCTCCCTCATTACATTAACCAAAACTCATAGGCGACATGAACTCGCCTTACAGGGCTGCACTTTCCATATCTATAGATCTATCTATCTTGCAGGTCATCAATAATTCCTTATGTTAATGTCAGTACAAATCACAAATTGATTCTCCAAGCAAACATGAACTTCCTTACAGCCAATTTCCTAGACTTGGAAACCGATCTCATAGCCTTGGAAGCTGAACTCCAGAGGACGTTATCTGAATCCAGGACTCCCATTGGCTAAAGCAGTCTGAGCCTCAACCAATTAAGAGTCCTGGACTCACCTGACGTCATGTGATTCCAAGTCTATGAAATTGGTTTCCAAGTCTATTAAATTTGACTGTAAACTGCACTCAGTACTAAACAATTAAAATAAAAAATTGTCAAACCTACCTGGCTAAGTCCAAGCCTGAAGGTATTTGGATCCACTTCCAAGACAGTAAGCAGTTTCTCAACAGCCTGAAATCAAACATAATACCATCATTGAGCATTTCTTTCTCCACCAAAATCGTTAGAAAAATATAATAAACGGACTATCATGACTCAGCTATGACCACACTTTTTATTTTTATCTTAGCTTCTTAGATCCTCTCAGGAAAATTTATAGTGCGTTGGTCAGACGAAAATTCAGAAACAAAATAATATTTCATGTCGAATAACATTGGGACGTTATATATATATTTTTTCATCATGTGGGCAAATCCAAGAAGCCAAAACTAAAATATTTAAGTGTGACCTAAATTATCTATTTTTTGGACAAACATGTAAGACAATAATTACCTGTTTATCGTCCATGGTAGAAGCAGGACGACTTTCGACTGGCGCCAGAACTTCAAACCGTCTTCTGAACTCACTAAAAAGCATATGCTCTGGGAACCCTGCAAAATTTTTCATAATACATTCCAAAATTACTCCAGCAGCCATGACCTCATCATTTCTCAATCAAGCTCAAAGAGAATCAAGTTGACTAATGACATACTACTAAGGTAAAAAGTTTTCTGCTAACCTTGTCTGTGTATGCGAATTGCTTCAATAATTTCAGCTCCTCTTATCTGTGAACGCAAAAGAGGCACATGTACCATAATTTCTTCCGTGGAAGATCCACCTTTGTTAATGGGTTGCACAGAGGCTCTGATATCACACAACCCTGCCTTATATTGTGGCAGTAAGCATTGGACAAAATACATTTGCGTTCTGCGTAGCATGTCCACCAACGAGTCCTGCAAAAAAAACCACAAACATTATTATTACTTTTAATAATGCAGTAACAAATATTAATACCAACACTGAATATCTAATATTTGTTTCAGCACCAGACCAATTGCACAGAGACATAAATGAAATACAGAAATAAAGATGATTTATTGATCACCATATGGGTGAAGTTTTGGTACCATACTGGTCATTACAGGATGATAAGCAAAAAATGCCCCTGTGCCATAAACACAACTCAAATCTTTAATAATATCAATATATGATTCAATAACAGTAATGCACTGGCCCCTGATTCTGATTACCTATGCAGCAAATAATACAGACTTTAAAAATTAATGTATTCAATCCACATAGATGTTTACTATGATACCGCGCATCATAAAAAACTACCAGAGAATAAACAACCAACTCACCATCTGGAACTTAATTTGGAGACAAACAGACTTGCGCTTGAGGCCAGCAGTTCCTGACGCGTAAGACCTTCTAATACTTGATGCTCTCCTGAGTGAAGAGCTGCCGTCCGACCCAACGACTGAGCCACCTGTGATGGACAATGGCCCTCGGAAATTGGTGAACAGCATGCTGATTTCTTCCCTGAAAAATTAGGTAGGAGCAATTACTGGTCTGTGATAGCATAACATAGCCAAATCAATGTGTAATGTTAAAGAATGATAAAAGATTAGCTAGACCAAAGTATCGCCAACTGAGGACAAATATTTAGTTTCCACAGTGAAAAATTTCTAACCAGGTCCAACTAACTAAATTCATATTTCTCTTAAGAGTTATGAAAGCCCTCATTTTACCATAAACTACATTATTTCATTCATTACTGGCTGAATCACTTTTCTGAAAACAAAACATACTTCTGTGAATCTTGCAAGAAGACATTGACATTTCTGGACACAGGATTCTCTCTGCATTGTTTCAACCATCCTTTGGCGTTGTACTGCACAGGGTTGGTGCCTTGGAAGTGGTTCAGCAGAAATGAGCGATTGTCACCACTGCGTTTCAGCAGACTGGCTCCTGAACATAAAATAAGCCAAAAAACATGTAAACTTATTGTCCTCTCACCAATACAGCCACGCTATAGAAATGACATGAACAGCTTTAAAATTACAGAATGCTAATGTTACAACACATTCATAAATAAAATAAGACTTCCAAGAAACCCGCATTAAACTAAATTGCAAATAATTTTCTTATTATAACTTACTTAAAGAAAGTGGTCAACAAAATTCAATCTACAATGTAAATATAAAATAGGTTGCCATGACTCCCTCCAGAAACAAAATGATTTTCTCTTTAGTAACTTAAAGTACTATAAAACTACTATATTTTCACCAACTACCCTTTCCCCTGCTAAATCCAAGGAAAACATTAAAACAAATTTTAAGAGAAAGCAGGTAGGATCAGAAAAACGCAACTGCATCTTGATCAAAAATGCATCAAGTACAGTCAACAACTTAATCAACACAAAAATAAATAAAAAAACAGAGAAACCACAGCATATTTCAATGAGGCAGATTCCAGTTTGGTTGAACTATCAACCTGAGAGAAGTCAGTGGTGTTTAGTTCACAACTTTAACAAAAGGTGGAACCAGAGCTATTTTACAGTCAGTGCTGCCATCTAGTGCAAAACATTAACATTAAAAACATACAGGTTACCTTGAGATTCAGGATTTTCTGGAGAAGCAAACAAAGCACCTTAAAATATCTTTATGGTAATAGGATCAAAGAATGTTGAATGATAGTGTGGTACTTAATTAGAGTCTGCAGTTATAGAAATGTTTATCTAAACATTATTCAAAATTAGATAGCTTTAGATGGACTTTTGGTTATCAACAGGTCAAAGCTGAGGGGGGAGCTTTAAATTTTCTTTTACCTTGTTCTTTTTTGTTTTTTATTACTGACACTGTGAAATAATACGTAAACACTAATTAACCAAATATCAATCACATTTTAAACACAAAAAAACTTAATGTAACATGCAAACATGCCACATACATTTCATACCACTATCAGACTTTTCCAGGAAAATATCACTTAATAAGCCGTCATCTTTACTTTGTAGAAATTTCACACAATTGATACTCACGTCTCTCATTAGCTGAGCCATGATGCAGGAAGAGGCGTTCAAGAAAACTGTCGTCATTAGATCCTGGGAAGATGGCTTCCTCGTCCATTAACCATAGCAACCCTCTGCGGTCTTTTTCCTCCACCTCATGTCCTCGTACCTGCAGCAAGGAAACAAAGTGTTGAGTTTTACAATTATCAGAATAGAATTGTGAATTGTTAAATTAAATATTGTAAATTTTTTGGTTAATTATACATATGAACTGAATTGAATAGTACACTTGCATGTGGAAACCTAGTTGTTTTTTTTACCATTTATCATCATTTAAAAGTATTCAAAAGTGTTCAGACAGACATGATTTCCTAATAACTATTAAAAATAATATCCAGCCACTGAAGAACATAAAATTCATAACAGATACCTTCTCAGAGGTACAAAGCATCAACATACACAGTTGACAACTAAAATTTTAGGAAGACCAGTTTTAATAATTCAGTTTATACAAGTATCAAAATCCAAACCAGCAACATGACACTCACCACATTTTGTTCCGGGGGTTTGTCAATTAGATTCACCATAGGACTGGGACTGGTTGTTACAAACTCAAAATCACACTCAATATTTTCCTGAAAGAAGGCATAGTATAAACATAATTACAGATCACATTTACTGGTTCTGTTTGTTCTATCATAGGTACAATGTATTTTGTTACAAGATGGTGTGGAGCTGGAAGACTCCCTTTCATATAACTCCACAAGATTGATTTGAAAGAGCGATTCCAGAAGGACAGGACGTGTAGTGACCTACCTGAGCATAAAGGTCTTGTTGTGAGGTAAAGACGGCGTCATGGAAGAGTAACTGCAGCCGTTCTTGTGCATAGTTATGACAAAGGTCTTCGAAGGTGGCCCCTCCCTGGCGACCACATGATAGAGGGTTCTGGAAACCTGGCATGTCCAACACAGATATTGATGCCATGGTGCGATAGTTGGTTGACAGAGATCTGTGAAGAAGAAAAAAAAGCACACAGATTCAATATAGTTCATGCAACAACGAATCATACAATAATAAGTTATGCTTGATTCTTACAAAGGAAACATTGAACCCATCATCATTTTCTTTCGCCAACTGCTCAACGAGTCATGTTAGTTCATATGGGACGGTATCTCACCTTCACTGGGATTTGAACCCATGACCCCCTTGGTGTATGAAGTGAAATGACTCATTGAGCTGTTGGACAAAAGAAAATCATTATGTGCCGACACAGGTTAAGTTAAATCCATACACACATGCATGCTAACAAAACACAAATTGTGTGTGCGCAACATGTCAGCATAAATTGATTTAAATTATCTAATACATTTATATTTATCAATTCCAATTCTTGTATACCGCGAACTACGACCGAAGTATAATCTGATTAAAGATGATATACCTGTTAATCAAGGAGACCAAAGCGCTGAAGAGCTCCGAGTATAACCCCATGACAAATCCTTCCAATGCTTCAACTCCCCCAACAACTTCACCATTGACCATCTTGTCTCCCTGATTGCTGTTAAAAAAGAGGTTAAAAGTCATGAAGTTAAATGCTCTATCAAAATGAAACTGGCAAAGTTAGTTAAGATGTCAACTGACAGCTACTGGCCAGCCATCATTTAGTGCTGACAAAGGGTGCAGACCGAAACACAGACCTGTAAGCTGCAGGAAGTAGCAACACTAAACAGTCCTTACACAGCATGACATAGACCAAAAAGCGCATATAAATCATATTTCTAGTCCACCTGCAAATGGACACAAACTCATTAAGACACTGACCGAAAGTTGGAGCGAGTAGGTGTGCTCTGAGAAGGATTGAAGATAGTTCTGCTCAGTTCTTCAACAGTCGTGCCAAGCACTGATGCAGCCTTTTGCGCAGCTTGTGGTCGACTAAACTGATATTTGTTATTGGCACCTGAAAAAAAGGAAAGAATCATTTACATCTTTATATTTCAATGCAAAATTTATCACATAAAATCAGATGGTTCATATATAGTTCCCCCCCCCCATTAATTAAGTATTAAGTACCATTAATTAAAGACAAACTGATCAAAAATAATGCATATATTGGCCCATAAACCACCATCAACCCCACCAGTAAAGAACCTTAAATGAGCAGTAATGTTGAAGACATCAAGGATTTCCTCTACGTTTTTTGGATGCATAATCTTCAGACCCCAGGAAAAAATTATATTTTAGCACCTTCATAACCCATCATAAAACCAGCTGAATATAAAAAAACATGAAAAATCAACTTTGATAACTGTAACCAATGTTAGAACTTAGAACTACTGTATCTTGAATTATGTTAGTTGAAATTATCTCTTGCACCTGAGAGAAAAGGGTTTTCTCTCATCAAGCAAGAGCATTGGAAAGCCATAAATAGCAAATCATTATGAACATTAACTTCTTTTAAAAATGCTCTGTTACTTCTTCTTATGACCTAGGCTCACCGCTAAAGTCCGAGGCTGTAAGTCCAGAACTCTCTGGATATGCATTAGCAAATGAGTCAATGAAAACATTCAGTATTATCATAGTAAAGCCAGGTAATAACTATCAATGAATTGCAACATGGCATATTCTTTAATTGTGTGCCAGTGCCAGAAATATGCCAAACTGGAGTTCTATCACTTTCATGCATCATATATTTTTAATTACACTGCAAATATTAGCAAAATACTTGCTACATACCCTTAGCAACAGCGGCCACTCCCAAATGATAAATGGCAGCCATTATACTGATCAAAGCTTTTTCTTCACCCTCCGATACTCCAATCACTGAAAAAGCATGGCGTACCTTGCCCCATGACTGAGCACCCTTTTGTCGATCTTCAGCCTGCAAACACAACAATCTCAATTTCATTCATGTTATCTTAATCTTATGATCCAAAAACAAATTCGCTATTTTATGAAGCATTATTGTCAAATTTTGTAAATACAATATGCTTAAAGTCATTTATAGTAAATATACATATCATTGATATACATAGCTACTCTATTCTGAAATTGGTAAACCAAATTCACACTAAAAATATACCCCTCATCAGGAAACAACATGAGTGCATTCAATCTGCAGTAGTAAAATTTACATTGCATTTGGCAAACCAAAAAAGTAGTGCAGCATTATTATTCAGTGATGAGTGACCAACAAGTTACAATGGTTTTAATTTATCAGTCAAATTATCAAATCAAACTCCTTAATTACAAAGCTAGATCCTAGTGGATCTTTCAAGTTTCACCCATATGATTAAACCACGTTGGTGGACACAAAAGAGTTCAATTGGATAGTTTGACCACAGAGTAGCAAACAGATAGGACACACGCAAAAATAAGACACACTATGGAAGCTGGGGAAAGGAGGCATATGGTTAAATAAGTTAATGACTTCACGAAAAGAAAACAATTGCAAATAATTACATTACATCACAGTTGCCCGTTAAGATGTCATTGAACATCATAAATATGACCATCGGCCAGTGGTGCTATACATGAAACGATAGCTTCATTTGTTGTGTATGGCATTGAAAGTGACTACAAAATGTTATCTCAAGTGTCATATGAGAAAAAAGAGCCATGTACACATAATATTTTATGAAATTATCATCGACTAGCTACCATCGTCAATCTTGTGACTCCTTTTCCCTTGATTCCATGATTTACAATTGAAAGTATTCGAGCGTGCATTCTACAGTGTATCTCTATTTTCTGTGGGTTGACCATCCAAGGTGATCGGCAAGCGAATTTGTGAAAGGATTAGTCAGTAATGTCAACACAATGTTAGGGAACTGCATCACACCAATTTGAGTTATCAGAACATTAGTTTCCAGACCAAAAACACGAGTCTACCTCCTCATCCCTATCACTGCCTACTTCTGTTTTATTCAATTCAACACACATGTTACTCTCCTGTTAAAAGAAGGAGCAATCATTCCATTGTAAATGTTTTCTAATTTCATCATCCTATTCTTTTACAACAATGATAGATAACCAAAATTTCAGGAAAATATGACAAACATGCTTTAAAAAGCTAGAAAAAGAGTGAATTACATCCATTCTTTTAATTCTTTAAGCCACTTACCCTTTGCAGAGGCGTCATGAAGATGTTTGGTTCATTCATACTCTGTAGTTGAAGTTCATTCCTGAAGTGAAAACATTAAAAAATTAACATCTAAATGCATCATGACCAACATCAGAGGGTTATTTTACAGAAGCATTTCAGCAAATGTAAAAGGGATGCTAATGATATATTGCTCGGAAATGCATGATGATACAGGTAATTCAAATTCATCATCATAAAGCAAAGCTCACCTAAGATTGGTTTCTAAGCCAGCCAACATCTGGTAAAACGCGTGGAAAGTTGGTTCTCCTTCGGGCCGTTTCACTACACGGCTCTTTTCCATCATTAAAACCTGAAAATTTCCAAAAACTCAATGTAACGGACTCCAATAAATTGACAACATTATGACTTGCAGCAAATACCAAAATACATACAGCGCTATCGAATTTCGTTCTACTTTTGTATGTTTCCCAGAACACAAACTTGCGTAAGAAGATAAAAAATGACAATTTTCAAGTAACAATCATGTCTACTAACCTGGATAGACGCAGCAGCAATTTGGCCAGAATGGTCAAAATCCAAAGAGAACATTTGAGTGAACTTGGAAGCACTGGTGTTCATGATTGTCCTGCTGTGACCAAACATACTGAGCAGTATGTTTATCGCTGTTAGTTTTTCATCTGAAATTAAAAAAATATTACGACTTTAGAAAAGTTCACCCAATCTTTCAGTAAATTATTTTGATAACAATTTCATTCTTGAGGTGCATACAGCTGACTCAATGCCTGCGTCATCTCATGGGAACTCCCTGGACCACAGGAAGCAAAATATAAGAGCAATTTTACTTGGTCTTACTTGTGAGGAAGTTGTTAATAGACCCAGCAGCAGCAGTCAAATAACTCAGAATGTGATGAGCATTTGTACTCTTCCCACTTCCGGACCGACCCATCATGATGATGGACTGGTCATGACGAGATGATAACAGGTTCCTGTAAGCGATCTGGGCTGTGGCAAAGATGTGTGGTGGCATGTCTTCCGGTTTACATCCTCGAAACATTTGAATGACCTACAAGAATAACCATGAAAGAGTGAAACAACTGCAACAAACTCGTAATTTGTAATGAAAGATTTGCAGATGAGATTCATGGGAAAAACATTTGGTATGATAATGGTATTTTCAAACAATGTGACAGTCCCACTTATAAGTATTTGTAAACTGCAATCATAGTCTATACTGTGGTCTGTAGAATCCATAGCAAAGGTTGTGTAGAAATATAAACCATGTAACAGTAACACAGCAAAATCTTTCATATCTTGATTCATGTTTTGTCTTTAAAGGAAATCCCTTACACAGTAAGAAAGAACATAGAACAATTCGACGATATCATTCTATGTTATATTGCAGTGATATATTACCTTGTCAGAATAAATAGCAAGGGGACACATAGGGTTGATGGTTATCAAGGACCTTCCTGCATAGGTGTGGATCAGATTACTGCCATAGCGTTGTCTCAGGGTGTGAAGGGCGCTGGACTCGTTCAGGTGTCTCAAGGTGGCCAAGTCTTCCACTCGGTCAAACTGGGGGGGATTAGCCTGACAACAAAATTCAAAATAATGATATGAATATATGTATCTCAATAAAATGATTAAAATCTATTTAATTGAGAATTTTAGATGGGACTGAAATGTGATATGGTAAGCTTCATAACCTTTGTGACTCCTATAATGAAGTTTTAATTTAGCTTTTAATTTAAGATATGGTTTGATGTAATTTGTGAAAAAAAATATACTTCTTTCAAAATGATGAGAAACACTAAGGAGAATTAAAAGAGATCTTTAACTTCAGTCAAAACCAGAAATCCACCAATTCACGTTTTAATTATGTCTAATACACCAGAGGGCAGCAGCTACCATACTGACCTTTTCAATGTCGTCTTCATCCACCTCCAACTCCTGTCCATTGTGTTCCAATTTGACATTGCAACGACCTTCAGACAGTTCGTCCGTGCCTTTGAGTACTCTTGCAGCAGTAAACCCTTTCTTGTGCACAAGCCAAACTTTCTCAGCCGTCAACCAAGCCTTTTCTGATGCAACCTGATCTTCCGATTTGGCCTGCAGTATATTGAAAGTGGAATCAATCAAATAGATCTCTCTATCAAAACGCAGAAATTGGAATTCAAGATTCAATTCACACAAGCCAGCTCCATTTTTTATGTTCCCCAAGCAGTTGTATACCAAAAAAAAAACCTTTTCCAGTCTGCTTACAATTATCAAAATCATTAATTTAACAACCATTGTGATGGGTATGTACAACGAACCATTATTTGATTGCCAAACAAAAATACATTTCTATTCCTGCACACAAACACTGAATGAAAGTATAAACCTTTTTTATTTTTAAATACTGACATTAATACAAGCTATACAGGTATACAATAGTTTAAAACTGAATGCTCTAGTAACACTATGCATTTGAATGCAGAGCGCACACTGAACTCGTCCTCTTGTGTTGTAGTATGATAAATTTTTTCTTCAAGTTGAGATAAATAATATGATTAATTTTTCTTTAATTGAACCTATATGCAAATATATTTGATTTAAAAACAAAACAAAAACATCTGACAAATAATCCCTTATGACAACATTATAAAATTAGTCATGGACAGATCATCACAGAGGGACTAGGCTCTGCTAGCATTTGTCACTGTATCAACCAGTGATGACACATTGATCCACGGTCACAGCTGGCATCCAAGGCCACTATGACACTGACTCTGAGGCAGCCTACCGGCTGTTCTTCATGTTACAATAGCTGTGCAGTTGTACACCTTTATTACTACTTTGACCTGGACTGTGAACATGCATAGAGTAATACAAACAGTAGTTCTTTTTTCAATAATTTAGCTAATTTCTTGCAACTAAAATTAATTAAGTCATGATCAATTCTTCACATATTGGTCTTTCTTACCAATAGTACAGCATGCTTGCTAAATTACTAAGCAACATAAACTGACCAAAATGATAACAGAGTTGGATCAGCATTATCTTTGTAAATATATATCATGTATTTGTGATTACGCAATGTGTATGCACATATAACATGTTCCCATGCCATGATCACCACACACAAAGTACACACTCTAGGCGGTGTAGCTTAAATCCAAATGAACAATGATGAATGGGATTTGCACTTTTTACTGTTCTAAACATTGACGTTAGTTTCAGCCAATCCAGAAATTCTATATTTCCCAGCTTTGTAAATCAACTAAAGAGAATACAATTTCAAAAGTAACCCAATCTCTTATTTACAAATACAAAATGACACAGATGAATGAGAGGAAAACACACTGAACAGCCAGGAAAGTGTCAAATAACACTCTCCACAATGGCCCATTCAATGCCAATAATGTCAATCACTGCTATAGTATTCAATGTATATATATATATGAGTATGCAACATTATTCTGTAATCCACTCACATGACATGGACAAACACAGTTGTATTTCTGACCTGACTAACACATATGTCAGTTAATGCCGACTTTAAATTCGTTGGCACTGGTACACATTGTGCAAGTTAGTTTTGTACAAATGTACTATCTACTAAACTAGATAAAGTTATTAATACTCAGTGACAGCTCTAGCATTAATGGGATCAGGTATACTCATACCAAGCTGATACCCTACAATTACAATGTGACAAGTCGATAATTTGCACATGTTTAAAGTATACACAGTACAATTCCTGGCTGTTATTAAAGTCACCCCGTCAGATAAGTCACTTTATCAACAACCGGCAATGAAAGGAAAGTTTCGGGTCACACTTAAAGATCTTAAGAAATTTGTCTGGTATGACATTCACTGCGACTTCAAGCTGACCTACACTATTTCATGTTTTCTAAATACACCATTCAAGGTCCTAACAATGAAGAAAATAAATGTGAAACAGACATTATCCAGACACAAAATAGTGACATCATGGTGATTTGATATCACTTCAATTGAACTTGCTCTTAGCATGTTCAATGTTTCATTAATCACCGAAATGTTGAGTTCAGCACTTTCTAAGTCTGCTTTCATTAGTCAGTTTTACTTTCTTGATTTATCTATACGTCTACCTTTAGAAAATGCTCACTTCAACTGGCAATAAATAAGATGATATCACTCAACATTTTGGAAGTCTTCAATAGGAGATGACATAATGGGAGAAGCAGATATATCTTTATGTTGAAATTTTGAAGAGCCACTGTAAAAATGAAGTTTCCAAGTTGAAGTTCAACACATGC
Source organism: Alitta virens (assembly GCA_932294295.1). NCBI lineage: Eukaryota > Metazoa > Annelida > Polychaeta > Phyllodocida > Nereididae > Alitta > Alitta virens. The sequence continues at coordinate 41,845,926 of OW028575.1, forward strand.
ACTTCATACAGAGCACTTCATACAGTGATACAGAGCACACTGCAGTTGTCACCATGGTACCAGTATAAAGAGCACTTGCTGTAATCTTGACCCACCAAACAAAGCTAAGAATATACTTCAGAAAAGCTTAGTAAAAAGTTTTTCCATGTAGACTTATCGCCTTCTTCCTGGTCCATACAAGTTGATACAACTAAGTTGTTTAATTCAAACTCGAGTTCCTCAATAGGCCTCAAGTGGTCCGCACTTCACTGAAATGGACCTTTTCACCAACCTAAATAAAACTGAGGCCCTGTGAGGGCACTCTGATGCACCTCAATGCTCTAGAAGATGAAATCAAGACAGAATATCAGCATCTTATTGCTGCATAATGAAAAATTGATAATTTAGCAAAATATGGAGCCATTCTCTTGATTATGGACCTGGAGGAATAAGATGAATAAATTTAACATCAGCTAAGTCTATAATGACTCTAATGAGTAGCTCTATATACATGCGAATTATGGCTATAACTACAGCAGATCAGGCCATGCCTCAGTTGTATTCTAATATTATAACATGACACTTAAAAGCTTCACCAACAAGGCAAAGGTACTTGTTAAGTACTAATACGGAGCCATGGTAATAAAGAATGAGGGCAAGACTGACAAACCGACTGTCTGACTGACTATGAATGAATTGATCTATTGATTAGGTGATTGTCAGCTTTAACTATGCCTGAATCATGTCGACACAGACCGCACAGACTATTGAATTGCATCACACATGTAGCCACGCAATGCCTTCAATGATAAGAATTCCTCTAGCAATTTAATTGTATACAAACACAAGATCATGAAGATAGACTGACTCTGACTGAGTAACTCGAATGTAACAGCATGATTTCTGTTCCTGCTATTTGAGCAATGTTGAAGGTTTACTAAGTTAACCACCTTTTTTCCCTGAATATTTCCTTCTTTTTCAATTATTTTCTCAAAAGCCACAGGGTTAACCAAAGGAGGAGCAGCTAACAGTCTGGCTTATGTCCAAACCACTGGGCAAGCCAGTGAAACCACACAGCATCTAATGTACTGCTTTATGGTACACACACATGCAATAGATAACACTCTTCACAAGCAACTGAAAGGCTGGGGCCAAATGAGCCAATGCACTACACGATAGTCTACACCCCATGCCAATCGGTTGCCAACGATAGTCATTTAACAATTTACTGACTTCAGGGAAAGTTTAAAACTTTGGGTGGATAATAAACTGCAACACACTCAATATATTAAACTGGGCAATGAAAATCTTCTGGCATGAGATCTCAACACTGGTCTATAGCTCATTCCAGCAGTTCTTTATCATGTTGTGGGACTGACCAATCCACAGCCCATCAAAGTAGTTTTGTCCAATACAGCCAAATTCACAGACTTGGCAAGTTGCAAGACTAAGAACTCCAGAGCAGAGAGAACGCTCCAGACACAGGCCCCTTCCAGCAGAGCTGGCCTATCTAGACATAGCATTTTTTGTAAATACTATGTCTAGATATGCCAGCTCTGCTGGAAGGGGCCTATGCTCCAGAGGACGTCATGTGAATCCAGGACTCCCATTGGTTAAACAAATGTTAAAGCAGTCCCTGGGCCACTGAGAGTCCTGGATTCATATGAAGTCCTCTGGAGCAGGTCTCTCTGCCCTTGAGTTTTATAAATGTCTACGATATTGGCTGTAAACCATGAAGACAAGAGTAGAGTCTCCGTGATTAAACTAAGGGCATTGATTAAACTACTGACTTAGAGCTGGCACTTACCTAGATGCCTGTCTTTGGGGGAAGGGGGGGGGGGGGGAATCCCCTTCCCCAAAACGACCTACCCCTCCCCTCCCATCAAAAAAAAAAAAAAAAAAAAAAAGCCTTAGTCTCTGCCTATGCAATGACACCACAATGTGAAAGCATTTGTGAGGTAAGGCAATTCAGATCCTAAAAATCGTTTGATCTGTCAAAGTAGCAGCACACTAACATTTTCATGCGGCAGCCATGTTGGCAGATTTGCCTCATTGATTGTGATGTCATCAGTAGACAATGGCCATGGTAGGGTCACAGAGTGCAAGAACAATGGAGAAGTAATGATGTCATAATATATGACGTTATCAAAATGAGGCCAATAAGGCAAAATTGCCAACATGGCTGCAATGTGAAATGGGTGTAATACATATATATATATATATTCTTTGTAAGAATATAACAGTATTACAGTGGAGCTCTAGAACCAGACAGGCACTCAATTCCTCACTCTGAGTTTGAGATTAAACAGAGACAGCCAGCCAAAAGAGTGGGCGACACTTATCGCTCATTAGACATATTGATTTTCAAAAGCAAGTCTACTTCTGAAAGTCAATACCTACTTAATCATTTTGATAATTCCTAATCGCAGGAAATATCATGCTGTGCGTGGAAAATTTTTTCTGCATTTATCACAGCTATTCTAGACTGAATAGAGCATGTAGAAGTACCACTTAATTATTTTTTCGTCTGGAACAGTAGATTGATATCACCATAGCATTCGAGTAGATCTAGTACTGTATATTGGTGACCCCAATGATGTATTGTTGCAATTTGATGGTCATTGCAAAATTCTGCACACTATAAATTATCATTATTATCATTTGTCAGTCATTATAAAGTTCTGCATGATACAAGTGATGCCACAAATTATTCTGGGCAGCATTTGTAAATCTGTGGCCAGACACAGCATGCAGTGCTATTAACCCTGCTTTTCCACTGTTTCCTTGCCAAGCTGCATCACAGACACAAACTGTGACAAGGACCTGGGTGAGTCAGAGGCTGCATGCAATGCATGATGATGATGCCTTTAGACGAAGCAACTGAGATGAACTGACTGTTATAAATACAGAATAGCAACCACACACACAAATGAGACACAATAGGCAAGACCAACTTGAGTTGCATGGACAATTTTCACAGTTCTCAGGAAGTCATTGCTAGTAGACTAATAGTCTTTTCACTGAGCAGCCCTGAGTTCAGCAAGACAGAAGTCCTTCCTCTCCTCTTAATACTCGTTATGCTTTTCAGACATAGAATATATTCACTGACTTATTCAATAAATAAAACTTTCTCAGAAAAATAACAAAAATCAACTGAATGATAAGATGTCAAATATACATTAAAATGCACTAGAAATACTGCTGCTAGGATGCACTTTGCTTCAGCCAATCACAGCCAAGGGCGGGAACTTTTTCAGCCAATAGAATAGCAGTATTCTGTTGAAGCCACCTGGTGGAAATATAGAGAACCGTCCATGAAAATCCACTATTAGCGCAAGAGTTTAAATCACTAACCAGTACACTGTAATCAGTGTCGTCAGCGTCAACATTGAGGCAAGAAAAAAAACCTACCCTTTGCACAAATAAGAAATAAAATTGGCTGATCTTGTGACCCAAGCCTTGTCATCTCATCATTACATTTACCTCTGACAATTGCCCTTATAACCTGATGACTTCGATTCAAAAACTTCCCTATGTCTTCCTGTTCTCCAGTTATAACAATGACCAGTGTTTGACAAAGTTTTTGTTATATCATCCAAGTAACAAGCACACGATATCCCTATGCTTGTATTGCCTCATAAACATTTACTTCAACAGAAGAGGACTCACCTACACAATGTTTGGTAACAACCACAAACAATGCTCTCTCTTGAAAGGTTTACAAGACACAATAAATTACACACAAAAAGGGTTCATAGCAACCTGCGGGCAACCTCTATTATATATAGGACTCTTTTAACAATCCAATTCTTAGTTTGATGACCCAAGTTTTAACAGCAATGGATCACAATGTTTGTTAGTTCTTTCGCGAAATATTGAGATAAAACACTACAACAATTTATGTATACCCCAACAAAGATGCTACAGAAACCACTTGCAAACAACCAACCTGTGAAGAACAGTCAAGCGCTTTGAGAGATGCTGATCTCGAACAAGTTGAAGATCGTGAGGACGAAACCGGAGAAGACCGAAAGTAGATTCTGAGACTGGAGTCAGTCAAAGCCTTCTGACCATCATCCCTACAATGTCTTTTGTGTTCGGCGGTGCATACACTATTAGAATGCTGCTGACCAGCTGAACAGAGCATGGTCACATTTTTCTTACTTCCTCACATCATGGCCATCTTCCCTACATCTTCCCAGCATCTGTATCCCCAGATTCTGCAGCATGTTCAGCATGTTCACAACGCATACCAAGACACCTGTGTGTTTATCACACCCCATGCACCTGGCTGACCCCAGGGGGGTGACATGATACCCCCAGGTACAAATTACCAATGTACATACAAGTATACATGTATCTAAGTATACATACAGCGACTCCTGCTACACTATCTAACCATTAACCTTCAATCGGTTTGATATTTTCATGGCAAATTTGAAAATTGAGCCCTTGCAACTTATTAATTAGTGTTTGTTGGTCCTAAATTATAATTTAGTCTGTGCAATACCTCTGACTCCACTGCTCAATGCCAAGAAAATTTGCCCCAAAGGTAAACAAAAGTGCCCTGGATGTCATCCAAGAGGGATCAGCATGTTCAGTGGGTTTTCTGAACCTCTAGGGCCACTCCAGGTCATCGTTTCTACATACTAATTAATAAAGATACAATTCAGGTATATGTGTCATTGTATGTGCATTCATGTTATATCATATTTCTATTTCAACGACAAAAGCTTGTCATAATGGTTTACAGCTAACCTCATAGACTTGAAACAAAACTCCAGAGGACGTCATGTGGATCTAGGACTTTCACTGGCTATGGAAGTCACTCAGCCAATGGGAGTCGTGATTCACATGCCGTCATCCTAATTAAGTTTCGTTACCAAGTCCATGAAATTAAAGTAGTGAAAATATTCAAATACATGAGGAGAGCACTAATTTCGCAAACAGGTAGCCAGACTGACTCTCAAAGAGTTTAATAATATATCTGAATATGATCAGAATATCCTTCATCATTCTGACGAACTTTTTCATGTAGATATTCTGCACAATTCAACGATGTACTATCATATAACTTGTAGGCAGAAGACGAGTGAGACCACTGAGCAGTGTTTGCACACATTCTAACAAAGGTCAATATCGGGAAGCAATTATGAGCCCACATGCATCGACAATTTGACATGCACAATTATGATTATGAAGTGCTGTAATGCATTTATGCGAAGTATGTTCATGGTGGTTCAAGGGTACACCACATTCCATCCACAAGATATCAAGACATTCCCTTTCCAATTAACCAGCAATTGGCAGTTTAGAACTGTTGTACAGATAAAAGACACCGTGGAAAGATACTCACTATACTCAGTACTCTAAATGAGGGCTAAGGTGAAACCCAATATACATATTTCAGATATTTTGGCTAACATTATACAAAAATGCCAAGTCTAATAATATCCAATTCACGTTGAAGTGTTGAACTAATTCAGAAGGAAAATTCTACGACACGCTAAACAGTAAAAAAAAAAAAAAAACATTTGTCATGATTTGATGGTGAACCTTTTTAGACTTCTCAAGTCTCCACACTGGTGTTCATGCCTGACACAATTTGCCTTCACTTTCATTTGCAATAAAAATTTCGTCTTCAAGATCTTCAACAATAAATATGACAAACTATAAGGACACACTCAGGAAATAAAACTATGTAATCACTAGACAGTGAAATGAAATTGAGGCAACCATACAAAGTTTAAGTCAATGGTGGATTTGGTATCAAGCGATGGACTTCTACACCATGTATAGCGACCAAGGTTGTCATTCAAGATATATATACGTATCCCAGGGTTAATCCTGATAAAATGCTATGTTTACCTCACATCCATAATATGTCGATTTCACATAAATCACTACACCCCACCTTCAATCTACTACCCTATCACCCATAACAAGGTTATATATCCTCACACAGGTATTTGTAGATGCAGTGAGGCCAAAAATAAGTCAAACATTCAACAACATACTACATGTACACAATCACACAAACAACACCCACATATCACCTTGGCCTAACCCTCATATATATTTATATATCACTACAATAGAGAGACTGTACTTTCCATACAATCTAACAATAGAAATGTTGTAGATGCTATAAACAGAATCTGAGGGAGTTTGCAGGTGGAATTCTGCATCATTACACAAGGCTAGAGATTGGCAGGGCCTTTGTTGTTGCCCCTTGACAATGCTCACCTGCTCTTGCAATGTTTTTGTTTGGATCTATGTTTGTCTGTACACTGCAGTACATCACACATAACATAACCATGAAGAATGGTCTGTAAGTTAGTATGATATACAATTGTTTACGCTCAATAAAAACATATTGGGCAACTCCATGCCCTCCCATAATATGTTACAGTAACTAATATGATAAAAATAGATTTTACAAAAAGAGTATGCAATTTCTATGATTACATTTCAAATTCACGATGAACACTGGTAAAATAATAACTTCACTAGATGTCACTTTGCTTTGCTACTGATCAGATGAGCAAGAGAAAACGAAACTATATATATAATATATATAGTACTAACTAGTTATCGATTAATAATTTCATATCAATGATGATAAAATTATTTCAAAATGTAACTATCTATATTAGTCTGTTACATTACTTACATAATATATCACTCAAAATCATTCCAAGTTAATCAGAGAGGGCATAAACCATAAAATCATTTTATCTATTCTCAGAACGAATGAAATCAGATATCAATGACTGATGGTTACACTACAACGTCATATCCCATATTTGCATAACACTCACGCAGACTTTCACGTACAAACGCTTATGAGAATTCTACAATATGGATTCAAGATATATAAATGGCCACAGAAAAATTATACAAAAGAATATCTAAATAGGATATATTACATTATATGAATTTACTGTGGAGGGAGCTCCCGGTTATAAACCGCCTGATATTGCCTCAATGTGTACTGTTAGATGCTACAACTCCATTAAAGCAATATTTACTCATATGAGCTCAAATATAACTCTTCAATTGCACACTGAAGTCACTGCTGTCAAAAGAAACTTGATCTATTTACATTCTGTCACATTAATTTGCTATGTACACCATGGCACATGTCCTGCAGCAACATTCGTTCACATTAGAATAAGAGGTGCAGTTTAATTATGCTGATAATGCTGAGCCTGATATTGCAATGAAATAAAAGGTATACACACACAATGCTACACATTCATGATAATTAATTTAATGTGCAGTGTAGTTAGGTGTACAAACATTACTTCGGATATAGCATTATAAAGTACTGGAAAGTTCCTTAACTCAAATTTCTTTCTTAGACTATAGATCTGGACAGCCTGAACCATAGAACACATTGAAAAATGTTGAAAAAGAAACAGCCGAATCACACTTTGTTAAATATACAATCACCACACTTGGTTAACATGTCAGTGAAATCAATACAATTTTTGTTTTCCTGATCAGAATTGCACCTTTCAATTTTGCAAACTTGAAAGCCAAAGAAAATGGAAATCCAGACTTCATACTTGATTGGAATTAATTTCATTCCCATCAATAAGCCAACAGCAAAAAGTCATTAAGCAGGGCAGTTTGGTGTCACAAATCAATATTATGATTCATTTCAGAATCAAGAAATGTTTAATAAGGCTGTGTAGGGCAATAGAATGCTAGTAACCCAGCACCAAGCAATGGAGTTTATTTCAGGATTCCTTTTTTTTTGTTATGCCTGACCAGCTGCAAACAATAAAGCTTTGGCAAAATGAACTGGCAATTGCCACATATTTTGTGGGCAGGGGATGCGGGTGTTCACCACCAGGTAACCCAAATAGGTTGAGGGAGGCGGGGGTGACGCCCTCATGAAGTTCTGGAGTTAGTACAAGGTACTCACAGCAGCTCTATGGAAAAACAAATGTGTACAATGCCACCAATGGGATACGTATAGCCATGGAGGGGCATTGGAGGCATCAAATAATGTCTCCATGGTATGGCATTGAACAATTTGTATTTGATCCCATGTTCACTTCAATGTTTCTGCACATTAAACTTTGACCTGTTTCAAATAGATAGAACCAGCCTGTTATAACGAAGTAAATCAAAATTAAAATTGTACAATATAACCCCAATTAATTTACTCGGAAAGTAGGTGGTCCAGCGTAAAGAGGCTTGGACAGCTCCCCTGAACAATGCTCACTGCTGAAGATCTTGGGTTCAAATTCCAGCCTGAATACTCTTTATGAGAGATTATATATAATATACATTGTTTCTCACATATGACGTAAAAATTGGCAGGCCATTCAGGCTTGTACTCATGCTGTGGGGAGTAAACTGTCGAAGATCCCATCCATGGGGTAAATATGAATTGTGTAACAATGGCATAGCCTCGGTCACTCATACATGAACTAGAAAAATACTTGGCTCAGAGGCTTTACCAATAGTCTAATACTCTGCTAAACTTTTCCTCATCACCACCCACTTATGTTATTTTAATGTTATTCAATTTTTTTTCACCACATAAACTATTAGACTACAACATATATATATGCCACATGTATATGCTAACCCATTTACTTGATGTTCGGAACAAACTGTGTTTTAGTAATTATAAAAGACAAGTCTACCAGAAAATATATGCACTGCTATTATAAATAGTCTTCTATGCACATCAAACTCTAAAATGACCCAGACATAATGGTAGGTCATAAAGCAAACTAATATTTGAAACCACGTATAAAAGATAAATAGCAAAGTAGTACTTTCAAACACCATATACTGCACGTTATCTTGGAGATATTATCTATTCCCATAACACCTGCTTTACAGTGCTTAAGTAGAATAAACAACAAAGCCATGCATGGCCATTATCATATAACTAATTAAGCTGCTTTCAACCAAAAACTAGCAACAAAAGGCCCCATACGTATGCTACAATACACCTCTGAATATATTATCTATTTGTGTCAATGTCATAAAGATAACAATAGTGATAATCCATACAAGCACTTTGCACACCTACATGATATATTATCTTAAGTGGTTACTGGTATATTAATATAATATTACAACTGTTATCAAAAGCATTTTACACTATATACAGTTTTTCATATGATATTCCAAGAAAGTCCAAAGAACATTAAGCCCAGATTGATTTATATGGTTTCCAATATTTTGAATAATTAAGACAAGTTAGACAAAAATAGCAAAATGAGGGAGGGCTGCATGTCTAAAGTGCGATTTCAAGTTTCCACAGTTACACCTCCATGTTTTATGAAACCTTGGATAAACTCTGCAGATATTAATATTATTGCAAAACAATGGGCGGAATTGCCAAACACTATACATTACAATGCTAGAAAACCTCCTTAGCCTTAGGCACAAGAATATACAATCATCTTCAAGATGAAAGACATACATAGCTATACATGATGTGTGACTGGGTATATCATGACACACATAAACTATAGTCACTATAGCCACATATTATGTATACATTTTCCTATTTTCCCACAACTCGATGCAATTTGAAAATATTTCAAAACATTAAAAAAATCTAAGATATTACCAATATTTCATTTGACAATTCAAATTGACACCAATTATGACAAATCAAAGATAAAACGAGCGAAACCCCCATTAACCCGACACACTAAACAAACAACTTTGTCAACAGTGTCTGAATATCATTGATAGTGTTTTAATATACTACCATTTGGATAATTACAGTGACAGATTGTGACATTTATGGGTGAGCTCGGAGTGTGTCCTGTTTATTGACTATCTACTACGCCAGTGCTATCAAAGATACTTACTTATGTTTAACATGCAAACTACATGTTTGTGGTTTTAGCCTAACATGAATCCGCAATTACAATGTTAAAAGGACACAAACAGATTTTACTTCCGCGAATCAATTGTGGACAATTATATAAATCTATCTATGACAATAGTTGATAGTTCAATCACTCCAGTGAAAATTGATTCATCTATCTGTACTACAGGATCTGCCAGAATAAGCACTCAATATTATTGAAAAGCTATTAACAGGCTAACTTGTGTGAATTGGTATCATTAAAGCCACATAATTAATGACTTTCAAAAGTGTGAGTACTTACGGATCTGGACTTGAATCTCATGCTCCCGGAGCGCTGCAGTGTCCCCGTCTTGGCTTTAGATTCCTCCAGATGAACCACAGCACCATCAATTCCAGAACGCATGGACAGCTCGCTCAGCTCTGGTATCGGCTGAACAGTCAGTACTACACTGTCAGTGGACTTGCGAATGAGGTCTATAATTTCTTCTCGACTTGCATTTTCCACATTCACTTTGTTGACTTCTACAAGACGATCACCGGGCAGCAAGCCAGTCTTTTGGTGATGAGGACTGGGTTCAGCAAATATAACCACACGCTTTCTTTCTGTGTTGTCATCAGCACTCCGCTCCATGACAGTGCCTCGGCGTAAGCTAACTCCGAAGTCACCCTTTGGTTGGCGTTTTAAGTTGATGTCTCGGGGTTTAGGACATCTCGGTGGCTCTAGGTTGGGCATGGGGAGGTCCATATCTCCAAAAGTCTTTTCGGAAGGACTGGGAGGGGTCGGTCCTGTAGGTGGGGTAACATTAGGTGGAGGAGGGGGAGCAAATTTAGGAGGTCCATCTCGGGTTCTTCCTGAACCAGTCTTTATGAAAGCCGGTCTAGCGGGCACGTCAGAGATATCCTCAGGCTTAACTTCCACATCTGGGATTTCTTCACCATCCTTCATTATGGTACCTGACAACAGTTCATTGACAATTGTATTTTTCTCTATTGTAACATCATCATCTAAATTACCATGAACGCCTTGGTTTGGAATGTCAGGGCCATAGCTACTTTTACCCTTCAAAATTCCCTTCTTGGGTTTTGGCATAACAGGGGGTCGACGCTTGGTCAGTTCTAATTGCTTTTGACTGGTGTAAGAGTGAGCTGCTATGTTATCCATTGATTCCTCCCTGGAACTCCCTCCAGTCTCTGAGGCAGAGCTGTCACTCGTTTTGTCAATTGGATCTTGGTAAGCGACTGCCATACTCTCCCCCCTGGATGAAGACCTCGATGAATTGCTAGATCTTCTAAACAAGCCCTTTTTCAACTCCTCCAGTCTGTGTAATTCATCTGGGGTCATTGGCTTCTTGTCCTTTTCTTTTGCCTTTCTTTCTTTTTTCTCCTTCTTCTTTCTCTCCTTCTCTTCCTTATCCTTGTCACTGTGTTTCTTCATGAACCCAAACATGATTGCAAATTATTCCTTCCTTGACTTCAATAAATTATCCTCTGTTTTGTTAGAGTGTCAAAATGATATGCCTACATCGTAATGAATGCACTCCGAATATTTGTGAACTTCGCACGGTCAACTTGAAGTTGCACCCGCGCTTCAAAACCAAAACACTGTCCCGGCTCAAGAAAGCCGTCCCGGCTACTTATCTTGCTAAAGCAAGTGCCGTCGGCAAAAACTCGGTTCTATTTCACCTTTTCACTTACTTATGCACTTCAAAACACATCATCCTGCACTCTAAGTCCGTTAAATCCGCATGATCGCAGTTTTTGCGAGAGTCCACGAATACTCGCTGCGGCTCTTTGACGTCAAGATGGCGGTCAGCATCCGGGCACTCTAGTGTGACACAATTCCAACCCGGAAGTGCTTTGCTTGTAAACAAAAACACGTGGTTTGAAAATGTAACGGCGACTTCAAAGATTAATCGTGTTTTCAACGTTACAAATAGGAAAATGTAAACAGATCACGTTGAAACGACTGCTTTATTAGAAAGCCATCATCATGTTAGCAACGAAATTAGGTGTCAAATTGTCAGTCCACATGTTTTTGGCTTAGTGTGACAGCAACCTCTGGCTGTGTTGTGTGTTGAACAGCAGAATTTGTGGTTGACAGCAACTCATCGTGACATTCACAGTCCTAACACACATGTCTTCACATTCAATACCTGGCTATCGGAATGAATCCTTTCGACAGCAAAGAAACTAAACAACACAAATCAATCTGCCTCAATCATGGGCTTCAGTTGACAGACATAAAGTTGGGGTGTGGCTCCTATTCTACTGTGGGATTAGGAGTGAAAATATCCCAAAACATAAATGCTCACAGCAAGAAGGTAATTTCTTACATTGTGATTCAAGAAAAAGAAAATCTATCAAAAGCCAATGAAAATCCAATTCTCCATTGGATTTTAATGCTCTGCTACAACTTGGGGATACCTTTTTGATGTCATAAGTGTCATAACAAACGCCATGTTTGTAGCACATGTATATTTATTAGCATTGCGCATGCGCGGGGTTTACATACAGATAAGCAGGGGCACTTCGGCGACGTTCGTGAACGGCCGTAATATTTACAATGATATGACATCTCCCCTTTTAAGATAATTGAAATTTAAGAAAATTGAAATTCATTCTTTTGTAATAATTATAAAATTTCTTTTATATGTTACTTCCTTTTACATCTTACAAATCATACATCTCCCCTATTTTGGAAATTTTAAGATCTTATGAATTTACACATGGCTCAAAACTGAACTGACTACGAATGACAACAATGCATTCGGATTTTAAATTTAAATCTAATGAACAGAGCATTATTTTAAAATGTTCTGACTACAAAATATATTGTAGCTTTGATGTGGAGAACAGTGAAAATCACATCTCAAAGTGTGGAAATATAGAAATACACATCAATGATTGTTAATATGAAAATAAAAGTTCATGTGAGAGGAAATAAAATTGATTGTTCATATAAATGGAATGGTAGCATAAAATGTCATATACGAAAGCAAAATGTTAGACAAATACAAAATAACTTTGGCACATCGCGAGAAACAAATATTGGCATATATAAATCACAAAATAAAATGTCAAAATGTTCATTTATGAAATAAAAGTCAATTCACAAGATTTTGATGTGTTTCAAAGTGTCACTGTCACAGGTCCAATCGTTGCACGGGGCGAGAAATTCTGCCGGACTGGGTAACACTCTTTCGGGGGTCAGGGGGTCTTCCGAGGGGACTGGTTGTCACGGCAGTGGGCGAGGGGGAAGGGGAAGGGGAATTGGCAACGATTGGCCTTTCACACACAGGGTTAGACAAGGACGCGGGAGGGTCCACGGGCATAAGGTGACGTCGATTTCTACGGACACTGCGGCTCGTCTTGTCGTTGTTGATGATCAACGAACGTGGGGTGTCAGCATGGGTGCTGACCGTCGATTGCCCGGTCCAGGTCTTTTGACTATCCAATTTAGTCACTACTTGCTGACCTGAGGACAATGGAGACAACAATTTCACTCCATGTCGTCGGTCATAGTACTGCTTATGCAAGGTCTTTGCATAATCATCATTAACCTGAACAGCTTTCTGATCAGGCCAACCTGGTTGTAGATTTCTTGCGATTGTTGGTAGAGTTGTCCTAATCTGGCGACCCATTAGAAGTTGACTTGGGCTAAATCCAGTAGAGGTCACAGGGGTCGAACGATACACCATTAGGGCTATTTCGGGATCACTTTGACTTAGCAGAGACTTGGCAGTTTGAACGGCTCGTTCCACTTCTCCGTTAGATTGGGGGAAATGTGGACTGCTAGTGGAGTGGACGAAATCAAACTCTTTTGCGAATTTAGCGAATTCAGCCGATGCAAACTGCGGTCCATTGTCACTTTGAAATATTTCAGGTATGCCAAACCTTGCAAAAATGCATTTTAACTCCCGAACGATATCACTGGTGGTGATTCTGGCCAATTTACATAGTTCAATGTAACGAGAATAATAGTCAACAACTACCATATAAATGACACCGTTGTCATCACACAAATCAGCAGCAACACGCTGCCACGGCCTCTCCGGAATTGGAGTTGGCATCAACGGCTCCTTCCGTTGGGTCCTCTGATGTTCCTGGCAGAACGAACATGACTGTACGACATTTTGGATCTGGGCAGAGATTCCTAACCAGTAGACAGAACCTCTGGCCCTCTCCAGGCATTTCGAAATACCTTGATGCCCTTGATGGATACGACTCAATATATCGGCACGTAAAGCTGAAGGAACGTAGATCCGGCTATCGTAAAGCAAGAGTCGTTCCGAAATCGACAGATGGTGTCGAATCTCAAAGAACTTACGAAGCTGTTGCGGGACATCTCTTATGTATTGTGGCCATCCAGACAACACATAGTCCATTACAACTTGTAGTTCATCATCATTGTCCGTAGCAGAACGGACTTGTTCCAACTTTCCGGGGCTAAAGGTACCGCGTTCAACATTCTCGACATAGGCAACAACTTCCTGTGCCAATTCCAAATCCTCAACACTATGGGGTAAAGGTCTTCGAGACAAAGAATCTGCAATCACCAGGCTTTTTCCGGGTACGTGAATCACCTCCGGATTGAATCGTAACATTCTCAATAGCAAACGCTGACAACGGATAGGCACCTGGTCAATGTCGCGGGTCATCATTAGAGGAACTAAGGGTTTGTGATCAGTCTCTAAAGTGAAAGTTCGTAGTCCAGACAGATACTGAGCAAATCGTTCACAAGCCCATACTGATGCAAGGCACTCTTTCTCAATCTGAGCGTACTTCTTCTCAGCGTCCGTCAATGTACGTGAAGCGAAAGCAATTGGTTTCCGGTCCTCACCATGTAGTTGCAGAAGGCAGGCCCCTAATCCATAGCTGCTGGCATCCGCACTCACAATAGTGGGCTTTGTTGGATCGTAATAAGATAATGTGGGTGAACGTACAATGAAATCTTTCGCTTTCTTAAAAGCATCGTCTTGCGGTTTACCCCAGCTCCAAACACTGCTTGAGCGTAGCAAACTAGACATTGGACTTAACACACTTGACAGATTTGGTACATAACGACACAAATAATTGAACAATCCTAGCACCGACTTAAGTTCTGACACATTCTGGGGTGGTTTCATCTTTACCACAGCATCGACCTTACTAGGTGCAGGCTGGACTCCTGTCCCACTCACACGATGACCTAAGAAATCCAAACTGCTCTTGGAAAATTCACATTTGGCCTTGTTTAGCTTAAGTCCGGCCAGTCTGATTGTTTCTAGCACTCTCTTGAGGCGTTCATCGTGCTGTTCCTTGGAAACACCATAGACCAAGATGTCATCCATGTACAACACGGTTCCTTCCTGTTCGGTCAGAAGATCAGCCATCACACGCTGAAATATTTCCGGTGCGCTTGATATCCCGAACGGAAGTCGCTGAAAATGGTAACGTCCGAAGGGTGTGATAAACGTCGTCAACTTTGCTGCTTCCGGGTCTAGAGGAATCGCCCAGAACCCACTCGAGCAATCCAGAGACGTGAACACTTGGGCACCAGCGAGCTTTGGCAGAAGATCATCCAGAGACGGTAACACGTAACGCTCCCTGACAACTGCTTTATTTAGCTGCTTCAAATCCACACATATGCGGACACTTCCATTCTTCTTAATGACTGGCACCATTGCGGCACACCACTCAGTGGCCTCTGTAATTTTCTTGATTACACCCTCACGCTCCATTCTGTTGAGTTCAGCCTTAACCTTTTCCATTAAAGGTATTGGTATCCTTCGGGCAGTGTGTAAGGAATACGGCACTGCATCTGGTTTAAGGCGAATTTTCACCGGGGCACAATTCATCTTGCCCAAATCACCGAACACAGTATCATCTCGCACAGTCTCATCTAGATGGACTTGCAGCAACTTCATAGCTGAACAAGCAGCTCGACTCAGCAGGTTGTTAGTAGCACCAGCTACGACGTAGAATGTTAACAAATAACGAATGTTCTTGTACAGGACTTTGGTACTAAAAGTACCCAAGCACTCCAGCTTGCCACTGACACTCTTCAGGTTAATGTTGCATTTCTGAAGCTTGGGAATATTGCTCATGCAACGGTAAGCCACATCACTTAGCACACATACATCCGCTCCAGAGTCCAATTTGAACTTAACTGACCTGCCACCAACACACAGCTCAAGTTCCCATGGCCTGTCAGAACCACTGGAAACGCTACCAAGAAAATAATCACAGTTTTCGTCATACTCATAGTCACCATATTCATCGGGCACAACGACTTCCCGGACTTGACGATTTTGTGGGCAACATTTAGCATAATGGCCCCTCTGATTACACTTGTGGCACTTTGCATTCTTCGCCATACAAAAGTTCCTATCTGCAACATGCCTCCGATTGCAGTATCGACACAGAATCTCCTCTGTTGACGAACTGGACGACTGTGCTGCTGGTCTTTGTCTTTGACTGCTGCTGTGAGAGCTCTACGACTGCGACTGATGAGAGCCTCTCCCACGCCCACGACTGGCGTGACCACGTCCTCGACCGCGTCCACGACTGGACCTCCTAACTTCAGCTACTGCTCTAGGATGCTGTTCGGCCAACTGTCTCTTGACAGACTCTGTGTTTCGGGCCAATGTGCAGGCTTGATCAAGTGTCAGATCATTTCCTTTCAACTGCAACTCTTGTGACACCTCCTTGTCTCTAAGTCCAACAACAAGTCTGTCACGAATTTGTTCTGCCTTTTTGGTGAACTCACAATGTGTGGCCATTTCGTGTAAAGTTCTAATGTAGGCCTCAACACTCTCACCGTCTTTTTGTGAACGTTCATAAAACATAGCCCGCTCATGAATCACATTTCTCTTTGGCTCAAAGTAGCTGTCAAATTTCTCAAGAACAGTCTTAATTACCTTGGCGTCATCTGCTGACAACCCAAACGACTGAAAAATTGTTTCAGATTCAGCTCCCATAGCATATAAAAGAGTGTTCACTTGAATTGTCCCTTCTTCGGCTGATAATTTTGAAGCTATACTGTAGCGTTCGAATCGTTGGCGCCATGGCTGCCAATTTTCAGGCTTGGTAAAATCCAACTCTTTCGGCGGCTTGAATTTCGCCATCTTGCCTTGTCCGTTCCCCTTTTTCGTCTCCGATCGTCCAGGAACCTCCGTACTACACTTCCGCAAACTGACACATTGCGGACATCCTTATATCCTTAGATATATGGTTTTTCGAATCCCACCGCTGCCACCATGTCATAACAAACGCCATGTTTGTAGCACATGTATATTTATTAGCATTGCGCATGCGCGGGGTTTACATACAGATAAGCAGGGGCACTTCAGCGACGTTCGTGAACGGCCGTAATATTTACAATGATATGACAATAAGTGTGTTAAATAATTTGCAGTTAAGTCATATTTAATGTGAATTTAGCAATTTGGGTTTTCATGTTAGATGGGGCAAACTGTATACTAAGTCAAGTGTCAGTTCTTCTTTTTCATCTTCAAATTTCCGTTACCAATTTTATTTACCCATTAATATTTTTTCTTGCCTCTTTAGGTAGCAATTAAAATTGTGTCCAAAACCAAGGCATTCCAGGAGGACAATAAGGGTTTTCTGGTCAATGAGATTTTCAACCACAGAATCGCTTGTATACACAGGAATGTAGTAAGTTCTGAATATATGTGGATTGTCAATTTATGTTACCCAATAATTTATACTCTGGCATGTCCCACATGTGGACGGTCGTTTGCTATAACTCAGCAAATGTAAGGTGTAGAAAGGCAAATGAAGGCTCATTCTACTCATCAGATTAGTTTATCATGTTGGCGTAGTTGTAAATACGCTATTTCTTTATTTATATTGACTCTGCAATTTTTTTATTTGCTGCTTCTCATGATAGAAATAATAACAATTGCGTCACTGATAATTATGTTCCGTTGTGATGTCACAAATGACCAAACGCCACCTGTGCAATATGTAGGGGTGCCACTGGTATTGTGTCCGCATCAAAGAATATTACCAAGAAGCGCCAATCCCTATACTTCACATTGTAAACGCTGCACCTCCTTTAGTAGTAGTAGGCACAAACTACAATGCCCCTAGTGGATACATTATTTTAATTTTAATTTCAGTGTCAGCTAGTGTCCTAGTATGTGAAAAAAGAAAATTATCACAAATTTACAATGTCAACAAGAGCTGATCAATCTGAACGTAGAATCGATGTCCAATGATGTCACAATCTGCCAGTATGATGTCATTCAATTGAGGAAATTGTTCTCTGTTCGTGATGTCATCAGCTCAGTTAACAATGCCCCTCCTTCCTGAGTGCTTGATCTGGGTAATCTGTGTCCGCATTAAAGATCATCACGAGCTCTCGTAAGTAGGACACGCTATGCATGCTGGGGAAAGGAGGTGGTTTGTTAAACTTGTAAGCTAATGACGTGACAGAGAACAATTGGCGACAATTGAGTGACATCATACTGGCCGATTATGACGTCATTGATATCGATCCTACGTTGTAAATTTGATAATTTGCTTTTTTCATACACTAGGACACTAGCTGACACTGAAGTCAATTTGAAATGATTTTAACTATTTTAACTGTCAAATTGAAGAAACTACTGACTGGACAGATACAATTTTTTTGGATTGAATTTATTATCCATCAGGGGCATTGTAGTATAGGGAGTGTCACCAAAGAAGATTACCAAGAAGCACCACTCCGTACACTTCACATTGGAAATGCTTCGCCTACTTCTCCCAGAATTCCCAGTGCGCCGGGAATTCTGGGGGTAGTAGATGCAAACTTCAATGCCCCTAGTGGATAATAAAACGTATTCAGAAACCAGTACGTAGTTTTGTCAATTTCAAATTTACAATAAATATACCTATTGAAATATCATTTCCACATAATCTTAGTCGTAATGAGCAAATGGGAGCAATATAATTTACCAATTTAAAACATCAACACAGTATGAGCTCTGCGGTTTAACATTGAAGATCTTAATGCTACAATGACGTCAAAAACTGCCAAAATGATGTTCAATTGCAGCAATTGTTCTCTGTTTGTGACAGCATCAGCTCAGTTAACAAGCCTATTCCCCCAGCATGCCTAGTGCGAAGTAGGGGATCTGTTTAATCTGTGTCCGCATGGTCCATAGTACACACTGTATAGAGCCCTAAAAGCTGATATCTTGCGCTGAACAATTAAAAATGTCTATTTCAGGTGACCTTATTTGATTTTTTTGAAACGAATAGTTACCTGTATCTTGTCCTTGAATATTGTCCTGGTGGGAATCTACTGGACTTCATCAACAAACATGGCAAACCAGGTCTTCGTGAATCTCAATCCAGAATGATGTTTTCCCAGCTATGTCATGCAATTGCTTTCTGCCATGAAAACAATATTGTGCACAGGTATATGACTCTTCTACTCCAATTGTGTTCATATAAGAGATGGACTCTTTAGCCTACATAAACAATGCCTAGGTGATAAACCGTATTTATTTTGAATTATCAGAAATGTCAACAAGATAAGCATAATCAGCATTACAAGGAATTGTTGACCTTCTTAATTACATGATTAACTAGTTGTAATTCTAGACTATGATTACTTGTGTAAACCAATGTTTACTTGGCACTATCATTGCCTTTAAATCTTAAGCCAAGGACTTAAAAAAAGACTGGATTGTATTGCTGCTGATATAATGTTTATGAAGTATAGTGAGGACTAGTTGTTCTGGCCCTTTGTATTTTTAGGGATATAAAGTGTGAAAATGTATTACTGGATGACGGCTTGGCAATCAGATTAACAGGTGACATCAATTGTCATTTATCACACTACATCACTCTGTATTTCTAATGAGACAATGCTACGCAATTTTAATTCATGCATTGGTCAATTGATATCTACTTTAGGTTTACTTAATTTAATAATGATACATTATTTTTCAGACTTTGGGTTTTCTTGCATGGTGACAGACAACCAGAAGGACTTGGGAATGTTTTGTGGGTCTCCAGCTTATGCCGCACCTGAGGTTATCAGAGGAAGGCCTTACAATGGCAAACAGGCCGATTTATGGAGCATGTATGTGTGATCTCTGTCTTGCCTCTCATGACTACTATAATATCGAACTAATTAACAGAGTGACAATGTTTTAGCTGAATGGTCTAAAACACTTTTACTACAAAATTTTTTCCCCCCAGTATTTATTTTCCATGTACTCCTTTCAGAGGAATTGTATTGTATTGTCTCGTTTGTGGACGACTTCCTTTCAACTTGAAAAATAAAACTTTGCTCCTTCAAGACATGCAGTATCAGCGCATGCGACTGACTTCTTTATCATCAGGTAACAACATTTTATATCTTGAATTGCTAGAGAAATTTGGTACCTAATTAATTTAGGTAAATCTGATGAAACTATAATTTATTTTTCCTTTCAGAACTTGTATTGTTGTTGAGGCAAATGCTGCAATATGATGCAGAACGGAGACCTTCTTTGAAAGCTGTCTTGGATAACAGTTGGACCCAGGGCAGAAGAACACATCCTGGCACCAGCTTACACCAAAGTGAGGTCAGTTGCAAATCGTACAGGAAAAAATAAATAAATACGGGAGGACAGAGAGACAAAAAATATACACTTGTGAAGAGGGTTTTCCAATTTTACTCATAACATTTTTTGCAGATTTTAAATAGAAGATTCAGTTACAGAATGACTGGAAGGTTTCAAAGGAATGCTGCTCAATCTAAGTCTGTTACATCTGAAGCAAGCTCAGGAAATTCTAAAAAGTCTATAGTTGTTGTGGGTGATGCCACCGGTTCAGAGACAATTGTGTTGCGATCAAGACTTCCAAAAAATCACAGTAAGAAAAATACTAATGATTTACTTGCTTAAAAACTATTGAGTTGCCATCTGATAAATAGCTTAGTTTATTCAAATAATTAATAATAGTTATAGTTTACACAATTGATAAATTGTCAATTTTATGCAGATAAAGCTGTTGAGTATATGCCACATGTCCAAGAACAAGATGAAACGCTTCACAAATGGGAACAAGAGCAAGGAATGCTTGATTATGATGATAGTTCAAATAGTGCTGGAAAACCTCATCAGGTGAGTGAGTGATGGAGTGAGTGAGTGAGTGAGTGACTGACTGACTGACTGACTGACTGACTGACGTGCTGACTGACGTGCTGACTGACCAACTGACTGACTGAATCAACCTATAAATCAACTCGACCAATATATCAATCAGTCATCAATATATTGTATCAGAAAGTCATTTCATACATATGATACAGTTTTTCTTCATTATTTAGGCTGTGAATAGTAACAGAGTAGTGCTTCTGTCTTTCAGAATACCCCGGAGGATGAGATGTCTAATGGAGAAAATGAGCAAGGGGACCACCAGCGAGAATCAGACAAAAGAACGATGTATTGCCAGTGCTGTGTGGTATGTTACAGGGACAGAGTTAAACAGTGTCTCAGATCCTTAGAGAGCTATTTTAAGGTGAATAAACTTTAACTAATTAATTCTTTGCGCATTTTAGAAAATCTAATACTAGGCATTATACAACACAATACATAAAGTCTTGAATGCAATGCATCATTTAGTTGATTTAAATTTAATTTCAGACATTTCCAGACTGTGACAATATTGCTGCAGCAAGGCTCCTAAGGGAACGATGGAATAGAGAACCAGAGTTTGGGCTGATGTCACAAGAACAGGCAATACTGATTTTAATAGCTTGGAAGAGACAACTTTCAAAGGAAAGAGATATGCCTGTCTTAAGATTCACCAAGAAGAATAAGACTGAGATGAAGGTTAAAAAAGCCAAGTACCAGTCTAAGATGCCTTCTTCTGCAGTTAGTGTGCATAGCAATGACACAGAGTATACGGGCTCCACTAAAGTCACTAATCAATCAGAAAAACTTCCTTTGGATGACTTACTCTTGATAAAGAAGATCTTTGGCAATGGCCTTGGAGTGCCTTGCAACAGAAAGCCGCAGGGGAGTGTGAAAGGTTCAGCAGCAGGGTCTGTGGCATCAACACAGCAAACAGTTTGTAGCCACCGGGGCACTGCCTACTCCACTTACACCACCAAGTGGGAAGTCAGGTAACTAGAATAATGCATTCATGTAATAAATTGCTGAAATAAATTTATATGTATTGCAATATATTGGTATTATTTTTCTCCTATAGGTTGCCAAAACCAACACCACCCTCCAGTAAAAGGGTAACTATTCCCTCGCAATTTGCATATCGGGGCAAAACTCAGAAAAAGGTATACATTTTCACAATCTGATCATGAAAATGAGCACATGAATGGAAATTTTATTCCGTTTTCTAATGAACAGTTTACATGTGCTTGTATCTATTTATGCATATTCTTGGTTAATGTTTTTGATTGATCTGTTTCAGGTGACAATTATGCCTTCGGTGAAACAATTGCTACGCAATGGAGACCCAACAAATGATGATTTGGACAGCTCATACTCTACAAGGTTTGTGTACTTGTTTAAACAGCAATCTCAAATTTTCTTTGTGCACAGTGATCAAATTATAATAGGGTACCCCTGGTTGCCTCATTGGTAGAGCCTAGCTGGAAATACACTAGCTTTTCAGTATGTAAGTTCAAAGCCTCCTCCTCTGCTCAATTAAGCAGGAGATGCATGACCCACAAAGCTGTCTCATGAATTAACGAAATCATTGTTATGTTCTTGTTTACTTGTAGCTTGCCTGCTGGGTATGAGAAGTTATTTAAATATCCTGGAAAACCAAGAATTGGTATGACGACCAAGGACTTAATATCTGCCCTGGGGACATCTTACCCAAGAAAACCCAAAACTGTAAGTATTTTTGTCAAAGATATGTATATTGAGCTGGTTATCTCATAGTTTGGTGGCATGGCTGACCCAGAAAAGGTTGCACATTGACCAGGTCAGCAGCTAATAAGAGGAATTTGCCTCTTGTCAATTGGCTACTGTGGCAGTTTGTTGCACATCTGATCAGTCTCTGTTTTTCACACAAGACAATGACAGAATGAGAAAAAAATGTTCAACATTCAAGCAGGTGAAACCAAGTGTAAAGCACTCTGCTTATCTAATTAATCAGTCATTTTTCATAATTTTATTTTCTATACGTTCAGATTGACATCAACATAAGGCCATGGAAACCATGAGCAGTAAGGAAGAAAAAAAGAAAGAAAGAAAGTTCAGTGCACTCTGCTGTCTGGAAGTCTGGTATTATGCTTTTATGCTGTAGCCATTACTGAAAACTAAGACTGGTATGATTTGCAATAAATAATAATAGCCACAATTTTTACATATATTTTGAGGAGTTTTTTGAGTGGCCAATGGCTCAAAAGGGCACATAGTCCTCAGTGGTACACTATTACTCTTATTCCTAGGGTTATAGCGCAGAACACTGAAAACTGCCTGTTGTAGACTCTGGACTGTTTTGTGAATAAATAGAGTCCCACACCATTGCAGAACAAAATATATATATATAGTGATATTTGTATTAGAATACTAGTACTGGAGCTCCAACCCAAATAGGTCTGCCCAAAGGCATGTAATATGGTCTGCATGTAAAAGCATATTAAAATCACTGGTTAGTAATCAATTTGATTTAAAAATCATAAAATCTAATAACACTAAAGGAACTTTTTAATAGCGCAGGACCATAAGACCAGGTAGTAGGCCTATGCTGACAACAATTTGGAAATTACCAAATTTTTCTTTTTGATTTGTGGGCGTACTTTTTTTAGCGGATTTGAATTCACAAACTTAAATGTATAAAAAATTTAGTATAAATAATACGAGTTCAATCAAATATTTTCAATAAAAACATTTATTGACAATTTATCACATCATACATCTACTGTATTCTAACACAAATATCACTGGGTTTTTCACCGGTACAGATCTATCATTTTACAAACGGCATGCAGTTCATATCTCAAATGGTCCGTTGGATCACCCATCTTGATTTTATGTTGTGGGACAAGGGGGTTTCTTGTGCGTTGATTTCAATGTTCAGTTTGGGTTTTTGTTGGGTACTGTATGCTGAATCTGCAGGAGACTGAGTGAATGCTGTCATTTCCTCAGTGGCTGAGGTGACAATTTTGCTTGTTGGGATAACTTCTGAAAATCCACAGAAAGAATGTGGTTAGTTAATTTATTCGAACATTTCAGTCAGTGCAAGTTATATTTGTGTAAAAAACGACGAAGTAAAAAGCACAAAAAAAACGTTTTATCTACCTGGACTGATGTAATTGACACCTATGAATGATCCTTGCCAATTTGAAGCAACAGCCTGGAATTAAATAAGTTTAATATTTATTTATTATAAGAATCTCGACGACATGTGCACAATTACTATATGTAAATTATATGATAATTTGAAAGTTTGCATAGAGTCCAGACGTATCTAGATTGCATAAAGGCTTATCTTAGATATTTCTGGATTTTTCAAAAGGTAGTAGCATAGAGAAACCTTTGTTTTTATGAAATCAGTTATTGTTTCAACAAACTTGAATCACTATGTCTCGTATTATCTAGATTAAACAATCCTTTAAAAAAGTTTTATAGGCCTACTGCAAAGGGTTTTTTATTTGTCAATTATGTGGACTTACAGCTTAACTCCAGTTAATGTAAATTCAGGATTACCACTGGCTAGGGCAGTCTACATGGTTCCAATGGCAGTGCTAGATTGATATGGCGTCCTTTAGTTTTCAAGTCTACAAGTTCTATTGGCCCTAGAAACTTTTTTATGATGAAAAATAGCTAAATGTTAAGGCTTGGAATATACACCATGTTTTTGTACTAGACCTAAATCTATAGAACACCTTAAACTAACATATCTTACTTCTGTCATCAGGTTCAAAAATATTTGAGGGATGGGAAAAGTTTCATCATCACTTTTTGTGCATGACCATATAAGGTAGTTCTGTAGCTCTGTTGCTCTATGACCAGTTACAGCTGATTTTAGCCAAAACTTTGGTTACCACATGTGCGAAATGCACAAATTAACATTTTATACATAAGTGAATCGATAACCATAGTATTTTCACTGCAATAAAACAAGCTACTACAACATGAAAATGAGGTCAAACAGTTACCATGGAAACTGGGTCAAATTTGTTCAAAATCACCTACTATTAACATATCAAGTGAATTAGGTCAATATCTGCTTTGATCTCAGTCTTAAAGTCTAGTTCCTTCACAGTTCCTTGAAAATTAGGTCGAACGGCATCGAAACTGGGTTAAATTTGTTCAAAATCATGTAGCATGACCTACTAACATATAAAGTGAAATTAAGTCAATATCTGCTTTAATGTCAGAGTTAAAGTCCAGTTCCTTCAGAGTTCCTTGAAAATGATGTCAAACCATCAGCAACATGACTGGGTCAAATTTATTCAAAATCATGTGATATAAGTCGTTATAAGTTTTCTAAAATTTTCTGTGAGATCACAGGCTCCTTCCAGCAGAGCTGGCATATCTAGACATAGTATTTATTATGTAAATACTTATTACAACTTAGCTAGACTTACCAAGTGGTGGGATTGGGTGTATGCTGTCAATTGCTGTCCAGGTAGGCCATTTGATGAAGGCAAGGAGGCTGTATGGAAGAATAAATGAATCTCTAGTACTATATAAGATACTACCATTGGTAATAATTATACTATTTCATTCAATTGATAGCCCAATGTATTGTGAATATATAGTTGTGTATAATGTTTGTAATTGTAGTTTACAGATATACACTACACAGTTCGTGTGTATAATCATGGAATATATAAGCTATATATCATCTGGAACCATCTAAGAATTTACGATTGACAATCCAGAATGATAGAGAATGACTGTATCCGTGGACGTTATACAAAGTACTGTTTGTTGCAATTTCTGCTCTAGGTGCTCTGTCTGACCGATGCATGATAAGAAGCTATTAGGTTGAAAGAACAAAAAAAGTATTACAAGTATAGATATTACCTTCAGCTAAGTAGGCAACCCCGACATAGGACCTGCTTGCCTGGGTCATTGGACCTCTCAATGCAGAGATAGTGCGCATCAATGCCATGACCTTTCTGAATTGAAGAGCCAAATGGACCTGCCAGCACCCAAGACCAACTGGCACTTTCACTGATGGCACCTTTTATATTCGTGCAAAGATTATCGGTCGATGACCTGTTACCCTTTTTTTTTTCGTGTAATCATCTGAAGTTGAGATAATGCTCACTCTTTAAGCGCACAGAGGAAAGTACTTTGCAGTTTTGAAATGCGTGTTCTATCGATTGATAGACTATTTTATGACATGAAAGATAATGACCCGTACTTGAAGTCACAATTGGTTTTTTCATTAATCACAAAAGATTGCACATATTTTTCGTTTGAAATCTATATGCTTACTACATGGGATGTACTACATGTTTCATGAAATGCAATTTAAATGCAGCCACCTTTCACACATCACAAGTATTTTCTACGAGCCATCGGCCTATATATAATGTGAATATTTTGAAGGACCTCTGAATTCTGTAAATCCTCATTTTGGTGTTTGATTCTTAAGAGATAGCTGCAGCTGCATTCAGATAATCTTGCAGCAGCAAGGGTAGCCCGAGAAATCTGATTTTCGCCTAGCTTTTATTTATTATCTGATATTTTATGAGCTTTATTAATATGGCAGCTCACTATAAACGTCACAATATGAATAAGAGCCGACAGAGGCATGTGGGCAGTCAAAGTTTCTCGGGCTACATAAATTTATGCAATTACAGCTATTATAGTAGCCTAGAAATAGCTGCAAAGAATCTTTCAACTGCAAGGGCTAGCTGCAGCTGGTAGAATAAAAACTTTGAAAACACAAACAAAAAACAACAGATCAAATTCCTTGAAAAGTAAACTTCGTGATATTTACATTTCAGTAATAAATCAACGGGCCTTAAAATCGTTGCAACCAACATTAAAAAGTGAAGAGTAGGGCCCAACAGCTATGTGGGCTAATTGCATTATGTTTATGTTAATATATTTAGAGGCAAGAAAAGTAATTATTATCAGATACCAATCATCAATGTCGTTATCAACTTAATAGATAACATGCTTTCACTATTCTTAGTGTCAATGTCTCATGACATCTGAGATAGTGAAGGGAAAAAAATTGGAACTCTGAAAAATACGATTGATAATGTACCTGCTTGACATCAGCTCATTCTCTTATTAGACATTTAAACGCTTATTGTGATGTATGGTGCCCTATTATGGTCAGTGTCCTAATATGGTCAGTTTCAATTATTGCTCCCTAGTTTCATCTGCTGAACAGTTGCACCACTGAACCAGCTTTTTTAAATTAAAAATGTGTCCTTTCAGTTCGCAAGGTTATTCATGGTTTGATTTTGTACAAAATAACCCAAAAAAAACAGAGAGTGCATGAAACCATGTCGGCCATCAAGGTTTCTCTTCTCAACTAAAGCTTAAAATGTTGCTTAGCTGGATTCCAAATTTACAAGAAATTGCTTTCTTTTGAGAGTTTAGTTCATCTATTTCACATCAGAGGCTAGTTTACTGGGGGAGAAGTCATTTGTTTCAATACAAATCACACATAAAACAGTGACCATAATAGGGCCTCTTTGGCGACCATAATATGACACCGGCGTCTTAATATGAGGTTACTTGTTCTAACAAGCTGTATTTTTTCATGTTTTAAGAAATATTTAATTATTTTCAATGATTTTGTTAAATAATATACTTAACAATCGAGTTTTTTGGGAACATGGGAAGTGTGCGAGACTTTTATTGATAGCTCTCCTAAGCAAATGTCTGACCATAATATGGCACCTTACATTATTGCATGATACAATGTATCACTGATTGATGATTTAAAGCTTAGTAAAGACCAGGCGCTAGAGGTATACCTTGTCAGATGATAAGTGGGGTCTAAAGATATACTAAGAAAATTCTTTAAAAAAAAAGAAAGAATAAATATATGGCAATGTGAGAGAAATGGCAATGTTTAATTTTCCATTGTGAAATAGAATGAATGCAAATACAATAACATAATTTATCAGGATAGTAGAAATTTGGACAAAATATCTTTTGTTCGTCTGACTTTATTTACAAAATAATTACATAATATATGCAGTCTTAAGATTTCATATATATCTTTTAAAGAGATTCTTCAAACTGTTAAAACATTTATGTATGTTACAGATCCAAATCTATCAGTCTGGTATTTGATCTAATCTCTCTCAGAGATTAGAGAGACTCCTAATGTAGGCCTATAGCTCATTCGACAGAGTGTTTGGACCTTAGATTAAAGGTGCTGCATTAACCACTAATTTAACATTGGCCTTTACCAGTTTACCCCCATCCCCCCTAGTGTGTCACACGTTGCCTTTCCGTCGTATAAGTCAATGCGTGGGACACTTGTCAAGTGGTAAAGTAATAGTCCATTTTGTAATAATATATTCCAAAACAATGTGTAGAAAAAAGTTATTTTCATAAGTGAGAATTTCAGGGGGAGGGGATGATTGCATTGATCAGTGAAGGTGCTCTTGATAGTGTCTAAATTAAGTGGAAAATCAGAAGGCATGAATGATTGATGTATTCATGAACTAATATGCATTTTCCTCCACAGAGTCACTCCAATATAATTCTACATCCAAAAATATTTTTAAAAATCCAAAAATAATAGATTTAGGCAATACCACTGCTAATCTTTTAAGCAAACTGTCAATTTTTCGGAAGACCACTTGTCTTAAGCAAGGAAAAGTGCTGCCATCTATAATGCAGCTGAAGTATCTGCAGGGACCATACATTTTAGGTGGACGGATTTACCCTCCACATGGACAGAACTGGACTCTATATACTTTAAAAATGAATTTATTGATTTTTCCAGAAATAAACCTGCAATCAACTAATATTTTTCATATAATAGTGTAATATATGCTATCTATCTGCATCTCCTCAGTTTTGACTTTTAGCGTAGGTATAGGCCTACACTCCCTTGTGTGACGTCATTACCAAAAGTGGACACTCCTTGACTCTATGACGTCACAAACAAAGGATGGCAGTTCATATTTTTCATGGGTGCTGCTGCCACCAAACTCCCGCTATTCTACACAAATGTTCTAATTGTGCCAGAACTTCAAACTTATAGAAAAGTGAGATTATTTATTATTTCATATTATGTGGACGCCAAATATGGTCATAAATTTGGGTCCGCTATACTGCACTAATAGGCTACCTCAACATTAGAAGTGGTTAAGTTCAACGATTTGCGACTTTGACCTAATCTTTGAGTTCACAGGGTCCATCATTCTCATTAAAATGATAACAGATATTTTGATTTTGCATCATGCGCAACCAACGGCCTTAGGAAGACCTTGGATGAGTTCAAAGATGGTGACCTTGACATATTTTATAGGTCACAGGTCAAGTATATTAGAATTCAGATGAACAAGATAAAGGTGAGTGACCTAGCTTGAAGGTCACAGAGGTCAATATTCATCGGAAACTTCAGACATATGATGCCAGGATCAGGCAACTAATTCGGTTTGAGCCTTGCTGATTTTGCAAGTTCATGTGGGAGTCATGACTCAGTGACGTGTATGATGTCATCACAAGAACCCCAAAACAGGTAAACTGCCGATATCTGTGCATGACAGGCCCCAGCTAGGTTTCACGTGCCTTTCACCGTATTTTTGCTATTTCTGCTCGGGGAGCTTGTTGATGTGGATGCGTGTCGCCTCCTGGCAGACTTGAACCCATGGGGATCGTTTGGATTTAACAAATACATAGTACTTATCGTGAAGATTTTTGCGGAGAGCATTGACTGCTGTCTTGCAGCAATGTCCACTGATTTCAGGTAGGTCTTGGGCCATCAGAATGGGACATTTTTTAATCTGACTAATGTTTCCATTACGTAGGCCTACATAATGTTATCAGAAGGAGCTAGCATCACGATTGCCGCCCTAATAGAAAAGCTACCCAGTTAAAGAAATCGAATCCAGAGTTACTTGATAATTGACACATCAAGGTGGCAGCTGTCATTGCCTTTTATTTTCAAGGCTATTCTTACTCTATCTTTGGCTTCTATGAAGGTATTGTATTGACAATACATGGTAAAAAAAAGCAACAGAGACTTGCAATTTATTGCTTACATGTATGCATCACACAAGGTTGGTTTATACACATCCTACAAATACATAAATAATATATCAATTTTAGATCATATCATGTCACCCAGACATCTTTCTGATATCTGTGAGCTCTCTCCATCTCTTGCAAATAAGTGGCCGCATCTTGAGAATTACATTTTTTGTGCTGTTGAATTATGCTGCAAAACGCCTGGTGGACATCATGGGCCATGTGCTTGGCATCCCCGCATATGTAGATATGAGCACCTTCCTGGCAATATAGCAGAAAATAACACATCAATGACAATACAATGATTTAAAGTAAACATTATCTTTATAGTGCAGCCACACAAGTCTTATAATATATAAGTCTTATAATATATATATAGAGAGCACGCTATTATGGCCACCTCCCACCTAGAAGTAGGCCTATACCTACATGTATGGAATTCTTGATCTGCAAGTACTACATGTCTTCTTGTCAATGTAATAACTTCAAATGTGACTTCACTTAAACATCATGACTGGTAAGTATTCTGACTTGACAATATATATATGACCGAACAACGCTGTGCACATTTTAACTTGGAGGAGGATTCAGTTCTCACCACTCAAATAACTTTGGCTGAATATGGCAAAAACATCATAGGTAGGCAAGATTAAGACAAACCTTTTCAATGAGTTTGTATATCTGATCACAATCTTCTTCGATCAAGTGCTGTACATAGACCTTTTGCTTTTGGTCCCTTGAAAATGCGACTCTTAACCGAATAACACCCCTTGACGCCAAGTCCTCTATAGATAAAAGAAATATGCAAATGTACATTTGATTGTGAATAGAAATGCAAAAAATTACCATGTTGTATGTTTCAAGACAATATATGAATACAAGCCACAAATGTATGCGCATAAATTAAACTTGAATTAAAAGCTAAAATGTTATATGATGTTTACATGATAAAAACATGAAAGTATGTATCTAAAGCCTATAACAACTGCTAAAGGACGTACAAAAACTGCTGGAGTGACCCAACTGAGTGCAACTGAGACATAGGAACATTCTTTATCCAGTGTATGATACGACTTAGTAACCGCAACTGCAGCAGTCTGCTCGAACATCGTGAATGTCTGGCCATATCTGTTTGTCGGATCGAATGACTTACACGATATAGTTTATGGACAAGATCATTACAAAGTGACATAGCATTTGAGCTAAAGAGCAGCTGCCCACTAGCCAGGTGCTAGTAGGCGAGGTAGTTGTGGGATATAATATACAGCTGCATGGGTGGCATAAATAAAGCTTGAGGCGGTGATCAGTTCCTCTGAAATTCTTTTGTCCTTTCATGTCCTGAACACTCTGTGAACTAATTCTGAATTACAGGTATACTAACTGGTGTTATATTTTAGGAGGCGAGTGTGAAAGCTTGCACTGATTTAGACTAAAAAAATAAAACTAACGCCTTCATGCGGAGAGCTGAGTCATAATGGAACAAATACATACACACACATGCAAAAAAAAAAAGAAAAAAAAAAGAAAAGAAAAAGAAAAAAAAAAAGAGTGGACACAAAATGTATATCTATACCCCTCTGAAACTCTGATTATTATTATTTTTAGAAGGGTCAATATTACATATAGTATATAATAATGCAGTTTCTGGGCTTACGTTAATGAAAGAGTTTTCTAAATGGCTAAAACTAGAAATAGACAATTTTTTTTTTTTTTGGGCTGGAATACTACATTTTATAACTTAAACTGCCTTTCATTTCTGAATTGTTGTTGTTGAACATTGTTCTAAGCTCACCGAGTTCTTGTTGATAAAGGAAATCCCTGTTCTTGTTTCGGCATCCGAAGTACAATAGATTTAACCCACTCTTGGTTTTGTCACCTGCAATCACCAGTCATATGATCGTAGAAAAGCACTTTGACATTGGTCTACAAGTGTCATTGAACAAATAAAATTATTTCATTCCCTGAGTAATGTCTGGGCTAAATCACACCTTCGAAATCAGGTTCAATTGGAGGTGTTAAAATTGCAACTTCCATGCGTGATTAAGGATATTTCACCTCAAGAATACAATTACAGTGATACTAAAAAATAAAATATTGGTATGTTTTGTCACCCAAGGAATAGTAATTAAAAGATGGACAGAAATCTTATCAGCGAATTTCACCTAACTTTGATATGTCTCAAGAACAACTGTGATCAAACTGCCTAATAATTAGGCTGTGACAGAGAAGCTTAAGGATTATTTGTGGATCAAAATTAGTTCAGACGTGGGCTATAATAAAAGGAAATATCTTGCATGTAATGAGAGACTCTTGTATCATCATATCATTATATAGTTGAGTGCCCAAAAAGGATATACTCATCACTTACTTCTCTCTTGTATAAAAGCCCTAAAAGGAGCAATGCCTGTCCCGGGTCCCACCATTATAATGGGTATCATGGGATTTTCAGGAAGTCTGAAGTCTGGGTTGGGACCCACAAAGACGGGACACTTGTCCCCCTGCATCATACGATCCTGGAGAAAAGTGGTGCAGACCCCAGTTCTAGGAAGGTCCAGCAGACTGTACCTGACCACTGCAGCGGTCACACAAGCTGTGTTTGGGTCCTAAACATATTTGAATAAACATATACAATTTAATTGCTGACTTTCAATAGTTTTTTAAAATTGTAAATCTAAATTGGACATCAGGTTTGAAAGTTTTGGAATTCCAAAGCGGTTAATTTATGGCCGCAGGCTTAGAAACCCTTCCCTGGTTACAGGTCAGTTAATTATCAATTATATCGAACAGTTTCACAGGTCATTGACCTTTTCTTAATCAATGCACACACTGTAGCAACAAAATATTCCTCCTGATCCTATTTATATCATCCCCCTAAAACCCCTTAAATTCCAATTCCTGCTTCTCATTCAATGGTCTTCATCATACTCTTTAATAGATCATGTATAAATATTCTGTCTCATTGTCTTTTAAGCTGCTAAAAATCTTAATGTACTGGAGTTATTTCATATTGTTTGCATATCATACTTTTAATGGCGACGATGAAATGGAATAGTATCTTGGCTGGAGAGGTCGCATTGTTTGCAACATGTCCTGAGGTTTCAGTCTCTGTGTTGTTTTTGGAAAAGTGTGCAAGACATCAGCCACTTCATGGCCGGACAAGAATTCCTCCAGTTTGTGGTTTTGCTCATCTTCCACCTGATAAGACATTAGTCTCACATTTTTTAATGCTTTCACAAGAAATGTTAATGAAGAAAAATATCAGAAAGCCGCATCTTTATCAAGCAACTTTCAAAGTATTCTGAAAAAATAAGTTATAATTTTCCAATAAGATTAAAAGGAAACTCTGGGTCACTTTTGGTGCATGTTTTACACTTTATGAGTTAAAAACAAATAAAATACGTTTTATAACATGCCTGATGATGTACTAATAATATACCAATACATATAATACATATAATATACTATAATATACTAATAATAATATAGCAAACCACTATTAACAAATCACACTGAGAATAGAAATAACTTACAACATTGAGAAGAGAGTCTAACATCGACTTTTCTTCAGGCACAAGAGCAAGTGATCTCAACTTCTCTAGCAGAACAACTCGAACAGCTTTTAAGTCATAGTAATGTGCCAAGCAAATTCTCAGTGGTATCTGGATATCTAAAATAATTAAGACATAACCATTTAATAATTGTCGTTTGTCCGTTTAATTTAATCATGTTTTTTAGTGACTTTTAAACTCAATTTTTTTTTTACATTTACAACTTAGTGAAATTTACATTGTATCAAGTAAGATGAATGTTGAGTATTATGAGGAGAGAACACAGTAAGAGTGGTATAAGGTGAAACCAGAAATAAGAAAAGTCAATAAAGTACCAATCAGATAGCAAAAAAGAATATTGCAGTGATCCTCCCCCCTTCCCAATAAGTGTGGGGGGGGGGGGGGTTCCCCCCCCTAATACATTGACGCCCCTGTCTCCTTACCAGGTACAGGATGGTAAGCCCAGTGAGGTGTTGCTACATCCTCATGACTTCCTAATAACTTCATCAACCTGTCCACATCTCCTAGACAGTTGGTTGGATATATTCCCAATGAATCGCCTGTAGAAATAACCAGCTTAATACATGCAATTGCAATTGAGATGAATGGGGCTGAATCCCTGTGCCAAGCACAAGTGCAATTGCAGTCCTGTGACTCCTCTCATGTTTAAGTGTGATATTACAGTTGATTTCAGAGACAAACTGCAGAGGACGTCATGTGAACCCAGGACTCCAATTGGTTAAGGTTGTCCTCCAGTCAGTGGGAGTCCTGGAATCACATGATATCATCTGGAGTTTTATTTCCCAGTCTGTGAGTTCTGCTGTAAAAGACATTGCATGAAGAATCAATTATAGCGACAGATAATTAATTATAAAACAAAATGCTCATGAAGAAGTAGACCAAATATCTGACTTCATGGTTCATCAAGAATATTCATACAAATCTGAATCAGGCCTAATCTCTCGATATTTTAATCCAGCATTCCCATAATATTGTAAATTGTGATTTCCTATATAAATTAAACTTCAAATAATTTTTTCAAAATTGTGCATATGAACAGAATTAAAAATCCTTATGTATGTTTACCATTGAATAGAATAATTGATAATCCTGACTGACTATATATGATTTACTGTATCATGCATCTACTCCTACTACTCTAATACATCAGGAGGCTCGACATGGGACTCCTGGAGACAGCTAGACAGACAGCTTGGCTATACATGGATACTGAGATTAGCTTTTTGCACACAGACAACTTGACACATATAGGCCCAACCTTAACTCAGCGTCTGTCGGGGTTGACTTAAGTAGCAGGTAGCACAGTTTACCAGCAATCTGTCTAGCTTCTCTTTGACGAGCAGTTTTAATGAATAAAACGTAACGTTCCTGGAAAAAACAGTGGTAACTGTTTTGAAGCAGTAATCTGCAAAAAAAAAAGCTTTCAAACCTGATGTCCAAGAGAGGCCACTGTCAGTGAGATCAAATTCACAGTGAATGGTTTCTTTGTCATTTTCAGATACAGCTTCGGTAAGGTCATATTTTGTCTAAAAATAAAATATAAAAGGAAGTCAGCTAAAAACAAAATATTCATATTAGTCTAATACTTTCGAAAGGGTCAATTACGATTCATGGCAAGTTTCAGAAACTTCAATAACAAATTGTTCCCAACAACCAACAGTTATTTGTCACTTTTTTAATCGTTTATCACAACGTACCCCACTGAGGTTAATTACCTCAAATTTCTTTAAAAAAAGGCAAGATTCTAATTTCCTTTATAGCCAAGTTAAGCACCTTCAACGTTGCCACATATGGTGATGAGCGAGATACACCCCCTTCCTCACTACCCGGCTCAGGCAGTTCCAAATAATCGTCTCTGATTTCTAAGTTGAGTTTCACAAGACTAGAGACACATGACTCTATCCAAGCATCTATTTTTAAGCAGTCCTCCTGGTCGACATCCACTCTGTCCACAGCACAGTTTGCTCCTGAGGCTAAAAACCTGAAGTAGGGAAATTAAACTAATTTTACTTCAATGTCCATCATATTCATTAAGAATCTTCCAGAGAAACTTTAGTAGACACCAAATTATATTAGTGTCATCTGTACTAACGTGCATTCCACTGCACATAGCCCTGTGTTGGTCACTTTTTCTAGGGCTTCATCCCATTGACCCAAATACAAGCATTACCACCCTTGGAACGAGGCCAAGCAAAAGGCATCCAAAAAATAATAATTCATTCAAAGATTGCAACTAAAATATATTTTACCAACTAGTTTATATTTCTACTTGGTTTACTTATCCGAATTAAATTTAGTTTAACCACAAAAAAATGTGATCAAGTGAATGGACGTACCTCTCATACAAGGTTTTCCCAGCTCTACAATAGTAAGGGTAATTGGAATCACCGAGAGCCAGAACAGAAAAATTTAGGTGATTTAGATCAATTTGCATTCCTTCCATGTGTTCGAAGAAACCCCTTGCTTCTGTGGGAGGAACACCTTAATGCACACATAGAAAGGTAGAATATTTACAGTTAGTTCCATTATAAACAGCCGGTCAAATTGAACCTAGACAAAGCTACACAACTTCTGCTGTACTATGCTACCTGCCACCAAACGGAACTGTATGGCTCAGCTGGCTACTCAAAGCTGGATCTAAAAGTACATGCAGCACCATATGGTGCATAAGTTGAGATTAATGCCTATTGGTCTTTTTTTTTTTAAAGATGCATGTCGATTGCACATGCATAGTATATGATATATTAGATAAATTTCCTATATTTACCAAGGCTTATATTTTTCCAGTAGTGGTAGGCTGACTAAAAGCTAGGAGTAGACAGAAGCAGCTGGCTTTAGCCAGTTATAGCTAAAGCCAGGAATGGGTTGCTACAGCTGTCTAGAGTCATATTTTATTAAACTATCTGTAACAGTATACTGATCCACCAGAGAAGTCATTAACATATTATTACTTTTTCTATGCGGATTGCCCTGTGTTGGCCACTAGTGCTCAAGGTTTTCACCCTTGTCAAAAAGGGGGCCCAGGTGACCAGTTTTATAACATATGCTAAAACAGAACAATAGAATCCACACCTCCTAATTCAGTCATATATAGCGTGCACCATGTTTCACTTCTTTAAAACATTTATTCATAACAATTATATGTCTTCCAAGGTTTTTTGTGAACCACTTCACATGGAATATTAGCCCATAACGAATCTACTGGCCTGAAATTGAACTGAAGACCACATGAAGTCGAAATCTGTTGTGATGTGTGTAAGATCAGGCTCACCATCTCCAGCTGTTGATATGATAATGAGAGCTAACTGCTCTGACTGAAGGTCTAAGTAGAGATGGTCCTTCATGTTCACCAATCTTGGCTGCCATGTTTCTTGTGTATGATTCACGTCACTATCGATTCTGGAAGTTAACCATTCTAAATTTGAATTTAGCAAAATTTCTTCAGGACTTAGTATCAAGCTGAAGGACAAATTAACAACAATGTCATAGTTGCAAAGAAAAGAAGAAACATCAGCATGATCTTCTTGGCTCTTGTTGACAGTGTTATGTGGTAAATGTTACATTATATTTGACAATCCCTTGCAGTATAATATCATATATTTTTTCCTTTTACCTGTCAAACAATTTCTTGGCAATTTCTTCACTGAAACCATATTCTGTCCCAAACAAAACAAGGATGGGACGACCAGGCTCCTTGTATATTCTATAATATTTGTTCTTTGCATCTTCTTGGTTTGAAGTCACAGACACAGCTATAACAACAATAATAATTCATTGTAATATATCTCATTAATACTGATTCAAGTTTTCATTGACACCAGTCATGGACATCACCCCAGTGTCACATAGCTATTCACTATAACAGACAACTGTTGATTTTGCATTTATACCAAAAATGTGACACATACAAACAAATGAATGAATGTATTTTCAACTTACTTGATTCAACTATAAATGCATCAAAACTGTTGCTCTGATTGACACTACCAGAAGTCAAGACTTTCACAACATACACCACAAAAATAGCAAATATACCAGTCAGAATGAACCAAAACATTTCTGTTTAAGTTATATGTGCCATGCTAAATATCAGTAGGTTACAGCATTGACTGGACAGTAACTGGAGCAGGCAGTGTCCCGATTTCACACACCAGCCACTCGATCACTTGATCTTTGAAATCCATATCTGCTTATTCTCTGATAAAGACTCATGAATTTTATTAATAAATATGAGTTGTATTATACTATTTTGATACAACAATAATGTATATGTTCAAACCCAGATTGATGCAATTCACCAACCTTGACTGAGAGCAGTTCTCCTGAATCATGGTGTTATTTGTTTGCTAACTGAATTGGTTTTTTGAACAGTTAAGATAGTAATACCCCAAATTTAGAAGAAGAAAAAAAGCTCAAACAAAACAAAGTACTTGCACATTTTAAATGGAAAATACACCAAAAAAAAAAGAAGGGAGCAACAGATAAAGAATATGATAAAAGCACACATGAAAATTGTCTGAAGAACATGAAATCCTTAGACATAAACAGTATTCGTCAGACAAAATCTGTTTCTAATACATGTATATATTAACTGGTGAAATTTCACACAAAATACTTTGTCTGGAATTTCACACAATACCGTTTGTCTGTTTTGGACCAGATTTTGGACGGACACCAGCTAACAGATAATTGTGTGTAAAATCAGACACACGAATCATTATGTTATTCTAAGCCAGTTTTTATTGCCTGCTCGGTTATGAATATACTAAGCAGTGATGCAAACAAGGAACTTGAAAAGTGAAGCCGCTGTTTAAAAAGCTTGTAATACATATTCCAGTGGTATTTGACATATTACAACATGTGTCTATGTACAACATGTGTCTATGGTCATGAAAGCTTAGCTATGCTGAAAATTTCAGGTGAATTGAATGTGTGGCTGCAGAGTAATGACAGAAAAACCATGCTGAAAATAGCCATGTGCAGACCTATGCATTAGATTTTTGGTTTTAATCAGACAGCTATAATTTAATATTTGACTCATTAAATAATCAAAATTGTCATTGGTTGTATAGTGGAGGTACATAGCTTGACATGTATCCCCAAAATGTGATGTATCTGGAACATAATATGGGTCGAGAAAACTTTTCCAGTGTAGGGCTTCTTTACCTGGCAAGCTCAGACCCTGACTTGAAATCTATCAGAAGAATAAGACCAAGATTGGGCAGGCCATGAATGTAGTAACAGGCCGACCTGAACTTAATGGGGGGCAAAATGGGCCAAAAGGGAGCCAATTAGACTGACCCAGATATCATGCTAGATCGGGTCGACGTTGGCCAAAAATCCACTAATCCGGCATGCTATTTGAGAAGGTCTTGACAACATGGGACCGATTCAACTGTATAGGCTTACATCAGAATGAGCTGACCTCACACTGGATAGACTGAGGGACAACACTGGGCTAACTAAGCAAGTGGGCAATCAGACAGGGCAGACGGTGAGCTACGGTGGGCCAGCATTTTATCTTATGAGGACCAACATGATAGTGGCCCGATGCCAACAGTGGGTCTACCAGAAACTGGCCAGAGAGTGCACCAAGTGAGGCTAACACATGGTCTATTCGACTGTGGGCTGACATGATAATTGTCCAACACATGTACAGCACTGAGCTGAACAGCCTAAACAACCTGAAACTGGGCAGACAGTCAGCCCACCATAGAATTAGCTTTGTGTTGACCCACTGACCAGTGTCCAGTAGGCCCAATGTTGACCCAATGATGTGTTGGCTTGTTGTCAGGTCAGTCCTCAGCCTAGTCAGCTCAATGTTGAACCATTATCTGCCCACTATAGGCCCAATGTTGTCATGCCATTGTCAAGTTGGTTCTATGTTGGCCCAACCCACTGATGGCCTGATGTTGTGTTGGCACACAATCAGGTCAGTACCCTTTGTTGGCCCACTGTCTCCTCAGTGTTAGGGCTCTCGTAGCCACCTCCTTGCAATTGCATTCACACAAATGTCATATACTAATAGCATTATACTTTGGTCTCTGCATATAATTGCATGTTTTTAGTTGGTCCAACGTCGAGTCAGCCCACTGTCAAGTCGGTCATATGTTGCCAAATCCTGGCCATATAGCTGCCCACTGTCCAGTTACCCAATGTTGGCCCAATGTGTACAAACTATTTGGTAGCCTACTATTGGCCAAATGTTGTGTTGGCTCACAACACTCTCTAGATAGCCCTATGCTACCCACTGTCAGCTCATCAGGTCAGCCCACTTTTGGCCCAATATTGGCCTGCCTTAATGTCCTTTGCAGCATTATAGCGGACATATTTGCATGCAAAATCCAGGGGTGCCTGTACTTCTAAAACTCAGAACAAATTTATTTGAAAAAGAGTATAAAGATAAAAGAGATCAGGAGGCCCTTCTAAGACAACCATGCTGTCGCTGAAAAAGGACCCCCCTTACAACAGTGTATACAATAAATCAATTTAAACTTAAAACTCATCAGGTACAACGGACGTTTATATAATAGATATATTAGAAGACATGCTTGTGATGGAGGAATGACATTTATCAATCTGAAGCAAATCTTTGATTATGAAAAAGTTTGTATTCTTCTTGTACGGTCCATCTATTTAATATGAAATTAAGGATATATAAATGGCTGGAATTGCCGTAAATGCACTGATCTTAGATAAACTTGATGATATTCACATGCCATATTGGTAGGCATTTTCTTTCAGTTGATCTTTGATATAATTGGATGACATTCACATGCTATATTTGCGTAGCATTTTCTATAAGTTGATCAAACAGTTCATTCACACAGTACTTCTTGTCCAGACAGTCACTTTGATATTACATGAATCGCAGCAATAAGTTTTGACTTTTAGAAACAATAATTAATGCGTTCTGCTAGTTAAAAGCTATAGCTTAGAGAGGAGAGGTTTGTTATAAATTTCAACTATAGACATAAAAGGCCAGAAATTAAAGCGGAATCCCGAAGGAACCAATAGTTACAAAAGGACATAAAAGGAGGGAAGAAAGAAGAATCCCAAGAGAACACCTTTTCAGTTCTACATGGCCTTAATTGACCCTTTCCTCAACTATTTTCTGCAGTTACCATCCTTGTGTGGGATATTTTACTGAAAACAAGAACTTTCACCGTTTTTTAAAACCAGCGTTTGGTTGCATTGCATAGGGAACTAAGAAGTTTGATGGCCTATAGGCCCCCCCCCCCCCCCCCCACCTGATATTCTGGTGTGCCACCACTTGTATGGGACACTTTCCAAAAAAGTAAAAAAATATATATACCATTTGTAGGTAACACAGGGGACAGGTTATTGGTCTCTTGCTCATACATATATACAAATACCATAACTGGCGACTCAAATTGACTAGAGATCAAGGTCTTTGTATTTAAAATATTTGTCTTGAGCAACCACTGAACCAGAAAAGTTTTTATTTTATTGTGTAGCTTGCTGTCTCAATGGGCACCACGAAAACATGGTATTAGAGCACTAAACAGTCCCAGCAAATGAAACTCACATGCTGCTATAGCAAAACATTTTCTCCTTCACATGGCCCATACTCAATAAAGGCATTACCTTTAAGGCTTTTAAGATTTGATAGATGATACTCGATAATGTAGGAGTACATACACAGGCTTTGCATAGTCATTGAACATCAGATAGATACTTCCAAAAAGTCATAAATGTTAGGTTTATTTGAGAGAAAATCAATACACACATACCACTTTCAATGATTCAACCACTTTTTCCGCAGTTGCTTGTAAACACTAAGGTTAAACTCTTATACACTTTTACATCACATATTAATGGTCTCATTTCAAGAAACAAATTATAAAATATAGTTAACAAAATCCAGTAACTGGGTTAGAAAAAAATTAACTAAGAGTGGACTATCATGAACAGACACTCATGAAAAATCTGAAAATAAGGCAACCCCAGACCATTTTAATGAGCCAGCAGGGCTTGCTCCACTTAAAAAACAACAAAAAGCATAACAATGGCATACAGTTTCACCATTCAAGAAAATGGCCACATCACCACAAATTGCCATAATTCACAAAATATGTTGGTGTGAACCTAATAATTGTTATAAACAGAAACAGAGTATATTCAGTTCAAATACAATGTCTGAATTTCATAATGACACTTACGCCTATCTTCAAAAGGACAGAAAAAGCTCACAATGAACAGCTATTGCATCTTTACAACCTATGTTTTTGCCATTCCCAACTTACTTTACAATTCTGGGGGCACTAAAGTTTATTAAACTACATGAATACACATACATTTGTAATAAATTAACCATGCAATGTAACATAAAATTGCTGCGCATCACAATACATCTGGCATACATCTCATCAGTGTACCATATGCGGTTTATAAGTACAAAAGGTGCATGTCTAAGATTACAGCGAGACATTGGTCTATTTACATAAATAGTAATCACCAACTATGTAAGACCTGCAACAAATCATCTTTTTGAAGCGAAAAGATTTTTCAGGAACAAGAGCAGAAAATGACAACTGCCTTTGTCATACAAAGGGCTACATCAACCAATAATGACATAAATATGAAAAAGTACCCAAAACTGGGTCAGTAGTAATACCTGGTGAATAAATTCGC
Organism: Alitta virens; assembly: GCA_932294295.1. NCBI lineage: Eukaryota > Metazoa > Annelida > Polychaeta > Phyllodocida > Nereididae > Alitta > Alitta virens. The sequence continues at coordinate 41,888,123 of OW028575.1, forward strand.
AATTAATCCTCAATCTTATAACAAACATCTTTCAAAAAAAGAATATTAAATGCACTTCAATTTAAACATAAACAATGCGGATATTTGTTGTATGAAAAACCGAAATTACAGCATCCTTTCATTTGCAAAATAGGAACACATTAATAATACACTTATTGCACTAAAAAATTAATTTTCCACATATTCATTAGCAATCCTCCACACAGGTGAGTTTAAGAGATCAAAGTTTTTTCATCATCTTTATATTCCGGATTATTTTCTAAAAAGTTTGTCAGTCTCGTTGGAAAGTCTGTCATCACTCCATCTACACCATATCTAAAAGCCGTCTCAAAATGTTCATCTTCGTTTAAGACCCACAGGTATATCTGCAAAAAGCAAAGAGTTGAAATACAAGCTTACACACACTAGTTCATTCCTAAAGATATCACAAAATTTAATTAATTAGTTTGTGCCACAATAAGTCATTCTTATCACATTTGTTATGTTTTTAATGCGATTAGGATTGCGGCTTACCTGAATTCCACGTCGCTTGAGATGATTGAAGAAAGGTTTGCTCATCATCAAGCTGTAAAAATATGATTTCTTATATTAGGCTGCATACAAAACAAGTACGGGAATTATGAAACGTTATCATGGTGTTCCTACAATTTTATTGCTGGAATCATGCAGGTTTGGTAAAAATCATGATATATATATTTTTAAAAAAATCAAGAATTTTCAAATTTAAATTAGATTTAAAAAAAATATTTTTATGGTGCATTTAGGGCCCAAGTCCTGTCTAGCATCAGCCAAGTTTAACCCATTTTCCCAGCATTCCTTCGTAAACGTACTGAACTGCGCTCTCAGAATGAAGAGAACTTTTCACGTATTTAACAATTTGCGTTTAAAAAGGGTAGTACTAAGATACATTGTTTTTTGAGTTGTTAAAAAAATAATTTCGTTTTTAACTGAATTAACTTGTTTAAAAAAAAAAAAACATCAAAACTATTGGGTTTTTTTTCGCCTTGATTTAAATCTGCCAACCCTACTGGAAAGCTTTTATAACTTTGAAATTAATACCAAGATGTGCTTGAGATGTACTTACAAGTTTGCTGCCTTTAGTATCCTTTTATACCTAGGTGCAAGATTCTCATCCATCCCTTTCCTGCAATATCAATACATATTGACCAAACATTACCCATGTCACTCAGCATGACCAAGACTGTATTTAGGCTTGCAATCACATCACTATCATACTAATTTTAACATAAATTAGAACTTCACCAACATAGTTTTATTTTAAATAAAAATAATATAAAATTACTTACGAATACATGGCACTTGGCATTATGACTTCAAAAAACGATTCTTTGAGAGGCACGAATGGCAACAGGCCAGTGTAGTACAGGATCACTGCAGTAGTCACTCTTTTCATTGAAAACAATAAAGGGATTCGGGGATTCTGAAATCATATATAAAAATTTACATGTCATTACATATTCAATAAATCCATGGTTCATGATATTTTTTTAGTTTTCTAAGTTTCAAAGTCACTTGTTTGCATTACATTGGAAAGTGCATTGACTGTAATTGGTCATTCTATTGATGTTAAAAGATGTGTGGGTATATTACCGGGGAGCAGAGACCATTGAGGAAATATTCTTCAATGGACGAAGTTTGAACACTCGAGACTCTCGGTTATGTGAATACGAAAGATTCAAAATGAAAGAGAGACACAAAAGTTGTCATGGTGAAATTTATGGCTTCGTTCACCCCTAGCATTGACAGCTTACAAATATCATTCCTGTGGTGGTGCTTCTATCAGTATTGTATGAAGACACTCTTTATTGTGAGAGTATCAGGAAGCATGTGAATTGTATGAAATGAAATAAACGCATGGCTTTAGGATGGTCTGTTCCCGCTTGAATATTACAATTTTGACCTCCTTGGTCAGCATTAATTTCTCAGTGCAGCATACTAGACGAACAGTTTAAAGGGGAACTAAAGGAAAAATTGTGTTTTAATTTTAAAAGATCAATAAGATATAGAAAAACATTGCAGTGAAAAAAAAAATCAGTTTAAAAGTTTAATTTAGTGAGGTTTTAAGCAAATTAAAAGTGCAATTCGCACCACCCGCCGAAACGCCATTATTGCACACGGCACCAAGGCTTGTGACGTCACTTATGTCCTAGTGTGTAGTTCTGTGATGTGAAGGTTCAATATAAATTAACTTATGCACAGATTGCAATCCGTTTCATGACTAGAACCTAAAATGTAGACAGTATATGTCATATAAATGTAATTGATACACAATGGGGTTATACCTAATTGCTATTTAAAGCAAACATGTAATGACAGGCAACCTATCTCAACTGAGCATAACTGAATACCATATGAACAAAGTTTATTTCTAGAACTACAAATGTATATCTTTAATTATGTCCACTATCAGGTAGGCATAAAATCTTAAGCAATTTCTTGTTTATAAATTTTGAAGTACATAAATATAGTAATAAAGCATGAATAAAAAAAAAGAATAAAAATGCTAAAACAAATTAATAAGAGCAAACAATTAAAGCAGTGAATGCTGAATTCAAATTTAGAAAAGTGACATTTTAAATCTTATGATTAATACATCTCACAGTTTCATATTTTACAAATGAATTTTCTAAAAGTATTACTTCACATAATTAATTTTGATACATAATTTATTGATTTCTTGTGACTTGTACTGGAGAAAGTAAATTTGAGGCTCCAACTTTTTTTGCCACATTTGGAAGCCTCATATTCAAAGGTAAATGGGGAGCATTTCATACTTTAAACGTGCAATGTACACTAGACTAGTCCCTGCCCAATGTCCTTAGTACAAAATTTGGCTTATTATATATCATCTTATTGACATGTTTTTTTCAAAAATTAGGCGTCGATACCTACTTCTTAGAACACAATGTTAACTGAACCATGCACAATTGGACATGAAGTAAAATTAAGAACAAGGGCAGCAGATTACATAATTCATATTGTATATATTGAAATGGATACTTTTGATTCAGCGCATCTTTGTTCTTGGGCAATTAGGCTACATTCAATGGCAATTTATCCTTGACACTTTGTGTGTGTGCTTTCAACAAAAGCTGAAATGCAATTAGCACCATTTTACTAACAGAGCCTAATCACTGATTCTGAATATTTTTAATCACTTCAAACCTTTACTAACGAATGGAAAAGGACTTTTAAAAGTTTAAAATTGTTCAGCAGTTTTTCAGTGGACACATGTATCTCAAAACATTTTTCGCACACTGCCATGGTGTTAATTGCCATCTCATGCTATTGAGAGTATTGACACAATAGTTTCATTAATCATTCTGCCAAAAAAGTAATACTCAATAGGACTCTGCATTCAATAAGAATTTTCATAGCTGAACAATAGGCCTACATATATATGGACTTAAATCATTGTGTCTCATCTGCATTGTCTGTAATTGTTCAATGGCAATTAACTAGGACCTGCTCTTAAACAAAGGCCCAAGTGCAGTTTACACCTGTTTTTGACACTTAACTGGCCAGTTCACACTCAACATACATTTGATAGCCAGGCAGACCAGGCCTACTTGACTATGACTGGCCTAGACCAAAAGACAACAGTGACATATTTCCGGCAAGTGCAAAACTCTGGAGGCCTCCGTAGTTCACAACATGGGGCCAATAAATGCAGGATATTTCATTACCAGTGCACATATTCAAGTTATGTATAGCGTGGATGTGTTTCAATGGACCCAAGCTAACTTCTGAGAGGTAAAGTGCAAAAGGGGTTAGTTCCCCTTTAACAAACCATGGGGTAAAAATGACTTAAAAGAGAGTTGTTATGATATGTCGGTTGGGCTGCAACGTGTGGGAGACATTTCTGTCAAATGTATGCTGCTACTTTCTCTGCATTATTAAATATGACAGAAAAATGTCTACACATACAGATACTTGAGCCTTTATCATACAATACAATTTCATTACTTACCATACTGTACAATTTCGAAGTGACAACATTCTGAAAGTTTCCCCAGACTGTAATTTCTTCCCTTCTGAATTCCTGGATCATATCTGAAATCTATGAATACAAGCTTGTGAATCACCTAAAGAAATTGTAAAAAAAAACAAAGCTAAATGTGGGGACCAGAAGATTTTTTGAGAGAGATGGGGAGGGAGGGGGGCAGGAAATTTAATGTTATAATTATATTAAAGTGATATGAAGTCTCACATCTAGGTCAAACTGAGAATTTCTTTAAATTTACCCCTGAATGATAGTGAAGGATGTGTGTTGTCAGAAACCACTTTGCTATGTGTCCATCCATTTGTTAATAATGAGTATTTTTAGTCTTAAAATCAGCCACAGTGATTTTGGTGTACACCGAAATAATTTGAAACTTGGCTGGACTCTCGCTGGAGTCACATGACCACACAGCCAGGCAGAGCCAAATTCCATTGCATTGGATACAACCACCATGAACCACCAGGGTTTTATTTACTCATTATACATTAGTTGAAGCTATGAAAAGTGATTGTTTTCACAATTCATATTAGTGAATATCATACACTGTGAATTGGAGGACAAGCCCATCTAATTGTTTCTGTTAGTTTGACAGCTCTGACCAGGTGGGCCACATGAATAAATTATGATAATACCCAAACTTTGTGCGACTTGCCTGGGATCTCCTGGGGTACCTTTCCTGGGTGTGAATTGATAGAAAGAGAACAATAACTTCATTCTTCTTTGGAATGCTCTAATGAGCTACCCTCTAACCCTAGAAGCTCCTAAACATTGCAGCTGTGGTCAGTGACAAACTAGCCATGTGCTTGTTGTTTACATCTCGCAAAATCTCGTGCTTAAAATAGCTTAAAGCAGCAGCAGCCAATCACAGTGACTCCACCATGATGCCCAAATCTTGCCTAACAGATTTTACCAGTACTTTGATGCTGTGTACTGTCAAGAATATGACTAAAATGTTTCAAAAAAGTACAAAACAAGTAAGTTTAGTGGTAGATGTAGCTTTTCCTTCAGTTAAGGGCTGGATATTTCTTGGAAAGTCTGAGACTTCATATCACTTTAAAACATAAGTGAAAAGGGTGAGGAAGAGTAAACCCCCCCCCCCCCCCCCAAAAAAAAAAAAAAAAAAAAAAAAACAACAACTGAGGATTTAAAGATTGGCTGCGAGCTTGGAATAGGGTGCAAGTTGTATTCAACAACACATCTAGGTCATTCTATTGTTAATCTGGCATTGATTCAGAGTTTGTGGAAGTATGACTTTTGCCATCACCATTACTATATATATATATATATATATATATATTATGACCAAATTGATAAAAACCATAAATGACAATTATGTTTGGTACATCTATGTTTGAACAGTGCTACAATTTAATTACCTTCTGCATTAAAAGATCATTGTTTGTTTTCACATCAAGATTGATTGGTGTATCAGGGAAAGCAGCAAACACGTCCCTCAGTAAAGGTATGCTACGATCTTCCCCACCTTGTGTCACATGGCCTACAATAGATGAACCAATTTACGCATTTTATGACCAAATAAACTCTATACAGAAAGAAGCTGATAAAACTGTACATTTTTGTTCACTTACTTGGGTAAAAATCAAGCTTCAAAAAATGTTTTAATGGAGGAAGATCCTTGAAAAAAAAAAAAAAACACCATATGATGATGTAAACATGTAAAACACAATGTAAACATATTTTAAAACATTGGTATGAATATTAAGCTAATAATCCCACACACAATCATATGGTAACACTGACAGATTTAATACAATCATGATAGTATTTTTGGATTTTTGAAAAATTACAATTTTATGAGCAACATTATAAGCGGTATTGCTAAGTCGCCGTAAGTCTCCAGCTGCAACACATTCTCTGGTTTTAACATTGTTTAACATGCATGTGCTGATTTATTTATTCATGAATCCTACAAAGAATCCTGATGCATTAGTACCTACAGAACTATAATACTTACTTTGAAATTAGTCTCAGATATTAAACTGTCCTGACCAGTTGATCTGAGCAAGTTGTTATCATGTGAAACCACAACTTCCCCGTCTAGAGTTATTTGACAGTCAATCTCCAGCATCTCTGTACCAACTTCCAAGGCACTGGAGAATGCAGAATAAAAATACCAACATGTAGTTACACAAATATAAATGAACTGACTTTCAATGGCCACAAAGACAAGAAGACACAAACAGCAACTTTTTCCCATTACAAGTATTGGGCACCTTGACTTTTTTAAACTTATTTATTTTTTACTTTATAGAGTTTGCTGAGAGCAACTTCACAGATGATACTTCAGGGTTCGAAATTTGCGGGAGTCCATGAGTCTGATTAGACTCCCTAAATTTCACTCGGACTCTCAAAATCTGACTGCAAAGGTTTGACTCCTATAAATTTAAGAGGCCTGAGTGCCGTGTCATATGGAGTTGACTCCCTATACTTGGAGACAAGACTCCTAAAAAATTTTTGTTACGAGTCCATTTGACTCCCAAAATTTTAAAGCGAATTTCCACCCGTTACTTGGGCATTACTTAGGGCTGTTCCATTTAAAAAAAGAGGGGGGGGGGGGGTGGTCAACCCCCCCCCCCCCCCACGTGGAACAGCCGTTATCTAATTACCATAAGCTTACAAAGACTCAAGAATATTTTATTTTGACCATACATTTACATAAATAAATCTGTCTGGTACAACTATATATAAATTATTATATACTATATGGTCAAGGAGGCAGTGACTAAGTTGTGGTAACAACGCTATCATCACGCCCCCTTGTGGTTCTGTGTATCAGTTATATTGCTATGGATTTATAATTTAATCAGTACATAGTAAAAAAAATAATAATAATAAACTAATTCTCAATTCAAAAGCTAAATATAGCACATAATTAAATGCATACTTACTGCCTGAATGCAGTCATGGTATTTTCTAAATTTTCACCAGCACCTGAATTATAAAAATTTGCAAATAACATGATTTTCATGATTCCAACTTAAACTCTGGATCAGCAAGGTGAAAATGGCATTTCTATCAACTGAAGAGTAGATACGTCAAGAACCAATACAATCAGTTAATCTACATGGTGAGGAAAAAAAAAGGCATTTGAGGAACATTACCTATTGTCAGGTTTAACCCGAAAGTGGGTTAAACCTGACAAAAACCATCCTACAAGCTCACAAATGGGATTCCAAATTAGTAGAAATACATATAAGTGTGGTGGGTGGATTAGGGCTTTACGTCCTGAATTCCTGCATCTGATGGGCTGATTAGGGCAGGCAGGAACCATGGCAATGAGAGGACGGATGAAACCGCATTCCAACTTAATAAGGCTCGACTGGGAAATGAACCCAGGACCCTGTGGTTGGAAGCCAAGTTGGTGCCCACCCCCTACTACGGGCCCCTAGAAATACATATAATAGTGAATATATGGAGAAATAGAAGATTTGCTTTCTTAAACTTTACTTTATTGGCTATCACTGAGCTTTACACATCTTATCATGGGGATGAGTATCAATGGCGTTCTGTCCTGTCGAGAGATGGAGCTACGACCACACCGGTCTTGCTATTGTTTAATGACGTCATCAACAAAAGGTCAATCAGTGCATTTGATGACGTTACAATTGGATGACGTCATTAAACAATAGCAAGACCGGTGTGGTCGTAGCTCCATCTCTCGACAGGACAGAACGCCATTGAAGAATGCAATTCCTGAATTATAATGATCTACAGACAATCAGATAGACTGGCAAAAAGTGACTTCCAATTATGGAAGTTCAATTCTTATTAAAGAAAACTATACCACATGGGACCATGTTATTTTCGTTATGTTACATGTCCTTGTCTGCTGAATTCCAAAATTTTAATTTTAAAGCTAACAACAATAGCGAAAAAATTGCTAAACCATCAAGCAATTTAGTGTTTGCACAATTGCAAATTGGGGGTAACAACCATTGATCTTGGTTATGTCCTTCCATCATGTAGCATCATCTGTGCAAAGTTGAATGTTTCAGATACAAGTTTAAATATTGTTTTGTCTTTCCTGCACCTTGTATCAAACTAACTTCAGTGGGATGAAGTCAATGATCTCTTGACCATCCTGTGTGTCACCTAGTCCTGTAAGTTATTATCTTTCTTTTCAACAATTTATTGCTCTTGCTTATATGATTGTAGTTCTTTTTTTAACCTGTGAATAAAGATGAAACATGAATACATATCTATTATGTCAAATAACACCTCAAATGTAATATTATTGTCCACATTATATTGCATTCCACAACTAATGGATTTTCTTCAGTGGATAATACACTGAATTCACTGAGCCAGCAATGCTCCAGGTCACAATTGCTCAGTATGTTTACATTCAGCAAGAGCATGACTCATCATTTGGCAAAAATTCGGGCAAAAAGTTGAAAAATTCGGGCATAAAGGGGTGCTAATAAAAGCCTTAAAATTCGGGCAAGATGACCCCCCCCCCCCCCAAAAAAAAAAAGAAAGGTGCCTCCTACGCCTATTGTGTACATATATGCGTTCAGCTGTTGAGATGGACTGTCAATGTATCATAGATTAAAAAGGTACTGTTCATTTCATAAATTCTACTTATCCTACCTATTTTTAATCTATCCTTAACTTACCACCTCGGTGAGAAATATGTCTGCATCTGAAGACTTGCTTCTTCTTTTTATGAATGAGCGTAGGGTAGCGAAACAACATCACAGAAGTAATGACATAGCCCACAAACACAGCCAGGAAAACCATGCCTACTATGAAACCTGTGGACACCTCAGACATTCGGGAATTTCCTCACTAAGCACACTTTCAATGCTGCCGGTTAATCTGACAGCATTTTGCTTGGACACAGCTTAATATCGCTTCATTCATGGGGGCGCTTCGGTCGCCGTTGGTGTAAAATGCGGACCACGCAGACCATGCGGACCAGAGATTATAACAATAATCTCTGATGCGGACCACGCTGTGTTGTCTCATCTAAGAAGCCGCGATTGCTCAGAGGATGTATATAATGCAGACCAAAACCCTACCCAATCTGCCCCCCCCCCCCCACCCAAATTAATTTAAGACCACACGTAAATCTTTACCCTTGACAAAAACATTTGCCGGAGGTATTGTAGTATGGTGAAGAGTTGTCCACGTGCCGAGCAGGTGGGCGGGTGGGCATCAAACTTTTATTTCTGGAGCAGAACTTCAACACCGTTTTCTTCCGAAAGGCACTTTTAACTGGTGCAAAGCACCAGCCTTTCTCATAACCAATTTGCCAGTCCCCTGAAAGCGGGGGAGGTAATGCTTCCTTGAATCGTCTGCACACAAAGTAGTGCGATTACTATAAGCACATTTTGTTTTATTCACGAGCAACTTGCCTCTAAACTGGTGAAGATTGTTTCTTTTGCCCAAAACTATATCAACATGACGAAATTGCATAATTTTAAACAACATTTCCAACAACTGCTGCATGTACTATTTTCATGGATGGCACTGAACAAGTGTGTTAACAGCGATGCGCCTTTTTAACTATCTTTTTATCTTGTATACCAGAATGCCTTGTATGAGTCCATAGTAAGACCGGCACGCATTGAACAAGAGCCGTTTTTGGGTTAGAAATTGCAATAATTTACTTTATGGCCCAGTTGCCTCTTTTGATCTCATTGACCTATAATGTCAAGCATGCATGCATGGATCGAGAAGATCGTTCAAATTGGGTCGAACTCAAAACTTATTTGGATTATTCTGCAGTGGCTAAAAACCCTCCAATCTATCAGCAGAACCATTACAGATCATTTTCGGACAGGATTCGCTTGTCCACAAACAAGAATACCTCAGAAATAGACAATTTACGAACATTGTACAGCAGTGGGGAAACAATATAGCCGACAGCCGCGTCAGTTCGACCAAGAATGACAGCAAAAATATTGGTTATCAGACTCTAGAGGGAGAAACATAAACCCCTCCTAGTTGAGAATACTCCCACGGACATCAACATTGATTGGGAAGCCCAGGTCTTAACACTGCTTACCCAGAGCGACATTTGGGACAATCTGGCCTCAAGCGCATTGAGAGAGCCAGCAGGAGGAGCATGTGGGACTTAATCGTAGTTTTTGCAGGAATCTGTAACTTTACACATAAAGTAAATGCTAGGAAAAGAAGATACCTCGAGTACTACATATCTGCACAATTACACCAGCCGTTCTTAGCCAGTGCTCCAACTACTGAAACCGAAACCAAGACATTGCAATAATACAACATCTAGTTCAAGATATAGAGGAAATTAGCCATCACATTGTTCAACATAACATCTCCAGAGACACAGCGCGCCACAATAGACCTGGCAGCACAGGCATATACGAAGTCTCTGAAAGAAAACGTATCACCAAATTCAATGGCAAGGATTTACCAGACAAAGTCCCATCCCTCTATATCATGTATATTCCTCAAAGAAACCTGGGTAAAGTACATTGCTAAAGAGGTCCCCTAAATTCTCAGCAAGATCAGAGATGCCATAAATGAAAAGGACTCATCCAACTAAGAATCAGATGTTGAGGAAAGTTGGAATTTCAAAAGAGCCAGAGAACATTAGCCAACATAAGTTTTAGGTTACCACTGTCCAGGCATCAAGAGAGGCCAGGGTACACACAAAGAAAAACCCTAAACCAGTAACCAACAGAATGAGCACTGGAAAAAAATACTACCTTGGTTGTCACTCTCCAGGCATCAAGGGAGGCCAAGGCACGCTCAACCAAAAACACTGTAGTGTCTCCTGGTGTGACTTTTAGGCATCAAGAGAGGCTAGGGGATCGCCAGGCCCACTGCTCTGTTTGTACTAATTTGCAGAGACTGCTCTTTCTTCATGCACTCATCAGCGCAAACAAAATTGAACCTAACCCGGGACCACCCCAAGTACCCATGTGGCGTATGCACAAAAGCAGTTGATTGGAATGAACCTGCGTGCGATGATGGTAATACTTGGTATCACAAAGAATGCATGTTCATTTCCAGTCAAATTTCAGTGCCCCATCCAGTCCCAGTGCATTATGGACTTGCTGCTTGGCATATCAAGTTTTTCAAGCAGCCTTTTATCCTTTGAAGCGTCAACTCGTAATTCATATGGCTTTGTCTTTGAGCAACAGCACAGAATCACCAAAAACCACATGTATCCAAATTCACCACTGGGTCTTTCCCTCCTCCAGTAATCACCAAAACAAACCAGACCTCGTCAAAACAATTATGCGAAGAAAGTGGAATGGCTGGAATTACTGGCTACTGGAAACCCAGACATATCATTGCATATTGATGGGATGGGAGACATGCGAAGTTGTACAACCGGAACACAAACTATACAGACATGACAGGAAAGACTGATATGGAGGAACAATCAAAGATCATCCACTGATAATATGCATATTGCATAATATATAATTCTACAGACCACCCAACCGTGATATTACATACCAGATATACTCTGCAAAGAAATCCATTCCATTGCTGAGAGCAACGAGTGCACACATGTGGGACATTGTGCGTAGCTAGAGATCTCATCCTTCCCAATATCAAATGGAACACTGAATCAAAACAAGGAAACAGATACCCAAGGAGCATCAACAAATTACTGCTTGACACTACGACACGATCAGAGAAGATACAATCACATTCTCGAAACACCTCAAAGACCAACCTGATCCCAACAGGTCCGTAGACAACCTTTGGCTTATCACTAAACATTTATTGGAAGTCATCACCGAACACATCCCAAGCAAACTGGCCTCCTCTCACCAAAACCAACCCTTGGTCAATAGAGACAAAATCAAACTCTCCAGACTGAAGTCGAAGCACTTCAACAGAGCCAAAGACTAAAATAAACCAGAAAGAATCCAGAACTACTCATGCAAATTACCTGCAAGATATAATGGGATTCAGTTAGTTAGTTAGTGTTATTGTTTAACGCCTCATCAGCACCTGAGTGGGCTATGTAGAGGCTCTCTAGGGTAAGATTGATTATCTATAGTTGGTAGTAGAAACCAGAAGCATGGCAAAAATCAATAATTGTCTGCGTTGGATAGCTGGAGCAGCTTGTGCAATGCGCACTGTCCTGTTTTAGCCACTGGGGATAGAGGACTTCACCCCAAGTGTTTCCACCCTCGCCGCGTGGAGGCCCAGGACCTTCGAGGGCATAATGGGAATCAACTCAGAGGAAGGAAACAAGACCACTACCAAAAAAAATTCTGGAAATATGTGAACTTTTTGGTAGTGTCCGGAGAGTCCATCCTGAAGAAAAATGGAGTAGCGCAAACCAATGCACCAACCAAGGCCAGCATACTAAATAAACAATTCTCTTCTGTCTTCACAAGTGAAAATACCAGCTCACTTCCTTCTATAATGGGTCCTAGCCATTTTCCCGACAATTCCAACATTACACATACATCTAAATGGAGTCAGCAAATAACTCCGCAATCTCAACCCTCACAATAGTCACAAAAGCAGCTGGATAACACAGTTCCAACAATACGAAAGGAAACGGCAAAGAGTTAGCGCCAACACACACACACTATTATTCCAGACAAGTCTGTGCCAACGTACTGTCCCATGAGATAGGAAGTCAGCTCTAATCACCCCGCTTTTCAAGAAAGGCGACAGATCTAAAGCATCAAATAACCGACCCGTTTCACTGACATCAATCTGCAGCAAACTCAAGGAACAGTTAGTCCACCCCATCATGGGACACTTTGACCATCACACGATCCTAAACGACACACAACATGGATTCCACAAATGTTAAGTCCTAAGAGTCACCCAAAAGAAGAAAAATGCCATCTCCCATGATTATACCATCCATGGACATACTCTTCAGACAGTAGACTAGGCCAAGTACCTTGGAGTAACTCTTGACTCAAAGCTATACTTCCATCAGCAGATCAATAATATCTGTAAGAAATTAACAGGGCCAGAGCGTTTGTCCATGGCAACACCAAGGAGTACTCCAGACAAGTAAAAATAGCAGCCTACAAAACTGATTAGACCCCAGCTTGAATATTGCTCACCAGTATGGTCACCACACACATCAATAAACATAGACAAACTGCAAGCAGTTTAACACAGAGCAGCAAGATCAGTCATGGGAGATTGGTTGATTCGCTGCACTGAAAACCCCACTCCACCTTCCATGTAATTACAGTAACACGCAGGCGTACCAACACCATTCCTTTCCATCCGAATAAGGGTTGGGAACTGTCTTCCGCTTCACATTGTCAACTCTCTATCTCCTTAAAGTACAGACTTCCAATGACTACTTGTCAATTCTCTATCTCCTTAAAATACAGACTTCCAATGACTACTCTGGTGGACAGTGCCAGATACAGACTTTTACATGATTTTTAGCTGCACATTGCACCCTCCACCATATACCGGCCGTCAGAAATTTAAATCACGGGATTTTATCCATGCAAGCGCACAACCCCAGCTTGTGATACTCGGGTCCACCGAGGACTAAGCTCACAGGAAGAAGTCTCAGAGTTCTAAATCTTACAAAATCAGGGGGGGGGGGGGATTTTTTCCTAATTTCTGGAGAAGTGATGCTACAGCACCTACATGCTTAGTATTGTTACTGCAGATGCAGTGGCTACAAAAAATGTTGGCTATTGACACTGTGAATGGTAAGGCACCCTTTGGTGTAGGGGCCATCATTTGAAGAGATGCCATGGAGTACTCCAGGGAGGCTGATTGACACCTCTCTCGACCTGTGGTGTGGAGGGGGGGGGGAGAAGAACAGCCTCTTGGAGAGATGGTACTTATGTCCCCCTCACAAATCTTCTCAGTGAAGGGTGCCAGAAGTTTTGCTGAAGGGAGCATCATTATTCATAGGAAGTCTGAACTTGCCCACTTCATCTAAATAATGTTGGCTATCACAAAGAAATGCGTTAAGCCTCTTCACTTGTAAGGTGGGCTTACGTTTAGCATAACAAGCACAGTTTCCTAGCAGGATATTGCGGTACATGCCAACTTCAATTTGCAACGTAAGAATTCTAACACGGAACTGTGCAATAACTGACCAAACTATTCTACTGTTGGAATCAGAAATTTTCAATCCCCTGGAATTTACATGAAAATGTGTCAACTATAATGCACAGGACACAAAGAGTAAAATTACATATACAATCATCACAATTCTTGATAATTTGTCATATTTTGCTAATTTTACTGCTGTTTTGCAACTGCTATGCAATGTGACATGACCTATACGCATTCAAACTCTTACACATCACGTTTTCGGGACGGGGTTGCTATGGTGTGTAGACTCATTGTTATTGTTCAATCCAGCTTTCTTTGTACATTTATATCAAACGTTGTTTGCACTGCCTAATGAGCATGGGAGTAATATACCAACTGGTCTGTAACTTTCACCCAAGGCACGGTTCACTCACTACTGGTGGACTTCCATCTTTTCCCTGAGGCACGAAGCCCCTTCTTGATCCTGGGCTTAACCCTCGGCTTTTTCTCCTTGTGTTTGAAGGCCCAGAAGTTGTGGGAAAACCAACCACCTGGGAGAAGTGTGTGTATGTGAGTAGGGCTTTACGTCCTGTACTTCTGCACCAGTTGGGCTAATTAGGACAGGCAGAGACCATGGCAATGAGACAAAGAAGGAAACAGCCATCCAACTTAGGCTCGACCGGAATCGAACCCAGGACACAGCGGTTGGAAGCCTCTGAGCTAGGCCCCCCGCCCACCACCTGGGAGAAAGGTCACCATCCTGCGCTTAAAGCGTGGCGCATCTGTCACGTTTACACCGCTGCACTTCCATTAGGCTACCCATCTCCAACTTCGTCGAATGGGTAAAACAGGGGAAGCCTGGATACATGCTTACCTGCATCACACGAAGACCAAACCCATCTCGCCTCTAGAGGAATTGCCTGATTAAACGACAGTTCTTCATTTGCATCCTCAACATTTTGGCCATGCTGTTCCCTGACCAAGTCCCACCTTCGATGCCTTCTGGTCCTTCCTGCCCAGTTCCCAACAGGCCGATGCGTTGGAAAGGGGCCTTCTGATGCATGTCCTTTGTGGAGCTTGCTTTTCTCGTTCTCGGCCATGAAGTTCACCCTGTGCTTAACCTACCTTCGTGCCTTGATGTTCGATCATCTTCCCCTCATGAACATCTTCTATATCTTCTATTCTGGGATAGGCCTATGTTTGTCACATCATTTTGACATTGTTCAACATGATTCTTTAAGTTTTCTCTGAGAAATTGATGCACAAGTGTGAACGTCTGTGAAGTTGGGATTGTGTACAATGGTAAGTACCTTCCTTTGGATAATGCTAGCTATCATTTTTGGGGGCAGCGCCTGTAACCTACTGGGTTAAAGCAGTTAAACACACTGTAAATACTTTAACCAAAATATTACCAAAATGTAGTCCTAAGGTTATTTATCTGATTTAATTATTTAATTGAATAAATAACAGGAGGAATCACACCCATTGCATGCTCACCATATGCATATTTTCCACTTTTGAATCTTTAAGTTATTAATATCATTCTATGTTGTTGCTGTATCAAATATTTCTTTAGTTTTTTTTTTTTTATTTACTTCCAGAAACGGAAAGCACCTTATTCTCAGTCATTTACCCCTAGCATCTTGCATTTTTTCACACTCACTCATGCTGAATCATCTTCTAATAATGATACAGAAAATTAGTGGATAATGGATCACAACATGATGATGCAATGCCAGATTTAAATGAGCCTTCTACATCAACAACTGCTGCTGACAGCTCTGTGCTTGACTTCAGCGACATATCAATGTATCTGGGGCAAGTTCAACTGCAATGACTGACTGATGAAGAAAAGTACAAACTTCTTACTTATGCATGGACCCCGCCTCCCAACTACAACTTTCCAACACACATAGAGCATGGGAAAAATAGGAAATTTCAATACCAGTGGTTGCTGTCATATCCCTGGCTTGTGTATTCGAGATCTTTCGATGGAGGACTGTGCAAGTTTTGTGCCCTGTTCGGCTCCATGAATGGTACCTTGACAACATGCAACAAGGCTACAGACAAGCTGAAGTCTCACAATCAAAGAGCCCCTCACAAAACTGCAGTGACATTGGCATCCAACTTCTTAGACATCATGAAAGGCCAAAAACAGAACGTGCAGGAACAAGTCAACAAGGACCTAGCTGACCAAATTACTGAAAACAAGGTGAAAACGAAGAGCATCATAGAGACAGTTATTCTCTGTGGACACCAGAATATCCCTTTGCATGATAATAATGACGGCATGAACAAGGAAGATGACCGCAGTAATTTCAAGGCACTGCTACATTTTCGAGTTAGCGCTGGGGACACCATCCTAGAAAAACCCCTTAAATCAGGGCCGAGGAACTCCCAGTATACATCAGGGAGCATTCAGAATGAGATCATAGATGTCTTAGGGGACTACATCAGGCAAAAAGTCATTTCAAAAGTAAAGAACAGTCCTTATTTCTCAATTATTGCGGATGAAGTCACTGATGCTGCCAACAAAGAACAGTTAGCCATTGTCTTGAGATATGTGGACTCAGCTGGGACTGCTCAGGAAAGGTTTGTGGACTTTGTTGAATGCAGAGGGAATTACTACGCTGGCCAAGATCCTCACAGACAAAATGAGATCATACGGGTTGGATGGTGCCGGTAACATGGCTGGACATACCAGAGGTGCTGCAGCTGTTATACAAAAAGATTATGCAAATGCACTCTACTTCCATTGTGCATCACACCAACTCAACTTGTGTGTAGCCAAGTCAACAGCAAATAATTATGTTAGAAACATGATAGGCGTCATTCAAAAATTATCTGCTTTCTTTCTGGGCATCCTAAGCACCAGTATGCACTAGAAGTTAGTTAGTTAGTTAGTGTTATTGTTTAACACCTCATCAGCACCTGAGTGGGCTATGTAGAGGCTCTCTAGGGTAAGATTGATTAACTATAGTTGGTAGTAGAAACCATAAGCATGTAAAAAATCAATAATTGTCTGCGTTTGATAGCTGGAGCAGCTTGTGCAATGCGCACTTTCCTGTTTTAGCCACTGGGGATAGAGGACTTCACCCCAAGTGTTTCCACCCTCGCTGCGTGGAGGCCCAGGACCTTCGAGGGCAGTATGCACTAAAAAAGCAATAGAAGTGGTTGCTCCTAAAGCTTCACACCGAAAATTAAAGGATCTATGCAGGACGCGATGGGTGGAGCGACTTGCTGCATTTGAAGTTTTCATCAAACTTCATTCTTCAGTGTTTACTTGCTTTGAGCCATCAGCGACGAAGGCAGCAATCTGTGGTCTCGAGACTCCTTGAATGAGGCAAACCAATTATCTGTGGCTGCAACACAACCTGCATTCATCATCAGCCTGATAATTACCAATGCTATTCTATCATACATCCGAGGCATCACTATTGGCCTTCAAACTACTTCTCTTGATGTTGTTCAAGCATCCCAGGATGTCCAGACAGTTCTTAGAGTGCTGCGTGAAGTTAGAGATGATATAGATACCTATCATGCAAAGTGGTTTATATGTGGCCGTCAGCAGCAGCGCATAAGCACTCCCGGTGAAACACCCAGCGTCTTTTTCAAGCGAAATGTCTCAATTCCCTTTATGGACCATTTAATCAATGAGCTGGAGTCGAGGTTCTCTGCGATGAATACTGCTGCTATTCAAGGAATGGTGTTAATCCCCTCAGTGCTATGCTCAACCCCAAATGCTAAACAAAAGATTGCAAACTTGGTGGGAGCATATGAAATAGATTTACCATCACCCTTGACGACCGATGCTGAAATAGAGTGTTGGTTTCACAAGTGGCATGAGCAAAAAGAGGCAACAGGAGCATCTACTCCTAAAACCATCAAGGCCACCCTACCACACACCAGTGCTTTCCCTAATATTAGGGAACTACTGAAAATTCTTCTAAGCTTACCAGTTACGAGCTGCAGTGCAGAACGTGCCTTCAGTGGCTTGAAGCGACTGAAGACATTTCTTTGCTGCAGCATGACCAATGAGAGACTCACTGGTCTTGCATTTCTGCATATCCATCGTGACATTGAAATTGATTCAATAATTACAGCCTTCGCACATCTTCACCCCAAAAGGATGAAGATGGTCAATATCCTTGGAGAAATATGAAGCTTGATGAAATTTGTTTTACTAATGGATTCTGTTAATTCTTGAAATCTTGAAGGAAGTGAGACTAATGTAGGAAGATTTTAACTATGCTTTATTGGCAAGCATGTGGCAGTTAACTGGAACATAACAGAAATAAATTTCTCTTACTAATAATCATAACTAAGTATCACATAATTAAATAGCATAAGAAATTATTCCTAAGTTCATGTAAATATTCTGCACATAATTTAAGAGTATTAATTTAAAGTTGATAAGCCTTCTAATTTACTAAAGTCAAATACACACAATAAATACTAACAATGAATAATAAATAAATTGCATACTGTACTGTATAATGCATAATTCTAACAGTCAATCATAAAGTACAATAAATGAATAAGAATAAAGGTATAAATACACTTACAATTCATGTCCCTACTGCATTTTATAAGAGAAAATAATTCCAAAAGAGTCCTTGTCTGTTACATTAATGAAATTGCAGACTCCAATTGAAACATGTTGATTGAATGAAAGTAAACTTTAAATGAACAGAAAGCAATACACAGGAACTACCAGAAACACTTCACAGTTAGAAGAAAAACACAGAACAAAAAAAAAAGGTGCAAATTATTGCCAACATCCTTACAGTTTTACAGTTTTACATGTCAGGTAGTCACTGTTTCAAATATGAAACATTCACTGTTTCACAGCACCCCCTTGAGGACTGCCAGGGAAAGTCTTCAATCAATTCGAGCTTCTTCTAGAAGACAATCTTTCGCAGCTGGTCGTAAGTAAGTTGCACCTTGAGCCGTCTTGACTTTCAATGATCGAACATTTCCATCTTCACTAGGCATAACTTCAACGACTCTCCCAAGTGACCACTGTCCCCTTGGCCTGTTGTCATCTGCGAGCAGCACAAGATCATTGACCATAAGGTTCCTCTCGGATTTGTTCCATTTCTTACGCACAGTCAATGAGGGAAGGTATTCAGAGGTCCATCTTCTCCACAGATGATCAGCCAGTACTTGTGCTTGCCTCCATCTTCTGCGACTGTCTTTATCCTCAGTGGGGAAAGAACCAGGAGGAACGTGGGAGTTTGGGTCATATCGCAGGAAGTGATTGGGCGTCAGTGCAGTGAAGTCTTGTGGATCGGCACTGTTGTACGTCAGTGGTCTGCTGTTCATTGCATCTTCGACTTCTATGAGAGCTGTCCGTAGAACTGTCTCAGTCACACACTGTTCTTTCAAGACATTCTTCAAGGCAGATTTGGTGGACTTGACAAGCCTCTCCCAAGCTCCGCCAAAATGTGGTGCATTTGGCGTAATGAAATGCCACTTGATGGAGGATTTCAGCAGGAAGTTATGAAGATCATCACTTGAATCCATATTTGACAAAAGCTCGGCAAGTTCATTCGATGCCCCAACAAAGTTCTTGCCATTGTCACTGTACACTTCTGCTGGCCTTCCACGTCAACCAATGAAACTTCTGAGGACCATGAGGAAATCATCTGCTTCAAGTGAATCTGCCAATTCCAGGTGAATTGCTCTAGTCACCAAACATGTGAATAGGCACCCCCATTTCTTAAGACGGGACCTGGCACGCTTCACTATCAAGGGTCCGAAATAATCCACTCCTGTAAATTGGAAAGGGCGGCTGTAGCTCTTTACTCGTTGCATAGGAAGATCTGCCATAAAAGGGATTCTTGCCTTGGCTGTACGCTTTCTGCAGTCCATGCAGTCATGTGCACATTGTTTCACCAATGATCTACACTTGATGGGCCAATATTTCTTGCGAAATGAAGCGATGACATGTTCAGGGCCGGCATGTAATGAAACCAGATGTTCTTCTCGAATGATCAACTTGGTCACATGATGACTGAAGGGCAGCAGAAATTGATGCTTGACTTCAAATGTTGAGTCCGAATGCTTCAATCTTCCTCCAACACGGATGACTCCAAGGGAATAATCAAACAAAGGGCTCAGAGGACGAAGATGGCTATGTTCATGCAGATCAACACCAGCACTAAGTTCAGCATAATCCTTTCCAAAGCTTTCTTGTTGTGCTAACTTGATGAGAAGAATTTCAGCTTCATGAAGATCAGCCACAGTGAGACGAGGAGACTTTACTGCAGACACTTGGAACTGTGAACACCCAGCCATGAAGTTTCGCAGGACACGCAGACACCAAGCGGCATGTCTTTTCAGAAGATACCAAGATGAGAACCTTTCAGGATCAAGCAGTTGGCTGATGTCAAGCTTCAGCAAAAGATCATCCCATCGTGACTTGTTTGCAGAGGTAAGCAATACAGTTTTTCTCAGATTTTCATCATTTGCCGGGGGAGGACTAACTTCTGGTTGTTCAGGCCAACAATTTCTTTGCAGCAGCAAAAATGCTGGACCACGAAACCACAGATGATCGACAGCCATGTTCTTGGCTGACATTCCACGTGTTGGTAAGTCAGCAGGATTCATTGATGTGTGAACATAATTCCATTGTACAGATGCTGACTTCTCACGGATTTCAGAAACTCTATTCGCCACAAATATCTTCCATCTCTGGGTTTCATTTCTTATGTAACGGAGAACTGTCATGGAATCAGTCCAGTAGAAAACTTCAGCGATCTTCACATCAATCTCCTTCAACAAGATTTCAGCTAACCTCACAGCCATAACTGCTCCTTGTAACTCCAACTTTGGAATCGTGAGTGTTGACTTCACAGGTGCCACATCAGATTTCGAAGCTACAAATGAACATCTGATAGAACTCCCCACGATCCGAAGATAAGAGACTGCTGCGAAGCCCATCTCTGATGCATCACAGAACACATGCATTTCAATGTTGCTTTTCAGATCGAGGTCATGATGGCGTGGAATGTGTAGTTGAGGCAAGTACTGAAGATCTTCTATCCAAAGTTTCCACTTTTTCTGGTGATGTTCCTTGATCATCCCATCCCAGCTTTTCCCTCCAAAGGTCTTGGATCAGGCATTTGGCAGTGAATGTGAAAGGGGTTAAGAAGCCACAGGGATCAAAAATCGCGCTCACGATACTGATGATCTTCCGCTTGGTTGGAGACGAAGCTTCACAATTAGGTTAGGTGAAGACAAAGCAATCCAGCTGGACATCCCATGTAATGCCAAGAGCTCTCTCCACAGGCAGATCACACAGAGCTAAGTTGATGTCTGGCTTGGCCCTATTCTCCTCCGAGATTGAAGAAAGAACATCCTTTGATGAGGACATCCACTTGTGGAGCTTGAAGCCTTTGGCTGCTAAGTAGTCAGTAACATTTGCAACAAGAAACTTCGCTATGTCCACATCATCCAACGAAACAAGCATGTCATCTACATAGAAATTCTTCATCAAGACTTCTTTAACAAGTGGATCAGTACCTTCATCATTTGTAGCTACTCTCTGAAGGGCATAGTTGGCGCAGCAAGGTGAATCACGTGCCCCAAAAATGTGCACCTGCATGCGATACACATCAGGCGAAGAACTTGAGGTGAAATCTGTCTTCCACAGAAATCTCAAAGCATCAGAGTCTTTATCTGGGACACGGACTTGGTAAAACATGTCTGCAACATCAGCCACAAGTGCAATTGGGCATAACCTGAATCTCTGAAGCACACCGAAGAGACCATTAAGAAGATCAGGACCAGTGACCAAGGAACTGTTGAGTGAAACATCCTTATAGACAGCAGCTGCATCGAACACGACACAAACTTTGGCCGGCTTGCGAGGGTTGATCACGCTGTGATGAGGTAAGTACCAGGTAAGATTACTGTGGGATTTAACTTCCTCCGGAGTCATCTTCTTGGCATAGCCCTTGGTGATGTATCCTTGCATTGTTTCAATGTAGCGGGTTTTGAGAACTGTATCATTATTCAGACGTTTCTGAAGTGCACTGAACCTCTTCTCTGCCAAAGGTCGATTGTTTGGGAGCTGAACAGAAGGGTCTTTCCAAAGCATAGGAACGACATAATGTCCCTCATCAAATTATGTACCTTCCTGTAAGACCTTAAGGGCTTTCATATCTTCCACTGACCTCGGTGTAGTATGATTGACGGACACTCCAAAAGACTCAGTCTGCCAGAAACGCTCAATTTGCTGGCTAAGTTCATCGGTGCTGCTTGAAGTAAAGTTGACACAGTGTGTGTTGTTTCCACTCAAATGGGATGCAATTCCCATAATGCACCAACCAAGTAAAGTCTTAATGGCAACAGGATCATTTTCTCCACCTTCACGGACTTCCACTTGCACATGTGCCTTGGGAACATTGGCACCGATCAAAATTTTCACTTCACTAGAGCTGACATTGGAGAGAGAAAGACCCTGCAAGTGTGGTAAGTGCTTAACAGCTGAAATGTCGATTGGAGGGCAATTAAAAACACCATCCATAGTCCAAGCATCTTGAATCCAAAGTGGGCGAGAGTCATTAGATTGTACTGCAAAGTTAACACATCTTGAATTGATAGAAATTGGTGAGCTCAAAGTATTGACAGTCAATTTTCTCACTTTTCCTTTAAGTCCAAGATCCAATGCTAGGTCACAGTTGATCAGTGAGATATCACTTGCTGAGTCCAGAAGAGCATAGGTATTGATGTAACGTCCATTCTGACCTTTCACTGTGACAGGAAGAACTTGGAAGTATACAGAAGTCGCAGTCTGTAGAGTATTGACCCTGTGAGCAGCATTGCCATTGGAAGCATCAGGCTTGGGTCTGTCTCGATGCAGTGATGTGTGATGTCTTTTTCCACAACCAGTAACCCTGCAAGAACCTTTGGAAGAACAATTTGCAATGTGATGCCTGGGATTTAAACAGTTGAAGCAAATCCTTTTGGATTTAACGAAGTCATATCTGTCAGTTACATTCTTGGATATATACAGTTCACATTTTGACAGATGATGATCGGCAGAACATGCAGGACAAGTCTTTACATCACTGCTAATCTGTTTGTCATCAGAATAGGAAGAATTCAAAGTTGTGTAGCTTGTCCGTGGCTGACTGCTTGATGTCGTCGAACCAAGTTTTGATGAGCGTACAGGTATGGCATAAGGATTAAATTCTGCTTCTACTCTATCTTTCAACCAGGACTGTAAATCAGATAAGGTAGGCTCACGTTTGCGGCATATGATACGAATGTACTCATTCCATTTTGCCCTCTTGTCGTTTGGGATTCGTCGAAGTGCTCTTTGTAGCACATCTACGCTGTAAAGTTCTCCAACATAGTTGAGCTGTCGTAAGGTGGTGAGGCAGTCACAAACAGAGATGTAGAATCCTCTGAGTGCGGCAGAATCACCTTGGTTTAACATACCACCAGAAGTGACTGAGGGGAGATAGGCTTGAGCTACAGTAGCTTTATGGCCAAAGGCAAATTTAAGCTCCTTTAAACTTTGTGCATAGTTGCGACCACTGTATCCCAGGCCTTGTATTAATCGCTTGGCTTCTCCTTTTACATGCGATTGCAAAATATCCATTCTTCTGGTGTCTGTAATTCCTGGTCTTGAATAGACTTGTACATAGTACTGCTCAACGAATCGAGGCCACATAAGAGCAGAACCATCAAAGTGAGGTAATTCGATTTTGGGTAAGTCTCTTTCCATTTCAAGGCGAAGTATGGCATCTGGTAAGTTTGGAGACAATGAAGATGAAGACAAACGAATAACTGTTTCTTTGCCTTCAACGAGGCCATCGATCCAGCCATCAATTGAAGGAATGGCAGATGAAGAGGAAGAAAGTGTTGGCTGTTGAAGAGGGCTACTTGCAGCTTGCATTGTACTCTCAGGTTGTGAAGAGGTATTTGATGCAACAGAAATTCCTGCTGAATTTTCTGAATTTGACAATGAACTTGATTCCATAGTTTCATCGGCTTCGCCTTCGACTGAGGATACTTTAGAACTTGTAGAGTCAGAGCTGCCATCGTTATTAACAGATGCAGCTGAAGAGGGAACATTAGGCTTATCTTTCAACTCCTGAAGTTTTGCAGCAATATCAGCCATGCAGGCAGTAGCATATTGGAAGTATTTGTCAAACCAATCTTCAGCTTCGTCAATAGCATCATCATCTTCTAGAACAGACATGTAATTGTCATGTGACAATTGTAGCTTCTTCAGTTGCCCAGATATTCTTGTACTAAGAGCTTCAAGTACAGCCGGTGATGGTGAAGGACTTGACTTTAAAGTTTCATAATGGTTGATTGCTCTTGTTAGCCATCCACCAGAACGTGAACGCGTTGTCTTCAACTTGGTAATGTCTCCTTCTGACATGGTCTCATGCTTAGTCTCACTCATGCTTGCAAACTTGTTGAGCAGGAAGAATTTTAACTGTTAATTCTTGAAATCTTGAAGGAAGTGAGACTAATGTAGGAAGATTTTAACTATGCTTTATTGGCAAGCATGTGGCAGTTAACTGGAACATAACAGAAATAAATTTCTCTTACTAATAATCATAACTAAGTATCACATAATTAAATAGCATAAGAAATTATTCCTAAGTTCATGTAAATATTCTGCACATAATTTAAGAGTATTAATTTAAAGTTGATAAGCCTTCTAATTTACTAAAGTCAAATATACACAATAAATACTAACAATGAATAATAAATAAATTGCATACTGTACTGTATAATGCATAATTCTAACAGTCAATCATAAAGTACAATAAATGAATAAGAATAAAGGTATAAATACACTTACAATTCATGTCCCTACTGCATTTTATAAGAGAAAATAATTCCAAAAGAGTCCTTGTCTGTTACATTAATGAAATTGCAGACTCCAATTGAAACATGTTGATTGAATGAAAGTAAACTTTAAATGAACAGAAAGCAATACATAGGAACTACCAGAAACACTTCACAGTTAGAAGAAAAACACAGAACAACAAAAAAAAGGTGCGAATTATTGCCAACATCCTTACAGTTTTACATGTCAGGTAGTCACTATTTCAAATATGGAACATTCACTGTTTCACAGATTCTATGAAATAATTATTTGATTGTTGCTATATTTCCAGAGAAATTGTACAGTTCATCAAAACTTGCTAAATTCTCGAGATTAAAGTTTTTCAGTTTCTAAAAATAACCTTGTTGTGTTAAGTTTTGCAAAATGAAGCCTTAGTCTTGGAGAAGAGGGGAAGGGGGGGTTCCAGACACCCAAAAAACCCCCCTGCCTACAGCCCTGAGTATTTCATGACAAGGACATCAGGAATGGGCTAGAAAATTTGGTCAATTACTTTACAATCTTTCTGATCGGTCTCTTTCACCCCTGAACTGTCCATGCTCACTCTAAACTGCTGTAACTATAGTTATGTGTGGAACTGGACTATTCTTTATAGATCCAGTTTAAAGTTGCATTTGATAGTTCCATATTGTAACCTTGTGAGGAAAACAAAGACTACTATTTTACCTTAACTTCGATTTTTATTGATCCTCATAATTGTTACCATTGTAAGGGGAACGAGATTATCGTTACCTAGCTTACACTCGTAACTTTCGTGGGTGAAACGAGACTACCTTAATTTGTTTACTTTATCTTTAGTGTTATTATTGAAAGAGCGAAGAGACTATTGTTCTCTAGTTGAAACTTGTAACCTTTGTGTGGAATATTGATTGTTCGGTGTATGTACGGTTGTTGTTCTAATTTTGTGGTTTTGAGGACATAATGTGCTATGTTTGGGTAGAAACTATGTATTACCTCTAGTGTTGATCAAATGATTTTTACTTGATAATTGACATTTGACATTGTAAAATTAAGATCGGCCTGCCAGCTTCCTGTTCCAGATTGCTGCAAGGTTAGTTCCTTGTATTCCGGCTTTTCATAACTTGATAGTAATAATTGAAATTTGGATTGCGTTAAATTTTTCTTAATATAAGTGAGGATGTTGTTGATTAAAAAAAAATGGGGTAGATGTGAACATTGAGTTATGGTGAGGATTGGGAAATAAGTTATTGGAGCAAAGTGGGTTCTGCTGTGTGGGAATGAGGGCAACACATGCCCTTGTGAAGTGCACCATGGAAAGTGGCCTATTGACCACTTCTCCATACCTAATGGGTCACTTCGATGCAGGGTTGTATGTTGAGGAGTTAGTTAGTGTTATTGTTTAACGCCTCATCAGCACCTGAGTGGGCTATGTAGAGGCTCTCTAGGGTAAGATTGATTATCTATAGTTGGTAGTAGAAACCAGAAGCATGTGAAAAATCAATAATTGTCTGCGTTGGATAGCTGGAGCAGCTTGTGCAATGCGCACTGTCCTGTTTTAGCCACTGGGGATAGAGGACTTCACCCCAAGTGTTTCCACCCTCGCCGCGTGGAGGCCCAGGACCTTCGAGGGTGTATGTTGAGGAGTAGGGATACATAGAGATCTCAACTCCTAAACCGGAGAGCATGATCAATGTGACGTTATCATTCTAATTTTGCTGTGCCTGAGAAGCGAGAACATGTTATCAGGGAAGTGTGGAGATTTATACTGTCTGGTGGGGGCACATTCCAGTTAAAAAAAAATAAAAATGTGTATGGGAGTGAACCCACTACCTGTAGCCTGTTGACCACAGGGTTGTATATTGAGGAGTAGGGATGCATAGAGTACCGCACACCATCAGGCGTGGACCTTGGGTTGAGTGGTCAGACAGTTCTATGAAGAACATTGGCCTTAATGGTGACGTTTAGAGTGCTATGCTGACCTCAAATTGTCGAAAAAGGCTAATGCTGTGCAGGTGAGCACGCTTGTAAATGCACTCGGGCCTGATGCAAAGATTATTGTGAATTCCTTCACCTATGCATGCACATGCAGCTAAGCTGAATGTTGTGCTACAGAAATTTGATGAATATTTCGCACCCAAACAAATTGTGATTTATGAACGTGCAATGTTCTACCAGCGCTACCAAGCTCCTTGTGAGAGTGTTGAGGAATTTGTGCAGTGCCTGTATGACCTGGCACCAACTTGTGACTTTAATGATAAGAGAAACCAAGCTTAGAGATCGGCTTGTGGTTGGCATACCTGACAGAAGTGGTGTTGGAAGACCTGCAAATGAAAGATGGCCTCATCTTGGCACAGGTCACTCAAATAGCCTGCCAGGCAGAGATGGTTAAGCACCGGATGGCCCAACAAGGACCGCAAGCTTCATAGTCTGTATCAGAGATTCACTGGTTTGGGAGGGGCAGCCATGCTAACTCCAAGCAAAGGGGACGTGCAAGAGGTGCTTCAAGAGGGGATCACACCATTAACATACATCACGATGCGAATCATCTCAGCAGTTTGACAGGTGTGGGCTACTCCATGGACATAACCAATGCCCTGCTTAAGGGGGCTGAGTGCCACCGCGTAGGGCGTTACGCATTGATGTGCATGTCTTGTGGTTAAGGGCATGGACAACACAGACACTCGCGTTGACACTCGCGTTGACACGGACCACACGAGGTTGTCATGCAAAATCGAGAGCATGAGTCGGGCGAGTCTTTCTTCCCCTTGGGGCGGTTAGTTGTGATGGTGACAACACAGAACCAAGCTCAAGTTATGTGATTGCCAAGTGAAATTTAAGATAGACACCGGTGCTGATGCGACAGTCTTAAATATTGCCTCTTATGAAGTTACCACATGCGCCTTCGCTTGAACCAGTTGGTAATAACCTCAGTAGTGTTGGGGGGTACCCTACAGTACAGAGGCAAATTACGAGGCAAAATTAAACAAACAAAGGAGGAAAAGGGTAACACATGGATATTTATGTTCTGGAATCGGCAAAGCACAACCTGCTGAGCAGGGTTGCCTCAAAAGCCATGGGATTTATTCGATTGCACATGAATGAGACGCATGTATACGGGATATTGGATTGATGAACTATGCCCTGGTTAAGATAGTTAACAGCAGTGTCAATGCTGCAAGATGCATTACCTTGCCCTTATTGCCCAAGGTCAAGGCAGAGTTACAATGCATGGTTGATAGTGGAGTCCTTGTCCCAATCCAAGAGCTTACAGAGTGGTGTGCTCCTATCGTCCCAGTTTTGAAGCGCGATAAGAGTGTGCGCACATGTGATGACCTGAAGAACCTCAATCGTGCTGTGGTTAGAGAACGCTTTATTTCGCCAACTATTGATGAGATTTTACCGAAACTTTCAGGTGCCAGATTCTTCCCATCACTTGATGCAGCGTCTGACTTTTGGGCCATTCCTTTGGACCCTGCTAGCCAAAAGCTCACAACATTTATTACACCCTTCGGATGGTACTATTTCAGATGCCTTTCCTTCGGAATAACATCAGCTCCCGAAGTGTTCCAGCGGGTCGTGTGAGTTGTTGAGAGTTCTTGATGGAGTTTGTTTGTATATGGATGACATTTTGGTGTATGGTGCAACCCAACAATACATGATGCCAGATTACAGTGGGTTCTCAATGTTATTAGGCATTCAGGACTGAAATTAACTAAGGATAAATGTGTGTTTGGTCAACAGAGCTTAGACTTTTTGGGACATCACATTGATGAAAATGGTGCAACTGCTTCGAAAGCAAAGATTCAAGCTGTTGCGGAATTCATTTCACCTACATGCATGACCGAACTAAGAAGATTTCTTGGACTGTTCCACGAAAGGTGTCACTTCTTAAACCTTTGACGGATTTGCTATGCTCCAATGTATCTTGGACTTGGGGTCCAAACTAAGTCAGCTTTTAGTAAAACGTTCTTACGCAACCATCTACGTTGGCTTACTTTGACCCGATGAAGCCCGTCATAGTCAGCGCTGACAGCAGTAGCCTTGGTTTAGGAGCTGTGTTATTACAAGTACATCCTGGCAAGCAGCAACCCATTGCTTTTGCCTCCAGAACTCTTACGGAAGCTGAAAGGCGCTATGCGCAAATTCAAAAAGAATGTCTTGCTGCTGTGTGGGCGTGCGAAAAGTTACCACAATACTTAGTTGGTGCTGATGGCACTGTACGTCATTGTGGGACAGGTGGTGGTGGGTGGGTGGATTTAGGGCTTTACGTCCTGTATTTCTGCACCAGTTGGGCTAATTAGGACAGGCAGAGACCATGGCAATGAGACAAAGGAGGAAACAGCCATCCAACTTAAGCTCGACCGGGAATCGAACCCGGGACCCAGCTGTTGGAAGCCCAGAGCGCTACCTCTGAGCTAGGCCCCCGCCCCATTGTGGGACAGGTAAAAAATTTCGACCGTGAATACCATAGATGTATAAACTTTGTCAACAACTGGTGCAAGTCCACTTTTTTTTACCTTAATGTAAACTAAACAAGAGCTCAGGTTTGATTTTCAGAAGAACCCTTGTAGCAGATGTAGCTAAAATAATTTTGTGATTGATAACATACAGGTGGAAGTCAATGTTTCTTATAAATACTTGTCCATGTATGATGTACACTCAAAGAAGGTGCAAAAAGGATTGTATGGTGTCAGAACTATGGTCATCTTAAAAGTTTATTCTGATCTAGTTGCAATGTTTTAAAATGCTACAATTACTCGTGTCCATCATATTATGGAATGTTTATTAAAAAAAAGAGAACTAATGAAGTTGTTGGACAAACCCAGGAGGATTTGTGGTAAGTTGCTAACGGTAGCAATGTTGAGCTTCCAGCAACCAGGAAACGTTCAGAGGGAGAGTCCTCAAACTGTCAAATAAAATCCGAAAAAAGACCCAAGGCACCCCCTGAACAATCAATATATTCTCTTGCTCAGTGGGAGGAGGTGGCAGTTGCCTAAAGTGAGAATAAAGCGGTCCAAAACACTTTTATTTATATTTCCATTAAGTTACTTAATTAATTCAAGGTGCCAATGCACAACAAATTTCAAGTAATTGTCTGATTATGCGACCAATAAATTGTTATTGTGTTATTGTTAAGGCCATTTCATGGATATCTATGTCTGCACTGCAAGACAGTTTCTCAGTCGAGTCCTAATAATTTATAAAATATGATAGAATTCATAGGCCATGAAGTTTGGACCATTTCATGTCTGCACTGCAAAACATTTTGTCAGTCGAGTCCTAAGAATATTTTATCAAATATCATAACTAATCAGAGATGCTCATCTTTTCTGATCTTGGAAAAATTCACTGAAAACCTCATGGCAGACTTAGATGAATTCACAGGACATGAAGTTAAGACCATTTCATAGATATCTATATTTGCATTGCAAGACATTTTGTCAGTTGAGTCTTAAGAATTCAAATATTATCTAATCTAAGATGAAATTCATGGGACACATCATGGTGGATTTTGATGAAATTCACAGGACATGAAGTTCCGACCATTTCATGGATATCAATACTGATCAGAGAGGCTCATTCTTTTCTAACCTTGGATTTGGTGAAATTCACAGGAAGTTAAGACTGACCCTTTCATGGATGATCAAGCTCAGACCATTTTTGGTATTTTGCTTTAAAATCATTATTTGTTTTTACAGTTTGACCCTTTTATAGTGTTCAACCAACAGTCACCAGAATGACTCAAAGAAGACGTCAAACTTCATAGACAGATGCAAACTGTATTGGTGTCACATAAGGATTACATTGCAGAAAAACATGTCTGAATAGATATAATGCAAGTCCATCATTGAATGCAATCATATGAAGTACTAAAGTAACAATACCAACAGTGCAATTTAGTAACCTTGACAAGCAACATACAATCACTTACATAGCACACTCTGAGTACATTTAATCAGTAACAATATATGAATAACACTCCAAGGGGTGGCATAATTCTGAAATCAAACTGTTTACATGAAAACATGTAATGATATCAAAGAAACCATGGTTGAGGTGCTCGTACTAAACACAACAGAAAATGCTAATACGAGCCAGTCATAAATTTGGATTATTAAAAAAAGCAGTAGAAACTTTAAGACTAAATACTTAACTTTCTGTTCACAAAACATCACTTTTGCGGCATTACACTATTACATTACTAAAATCTAATAAATTCTATTATGGAAAACACAACAGCTATTAATTAGTAATTAAATTTCAAGCCACCCCTGTGAAGTCTTTTTTTTTATATCAGTCATCCTGAAAGTGTCATTTTATTAAGTACAAGAATCCCAAAAGCAGCTAGACACTAATACTCCCATATTACCCCATATAATGTATATATAAATACTTTTATCTATCAATATAAAACATGGTTGAAAAGCTGAATAATCACAATGAAAACTTCATCTAATGAAAATAGTTGAAAATGTTAGTGCAAAGGAATCTGTTTAAACATTGCCAAATAATTACACATATATTTGCAGTGGTGATACGAAAACAACCTGCATATCAAGTACTCTTCAACATACACCATCATACTTCTCACACTCAACACTGCCGGCTCAAAGCTATTAGAGCATCGATCATGTAGAAACATGCATTAGCTCCTAACAATGAGAAAGTCATCCATAATTACCTCCTAATTTAACTGAAACCTTACTCAATTCGGGAGTTAATCAGTGTACTTTTCTTCAGTGTTAGTATTGAATAACAATCAATCTTAAACATAATTGTAATTGTGTAACTTAATACGCCATAAATTACATATTTCCCTCACTATGCCAGCTCTTGTGTCTCACAGGAGATCAGGAAGCGAGTTAAATAGACTGTTTCATCCAGCAAAAATGTCTTGTAGTCCAAATAATATGTACACACACTTCATACACAACATACATACCTATTAGTGTCTTAACAAATCCCATTTTCACAATCCGTACCTCATATCTTTCAGGCTACAACACGACCTCAGCAAAATGTATACCAAACTTACGGATGTTCTGAGCTGATATTTTAACCATTGCACACTAAACGATTTGGAGTTCATTTCAAACATGGTATCCATCTTGTGCTATCACAGTCTATACTATGAACTAGGTCTTTGTACAGATATTTTAAAGACCAGTAATGAAAGCCATCACAGCCAAATTAAGTAATTTCACATATGATCTTTTGTCACTGAGAGCTGTTAATTTGACTCGGCATTAAACCTTTTAGCAAATGGCAATAATGCCTGATTGACTATGAATTGTTTTCAAACTGTTTTAAGCATTTCTTAACACATTCTTTTAATTTCAATAGCACCAGGTACTATAATGCACCTTTACACTCATATAATTCAAATTTTGTAAGTGCCTAGGCCTAATTACACCAGATCTGTAAAAAAAAATGTATATCATACCCATTCAAATGTGCGCTTATACAATTATGAAGCCAGTGTAGCATTTGCTTATGGAAGTTACACAATAACAATGCAAATTAATAAACCAACTGTAACACACTTCAACAGAATACAACTATAATGGCAAAGATTTCTGGGGTACTGCGTTACTGGGCGTTGTATCAAATCATTAATTGTACAACAACACAATTAAGCATTAAGTAACAACAGTTATAACATTTTATCTTAAAACACTTTATAATTGTGTAAATATCCTCTATTTCACAACTAAATCCCTGTATACTTGCATAATTACAATGCCACAGCAAATATAATATATATATATATGTCTATTGATTATCTACATATCATGTCAGAATGTCTAACAAATACAGTTATACAAAGGCTGAGGATTATATGGTGTACCAGAAAAGAACACTTGTTAATACTTTTCAGAAAACTAATCTATTGACAAAAACAATGATATTCCTATGTAAAAAACGCACTGCAATTATGAAGTTACAACTTGAAATAATACCACGAAAGAGTAAATGGATATTCAATGGATATTCCTATCACAGATCATGCATTCAGCTACACTCTTCTGGACCTAAGTCATTATAAAGATCAACAAACTAAGTAGAAAAGGGTAAATGAGTAAACATAAGATAAGTTTACGATTAAATTCTGAGTCAGAAGTGATTAATAATTGACAGGTTGCGGTCTAGCCTTATTAACATACTCAATGATATATTCAGGATAGCATTGGGAGCTCTCAAATATCACGATGATTTTAGGATCCGAAGTGTTGTCGACACACGAGTCAAAACAACGGCCATATGGATGGTACAAGGGAGGAGGTTTGCGATAGTGATTTTTACCCTGCGCATATTGTCCTACAAGGACCCTGGCTACAAACATAACCCTCACTGGTTCGCCAGAATCCGTGCGTTCACATGGAAGGTTAGAACCCTGGAAGCCAGACGACGGATGGTAAGATGTGCTTGCAGTTGGTGCGGATGTACTTGGCACGGGTCCTTGTGGAGATAGACCAACAGAAAGGTTGAGGGGCTGGCTGGTTGATAGGTTCATGGGTTGTCCTGAACTGTGTGCACTTGTGGGTAGGTTGTTAATCGTCACAGGGAGAGGGCCTTGAGGCAAGTGGTACGTAGCATAGGCAGGGAGTGATGCACTCCCAGCCTGTAAAGCCAGAAGGGCACCGAGTCTTCTTGCCAAGCTGTGGCGTTGGCTGCTTGTGGTGGCAGTCGGTATGTGTGCCTGGATAGACTGAATACTAACACCATGGCGTGCTCCTCTTCTCATTAAACTGGACAACAAGTCTTTGCTCGCAACTGGACCATTCCTCTGTTCAGTGTACATATGAGAATAAGATGCATCCCTTGCAAAGTATGAACCTGTAAATAAGAAATAGATATTCAACTCCACAGAACATTAGTGATTGGCATTCTTCAACAATTTGCTGGTGAAAATCTGTTAAAAAAAAAAGAAAGTTAATTGCACATTTGGTTATGTGACGGTCAAGTTTAGTTGTGTTGCATGTTTCAGTTGTGACTTTTTATCATAGATAGGAATTCCGTAATTGCATCACATCTTCAGATCATTATGCATTTCTTCAATGCACCATGCCAGATTGCCAGACTGACCTTGCCCATAAGCCGTCCCATGCACACCACAGAGACGCCAATCAAAGCCGCTTTTGCAGATGGGATGCGCAGCATCTGCACTTGTTCCATGGAACAGAAGACGTTCATCCACACTGTCGCGGGTCTGTTCCTGTCTCATCTGTTGCTGCATTTGAGATTTTTTCCTGTCGAAAAATTAAAAGAACCATTATTCTCTTACATTTATTTTACAACAATTTGGATATTACATTCTAAACTTCCATCTGCTGCGTCAGTATAGACAAGATCTACAATCACCATTCAGTATTCATTTCATGCAGTACACTAGAACCATATCCATAGAGTGAACTCATAAGTAAGTGCAGTTCAACGATGTTCTATGAAGAACACGATCAGATGAGCATGAGCCTCTAAACCCACGTTAACATTTTGGCCAGGTCAAGGTGTAATGAAGGTACAAATTTGCTGCTTTCTCCTTATATCTCCCAGCGTATGATATTTTGAAATAAGAAAAAACATTCAGGGTGTGAGGATTCATAAGAACCTTGCATTAAATGCCTTGAATTTTGGCTGGGGTGATCTTCATGGGCAAATTTGCCAAAAACTCATCAGAAAAGGAGGGACACACAAACAACTGATTTTTGTCTGATTTTCAAGAAGGCAACAACTGCTGTTCCACAGTTAATACTGGTATTATTAAAATTGATTATGTTCTAATGGCTATTCAACTACACATGTACAAAATAACAGGCCAGTGGGGTGACATGACGAAAAATTACAGCCATTAAACAGAGGGACAAGGGACATTTCAAAAAGGTAACAAAGGGAAACAGCTCTTTTATTTTTTCAAGTTTTAGTTTACAAGGCACTCTCACTCTGTATCCCTTCCAGATAACATGCCAGATCATGTCAACATCATTTCAACGTTGACCATCAGTGGCCGACATCACACTGATGTCTAGCCAATGTAGCATGTAATGTGGGGATATTTAGCATTTTTTGGTCCCTGGGCTTGTAGTATCTGGTGATATCAGTCTGAATGCACATCTTCAGGCTGAGCCTGCAAGCTAAGGGTCTGACCGAAATGAATACACACATCATATGTCCTTAAAGTAGATCAATCACTGTTGCAGGTTAATTTCTATGGTGCTCTTGATGTGCACCTTTGCTTGACCTGGCCCATTTATCACTAAGTATACTGTTTTAACTCATTACACTGTAATCTGATTAGGATGCCATGATTGAAAGGTGATTACAAACAGTAAGAACTCAAACGGCAATAACATAAAGAGCTTAGGCAACACTTAACTAGAGCACATAAGATGTGCAACAAAGGCGGCTGGAGGCTGGTTGTATACATGTTCGACGTCCGTATTTTGACAGCTGACATCAAAGTGAACGTTCGCCAACCACAACGACTGAAGTGCATAACTTCCTCAAAAGTTGATCAAATTTCACAAAGTATACATTAACTAAAAGCCAGAATGTCATAGAATACCTTTCTGGAACAAAAACGGTATGCACTCCATGTCGAAAGTGCAAAATTCGCCGTGTTATGTGGCGATTATATTGGATATTTCATTTGACAGCTGACATTATCAAAGCGAAGGCTCGCTACCCACGACGACCGGAGCGCATAACTTCGTCAAAAGTTGATCAATCTTCACAAATTATACATTAAATGAAAGCCAGAACGTCACAGAATTCATTTCTGAACAGAAACGGTATCCAGTGTCGAAACTGCAAAATTCTTGTGAAAACATACCTTTAACTTGCCTGACAAGACCAACGTGAGCGTTGACCTACATAGCTGATTAGACACGTCACTGAGCATGCGCGAATACATTAAAATACGGAAAGAGGCCCCCGGTGGGTTTTCAAAATCAAACGACCAATCAACGCTAAGACACGGCAAGAATTCTCCGCCGGGGGCCTCTTGCCCGAACATGCACGAAGCCATACAACAAACTTCTGTCATTTCCGTTGGAGTTCGCCATCTTGTTCATCGGAGAGGCACAGCGTGAAAAATGCATCTTGCACCAAGTTCCACTCGACGAAATGCTACCAAAAAGTATACGGCTGTGAGAGAAGTTGCGTGGCAGCTGACGAAACGGCAAGTGTGTAGAGTCATTTCTCTGGCTTGAATCGCGTCACACACGCAGGGTGTTTTCGTGCTCATTGACTTAACATACGTTTTCAAATTTGCTGCCGTCCTAGTTGTAAAAGCGGATACAACCCCTCCGCACTCTGACTTCCGAAGACCGATGCATACAAAGTCGGCAGCTCCAAATTTTCTGGATTTTACCTAAGACTGTTCAATACTTACACACAGAAGAACTGCCACAGGATCGGATTCTGCACCCTGTAAATCCTCTTAATGTCCGCTCGGGGAAAGAACATGGTGTTGTGAAACTGGATGGCCAGGTTCAAGTATTCCTCGCATCCACCCGCCAGGGGCACAAGAATGTAGCCGTCCTGCAAATCAACACGTGCTAAAGGTTTTATAACAGAACATACCATATACAGTAAACCTAGCATAGCCATCTCGAATATGCCAAAGTCAAATTTTTGCACAACTTGTAGACAAGTTACCAGATGACAAATTCAAACTGTTTATTCATTCTATAATTTATAAATTATTTGCATACGTCAAAACTTTGTTGAACTCAAATTAAAACAGGTGGACCATTTTGAATTAAACTTAGGCAAGGTTTATTGTTTTACATTTTTCCACATTTTGAAGAACATATTTAAAGTTTACTTTTGTTACACAGACCACAGCAAAGTGTACAATTTCTTACATGATAATTAACAAAGATAAAGAAACTGTTGATTCAGTTTCATCTAGATTGACCTGATATGTATAATAATGTATTTCATAGAATTATTTGTCATTACTCACTGTCATAAGACAGATGCATTGGTCTCATTCATTCACCAACTGTTAAAATATCACTTTTCAATCAAGCTACAGCCTCTGTTATTTCAAGATTAAAATGACAAATGATAAAAAATTTCCCAAGGTCACTCTCAATTAAAAAATCTATTTCACAATTGATACATATTTCCCAAAAGTTCATAACCAAGTTCTTATCCAATCAGCCTGGTCAAAGATACTACTAAATTAAAAAAGAACATTAACCAAACAAGTAAAACATCATTACATCTAATGCGGCCAATATCTTTTATTTGCAGCCATGAAGTAATATGAGGACATGTTCCTTGAACGTCATACACGGCAATATCACTTTACATACCTTAGGGTTTGGGTCCATCGGTTGCCATCTTGTTGGCAACGACATTCCAGAAAAGGACATGTCTCCACTCTCTTTGTTCTTGTTTTCCTCCATTGCAGCTTTTCCACTTTCATCACTGGAACTACAGCTCTCATCAGTCTGAAAGATTGCAGAATGAAAACTGACATTCCTCAATGTCTCAACGCTACTGGTCAGAAGCTTAGCCAACTTATATCTGACCAGCTACCAAAGGCACATGCAATGATGAGATTGAGAAGACTTGGAGTCCACACCATGATAGTATACACATATACTCTATATACATCTCAATGACCATTACAGTAACCATACCACAGGAACACCTTAATGATTCAAATATGAACTAGACTGGTTCAAACTATAATTGCAAAATATTCAGCCTGATGACAGCACCATTATTCTTTCTTTATGACAAATCATTTCTAGTGATAACCGTAACATCACTCTCCATAAATTTACCCCATAATTTCACCCGAGAATACAACAGGTTTTCATGTGAATGTGTGACTATTTTTTATCAATATATATGTAAGACTCAGATCGGGGGCCCAGCCCCAAATCGGGGGCCGATCCCTAATCAGGGGCCAGATCATTGTTCATGACGTCATTAGGCCTAAACAAAATTTTATGTTCAGCAATCACTGATTTTTTATTTTTATTTTTTTCAGGCCTAGAGCACAAAATGCTTCAGTATGGGGTTTGCTTACACACTTTTTTTCTAATTAGGCCTATGATTTTTGCAATTCTGTCAAAAATAGGCCTACTCTCCTTTTTTTTCTTCTTCTTTTAGCTTATGCTCATTTATTTATTTACTTCCTTTCATATTTTATTTCATTGTATCTTCGTATCTTGTCTGATCTTATATAATTGTATAAAATGTTTGTGATAATTTTTTTTTTATTATATAACCTTTTTTATCTCATGTTTTATATTAGTTAGGCGTATCTAAACAACAAAAGATCAATTACCTTTTACTTTCTTTGGAGGATGCTGCTGCCAAAACTTTGCTTAACCCAATTAATCGTTTTTATTCCATTTATTAAAATTATAAAACTTTCAAAAAATATATAGGCCTACACAATAAGGGCCTAGTATTAATTAGGCCCTCCACCAAAGCATGCCTTCTGATTACAGAAAAGTAGCTTAGGCCTATTTCAATTTTTACTTATCCCATTTCATTCCATTTTATCATTTCTTTGTATTGATTAATATTTATTTAATATTTATTTATTAAACATATTTACACATGGTGTATACAACCAGTAGAACTGTTTTTCATGTAGGCCCTGTAAAATCATTATAAATGTACAAATATATAGAACATGTGTACATGTACAACTAAAAGCAGAAGTAAAAACATGCAATAAATAGATTTAAAAAACAAATCTGGCCTGTGTTGTTGTGTAACAAAAGCAACTGATGAGTCACAAACTAACTAGCCCCTGATTAGGGACTGGCCCCCATTCTGGGGCTGGCCCCCGATCTGAGTCTTACATATATATAATCACTTAATTCCAACACATATCAAAGCACACTGGATCCAACATGAGAGTATGACACAACGTTTAGATTAAACAGTTTTTACCTCCATCTTGACTTCTCCAGATTGGCTGGTTTGCCCATTATCCCCCCCTCCATTTTGCTGTGGAGGTTTGTTGGCTTGTAGCACCATGTCAACTGCTTCTTTGTCCAAACGTTCCTCAAGGATCTCCACCAGAATAGTCGGCAAAGTTTGTCGTAATGCATCTGCAAGAAAATCAAAGCCATTAGGATTGTGTGCACATGCAAACTCTACCTTCATAGACCTTAAGTTACCAGATAATTAGGTCCACCACATGCTGTATTCCTACTTTGATCTTAAGCCATGTCAAACAAAATATCCTTGATCATTGATAATTGCAATCAAACTGATGGCTATAAGTCCCAATCTTTTGTTTACATCTTGGTCACAGCTATGGTGTCATAAAGCGCAGGCACTGGCTTGGAAAGCCAGACCAAAAAATACCAGTGCTGTACACCTTTATCTTTATAACGATACAATACATATCACGATACAGTAAAACCGATACGATATGTATCACGAT
The DNA here is from genome assembly GCA_932294295.1 of Alitta virens. NCBI lineage: Eukaryota > Metazoa > Annelida > Polychaeta > Phyllodocida > Nereididae > Alitta > Alitta virens. The sequence continues at coordinate 41,927,405 of OW028575.1, forward strand.
ACGTTTCATTACGCTATATCAATGAAAAAAGCCTCCAGACTGTTGTTATTGCAATTAAAGTGGCTGATATTTTTCTTTAAAAGTACCAGGACATCTGGGTAGCAGGTTTCTTGTTTACTCAAAAACGCCGCTCTGCATACCGTTTGATCGCACCGTTATTATTACCTAACGGTTATCAGTACCCGTATCGTTATCCTTGTACCGGTACAAACAGTATATCGAGAACCGGTGTACAGACCTAAAAAATACCATCACAGATTTATCACTTATTCTTCATACTGAGACTTAAACGCAACGATTTGTGATCAAACAGATTGCGACAACAGCGAAAAAGAAAAGCACCAAAGCATAAACTAAATAAGTACATAGGCCTACTTCACAGATATCAAATCGATGACACAGCAAACACAACTGATGAGTGATGGCTACCGGAGGCAGATGCAATAATGAGATGATAGGGTGGTGCAGCCATTTGTCCACAAGTAAGACGTATTCAAACTATTCACCGCAATTAAAACCATTGCTTTTAAAAATATATATTTGCTAAGCCTGGATTATACTTTTACCTCACATTTAATTGGGTTGGGGGAGGGGGGGGGGGGGGGGGTCGAAGGAAGTACATGGCGTAGAATAGTAGAATCAACTGAAAACACGGAGCCAACTAATTCTAGTCAAAAATGTCAAAACATGATTTTCTTTGATGGAAAGTTTATTGCAGCACCAAAATATCATGAGCTATTATGTCAGGTAAATCACACAAAGCTTTGCAAGTGCTGCCCTCTAACGCACATCCACAAGGCTGACTTTAGGAACAGCCCTTTCATTGGGGGCACTTTTCAGGAAACCTGGATTCAGTAAAAGGAAAGCCTAGCTATCCCTAGTGAATGTATTCGAGAGCATCAAAGATAATTCTAGTGCTGTACTATAAATTAACTGAGTATTCTGAATACAGTCTACCGCCTACACTAAACAGTACTGCGACCAGTGGCCTACTTATTACAGAGCCTGATCGTCAAAGGAGTCGCAACCAAATTTCACATTTGGACAACAGGAAAAATATCTGCAACTTATTATCTGTTCCAGTCTTGTCTGGATCGAAGCGGACGAACGTAGGAAAATTGTTCTAATAATCTACTGAAAAACAAACAGTCTTCTTTAATCGATTTTTGGCACCTATGACAGAGCTATGTGTCAACTTGGCTAATAACGCATACGTCCTTTGCACATGGGGGGAGACTCTCATTGAAATGGGCATCAATAATTTCCTCAAAAATTCACCAATACAGCAAAAGATCTATTGTCTATTGATTAGCTACGTGTAAAAACTTTGCAAATACCTATGATGCAAATATATAGGCCTATATATATACTGACTAAGAAACTTTCACGTTGGCCACTCAACAGCATATTTTACATATAAGGAATATGTCAGCTTATTTTCATTATATTGCCATAGATCTATCTTATTTTGATTGTGTGGCAGCCGTCAACAGCCTGAGAGGTTGGGGGACGGGGGGGGGGAGGGGGGGGGAGAGACTCTCATTGAAATAAGCATCAATAATTTCCTCAAAAATTCAGCAATACAGCAAAAGATCCCTGAGGTAAATGAAAATAAATAGTTTTATATTCTAACACTGCCAGACATCAAAACATAAGCTGATAAGAACAGAGTTACAACAATAATGACATTTATCTATTTCCAATACAGAAAGCAGTCAGGGTTGGCAGAAATCAAGCGATTTAAATAACTGATTCAAATCATGATTTAATATTAAGGCCTTTTTTTTTTTTTAACCAACAATTTTGATTTTTTTTTTTTAAACATTTAACCAGTTTATTCAGTTGAAAGCTAGATTTTTACAACTCAAAACTTGAATTTTTTCATAACTCAAATTGTTAAATAAATCAACGTTCTGTTCATTTTTAAAGCACAGTTCAGTAAGTTCAAGAAGAAATGCTGAAAAAATTGTCAAACTTGGCTCATGCTAGACACTACTTGAGCCTAATTGCATCATTCAAAAAATCTGATGAAAAGAAGAGAATCTAATTTAAAATACTAAAAATATAGATTTTTAAAATATTTTTTTAATCATAATTTTTACCAACCCTGGAGAGCAGTTGGCATCAAACTGGGACACTATAAACAGCAAAGCACACAACACCCGTTGTATAATGTGTGGGATAAAAAATAAATAAAAATGGGGACACTGTACCAAGCCATTTAAGATCTAGGACACTACTCTTGGCCTTGAAAATAATAAAAATACAAACAGAAATATCACTTGGCATATTACTATTTTGTTTTTAATGTTGTTTTTTTTAAAAGGGGGGATGATCAATGCAATCATTTCCCCCCCCCCCCCCCCCCCCCCTTGAAATTCACACTCATGAAAATGATATTTCTACACACTTTGTTTTGGAACATTTGTGCTTTGTGGTACATTACATATCCCATATCACCATAAGTTAAATAGTTTGGCATCAACGGTCTACCATTACTTTTCCTCTTGACAAGTGTCCGCGCCTTGACTGCGGCCACTTATAACTACAATGCAAAGGCGTGGCGCGACAAACTATGCCTGCATCCTCCTTCCTCCCACCCCCAAATCATCACGAGAAATCTGCAGCAGTGCAGTGATGTTCAAGATCAAAAGCCATTTACATTCACAACCACGAGGTTACAGGTTCAAGCCCCCATCATGGCATGAAGGAACTGAGTAGATCCTCTTTAACTCTTTGCTCCACTCCACCCTGGAGTAAATAGGTACTTGGATACAGGTTGAGTGCTTGACACAAGAAGCGCCTAATAGGCTGCATGCTGGCGTCTCTGGGTGTATGCTAGCTGAGAAAGGCTCAAGTTCAAGGATGAAGTCGGCAGAGTATGTTCATTACACAATTGATGACTCTTAACCCCAGACACATTTACATTTTCAAATCATACATCATTCAGTGTTTTCACAAGAGTACACTGTGTGTACTGTACTAAATAAAGAATGCTTTAACAGGTCTGGCTGATATCACTAGGTGTGATCCAAAGATATTTGTGTCAGATTTGTTCATAACCAACACGCTCAATGTGACATTGTCCAAGAACTGATTATGACTGTCTTATTTTATACATCAGACCAGCATATAACGAAAACTTATATTTCACAAATTAAAAATCCAAATAAACTGGGCTACGATATCGACTGGTGTTGCATTATATTTTCATTGATACGGCTACATTTTCTTCTATATTTCCTAATAAACTGCAATGCATAGTGATTTTATTTTTATTTTTCCTTTCTTGACATATAGATTTCTTGTTACTTCTACAGGTCGGTAAATTTTTTTCATGTATTATTGCAAAAAAGGACACTGTAAAATCTACCTCTGAACACCTCACTTGCACCAAGGTTGCACTATTAGGTCAACGTTCTGGTTTTCATGGCTTCTTCATGTTCATGTGAATATTCACTGTTATCGAGGGATTCAATCACTTTAATTGTTCATCAGGGCCATGGACAATTTCTTAATTTGGCTCGTTCCTACGTAAATCTCCAATAACGGCAAGTGTTCCAATTTCACTAAATCATTACAAGAATGCATGCTCATTTACTTGACTTGAACACAGCTTGGAGATCCTTTATCAAATATCTGGGACAGTTTTCGCTTGTATGCGTTACATATGCATGACACGGGCAAAAGGCCATGGCCATGTAGGGAAATCGTATCCAGGACAATTCCAGTCAAGCATACGCAGCTGGTGAACACTCACTAAACAGTAAAAACAAAAAATCAAAGCTAAAGTAAAATTCATGAACTTCAACCAAGTTGAAAGTAAATGTTAATACTTCCTGACACATTTCAGGAATATTAGCATTAGAGTACTCAAATATCGACTAAAATTTCATTATACATGAACTTTAAAAATTGCCATTTCATAGTTACATTAGCCTTAATGTCATTTCATAGGCTGTATATAGTTCCATGAACAATGAAAAAGTCAGATAACTCAAATTAAGACAACAATAAGTAAAGGAAAGAGTGAATTTCCCTGGCAGAATGCTGAGCAATGCTCTCAATTTGCTGCATAACAGAAATTCCACCCATAACTGCTTTGAGTTTCCCAGTAGGAAGTTTTACATGCACCAGCAAACTATATGTCACAAATAATGAGTGACCAATGGGTGTCCACCCCCAAGAACCTTAAGAACTAGCATTTAATATTTACACTATGCATTGTATTTTCAATAGTAGCCCATTCCTAGTTAAAAATACAGCAAATCTCTCCAATATAATTCCCTAGTTGTTATAATATATATTTTTTAAATGTATGCGTGTGAATAAGATAATATATTGATATACAGGATGTCTAACTCATTACACTATCCAATTTCCAGGAAGTTACGATTCTGAAATGCCATTTGCATGGACATATTGACAGTCCATAGTGCCAATGAGTCAGCATGTATAGCCTAGTTTTCTATCAACTAATTTCAGTACCAACAGTAAATGCTAATGATTACATAGTGTTCACTTGCTTATACAGGCAATCAGTGTAGCCATTTGCATGGACATATTGACAGTCCATAGTGCCAATGAGTCAGCATGTATAGCCTAGTTTTCTATCAACTAATTTCAGTACCAACAGTAAATGCTAATGATTACATAGTGTTCACTTGCTTATACAGGCAATCAGTGTAGACTGTTATTTTCTTGAGTATCCTCAGTCATCACAGCTCAACAAATGGGGTGGGATAAATATGAATGAACCAACATAGGTCTCAGGAGTCAAATAAATATGTCAAGAGGCTTCAGCAACATTAAGCGACAACATATCAATACAAAGTACCAAATAAAATATTTCTAACCAGTCATCCTCCGACATCCTGACCATAGCACAATCATAATTTTTTGTTGCTAGTATATTTTTTGTCCACATAAATGGCTTTTCTCATCATTATGTCACACAAGACACTTCCCAAGTTTTGACGACATTAAAGTCTAGAAGTGTCCTGTTGGTGTGACATAATGAAGAAAAAAGTCATAAAGTAGATTTAACCACGCTTGAAGAAGAATTCTAATGAAACAGAATACATTGACTTACCTCTAGAGAAGAGACTATCACAGTTAGCGTATGTACAACGTAAGGACCCCTGAAAGGAGGAAAATTTAAAATAAGGTCACATGATATAAAGAAAGTTCTTCAACACGCATTAAATATTTACCCTTTATCACAAATTCATTAATTATTATTGCAGTAACTATGAAATGCCTGTATCTATGAAAGCACATGAACTTCAAGGAAGGCATGGAGAAAAAAGATTTACGGAAAGTTTATCGTAGATGTCACACAGAGACAATTGCGAGTTGTTATTGCAGTAATTATGAATTTATTTATTTTGTTAATTGTGATTTGGGAAAGTATGATTCAATATAAGGGATGGTAATCGATGCTGATAACTTTTACACTTGAAAATGAAAGGAATGAAAAGTACCCACCTTTTTCGAGTTAGTTAGCAGTTCCTTAGCAGACTTTTCTAAACAACATTTGCAAGTGAAATGGCCTTGTAAGCACGTAGAGAACAAATTTTCCGAGTTCTGCTTCCCACAAGAACTGCACAATGCCTGCGAACCATCTGACCCACTGAAGCTCTGCTTGCTCAACTTGAAGCGTGCCTTGGGAGGCATCAAGGGCATCTTGTCTCCCGACTGTTTCTGCCCTCCCAACAAACGGAGACGCACCTTGAGGCCTGAGTTTCCACTTCGCGAGCTGCAGGAGGACACAACATAGGAACAACTGGAAGAAGAGTTTGTTTTTGTGCCATCAGACGATGTGGTTGAAGATGTAGGAAAGTCTGATAAGGAACCAACGGACGAACTACAGTTGACCCGAGTGGAGGTGTCACTATCACTGTCATCACTTTGGCTGCTAACAGCATCTAAAGAACTCTTAGACTTACGAAGATGGGGATGACCACTGATGCCTGAGCAGTACTTTTTTTTCTTCTTGTTGCATATCATACGAGGCATATCAGCACCATTTTGCTTCTTGGCTTTCTCATAGCAGTCTCTCAGGAGGGCTGAAAAGCTCCCTTTCTTGCATTTCTCCAAACGGTCATTACTGGAGCCATCACTCTTACCAGCTCGGCAACCCATGCTCGAGTTTTTGCGACATCCCTTCAAGAAGGCTTTGCAGTAATTATTCCGACAGTATTTAACAGAAGGAAGATCGTCACTACAACTTTGATGCTGCTTAGGTTGGCAATTGACACTTGAGAAACCACAATTGCTGCTTATTCTGATTCTGGTAGGTGTTACAGGGTTAGCCGAAAGGGTAGAATTGGAGCAGTCAGCAAGGGACTTGAGCTGGTGCAACAAACTGGAGATTGCTGAAGAGTCCACAGTGTCAGACGATTGTCCAGATATCATGGGATCTTTTGAAGCATTCAGCAAGACTGAAGAGCTTTGGCACGGGTCATCTAGACTGGATGTACAAGGTTTCCCCCCACATTTGCCCAACAACCAACTACCACTGGAATCATCACACGAGGTGGTGTCCATTTTGGTTGCATCCGAATTGCTGGAGTCCATGGTGCCTGACAGAGTAGTTGTATCTCCCTCAGCCGATTCAGTAGATGTACTTGAAGAATCAGTTATAGAAGTACTGGCCAGGTCATCAGTCACATTCAAGTCTGAAGGTACATTCACAACTGTTGGTGTATTCAAAGTATTGTCAGCACTGGTTGTAGATAAATCAGGCAGGATGGGTGTGTTTAGGTCACCACTGGACACCCAGCCACAAGGTTTGTCCGCAGGTAAAGGAGATGTGTCAGATGTCTGGTCCAGCCAAGAACCACCATCTGTGCTATCTTTGCCAAAAGGATCGTAGCCAGTGAAACCCGAAGGTTCCGTCTCCGACTCAGCGGTTGCAACTGTTGATTCCGTCTTTATCACTTCCACCTGGGGGCTGCTTCTCGAGATGAATACAATGTCCTCATCATCGCTAGTTGCTTTGCCGCTTTCCTTGCCCCCGTTTTCATCTTCATCTCCACTGATGGTGGCTGGACTCATCCCAACAAAGATGAGGTCATCATCCTCCGACTTCATGACCATAGCACAATCATCGTCCTCTTCATCATCTGCAACAAAAATTACCTTCAGTTACGGCATTTATACATCGTGTATATGGTGCCCATATTAACATATGGCCAGTCTCATTGCAAATTACAGGTGAGGCTAGTCCTACAAATTTCATTGTATGTAAATTTCACACAGCCCTCCAGACTGAGATGGTAGGAATGTTCAATGTTCCATGTTCAATATTCAATGCTGCTGGGTCTGAAGCTTAGTCAGCTTATTTGACCAGCTTACAGAATAACAGGTTTATATCAGCTGAAGATAATTTAATTTGACTATTTTCAAATTAAATAATAATACTGCAATAATAACTCCCAAGGGATTGATATTTTAGGTGAGCAACTCCTCATGCTGCGCTCATGCAAGTAAATCATCAATGTTGTGACTGCACAAGTTGAATAATAATTATAGATGATGGTGTCATCAAGAGTTCATGAGACATCAAAATGAAAATTCAAACACATTTTAAAATCTACTTGCCACTTTAACATAAAAAAAATAACTAATTCTACACATTTCCCGAGAGGAACAGAATCACAGCACCTATACCCTGCTGCCACAATACCTATTCACCTCAAAGGAGTCACCTAAGGACATGGCTGAGTAAATCTACCTGTGCATTTGGTCAAAAATTCCCTGATAAAAGACTGGCACAGCTAATCCATGACTACATGCACAACGCTACTGAAATAAACTGTATAGGAAAAAAAAATCTTCAGAACAACCCAGTTTCCTGGTGACCTATTAGCCTAGAAGAAAAACCATTAACCTCTTCCACACAATCAAAGATTTTTAATTCTGTAGATTATACCAAATTACCAAGACAATAATATAAATAAATGTAGGACGCCCTTTTCTAAGTTTCTTTGTTATAATGGCAAAAACAAGAGAGGACATTAATGATATATCCTACCATATAATTCATATCTTGATAGTGACCGGTGGTAATCGGGTAATTGTAGGAAGTTCAATTTAAAATAACTTTACTTGCAATGCTGTAATTTCTGTTCTGCTTCGATGCATAATCATGTTGAATTGCAATTAACACTTGCTGGGGTGCAGGCAAGTCCAATTGACACTTGATTCACACCTGTCATCAATTAAGCAACTTCCTACTTGTAATTCAGCACAGTTCAATTGATATTTAGGATTGTACAAGGCCATTTAAACACTTTCCCAGTATCTCAATACAGTAAAATGCACGCTGTATCGAATATAAAAAAAAAACGGCGTGGCCATACCGGTATTTGTATCGGAAGCAGTGCACCAGTATAATTGATAAATATCATAACAGTATGGAGCACTAGCGAGTTGACCCATCTCTTCAGGCAGTGAGTTAACCACTGAAATTGGTAATGATTTAACTTTTTTTTTTCCAAGTGAGTTGGTTAGTGAGCTGGGCGAGTTGACCCAATAATTGTGGTGAGTTGACAACATGACGGCATTGAGTTGACACAACGGCAGCAAGTCAACCATTATTTTTGTGGTAACGAGCAAGTTGTTGAGATGTGAGGTTTATCATTATAGAGCATTCAATCAAACTGATTACATTTCACACAGGAGATTTATGGAAGTCTTGATGTGGTGTCATGCTGTTATAAGAAGCTCTGGCCAATCTCTATAAGTTTGTTTGCCCAAATAATTGTTGATTCCAGGGAGGGTAAAGATTAAATGGATACCAGAATATCAGCAAGTTTTATATATTTTAATTTAGTGGCCCTCTCCTCACCCACTAGATCACTGCAACTTTGAGCCCTTATTTCCATGTCACATGGTCAGTTTTGGTGGGTTGCCTTGACTTATGCAGTTTGATTGAACAAACAGTAACATCAAATCCTAGAAACTAAAAGAAAGGAACAACAACCTCCCCCTGCAAGCATCCTTATCCAGTGTACTGAAATTAACTGAGTAGGCAGAACTAATGCCATGGATCACAGTGACCCCTTCTGGCCTGAGTCTGTCGGCTCGTGATATAATCTACAATGACAATGTACTGGGAGCACTGGGGAGATCCAGTTCAGTCAACTGGTGCGTACGTACATTGCAAAGAAATTTTACTTCATGTTACAATTAGCATTAGTTATCGCAAGATCCCAAACAACCACTTTCAACCATTAAATGCACACGAACAAGTTACGCGAGTTCCAAAACAAATGTTGTTTATTTTTGTGAGCCTGCCCTGGACCTTGTCTGGTGAATCAGCCAGCCAGATTTGGATTCAATGAATTGCAGCTGACAATGACAAATTACATAGAGGAATGAACGTACATTCGATAATCCCACCCATCAAAAATGATCGAACTGCGTATGATTCGTTAGGCAGCCTCGTTGGCACAATAGGCAGGTTGGATACAAGCAAAGCAAGACAAAGTGTATGATTTTTCTTCCCTCACTCCACAACAGATCCACACACGAGATCATTTTCGATCCCGATTGATCAAACCGTGTCACCAAACCCCTAAATAGCTGACCATAATTGTCCCGCAGTACTTCTTATACAATTTCCTGTATTACTTACCGTCAGACTCCAAGACGATACAGCTATTTTCAGTTTTGATCTCTCCTGACGAACTATCCACGTCCATCCTGTTCTCCTGTCCATGTACATCGCAGGTTGACCTAGTTAGCAATGATTGGTCCAAGCGCCATCTTGCGTATTTCACAAACATGCCTTGGGCTGTTCCAGATATTGTCCAACCATATACAATCTACTACTACTAGGCGATCGTCTTTGGTCCATGGACGTCCAGTCATGCCCTCATGAGCATCCGTTTGCACGCATGAGGTTTTCAGGCATGACAGTATTTAATTAAATTCAGGGGCGCCATAGAACTTGGATTTGGTGGGACCCGAGCTGTCTATAAACATTCCTGTTAGAAATAATTTAAAACTATTGATAAAGCAATTGTAATGTTTAAGTGGAATATATCATTTCTTAGTCACAGCCGATAATTACAGTCCTTTAATTACTATGTACAGTCCAAGAAACAAGGTGGGCAAGGTTGAACTTGGAAAAAAAAAGGGATATGGGGATTCCGGAAAAATTACACTCCAAACCTTTTTAGTTTGAACTTTCTAAGTTAGGTTCAGGCCGTGTTCAAGAATTTTGTTTTAGATGACCTTTTTGGGGTAGAAAGCCGTCGGAGCAATCCGGGGCTACAGTGTATCTTTGGGGGGGGGGGGGGGGGCTCGTAGACTTGGTCATCGCAGTCCCCATAATTATGGAGTATAGTTGAGCCTGAATTTACACATGTAGTCTGAGTCTCTTGACTGGCTGGGGTAACATGTATTGTGTTTTAATTGTAATGTAGTGCTTAAATTTAAAGATATGCATGTCTAGTCTCATGGTGTTATCTTTTGACACAAGGAGGAGCTCTTTAGCAACGTCTATTTTTAGAAAATCAGCGCATGCGGTGCTGCCCTCTGTTAGTCTATTGCAGATCAATACAACCTGGCAGTGGCAGCTGCTGCAGCTGAAATGGTCTGGGCAGGGTTTGGGAGGTCAGTGGCTGTCAGCTCGACCTTGCCAAATTTGTGATACTATATGCTGAGCTACTATGCAGCACAAGGATATAGGATATAGGCCTGAATGAATTCAATTCAAATTTGTGAGCAGCCCAAAGGATGAACAACGAGCTTGCAATCTTTGAGTGTGAGTATCCAGGGGGACTGAGTGAGGTCGTGAGGGGGTACTGTTAATTGGATCCATATAACATGGCTCAAAATAACCACAGAATCCGGTTGTTCCAATCTGAGACAAGCCAAGTTCCAAAACTAGAGTATCTAAACCTTTTTTAATATCCACTTGTTTTTTTTCCATAGTTTTTAATGTCATGGAGAAACACAAAGTAGTTATAAATTTACCAAAAAGTCAAAAGCCGAACTTTCTACATAAAAACCCCTCTCCGTACAAAATAACTTGAAGTTTCCTATTTCTGCAATGATAATTTTTTGCCATTTTTTTTATCATTACAGCCATTTGTTATGGTCACAGAGAAGCAGCAGATAATACAAAGGAAAAAAGAGCAAATTTCAAGTTATTTCTCCCAGAAGTGGTTTTATCATCTAGGAAGTAGGGATTTGGCTTGTTGCTATCATTCTTGTCGATTAAGTGCTGCTCCATGCCATTTTAATATGGAAAAATATGCCCAAAAACCAAGTGGACATTTATTATGATTCCTAGTATAACTAGTTTTGCAAATTAATGCTGGCAGGTGGTTGCATATATACACACAAGAACAGCTAGGTTTAGGTAATAATAGGCAAGCATGATCAAACATATTTGATTAATGCATAATTGTTTTCTTCTTCAGACAAGAGACCCACATATCCAGACAATGATTCGGCTTCGGAGATCACGGCTCCTCATAATGACAGGAATTTGTATTTGCTTGTTTGGCTTGTTTGCCCGAACAGCAATGGACCTGGAAACGTTTCGCTATTTGAGCTGTGTACTTGGACTCGGACCAGCTGATAGCCTTGGGCGTGGACCTGATGACATTGACATGGACCAATGGTGCAACATTTACAGTCTCAGTAGAATCCCTCGTCGTTCTATAAGCAACTGTCTTCCCCTCCCTACAGAGCCATACCCACTTATCTGCATCCATGACCCTGCCAATGATATATTCATTTCGGCTTCTATTGACATGGGTCGCACTTGGGAACCAGAGATTGTCACTCGTGTTAAAGAAATTCTCGATGAGGACCCACGACTGGGATTCCTTGACATTGGTGCCAACATAGGACAATTCAGTTTGTTAGCAGCCAGGATGGGCCGCCATGTTGTGGCTGTGGAAGCATATATTCGGCATGTAGAAATGATTCACAAATCTCTTGTCCTTAATCAACTTGAAGAGAACTTCACTCTGATTTACAATGCAGTTTCGGATGAGCACAACACTGTCGCTCTTTCATTTAAAAAAGAAAACATGGGTGCCATTCAAGTTATTGAATCCAATTTTCGCTCAGAGGCCATCCCTAGACTTGCAATTAATGAATGCTTAGGAACCGGGAGCCATGTCAACACAATCACAATGGATGATCTCCTCGAAGTCATTAACTTCGACCATGCCATTATTAAACTAGATATTGAAGGCTATGAGCCCAGAGTAATGACTCAATCAGCTCTTTTGCTGTCTCGCATACACATACCTTACATTATAACTGAATGGGCAATACTGCGAGAACAGCAACAGGAGTACCAAGTAGAGCTGGTTCACAGTATGCTCGATATCATGTCAAGCCATGGATATGTGCCATTTATGATCAATGACATTGACAGGCTAAATACAAGTCGGTGGCGCAGTTGGCCAAACGATGTGCTGTGGAAACTCAAGCGAAAGCAATGAATCGGTACGGAGGAATGTCCCCTCCAGTTGCTGCGGTCTTCCGAGAACTATTCATGCAAGCAAACTATGCATTTAACCCAAGGAACATTTCCTGCCATGCATATTTCCAAGAATTTCCTTAATGTTCTAGTCATCATTGACACACAGGTTGCAAACAAGAGTGTGCTTAAAGAGTTGCTCGTAATGTAATGCATTACCATTAAGTTCCCACAACTTCCCATTAGTTACCTCAAACCAAACATTCCAGTTATCCCACCACACTTGAATTACACAGTATTATCCTATGTTTGTATTCCACCTTTTAATTCCCAAACATTCCCAATCCAAATAAGACAAAACCATTTTAAATTTTTCGAACTTATTTTATTACAAAGAATATCGTAAACATGAAATCTTATGATAAGTGAAGCTACTCACAATGAAAACTGAACAAATCATTAGTTCTATGTACAATGAAATCAGGTTGACAAATAAGTTTCTCAAACTTACTTAATGTATTATTTCAACAATAAATTTGCAACAACTGTCATTACCAGTCAAAAAACAATCATGTAACAAATTAGATCATGTTCCACAAACAAGCTCTTACAACAATTTAAAAAAAAAACCTTTTGATTTTAAATCGACAATCTAGTAATCCATCAGATCTGCAAAAATACCTTAGAGGTTAATAAACATTCAAGTGTCATCCTAATAAAATTTTTACTTCATCATATATTGACTTGGTATCATTTTCTGATATTTAAGTATGAAAGGCAATAAAAGCATTTTATTTAAGTACAGTAACCTCCATATATCGCGCTGCTTGGGGGACATAATATCACAACAGCGATATAGCAGAGGTTCTCTAATTAACGCGGTCGATACTGCCATGCCCCCTAGCGGGTATTTACGTCGTGCTCGCTCAACGGAACGATCGCAATTAGGCCTGTCAAGCCATTGTTACACAATAGCAATTAAGATCATAAGATGTCCAGTTATCCACAACAGCATAAAAACAGTGGTTTTAAATGTTAAGGAGTCCTATGTATTGATGAATTAGCAATAACAAAACCTTTGTAATGAGAACTGGATAATAGTACTGGATTAAGCAAGGATTAATGGTTTATCTTTTAATATATTTACATGTGTGTATATTTGTTATTCATAATTTAAAAAAGAAAATCAGTTACTCTGCACAGCAGACATTCTGCATCAAAAAGGGCAATTCCTTTACGATCTGTGGCTTGATTATGTATAATTGCACTACACATTAGTTCACAACTGTCACTTGACAGATTAGTTCAAACACTCTAGTAAGCTATGGAAGGAGTTACTAGCAATCCAAAACAAAGGATTATTCAGCAAAATGTTCAACACAAGACGATGCAATGTTGCGCGTGGACGCAATCACTATTACATAACCAGTGATTACATAATCCAAGGCTGGTAAGCTGGGGGACATGTGGGTACCGCGAATAACTGAGGTTCGCGTTAATTAGAGGCGATATAGGAAGGTCTAACTGTACCTTGGATAACAAGCTAATACTTAAGCAGCACCAACAGCAATGGCAAATATCATCAATGGATCACCTAAGACTAAAATAAGTATCCTGTAACTTGTACAAGAACTTGCTACCAAATAAATCAAACCACTAACAGTATGATTATAGAAAAGGTACAAAAATACTTAACGTCTAGAAATCTGGTTAATCCATGCCATATAATCATGGCAACAGTCTCAGTCTTATTATAAGACCCTTTCACAGGCCAATTGTTGGGCCCTTCCCAGGTGTACTGTAGACGACCCAAGCCAAGCTTGACCAGGCCAGGGTCATTCAGTGTCAGCATTTATAAGTAGTACAAACGATCAGCCAATTCCATGGCTGGTTCTTCGTGCAGGGACTGGCCTACCAAGAAAGCCATTTTGTGAGCGTACTGGCAAGGTGCTGGCACACGGATTGTTCCCTGGAAAAAAAAACAATATTTAGGTCAAATAAACTTGGGTCACTTGATTAACATTCACTTCTTATCTGCTTATAAACAGTTAAGTATGCAAAGATGCCCACTCGAAAGTAATAGAATGCATAGCATCAAAGCATAACATAATACAAACTGAATAGGAATGGTCTTCAACAATGCTATTCACAGTATTATCCTTATAACTGTAACACGCAATCCAATTTCTCACAGCATATAGGTTACAACTGACAGCTCTCGTAACAGAGAAACTGAAGAGGCTGTAAATTAGGATGTTCAGGGCTTGACATTAAGGTTCATGACATGGTTGCCAGTCGGGCAAAAAAGTCCAAAAATTGGTAGCCCAAACCTGAAATTGGGTTGCCCAATTAAATTATTTAGCTTATATGCTACTGTAGAATACACTCAACTAAATTAAAGATGTTTTTCAGCATTGTTCAGCGACCACAAACGATGTTGAACAAGTGTTAAATTTCGGAATTCAATTGACCTCACTTGCAAAATTCACAGGGGAATGACAATGAATTTTAAAAGAAATTTAAAAGAAAAAAAAAGTTAGGCCTTTATGAACATTTGAATCAATGTGTTGAAATTACTCCCATTTACTATATTGACATGCAACTGGCTGATACTAGAATGGTTTGTGGAGTATACTATAGCTTTTAAAAAGCACATCTCAGTTATAAATCATTTCATTCAAATCTGATTACAGTTAGTTTTCACAAGGTACTGTGAAATTCTAAAGCTAATTGCTATTGACTGTATAATAGATCAATTCCTTCAGTAATCAGTAGCCACAGAGTAATTGCAATTAATTACAATCAACAGTCTTGATTCACTTGACTGAATGACCTGCCAACCATTACCATGGCAGTAGCAACAGATTGATCTCCTGTGGGATCAAAATCGCAGTGTTTTCCACCACTTTCGCTGGCGGGTTGCATATTGGGACAAGAAAGGCAAACCAAGAGTGTAAATAAAACGTTCACGAATACGAGCGACTAAATGGAATTTGTGTTGAGGAAAGTATTTAGAAGTATAACTTGCCAGTTCAAGACAAAACTGTGACCCTTTGGAGTGGATGCTAAATTAACCTTTTAGACAGCACAACAATTAATGCGGATAGGATTTTTGCTTTAAAGCCTCATTGTTGAGAAAACATAGAATTTCATGTTGGTGACAACTTGCTCAGCTGGCCCATTATCAGTACAGACTAACTGAATAGACAGAACTGACAGAGTCAGTTTCTCTGTTAAAAAGCACAATGTTAGATGTATGAAACAATTTTCTACTCACCGGCCAGTTGTAGTACAAATGAGTCATCTTGTAAGTGAGTCGCTGCATCTTATCAGGACCCAATAAGTTGGTGTCCCAAACAACATTGTAATGAGTTGGACTGACTGTGCCCTGCCTGACTGATTGGGAGATGACAAAGAAATCAAACCTGAAATAGCAATGAGATTGTTTTCAGACTAAAATATTATCATAAAATATTTTCATACTATAAAAAGGGTAAATGACCCGTGTACTGTTCACTGAAAACGAGTTTAGATATAATACCATTCAGGCTTGGTGACTACGGTGTCTACTATTGTGCCAGCCCAAGGGTTTCTGAGTTCACGGCCAGCAACCTCGAAGAACCTTGCATTGATCCTTTTCTTCACAACCACGACTGATGTCTTGGGGCTGAAATTTAAAACAGTATGTTCATCTAGTCACATTAACAGCCACCTTATCATATTATCATGGAAATTGGTCTTGGAAAGTTTGCTTTAAGTCACTCCTTTTTTAAATTTATTTTTAGGGTTGGAAAGACTTTAAAAATAAATAAAAAAACAAGTTGACTTAAAGCTTCTCTAGATTTTTATAAGCCTAAGAACCCAGTTAAAATGTCATAGCATTTAATGGTTTCCCTTATTATCTACTTATAAAAATCTAGAGAAGGTGAATCATTCAGAATGACCCAAACCATCAATTCACCTGTAGTTTTGGCCCATGGAAGAGAAGCACTTCAGGAGCTGGGGAATTTCGTGCTCAACAACTTGTGTGAGTTGACCATCGCCCACTCCATCTCTGTAGATGATAATTCTCTCTGGCAAAGCCTGGTTTACTCTGTGGTATTCCTTCAAGGCACCTGGAAAAGTCAACAAGACAATCATTGAAATGCCTCTTTAAGATAGAACCATATGTGAACCTCAGTTATTCGCGGTAACCGCATGTCCCCCAAACTGACCAGACATAGATTATGCACATTCAAGTATGGCGTCCATGCGCAATGCTCATACACAAACATCATGCCATTGTCTAGATGTCTTTGAACATCCAATCCATAAATATTTCTTTGTATGGATTGTTGACACCTTTTTAATATAGCTTTTTAAGTGCAATTCTCACTAAACTGTTTGGAACTCAATTAGACAAGCAGAGCTCTCTGAACTGACCTGCCATTGTCAAATGTCAGTTTTGAAGTGTAATTAAGCACAACAAGATCACAGAGGAATTGACCTTCTGTGGGCAGACTAACTTCTACAGGATAATTAAAGTTTTGTTTACTGTAGATTTGTAATGATTTGTCTATAATATTTTCTTTTTTAATTGAGACTACATACTGCTCAAAAACAAAAACTTGAGTGACCTTAACTGCAATTGCATAACAACTAGGTAGGCCTAATTGCGATCGTTCCGTTTAAGCGATCACGTCGGAAATCCCTCGCGTGGGGGTGTGCAGGTATACCCCTTAATTAGAGAACCTCTGCTATATCGCGGCTGTGTTATTATGTCTCCCAAGGACCGCGATATACGGAGGTTACACGGTATTAAGTTTTGCTTCATTTTCATACATATTTCTTCATAATCATACAGAACAGGTCTGTAGTTTAATCATCAGCAGAACTTGAATGTACATCTGATGCAGTCGAACATATCATCAGTGAATGCTCAACTTATCACATAAATATCTCAGGGTGCCCACAGAAATAATTAAATTAAATTCCATGACTTCCCATGACCATTCACATAACTTTCCTGACTTCCTTTCTTTAAAACCTACACAACAAAGTCAATTTCAAATTGTAATGGCCTCCACACATCCCTTACAGCAGTCCTACGAGCCCATTTTTTTTTGTCTTTCTAAAATTCCATGACTTCCCCATGACCTTTTTTAAATTTCTATAATTCCATGACTTCTCCATGACAACTAATTTTTCCAAGATTTTCCAGGACTGTGAGAACCCTGATATCAGCTCCTGTACTATCAAGTTTTGCTTCATTTTCATACATATATTTCTTCACAATCATTCAGAACAGGTCTGTAGTTTAATCATCAGCAGAACTTGTAATGCACATCTGATGCAGTCAAACATATCATCAGTGAATGCTCAACTTATCACAATAATATCTCAGGATGCCCACAGAAATCATTAAATTAAATTCCATGACTTCCCATAACTTCCCTGACTTCCTTTCTTTAAAACCTACACGACAAAGTCAATTTCAAATTGTAATGGCCTCCACGCATCCCTTACAGCAGTCCTACGAGCCCATTTTATTTTTGTCTTTCTAAAATTCCATGACTTCCCCATGACCTTTTTTAAATTTCTATAATTCCATGACTTCTCCATGACAACTACTTTTTCCAAGATTTTCCAGGACTGTCGGAACCCTGATATCAGCTCCTGTACTATTAAGTTTTGCTTCATTTTCATACATATTTCTTCACAATCATACAGAACAGGTCTGTAGTTTAATCATCAGCAGAACTTGTAAATTCCATTACTTTCCCATGACCTTTTTTAAATTTCTATAATTCCATGACAACTAATTTTTCCAAGATTTTCCAGGACTGTGGGAACCCTGATATCAGCTCCTGTACTATTAAGTTTTGATTCATTTTCATACATATTTCTTCACAATCATACAGAACAGGTCTGTAGTTTAATCATCAGCAGAACTTGTAAATTCCATGACTTTCCCATGACCTTTTTTAAATTTCTATAATTCCATGACTTCTCCATGACAACTAATTTTTCCAAGATTTTCCAGGACTGCGGGAACCCTGATATCAGCTCCTGTACTATTAAGTTTTGCTGCATTTTCATACATATTTCTTCACAATCATACAGAACAGGTCTGTAGTTTAATCATCAGCAGAACTTGAATGTACATCTGATGCAGTCGAACATATCATCAGTGAATGCTCAACTTTTCACATAAATATCTCAGGGTGCCCACAGAAATCATTAAATTAAATTCCATGACTTCCCATGACCATTCACATAACTTTCCTGACTTCCTTTCTTTAAAACCTACACAACAAAGTCAATTTCAAATTGTAATGGCCTCCACACATCCCTTACAGCAGTCCTACGAGCCCATTTTATTTTTGTCTTTCTAAAATTCCATGACTTCCCCATGACCTTTTTTAAATTTCTATAATTCCATGACTTCTCCATGACAACTAATTTTTCCAAGATTTTCCAGGACTGTGGGAACCCTGATATCAGCTCCTGTACTATTAAGTTTTGATTCATTCTCATACATATTTCTTCACAATCATACAGAACAGGTCTGTAGTTTAATCATCAGCAGAACTTGTAAATTCCATTACTTTCCCATGACCTTTTTTAAATTTCTATAATTCCATGACTTCTCCATGACAACTAATTTTTCCAAGATTTTCCAGGACTGTGGGAACCCTGATATCAGCTCCTGTACTATTAAGTTTTGCTTCATTTTCATACATATTTCTTCACAATCATACAGAACAGGTCTGTAGTTTAATCATCAGCAGAACTTGTAATGCACATCTGATGCAGTCAAACATATCATCAGTGAATGCTCAACTTATCACAATAATATCTCAGGATGCCCACAGAAATCATTAAATTAAATTCCATGACTTCCCATAACTTCCCTGACTTCCTTTCTTTAAAACCTACACAACAAAGTCAGTTTCAAATTGTAATGGCCTCCACGCATCCCTTACAGCAGTCCTACGAGCCCATTTTATTTTTGTCTTTCTAAAATTCCATGACTTCCCCATGACCTTTTTTAAATTTCTATAATTCCATGACTTCTCCATGACAACTAATTTTTCCAAGATTTTCCAGGACTGTGGGAACCCTGATATCAGCTCCTGTACTATTAAGTTTTGATTCATTCTCATACATATTTCTTCACAATCATACAGAACAGGTCTGTAGTTTAATCATCAGCAGAACTTGTAAATTCCATGACTTTCCCATGACCTTTTTTAAATTTCTATAATTCCATGACTTCTCCATGACAACTAATTTTTCCAAGATTTTCCAGGACTGTGGGAACCCTGATATCAGCTCCTGTACTATTAAGTTTTGCTTCATTTTCATACATATTTCTTCACAATCATACAGAACAGGTCTGTAGTTTAATCATCAGCAGAACTTGTAAATTCCATTACTTTCCCATGACCTTTTTTAAATTTCTATAATTCCATGACAACTAATTTTTCCAAGATTTTCCAGGACTGTGGGAACCCTGATATCAGCTCCTGTACTATTAAGTTTTGCTTCATTTTCATACATATTTCTTCACAATCATACAGAACAGGTCTGTAGTTTAATCATCAGCAGAACTTGTAAATTCCATTACTTTCCCATGACCTTTTTTAAATTTCTATAATTCCATGACAACTAATTTTTCCAAGATTTTCCAGGACTGTGGGAACCCTGATATCAGCTCCTGTACTATTAAGTTTTGCTTCATTTTCATACATATTTCTTCACAATCATACAGAACAGGTCTGTAGTTTAATCATCAGCAGAACTTGTAATGTACATCTGATGCAGTCGAACATATCAACGACAACTTGGTAAATGAGCAATTTTACTAGAATGTAAATTGTACTTATCAGCTCCATTTAATCAGCATTAGTGGCTCAGTAATACTTACTAGTAGCACACACTGTCAAGCCGTCGAGAAGCTCCTGATGCTGATGCTGGAAACAACATTTTGAGTAGTACCGCGTCAAATTTTTGTTCATGGAGGCAACAAATGCTCCCACTGATCTGCCCTTGTGCTTGGAGTCATGGTAGCTGTCTATTCCTACCACCATCATGCCTTTCAGCTGCAAACAAAATTCACAAAACCTAGTTAAGTCACAGGTCTATATCCCCTCTATCCATTTGCCATCTTCCAGCTAATTTCATTGTTAACAACCAAGTCAGGCGCTCTCCACACCAAACAATAGGGAAAACTTAGCAGAATGACCTGATATCAATTCCCATGAAAAAGCATGTGATCAGGACAGGCACGTACGTGTCAGCCAACCAGTTAGGTAAGCATTAGTTATGATATGTAATTAATTACCAATAAGAATAGTTATATTTATATAGCGATCCACCAATTTCTTTAAATTCCATAGCAACAATATTATTCTCACACGGATGATTCCTATTTCTATAGGTCTTAAGTGAGTTTTACAAAATTAATTCCATTCTAAAAAGTATTCCTCATGTAAAAATCACATGTGGAAATTCGATGGTCTAACTAAAATCTTCTGTAGTCTTGAAGCTATATATATCTACCCAGTTATAAACGTTATTTTGACCAAGGTATGTGCAAGTTAATTGACCAAAACTCAGCATTAACTTGTGTGATACATACTAACTCCTGAAGCAAAACTTCTATATTAAGGGCTCAACAGCAATAACAACTCACAGGGATTTCCAAAGCCCAGATTTCTCCTCCAAGTTTGCAGTTGATTTGAATGGCAATTTTAGTTGCAACTGACATCAACATTTTTGCCTTTCCAAGTGTCCTTCCAAGCACCATCTGTGAAGGAACTGCAAATAGAGATGAAATTTTTACAAAATCATGACTGAATTGGTCAATTGGGAAATTCAGGCCTAACTGACTTAGCAATATGTCTCATATATTAGATGTCTACATCATTTTGCAGAACAGGTCTGTGTTATAATCATAGACATTTGACTAGATTCAGAACAACCCTAATCTGTCTCAGTTAACCCATTTATTTGCTGAGGACTCACCAGGGAGGTTGATGCAGCACAGCTTCTTGATGGCATCATAACGGTCCTTCTTGTTCGTTGGCAATACGCACACAACAAGCTGGGTCTGGTCATTCATGGCTTTCTTAATACCTGAGAGGAAAGTGTTGTTGTTGTCATCTGGCAGAGGGATTCTGCATCAGAAAACAAGACATTTAAAACATTACAAATTGGTCATACATGCGCACAGCTTTAATTCAAGAAAGACGGGGTGCGGCCAAAAATCGTGCACCAGGCATCTTCCCTTTCAGGACAGTCCTAGCTTACTCAAAATGCCTACGAGGCCTTTTAAAGTTGTGCCATATTTAGTCACGGGTATAAGCAATTGATCAATGTGATATTTTTGATCTTGTGCATGATATTTTTGATCTGATGTCAGATAATATCAGTATCTGAATTATTGAGAGGGTGCATATCACAAAAGTCAGACTTCTGTCTGTTTGCATGGTGTCCTTAGTTGCAGATAAGTTTGCAAATAAGAGATTTCCTAGTTACTACACTTCTGAAGCCACAGAAAATGTAATATTTGCGCATAATCCTCCTTCAGTGTTTTCTTTACATGCATATTTATAATAGATAATTTAGGAATATTATTAATTTTGCGTGTCTGATTGCAGCTGCATATGATGACTGTTATTTGAGATAATAACGAAAGAGGTACCTTACTGGATCGCTGACCTGAATACCCATGGGTGGACCAACTCTCTTCAGATTGCTGAGGAAGTCCAATGCTTTCTGCTCATCACGGCCAGTGTAGACCAAGATCCAATTTCTCAGTGGAACACAACTGATCAATTTGTTGCCTCTCATGTCTTTGGAAAAATCTGTATTATCTGAGGTGTATGAAAATGTTTTATTCTGGGCTTGAATGATTTTCTCTGGAGGCAGAAGTCGACCATTGATCGTTACCAGATTCTTGGAGAACTGCAGTCCCCATCCTTGCAATTCCCTAACAGCCTGCTCGTTCCTGCAAATGTAAATACAAATTTCAATGCTCTATGCTGATGCCAACTACTCGATTTATTTCCTACATTAGGAAATTCAGCAAAGACTTATAAATTCAGTTCTTTACAAACACTTTCATCACTCATTTTCAGAATTTAAACGCTATTCTCT
Organism: Alitta virens; assembly: GCA_932294295.1. Classification (NCBI taxonomy): domain Eukaryota; kingdom Metazoa; phylum Annelida; class Polychaeta; order Phyllodocida; family Nereididae; genus Alitta; species Alitta virens. Next base: position 41,950,002 of record OW028575.1, read on the forward strand.
TGAAAGTTAATAACTTCTGGAGAACTAACTTAGCCATATTTGTTTGAAAACGCTGTAGCTCCCGGTGGCGAGAGGGAACGTCTAAACGTGTCTGGGAAGCTACATCCCTCATGACATTGAAGTCAGCTCTCACGTCATCGGAGAGACCAGTGAGTGTGCAAAGCTCTGGAACTAGCAAGATGTCCCCCTGGATACCTCTGCGGATGTCCTTTTTCTTCGGGCGAGAAACCAGAAGGGGCTGCTTGAAGTCATTGATGTCAAGGTTGTGAGTCTGCAAACCAAGGAGATTTCAAAGATCAATTTATAAATGGTAAGGAAAACCTTCCTACTTCACAACGTTACACAGACACTAGTTAATCTCAACTTAGTTGAAACTGATCCCACACTTTCAGAAGAAAAATACTTGGGAACAAAATTCTATCTTCACAGGTACGTCTTAAATTTTCCAGGACCACACCACTCCCCCACTTTTAAATGAAACAGCCTACATTCTGACAACACTCGGGGTTAAGGTGACAGTTCAAAAACCGGCTACAAGGCGCAAATTCAGCTATTAAAATCACACATAAACCCAGGTATTTGGATAAACGAGGATCCACGGAGTAACATTATATACTGTCGGAATTTACATGTACGGTCATCTCATTGAACCCAATAACATTACAGAAGGGCCACCACATTCATTTGGTCAACATAGAGAGAGCACAAGAAGCTTTTGAATTCAACATCTAAATACATTTTCTTCAGGTCAACTCTCCTCAAATTTGGAAGTTACCTCTAACAGGTTTTCCCCGATTTCCCATTTGGCTAGAGACCAACGTTTCTTAAAGAATGCATCTTGTGTTGTCATTTACCGGGACTAGTTGCAAAACTAAGCACCAACAATGCTATAAATGAAATAAAAATATTTTCAGATCCTTTGGCAGAAGATTAACAAACCTCTTTGTAGTATTTCAAAAAGGAGATCTTGGAGCCATCCTTGGTATCAAACTCTGATTGAGGGTTCATGGTCCAGTTAATATCATCAACTCGGTAGGTCTTATTGTTGTACCTGGAAAATAAAAAAGCACCTTGGTAACAAATTTTAAGAGCACAATCTTTTGTATGTACCACTAAAAAGAATACCTTCTCACCGTGTCAAGACAATTTCCCCGACCAAGCGCCGGACTGCTGCGTCGTGAAATCCATGACGGACTTTACCATGCAGTTCATACAGGATGTCCAGCACAGTGTCACTCCTCATGATCTTGTGAGAAATTTCAGCACACAACAAAATGGATGTCTCATATTGCAAGATTGATGTGATGAAACCGGGCCAAACTTCCAGTCTGAAAAAACATAACATTGCACAAAGTTGGGATATGGAAAGACAAAATGAACAAGAAGTTCATTCTGAAATGGCATTGAAATGGCATTTCCATTCATAGGAAAAAATGGTTTGTTCTCCATACCTAAAAATAAAATTACGTTAATCCTACATTAAACGACAAAAATATAGAATGAAAGCTGTACAGGATGACAATGTTGTTTGTGAATATTTGGTATAATTATGATAAAACCTTGGAAGTGGTATTAGGGCAAAAAAGGCACTATGCAACACTGTTGAACAGTACAATAAATATGATGCGAAATTATTTCCTACTTGTGTTGAGGAATGGTTACTGCTTCATGAGGACTGAAGAAGTGACGGCCAACTTGTTTCATGTCCATCATCTTCAAAATGCGGTTGAAAATGATGTTGTACACATGGAGACATGTTGGATCTGATGGTGGTAGCTCATTGGTCAGTTTGAATGTTATTTGCACAATTGTGCCATCTCTTTTTGTACCAGCGAGTTCAGTAACCTAAAAGCAACAAGACATACAACATTAGCAATGACACATAAACACAAGGCAGCTACAGTTATCAGTTTAAAAGATTCAAGTCTCACATGATCCTCTTTAAAACCATCCCCCCCAACTGTCATCCCTTTTCTGTCTATGAAAAACCCATCAACTTAAGAAAAGGTTGTAAGTTAAACTGCAAAAAAACTTCCGAGGCCTGGGGAAAATTTTGCATTAATATCTATATATATTATGACTTTGGATATTTCAAAGCTTTCACTGCAACCGAACACAAACATCAGGATGTACACATTTAAAAACTAGAACCTATTGGCACTGAATCCAGAAGGTAGTGGTTACTGATGAATGACCAATTCTGGATAGTGACCACTGCATCATTCTGGGGAACAGAGAGAGAGAGAGAGATCAACCACTGGGATCCAAATAGCAGCATTTCCCGCCCGCTACCTTTGCCAGGGAAAGGGGGGTGCGGAGTGCATGTAGGTAGGGGCAAGAACCACATAAGCTTTTGACATGGTAGGCGAAAAATGCTCATTTATACGATAAGGAAGTGATATAAGATAATAAAATACCAATTATTAAGATCATTTCATGAATACAACGGATTTCGAAAACAGAGTAAAAAATTAAAATTAAAATTTACTGCAACATTGTGCGGACCTGTTGTTTACTTTCTCAGTCATGTTAGTTTCTGTCTACCTCCTGCCGAAATGAAAAGCTGTCTGCAAAAGCTCAAAAAGCTGATTTTTAGGCTGAATTTGGGCAATTATCCTAATTTTTTCAGACAACTGGATTCAAAAAATATTGCGCAATTGGACTACTGTGATCTGTTGAGCTTGATCCCTGATAAGTTATATCATTTAAGAAATTCTGAACCAAATCAACTTCTCATCTGTCTCTGACAACATCCTGCAGGATTTTTCAATCCTTCTGGATAAAAAGGTCAACATTTTCTTCATTCAAGTTTCCATAATATCATAATTTTGATTTGGGTGATGAAGGCCCTTAGATACAGTTGAAAGCTCTATGCAAAAATTAGCGAAGAAAAGTCAAAACTCGTCGATGTGGACTACCGATGAACAGAAACATACTGTCACGTATTACCGTGTATGGAAAATAAAGATTTTTCAACTCACGGGGTTAGGCAATTTTTTAGGCAGGAAGAGGACACCACCATCGTATGCTCGCACAGGGCCCAGGTGTGATGACTGCTCTTTGACTAAGCGCATACGTGTTCCCTTACTTTCCACCTCGGGTGCAAACGATACATGATACTGGTATAGGTGCCAGTCAGGTTTGCTCTCCAACCGGAAGTAGTTACACAACAGTTGAACTGGCTTACCATGTCCACCTGAAATTCATAAAGTTTCAGACTTATGTATGAGATTTCACAGTGTAAGCCAAAAAGGTTTCAAAGCCTACAAAGTATTAGTCATAAATGCCATGAGAAGCATCACTTCATACATAATAAAAGCCTTACCAGTTTTGTCATTTAGGTCCGCAGGTCGAGTATGTGGCTCAATGTATCGAGCCGAAGGCGCCCGTCTTCCCCTTTCTCCGTCCCCGATACTCAGTCCCTCCATAGCTGAAACTGCCGCATCACCAGGCCGTGGCTCCGGCCTGGCGCCTCCCCGATGACTAGCCCTGCCACTTCCATGGGAGGGTGGTGCTGCAGCAGCGTGTGCTGCTGCTGCGGCCTGGAAAACGCAAAAAACATTAGTTACATTTAAAGGTGTTCATGAAACAGCTCATTCAATTAAGCAGCATCAGTATGGGGTACTGGCAGCATAAATATCGCAATGGTTGGATTGAATTATTCAGTACATGTAAGTGGAAAAGTTTGCTACCACAGTAACTGATATTACAATTCGATGCAAAAGGCACTGTGTGGCGCAATGTGCTAAATTGTGTTGGAACGAGTCACATTTTTTACGAGAATTCCCAATTACATAAGGCATGCTTCTATTACTTCATTCACGAGTAAGGAGTTCAATGGCAAAAAAGTTAGATTCTCAACATACAAGAAATTACAATGTTCAATAAAAACTTCTAGACCCAAATCTTCACCATTTTAATTCGAAAGCATATAAAGGAGATTTCCATATACCTGTGCCTCAGAAGGGGTCTGACTGACTGCAGCCACGTCCCCTGGTCTGGGGGCAGGGGCGGCCGCATCCCCTGACCCTCCTCGAGCACGTCCACGAGCTCGTCCCCGTGCCCTTCCGCTCATCTTGCTTTACACTCCAATGCTACTTCTGAAATGATAAGTTCATTGAGAAAATTAATTATAATACAATGCATATAATCTAGAGCTGCAACCAAGTTGTCGTGTTTCTATAGCTGCTGTAAACTGACATCACAACTCAGTTTAGATTCTCATAATTATATCTGGTCCACCTATATCTACATTAATATTTTTCAGCTTTTTTCCCACAATACTATGTAATGCACCAGACAATTTGTTACTTTTTTCTTGAACTGTCTCTAGCATGTTTTATAGACTATATGAATAATTATGAATGGAGCCAAATAAAACGGTCCCTTCAAACATAGAGTATCTGTAACAAATATGATTTATGAAATGTGACTAGGGCCTAGAACGTTGCTGGTGAAGCTAGGCTGACCTCCCAGTACAACTCAGTGACAACCCAGTTGAGCATTACCGGAGAGCTGCTACAAGTTCAGACTTTACTAAAATTTACATTTGGATAGCGGAGATGATACCATGTAAATGTAACCATTTGTGATATATCTTCGTACTTACTAAGTTACTAGTTATACTGTATCATAATAATTAAACTAAATTCATACATAATTTCTATTTTGGATAACATAATGTCCTATATCTGATGAGTAGGAATAAAATACTACGTAATATTTGTCAGACTTAAAAATGCCACTAATATATGCTGAGCGGTTCAGTTGATTAGTGGTTAAAGGCTTAAAGCCCTCACTGGTTCCACTGAAGATCCTGGCTTCGTTTACCAGCTCTTCACAACGGATCAACTGGTAGTTATTTGCATTAGCAGGGATCACTCTGGGATGTGCCTTTGCACCTATGACGCATTAGAATTACACGTCCAATGAAAGTCTGAGGCCTTAGATATGACAAGACGTCTTCCGTCCAGAGTTGCAATCCAGGCCTTCAAAGACACTTGAATCCAAATCATTTGGCTAATTGCAATTGTTGGAGTCAGACGCTCTTGAAGCAATTAAACCTCACACCTACCCATATGAGTGTGCTTATTCCTTTCATATAGCATTATAACTAAAATGAAAACCATAAATTGATTGCAATTACTACAACCAATTCAAGCAGTTTCCTCTTTGAAAGTTGAACCCGAACTCTTGTATAAAAGGAGGAATTATAGTTGATCTTATATCACTGTTATTAGCATTTATTATCACTGTTATCAGCATTTATTAGCAATTGACACCTAGACATTGTGAAGATGATGTAGCCCAACATTCCTTGTAACATAAGTGTCCACTGATCTATCCATTCAGTCGTCTATCTACCTAAATATATTTTTTTAGTGATCACCAAAAATTGTGTAAAAAAAAAAAATCTTTATTTTGCCCCATTTGAAGATGGCTGAATTAACTTCTATGGTTTTTGTTGCTGACACTATTCCAATTAACTCCTATTGATTAAAGCTTTGAGTAAGCCTAAATATTTCTATTGACACTATTCCATTAAATAAAATAAATAGTGGCCTGCCCTCCGCAACCCATAAAAAACGTGTTGTCGAACTAACAGAAAATAGAAGGAATAAAGAGAAGTATAGATTTTCAGAGGGTAATGACGAAAATAACTCAGAAAGGCAGAAACTTCTTGTATTTTACCTTCTTACCCCTTCTGAGTTATTTTCATCAGGTCTTTGCATAAGTTTATGGTGTCCTTCATTGTCTAAAATAGAAGTTCACCTTGAATAGAAGCCCACCTCACATTAAGGGCCGTGCTCAGACAGACAGCCTCTAAAAAATATATTTGCTTTTATTCCAGTAAATCTATGTATAATTTGTCTATAATAATGAGTATTTCAATGATTAAAAAAGCCAGCTGATGCAATTATTTGCAGACCTTGACACATTTAACTTCAGTTGAATGCAGACTGTACAAGCTGCAGTCAACATGTCCAGTTGTTCCTTTCATTTTGATTTGATTGTCGTAACGTGAGTTTTCTGATAGTAACTATCGATGGGACAATCATGGTAGTTTATTGTCGATTTTAATGGCCTTATCATTGATCATCATTCTTGATTCTACTCACGTCAAACATACCTATTGCAAATCGGGACACATCTAGCTTACATGTAGACTAACTTAAACCATTAAAATTTATATATTTCTCAAATTTATCCAAGCAAATCAACACAGTGGGGCTTACAGAGCCAACATAAACAGTTATTCAAAGAATGAAACAGACAAGAGATATCATAGATATGAGCTGCAGTAACATGACACCCATTGGCCAAGATAACAGATAACGCAAGAGAAGTACGTACTACGGCACTGCAAACAGCGGCGTGAAAAACAGTTTGTAGATATTTTATTATGTGTCAGTTACTCAAACTTTATATAGTCTACAAGGCATTAAACAGCATTAGACTTTGTTCGGAGCCCCGCTAGCAACCTTCTTCGTCAGACTTCGTGGCCCAGATTAGACAAGCAGCAGTCTACAATCTAGATCGACCCACGTGGTCTTTTACAGCGGGAATCACAAAGCGCGGCAACATTACGCAACGCTGACGACTGACTTCAACCAAAGGCTGCTTTTCTTTAATTAGGTCAGCATCGTATAATATGCAGGAAATTCACCAAAATATCATGGAACAGTTCGATCCCATAACCTAAATTAGATTCTTTGGTTTAAAGATACGTACTGGACCACTTTCGACACCTCATACCCTTGCAAAAAAATACCTCTAATAAAGTTATATGGCAAAGTAAACAATTAACCGAGTGGTGCATTAATTTGAATTTGCTTACCTCCCTGTACCACCGACTGACGTGTTGCCAGCACCACGTGCAGCAGCTTACTGAGCTCCCGGAGTCCCAAATCTGACCCCCCCCCCCTCCCTTCCAACAATCTGGCATCCTAGCACCGCAATAAAAGTTCTAAGAATCTCACGTTGCACCCATTGACCTACAAACAATAATTACTCTAACCAAGAACATGAATGGAAGTAGATCTAAACTTTATACAAGGTCTTTTCAAAATCCTTGCTTTATACAATCATCAAAGAATCCATGAAGAAGTCAAGTGGAGGGGCATTAATTAAATTATTCTATAATAGGCCTTCAGCAGGGTAGCCGCAACATGTCCCAAGTATTAATAGACAACAAGTGTTACGCATAATAAAATCATGGAGGTATTATATCTATAATACCTCCATGATAAAATTCACGGCTGTCCCATCACTTTCTGTCAGTGACAGACAATGTAAAACATTCCCATGACAAGCAAATGAAAACTACATTGTACTTACATCTGCTTATCACAACCCCCCCCCCCCCCCCCCCCCCCCAATTAAACTTTCAGGATGCAAGCACAGCCTGCAGTGTCAAGCTAGACGCTATTTCACGGCAAATATTAGATGCACATTTTTTTTCTCCAGGACAATAAATAGATAGATAATTTATTTTTGCCATACGACATACATAGGCCATGGCATAGGCCTATACATGATTTCATGTCTAAACATGACATAGTAACAAAAAAGTTGAGGTAAGGCACCCCCACCCCGTTTGCTGTTGGGGAAAAAGGAGGGAGGTGAACCACTCTAGATATGAAATCAATCCATGTTGGACATAAGTGCAAATAAGTAGAATACACTCCCGACATTAAAAACCTTGCACGTGTTACGAGTAGTACTACATTACACTTCATATCTTCCTAATTCCAAGCTGTTCAGTGGCATATTAAACCCTCTTTTATACTGAACACATTAGAAATATAGTACATCAGGGTTTCATTAGACAAAAATGTGTCCCTTGAGAATGAACCAAAGTGATATCCTTGTCCCAGGGACACATGACCAATAAATCTTGAGGTTTTTTTTGTTTTTATTTTTACAAGAGTTGAACCTTGTGTCAGCAGTACAGGGGTACTGGTGTCAGCTATAATGGTGTCACTAGGGTGAGTCACGTGACGGCGACCATGCATCTGCACCTCTGAAACAAGGTCCTCCACCCAGACATGATGATAAAATATAACACTCAAATTCCTTTCTCCCCCACCAATTTGTTGCTCCGTCCCAAATCTGGCAGACCCTCAGCGCCAGCGCCCTTCGCTCAGCACCATCCCCCTTAGTGGCATAACATTGCAAAGGGACTGCGTAGGAGACAGAGGGGGCTTCAATTTGAGGGGGGCATTTTTTTTTTTTAGTAAAATACAGTATGGCCATCGAACAAGTGATGTACAGGTAAAAAAAAAAAACATTAAAATAACATGACAATTTTATGAATTTCTATTTATAACATAGCCAACAGATATGAGAAGTATTGTACTTGATGTTTGATGACACAACTCAGTATTTCCCCAACTACCACCTAAATAATAATATAGTACATGATCAAACTAGATTTACGATGAAAATCTCCATTTAAAAGCAGAATTTTTGTCAAGTCAGCCTACATTTTTTGTCTATACTGACTAGTCATGTTCGACTAATGTGCGCGTAAATTAGTCACATGTTCATTTTTCATATTGAATAATATTATTGTCAAAACCAATTCACATTACATGAAATTGACTATGGCTTGGCAGATAAAGCTGACTAAATTTAGCCATCATGGAAAGAGTTATTGTGGACATAGACCAAATTGTCTCAGCAATGAATCTTACCTAGCCATTAAGATCACTAAACTTTGCACCAAGTGTGGTCTTAGTGGCGATGCTGCATGCAAACTTGAGCATGGATCATTTCGGGACAACCTCACAGTACTGACAACAGGTAGGCGAGGATGTCAATGGCTCAGTTGAGCACTATGTTAGTGTGAGATGATCAGATTGCTAACTGTGCCTCCTCCAATGTGATTGGACTCGCCATATGTTAGTCTTAGAGCACTATGTTAGTGTGAGATGATCAGATTGCTAACTGTGCCTCCTCCAATGTGATTGGACTCGCCATATGTTAGTCTTATTTCCCGAAACCCTATAGTCTATACTATTTGAGAAAGAAATTTTAAAATGACTCAAGTGTAAATTTACACAATTTCACATTATTTGGAAAGTCCATTTACACATTGAGTTAATGTGCTATGATGGGATCTTCCGACATGAAGAGAAATATTAAATATTTTATTTTTGACAAGTAACCTGCTAAAAATGGGCTCTAGAGGATCCAAGAACCTATAGATCAATGGTCTAATCTGGTAAACTCCCCTGCAGAACCTTCGAACACTTTCGGTGATAAGCCGAGAAAAACATTACATACGTACACACTACACAACTGTTGCTATCTGGTGGGTAAAAAAAAAAAAAAGCAGAAAAAAATTTGATATGAACGCCACTCACAGGAGGCTAAGAGATCGACCAGAACGAAATCTATTGACTTGCCTTTCTGAAATGACCGGATCGGAACTTGGTTGTCCTAATTAATATGCGCGGTCCTGATGCGCACAAACTTATTTTCCTCATCAGCTGTATGTATTAAGTCAGGCATTTGAAAAAATGCACTTCTCTTGAAACTGGTCAGTTGGAAATGCCACAAAATGCTTTTAGCAAGATTTTCATGAACAATTAATGAGCCACGCTATGACATCTTGCTCACCCCCAAAATTTTCACTTTTTAATCTTGTAACTAACATCAATGACTTCAATACAACACTCAACACTAGTACAACTTGTCAACTCTCAAACTTCAAACAAATTAGAGGGGCCAAAAACTAATTAAATTGGCAAAACATTATTACAAATCATCTGTTTGATGGGCAACACCCAATCACTTTAAATGTTTGGCTTTTTTTTTATGTTAAAATTCAAATAAATCACTTTAGCGACGCTAATGAACTTCATGGGATTTTAAACATACAACAGAAAATCGTTATTCTTCATCATTGATAAATTTGAATTTCTTTGATTTTGTTCAGACACTGAAATTTAAATGTCACCAAATTTCATTACAGTCGCTAACCATCTAGACAAATATTGCTACTTAGGCAATTCCTGAAAACTGTTTGGTGCAATAAAAATTAAATACCTCTGAATTTCATTCTATTAAATTTCTGGTGTGACATGACAGTAGCTATCCCAACTAGTTCCACAAATTAATTAATCAACCTTACATTCACGTTTATCATATATATATTTTAGGCATATTCAATATCTATCTATACCTATAGATTAGTACATTTATAATGTTCAAAAGACACAAGCAAAATATAAATGAATATCAGTTTATAATGTCATCCAAAATTTGAAATTATTTTGCTAAAAATGTTGCATAATACAACAGGCTTCCCTGCGGCCTCTCATGCACATATCATTATCATATTATATAGATATAATATGATTATGCAATGTGCATGAGAGGCCGCAGGAGTTGTAGTAAAATGATACTTTGTTGAAGTTTGATATTTTCATACATGTGGGTAATAACAACAACAAAATCGCGATCGTTCCGGTTGAGCAAACACATCGTTTTTCGTACGTACACAGTCATGTTTACCTTGCTACGCCGCCAAAGGCATTTTCTGTGACGTCATCAATAAAAGTTTTGCCAACTTTTGGCTTATTTTTTGTCAGCCCGGATCATGACGGCGCATTGATTTCTAACTTAAGCGCCACGGCCAATCACAGAGTTTGTTAGAGCTTGTTGCCTAGCAAATGACCTAGTAATTAAATAAGCTCTGCTCTGATTGGTCGAACGTTCATTTAGTTGGCTAGCTTTATGGAAAATCACGGCAATGGACGTAGCTCCCATGGAACATTCAAAACCATAGTTCTACTGCTTGTCTTGTCTTGAATCTCATAGAACTGATGATTAACAGTGTTCTAACGTGAGTTTCTTCAAATTTGTTGGGTAGATCTGTATTATCTTAAGTTAAGAATCATTTTTGCGTAAGTAGGTCATTATAGGATTTTGCGCATCATGGCCGCGCAGATTAATTAGGACAACATAGTTCGTCCGGTCATCTGAGAATAGCATGACAGTAGATTTTGTTTTTGGCCAATCTCTAAACATAAAAGCCCTACGGGCGGCCCCTACGGGGCCGCTCCTGCGGGCCATAATCATGCATCCTACATAAAGAATTACTATTTCTGGGAAACAGCTGACAACCATGCCAGCATTGGGTAACCCCCATACTATTTAGGCAAATTTGGGATCTTTTCAATGCTTCTCTTAGTCTTGGTAAAAATGCCATACTCGCAAGTTGCAACCTTATGAGACGATTGCTACACAATTGAAATCATATTCCTATTCGTCATTAATTCAAGCCTCTGTCACTACTACACTAGTGTCAGGGAAATCGATGTACCGTATACAAAAGTGGCAGCAGATCATTGACACTGTCTACCAGAGTAACCACGCGTTGCTGAATTACAAGTACTCTTAACAACTTACCATATGGTTTACAAAATATAACATGGAAACCATCAACAATACCTATTACATCAGCCTTATGCTTTGTGTATGTTACTTCCAAGGCTTGAAGGGACCAGTGAAAATCGGTCAATATGGCGGCGGCATACACAACAACCGTTCGACACAACTTTCCAAAGAAACCATAACTATGTATGGGAAACTTAGGTTAACTTCCGCAGCAGTTTCTATCAGAAAACACTGCCATCTAATGACATACATTACTTACACTGACTGACGCCCTTCCAAGAACTTGAAATGTTAGCACTTGATTAGAGGGAGCACGTTCCACACCTTATCATGAAGCTGAGAAAGACCGCGGAGCAAACCTTCTAAGTTCTATGCCTATTTCCCGAAAACCACAACAGTACATCAACATAATTATTATCCAATTGCTGTATCACTAACTTCTAGTATTAGATACTTTCAAACAATGTAAAGCAACTCACCTGATGACAGTTTTTTTTACAATTTTAGCCGTTAACTGCTGCACGCCGAAGTCCATCCACGATTTTAGACCGGATATAGCTTCGCTCATAGCGCATGCGCACACACCAGTTTTTAAAGCGAACATGTGGCCAAAGCGCGCGTAATCATTGGGGTTGGGTTCATTATAAATATATCGTGCCTCCACGCCAGCACGAGCTACTCATGATACATCGCAATAATCGAGCATTTTTTGCGATGTATTTCGATTATCGATAGGTGGCGCTGATGCAGCTAGTTGCTGCTGTCCTCTAGGAATAATGACTGTAATTAAGACTTGAGCAAGTTGAGGGGCTTGGGAGGTTAGCCTGGTCTGCCTGGCTATCAAATGTAAATCGTACGTAGTTACCTTCAATGCAATTTCATCATTTCTTTTTCAACTGATATTTGTTATCAATAGTGAAGTTTGTTAATTAATTTGTTCTGGATCATTAAATCATGTATCGTGATATATATGTATTGCAATAGAGGCATATATGCTCTCACAGCTTCTCACCTAGTTCATCCAAGCTCTCACGATACATACGTTTGAATATTGGACCGTGGGGGTGGTGTCGCGATATGCATTGGATCGCAACGTAATCATCATCTTTGCCCAGAGGCACGGTGCCCCCCCCCCTCCCCCTCAAAAAAAAAAAAAAAAAAAAAAAAAAAAAACGTATGCCTCAAAGACATAACGTAGTGCACAGAAACACCAATTGGAAAGCATATATATACAAGTGGGCCTAAACCCAGGAAAAAATGAAAATGACGTCTCAAGGTGATTGGCAGCCTGTTGTTTAGACACACTTTAATGGAAACAAGTAATTTCCCTAAAGGGGAGGATTGGTCTGGTAAATGAGAGCAGGGGGAACGATACTAACTACATGAATGTAGCAACAGCAGGTGTAAAATTGAAACATGTAGTTCATGCTAAAATAGCAGAAAAATTTAGCAACAGCAAGCTAATTTTCATTTAAACCAAATGTAATACACTGTAGCAGGCAATAGATTTTCTGTAATGAAAAATTGAATTGCATTTTGTGCAATAACTCCAATAGGACCTAGTTGGAGAATCACATATATGCAGGGGTACGCAATTGCAATACACTGACTGAGCAATGATCAGCGTCAGTTTTGATTGCTATATTTTATAAAACACCACCTTCAACTTTCAAAAAAAAAAAGACCTTTAAAGCTTTAAAATAATCAACAACAAAAAATGTGATGATTGCCTATGTGTTTATGGACTGAGCAGAAATATAGCAAAAATATATTAAAAAAATTACATTATTTCATCACATGTACTGCTTTATATTTCTAAAATGAATTCAGCTATCAATGGTTCGACCTCTTTGAGTTGGCTCACATTCACAGCTGGACATTGGACATAGCACCAGCTATTTCAATATGGTAAAAACTTCTAAAAACATGGAATGATTTCATCAATTTTGTATTTCTGGCATCCTGCAATGCCTAATTTTGTATTTCTGGCATTTTGCAATGCTTAATTTGGCTGCAGTGGTGGTGTTGGTGGATTAAGGCTTTACGTCCTGTATTTCTGCACCTGATGGGCTAATTAGGACAGGTAGGGACCATGGCAATGAGATGAAGGATGAAACAGACATCCAACATAGGTTCGACCGGGAATTGTTGGCTGCAGTGGTACTGCTGAACATGGATAACAGATATTGCAAAAAAGTGGCTGACTGAAACCACCTGCAGCAAGTAGACCCATGCAGAAACCACATCTATCAAGAACAATTTAAACCTATCTCAAGATGAAAACAACATTCTAAAATGAATATTTTGTCTACAGTAAATTTCCAGGGGGGGGGGGGGATATTTACATTATCATCTTCTACTTGCTTTGTAGGGGGCGGGGAGTTCCCCCCCCCCCCCTTCGATCTGCGCCCCTGCTAGAGCCCCTGGGCTTGGTGGCCACTAGCCACTATAGAGTTGATTGCAGGCCAGTTTCACATCATAGTGATACATGTCAACTGTAACAATATTTGAATGTAATATGCATCTGGGTACTTACAGAATATTAGGTGTGTGAACAATGAGGCCAAAAAAAAAAAAGATTTCTAGAGGTCATTCCCATTTACATTTTAATTTGCATTTGGGTAACTGTTCTAGAGTGCTAAAATTGAACCAAATATGGTGAAGTTTTCGGGTCCTTTTACACTTCATAGAAATTGATGTGTGTGTGTGTGTTATTGTTTAATGCCTCGTCAGCACCTGAATGGGCTATGTAGAGGCTCTCTAGGTTAAGATTGATAATCTATATTTGGCAGTAGAAACCAGAAGCATGTAAAAAATCAATAATTGTCTGTGTTGGATATCTTGTAAAGAGATGTTGTAAGGTAGTAGCTTGAAAAAAAGGTCTTCTAATGCGTTGTAAGTGGGTGCAATCTAATAAAATATGTTTGATTGTTAGTTGGTCATAGAAATTGATAGAAGAAAGGGCGAAGTTTGAATATGAAAATATGAGAAATGCATTAAGGCGGCGGTGAAAATAAAATGACCAGATTTGCAGAGGCTCTAGAAGTAATTTTCACGCCCAAGCCAGGGTATCTTCCTATGATAATATCTATTATAAAAATGCCCCCCCCCCCCTCTGGATTCGCCAGTGCCCCCCTCCCCTGAATCCGCCATGCAGTGCCCCTTCTGAAACATTACTCAAAAGGCTACTACACATTATGTGGAAGTGTTAAGTTATATATAGGCTAGTATTATCAGTAGTATGCACTATTAGTTTTCCGTTCTTAATGCCATTAATGTGAAAATGCAATGCAATGCAATCATATTTCTATCACGTTAAAGGGGAACACAAGGACATTTGCATGTTAATTCTAAAAGATCTATAGATGTAAAGAAATATATTGTAATGAAAAAAATAGTTAAAAAGTCATGTTTAGTGTGATTTTACGCCGATTTAGAGTGCCGTTTTCACTGTCCGCCGAAATTCTGGGGGCCGCCATTATTGCACACGGCACGCAAACTGGTGACGTCACTTATGGACTTTTGCTAGCTGCGCAGATTAAAATTAATCCATTTCATTGTTCATTGCAATTTAAAACGAACAGTGAAAAGATAGCATTAGTTGAATTTCTTTGGACTAATTGCAATGAAATGATTTGTATTTATGTAGGTATATTACAACACTCCTAAAAAAAAAAGACTGTACAATAGGCATATGATCATCATTATAATACAACAATGAAATACCATAAGATATTAACAACTATTCAAACAATTTTTGGATTTTATATATATGTATAAAATCCATAAAGTGTTTAAATATTTTAAACAATTTGTCTCTAGTAAATATAGCTTTTTTAATTCAATCATTTTGCTTGTTATACACCATTAGAAAGATTATGTCTATCAGGAAATAAGCAATTTCAAAATAACATTTCAGACATTTTATTATTTAACAACATTTCTTTTATTAACCCCTACATGTATTAAAGGCTAATCCAAATATACAGGTTTATTATATAACTACATATAATTTATTATATAACTATATAGTCTTATAATAATAATAATAGGTTTTTTTTATAGCACTAGATTCAATAAAATTGCAGAATACTCTAGATTGTTTTTTTTACATCTTAATATACAATTTTTCATGAAATTTCATTGCTCGGCCTGGTCACAATCAACCTGTACTCTGGGTGAGCACGGAGGTCTAATCATGAGAGTCTGATGAATACTTTTTAACGAAATTATCCAATGTAAGCCTTTTTTAACTCAATGGGTGCTATGTTTTTATAAATATTTTGCTTTTGATTTATACACTTTGTGATTTTCTATACTCTCCATGTGATTTTGTATTATAGGCTACATTGATTTATGAATCTAATACCTGCCACTCTAAAATACTCAGAATTTTAATTTTTTTTTTAGTACTCAGTTATCCAAACTTTCAAAGTCATTGTTTTTCACCTCGAGATATGGGGTATAGAGGCCGTCATTTATGCATGGATAATTAATTGCATTGTCTCAAATTGTTCAATTTACCTGACACTTGGTGAGAACTGTGACATACTCTTAGTATAACAAGTTCAAGTGCAATTAACACCTGTTAGTGAAAATTTGACTGAAATGCATGGCCTTTAGAATAGTACAACAGTGACGTATTTCCGGTTTGTGCAAAACACCGGGAATCTCGAAAATGGCGGCCTCCGTAGTTCACAACACAGACCTAATTAATGGAGGATATTACTTTACCAGGGCATATATACAAGTTACGAATAGCGGGGATGTGTTTCTATGGACCCAAGCTAACTTCTGAGAGGTAAAGTGCTGAAGGTGTTAGTTCCCCTTTAATATGGCATTGCCTATCTTCAGGTTTCTTTTGGAGAGAGCTTTACTTTTTCACAAGTTATGGTCATATGTAACCTATATAATTTTAAAGCAAATTTTTATGATGTACTTCTTCATCTCCATCATTGAATTTTCATGAGCCAGAAAAAGAATTTATAGATGTGGTGTCTTGTTCTGTGATGCTGGCATTCTTCACAGGTTAACAGATATACCACACAAGCAAATTCATGCCCCTCCCCCCCCCCCCCCCGTACCATCCTTAATGTCTATTAAAGGTAGGGCTGCAAATATTATTCAACTCAAAGGCAATCCATACACCACAAAACTTGCATAATATTTTATGGGTGTATTGAGGTTGCTTGACAAATGACACTTATATACTAAAGAGCTTGTCACTAGGTTGGCCTTTGATAGTAAGAAGTCCAAGATTGTCATGAAATCTTACCACGACAGACTCACTAGAATTGTCTACATTTCAGGGGATTAGGCAGCTTGACCATCCTTTAGATCCCTAACCTATGTCCATGTTCCTGCAGTTATTGTTTAGGTTCAATGAGGACAACTCACAAAACAACTGAAGAGGAAACTTGAAGTGGCAGAAATGAAGATGTTGAGATGGTCTAAAGGAGTCACCCTGATGGACAGGGTACAACATTTAATGATATTGCAAGGAAGGTCTGGAGGGAGCAAGCTTGAGTAGTCAGCTGATAAAAGGAGGTGATTTGGGCATGTGTGGAGGAGATGAGCACTACCAAGGAAAGAGAGTATTTTCACACCAGCATCTCCCGTCTCCACCTGCTCCTTTATTTTTATAGGGTTATGGTTAAAACCAACCAAACCACCTTGGGTGTGCATAATCCATCCCCTTTTTGTGGATTGTTGACATGCTTCAAAGTGACTTTCATGTCAATTATTGTGATGCTTCCCAAGAAAATTAGGCCATTGTTTTGTTCTCCTTGAGATGGATCAGTGTACAATCATTGTTCTTGGAAGTCAATACACTCCTATCTTATTTTCTTTTATTTTTTCTTCATAAAAACAACTATGTTGATGCCATCCTTAAGCGGCTTTGGGACTGCGTTCTGACACTGGACAGCCACCTTTTTGGTAGCATAATCAAGCAACCTGATCCATGGGAGGGATCACTTCTGCTGCTGACCTAAATTTTTAAGATCAGTGAAGTTGGCTACCCGAACCTAGCTACCTGACAGCTACCCGGCAGCTACCTGAAGGTGTAAAGTTAGCTACCCGAACCCAGCTACCTGACAGCTACCTGGCAGCTACCCGAACTTTCCATGTATATAACTCAAAAACAGTTGAGTGTAATTTTTCCGTTTTTGCACCAAAAGATACTTAGGGCAAAGGTTTACGTTCTAGAATTTTTTCGGAATTTTCCGAGTACGTCGAAGATGTGATAAATCAAAATAATTGAAAAAATGACGTTTTTTACCGTAACGCAAACGGTAGCTTTTTGGAGTGTCCGGTTGAGAAAGCGCCGGTAGAAAACAAAAATTAACTTTTGTGTCTAACTTTTAGCATAGACAAAACTAGTCTTTGCAACCCTTAAAGGGGTCAAATTCATTAGTACTTTCGGGTAGCTGCCAGGTAGCTGGAATTTGGCTCGCCTCTTTTTTGCCACCCTCTCGTAAACGGTTTCACGGATCTTTACCGTTTTTGACACAAAGATACATTTGGCATAGGTCTACATTTTAGAATTTTTCCAGAATTTTCCAAAGGGTTACGGCTCTGAAATATCAAAAAAACTCAAAAACAACCTCTTTTGCCGTAGCTGCGATTGTAAATTTACCGGTTGACCGGTTGGGACAGTACCAGTAAAAAACAAAAATTAACTTTTGTATCTAACTTTTGCAATATGTAAAACTGACCTGTGCACCCGTTAAGTGGGTGTAATTAGGCCTTAGATTCGGGTAGCTGCCAGGTAGCTAGCTTCGCTATCGCATATTCCTCGAAAACGGTCAAACGTGATTTTTCCGTTTTTGCGCCAAAAGATACTTAGGGCAAAGGTTTACGTTCTAGAATTTTTTTGGAATTTTCCGAGCACGTCGAAGATGTGATATATCAAAATAATTGAAAAAATGACGTTTTTACCGTAACGCAAACGGTAGCTTTTTGGAGTGTCCGGTTGAGAAAGTGCCGGTAGAAAACAAAAATTAACTTTTGTGTCTAACTTTTAGCATAGACAAAACTAGTCTTTGCAACCCTTAAAGGGGTCAAATTCATTAGTACTTTCGGGTAGCTGCCAGGTAGCTGGAATTTGGCTCGCCTCTTTTTTGCCACCCTCTCGTAAACGGTTTCACGGATGCTTACCGTTTTTGACACAAAGATACATTTGGCATAGGTCTACATTTTAGAATTTTTCCAGAATTTTCCAAAGGGTTACGGCTCTGAAATATCAAAAAAACTCAAAAACAACCTCTTTTGCCGTAGCTGCGATTGTAAATTTACCGGTTGACCGGTTGGGACAGTACCAGTAAAAAACAAAAATTAACTTTTGTATCTAACTTTTGCAATATGTAAAACTGACCTGTGCACCCGTTAAGTGGGTGTAATTAGGCCTTAGATTCGGGTAGCTGCCAGGTAGCTAGCTTCGCTATCGCATATTCCTCGAAAACGGTCAAACGTGATTTTTCCGTTTTTGCGCCAAAAGATACTTAGGGCAAAGGTTTACGTTCTAGAATTTTTTTGGAATTTTCCGAGCACGTCGAAGATGTGATATATCAAAATAATTGAAAAAATGACGTTTTTTACCGTAACGCAAACGGTAGCTTTTTGGAGTGTCCGGTTGAGAAAGCGCCGGTAGAAAACAAAAATTAACTTTTGTGTCTAACTTTTAGCATAGACAAAACTAGTCTTTGCAACCCTTAAAGGGGTCAAATTCATTAGTACTTTCGGGTAGCTGCCAGGTAGCTGGAATTTGGCTCGCCTCTTTTTTGCCACCCTCTCGTAAACGGTTTCACGGATGCTTACCGTTTTTGACACAAAGATACATTTGGCATAGGTCTACATTTTAGAATTTTTCCAGAATTTTCCAAAGGGTTACGGCTCTGAAATATCAAAAAAACTCAAAAACAACCTCTTTTGCCGTAGCTGCCATTGTAAATTTACCGGTTGACCGGTTGGGACAGTACCGGTAAAAAACAAAAATTAACCTTTGTATCTAACTTTTGCAATATGTAAAACTGACCTGTACACCCGTTAAGTGGGTGTAATTAGGCCTTAGATTCGGGTAGCTGCCAGGTAGCTAGCTTCGCTATCGCATATTCCTCGAAAACGGTCAAACGTGATTTTTCCGTTTTTGCGCCAAAAGGTACTTAGGGCAAAGGTTTACGTTCTAGAATTTTTTTGGAATTTTCCGAGCACGTCGAAGATGTGATATATCAAAATAATTGAAAAAATGACGTTTTTTACCGTAACGCAAACGGTAGCTTTTTGGAGTGTCCGGTTGAGAAAGCGCCGGTAGAAAACAAAAATTAACTTTTGTGTCTAACTTTTAGCATAGACAAAACTAGTCTTTGCAACCCTTAAAGGGGTCAAATTCATTAGTACTTTCGGGTAGCTGCCAGGTAGCTGGAATTTGGCTCGCCTCTTTTTTGCCACCCTCTCGTAAACGGTTTCACGGATCCTTACCGTTTTTGACACAAAGATACATTTGGCATAGGTCTACATTTTAGAATTTTTCCAGAATTTTCCAAAGGGTTACGGCTCTGAAATATCAAAAAAACTCAAAAACAACCTCTTTTGCCGTAGCTGCGATTGTAAATTTACCAGTTGACCGGTTGGGACAGTACCGGTAAAAAACAAAAATTAACTTTTGTATCTAACTTTTGCAATATGTAAAACTGACCTGTACACCCGTTAAGTGGGTGTAATTAGGCCTTAAATTCGGGTAGCTGCCAGGTAGCTAGCTTCGCTATCGCATATTCCTCGAAAACGGTCAAACGTGATTTTTCCGTTTTTGCACCAAAAGGTACTTAGGGCAAAGGTTTACGTTCTAGAATTTTTTCGGAATTTTCCGAGCACGTCGAAGATGTGATATATCAAAATAATTGAAAAAATGACGTTTTTTACCGTAACGCAAACGGTAGCTTTTTGGAGTGTCCGGTTGAGAAAGCGCCGGTAGAAAACAAAAATTAACTTTTGTGTCTAACTTTTAGCATAGACAAAACTAGTCTTTGCAACCCTTAAAGGGGTCAAATTCATTAGTACTTTCGGGTAGCTGCCAGGTAGCTGGAATTTGGCTCGCCTCTTTTTTGCCACCCTCTCGTAAACGGTTCCACGGATCTTTACCGTTTTTGACACAAAGATACATTTGGCATAGGTCTACATTTTAGAATTTTTCCAGAATTTTCCAAAGGGTTACGGCTCTGAAATATCAAAAAAACTCAAAAACAACCTCTTTTGCCGTAGCTGCGATTGTAAATTTACCGGTTGACCGGTTGGGACAGTACCGGTAAAAAACAAAAATTAACTTTTGTATCTAACTTTTGCAATATGTAAAACTGACCTGTGCACCCGTTAAGTGGGTGTAATTACGCCTTAGATTCGGGTAGCTGCCAGGTAGCTAGCTTCGCTATCGCATATTCCTCGAAAACGGTCAAACGTGATTTTTCCGTTTTTGCGCCAAAAGATACTTAGGGCAAAGGTTTACGTTCTAGAATTTTTTCGGAATTTTCTGAGCACGTCTAAGATGTGATAAATCAAAAAAATTGAAAAAATGACGTTTTTTTACCATAACACAAACGGTAGCTTTTTGGAGTGTCCGTTTGAGAAAGCGCCGTAATGAAACAGAACAAACTTTTGTGTGTAACATTTAGCGTACACGGAACTGGTCCACTCTCTTTCACATTCATACTCTGGTTAATATTTTTTTTCCTACATCTTGATGCATTGTGTAGTTCTGCAGTCACTGTAAGTAAAGAGGTTTTTTTATGACAGTTTTTTTCACAGACAATTAGAAAATCCATAATGCATTTAAAATGCAATGCAAATGCGGCATTTGTAACTGTCTCTGCTCGGGATCCTTGAATCTTCATACTCAGTCACCTATGTAGATTGCTTCACAAAAAGCATAAAAATATCCTAATTGTTTGGATTTGTTTTCCTCTGTGTTGTAATTCTAATGACTTTCACAAAATGGACAAATACTCTTAAAGATTAAATGAGTCTATGGGTATAAATTGAGTATGAATTATTGTATGAAAGGGGGAAAGAACTTTTGTTCTCAGTTTGTGATGTCCATGATGTCCTTGTCAACATTTTGGTTTCCAGATGAAAGCAAAAGTTACCGGGGGAGTATCGCATTGTGGCTTAGTACGTAGGCGAACATAGCTGTGCGACAGCTTCTTATTGTTTTTGGGCTGTAATTTTATCCTACGCTGGCATTATTTGCCGATCACATTGACTTGAATCATCAGAAGAGGTTCTAGCCACAAGATGCAGCCCTCCGAAAATGGCGGGAAATGCTATCTATCTATAACTTTTTACTTTCATCAATCAGACTATGCTTAAAATGATAAAAATTGTTTAGATTTAGATCTGTGAAAATAGCTGTCATAAAACCTTTACTTACAGTGACTGCAGAACTACACAATGCATCAAGATGTAGGAAAAAATATATTAACCAGAGTATGAATATGAAAGAGAGTGGAGCAGTTCTGTGTACGCTACAAGTTAGACACAAAAGTAAATTTTTGTTTTCTACCGGTGCTTTCTCAACCGGACACTCCAAAAAACTACCGTTTGCGTTACGGTAAAAAACGTCATTTTTTCAATTATTTTGATATATCACATCTTCGACGTGCTCGGAAAATTCCGAAAAAATTCTAGAACGTAAACCTTTGCCCTAAGTATCTTTTTGCGCAAAAACGGAAAAATCACGTTTGACCGTTTTCGAGGAATGTGCGATAGCGAAGCTAGCTACCTGGCAGCTACCCGAATCTAAGGCCTAATTACACCCACTTAACGGGTGCACAGGTCAGTTTTACATATTGCAAAAGTTAGATACAAAAGTTAATTTTTGTTTTTTACCGGTACTGTCCCAACCGGTCAACCGGTAAATTTACAATGGCAGCTACGGCAAAAGAGGTTGTTTTTGAGTTTTTTTGATATTACAGAGCCGTTACCCTTTGGAAAATTCTGGAAAAATTCGAAAATGTAGACCTATGCCAAATGTATCTTTGTGTCAAAAACGGTAAAGATCCGTGAAACCGTTTACGAGAGGGTGGCAAAAAAGAGGCGAGCCAAATTCCAGCTACCTGGCAGCTACCCGAAAGTACTAATGAATTTGACCCCTTTAAGGGTTGCAAAGACTAGTTTTGTCTATGCTAAAAGTTAGACATAAAAGTTCATTTTTGTTTTCTACCGGCGCTTTCTCAACCGGACACTCCAAAAAGCTACCGTTTGCGTTACGGTAAGAAACGTCATTTTTTCAATTATTTTGATTTATCACATCTTCGACGTACTCGGAAAATTCCGAAAAAATTCTAGAACGTAAACCTTTGCCCTAAGTATCTTTTTGCGCAAAAATGGAAAAATCACGTTTGACCGTTTTCGAGGAATATGCGATAGCGAAGCTAGCTACCTGGCAGCTACCCGAATCTAAGGCCTAATTACACCCACTTAACGGGTGCACAGGTCAGTTTTACATATTGCAAAAGTTAGATACAAAAGTTAATTTTTGTTTTTTACCGGTACTGTCCCAACCGGTCAACCGGTAAATTTACAATGGCAGCTACGGCAAAAGAGGTTGTTTTTTAGTTTTTTTTATATTACAGAGCCGTTACCCTTTGGAAAATTCTGGAAAAATTCTAAAATGTAGACCTATGCCAAATGTATCTTTGTGTCAAAAACGGTAAAGATCCGTGAAACCGTTTACGAGAGGGTGGCAAAAAAGAGGCGAGCCAAATTCCAGCTACCTGGCAGCTACCCGAAAGTACTAATGAATTTGACCCCTTTAAGGGTTGCAAAGGCAGGTTTTGTCTATGCTAAAAGTTAGACATAAAAGTTCATTTTTGTTTTCTACCGGCGCTTTCTCAACCGGACACTCCAAAAAGCTACCGTTTGCGTTACGGTAAGAAACGTCATTTTTTCAATTATTTTGATTTATCACATCTTCGACGTACTCGGAAAATTCCGAAAAAATTCTAAAACGTAAACCTTTGCCCTAAGTATCTTTTGGCGCAAAAACGGAAAAATTACACTCAACGGTTTTTGAGTTATATACATGGAAAGTTCGGGTAGCTGCCAGGTAGCTGTCAGGTAGCTGGGTTCGGGTAGCTAACTTTACACCTTCAGGTAGCTGCCAGGTAGCTGTCAGGTAGCTAGGTTCGGGTAGCCAACTTCACTGATCTAAATTTTTAAGGAGAGCAGGGGCTTAGCTCAGTGGTAGCACACTGGGCTGCTAATCCTCAGTTCAAATCCAGCCCATGTTTGAAGGTTGCTTCATCATTCGCCTCCTGCCTGTCCTGATCAGCCATATCTGGTGCAACACATATGGGACGTAAAGCCAACCCACCCTTCAAGTTTAAGGCCTTGGATTGTATACATGATTTACTGAAGTTCAGTAATGACTTTGGTTTAGCATGCCATTCTTAGTATTTCCTTAAAGGTATCCCAACGTTGGACAAATCCCTATAGTTCCCAAACCTTCACTTTGCATTTTTAGCCACACTTATGTAATATATTGTAGCTAATTTTACACAGCTATTTTATGTAACAGTCATGAGTACATCAATGTGACCAGCAACATGATGCAAAGCAGCAAAGTTAGAATGTTTGGTTGAACTACTTGGAAATTTGTGGATGCAAGTGTTCTCGTTCTGATGCCTGAATGTTAAATTAATACAATCCACAGAGTATTCAATCTAAAGAAACACACTTTCAATGTAAATCATAATTCCAAACATTAATCTGAAATTTTATGCTTTAAACCATACCATTTGAGACAGGTATATAGCTTCCGAATCGACTCAATACCAGGCCATGGTTTATCATTTGTAACTGAAGTATTGGCACCTCAGTAATGTAATATTAAGAACTGTACTCTAAGAGCTATAATGTAATAACATAGGTATTTTCTTATGACATAATAACCAGCATTTCAAGATGATAATCTGTGTATGCACTTCAATTAAACAATTGCTGAGTAAGAGAGCGATTTATTTTCAAGCAATACATTTACAATTCATATAAATTTGTATCTAAGGCATACCTTGCCTGGGGAAAATTGCAGACTTAGAAGTCTGTGTTGCAATCACCCTGGTAATTGTTGCACATTCTGTTAATTTCACAATAATTATTACATAATATTTTATTTAAGAGCTTTTAGCAATTAAATAAACATTTTATTGACTTTTTGTATGGGCTTAGTCCTGTTATTTGTAAATGAAGTTGTGAAAGGTTGAAATAATGGGCGAAATTACTTTTTTTTATAAAATTTATTTCAAATCCTTATAATTTCTATCCCGTGCATAGTTCCTACACTGCCAACATAACTCAAATGAAATTTGGAAGTTTTGCTGAACAAAATGGTATATAGCTTATAATTTCATCACTAAAGTCCCCCGGCTTTCTGCTTCATTTTAATTGGTCCCTAACTATATTTAGGTTCTGAATTTGAGGCAGTCATTATACCAATTTCTTTAATATAACATTGCATCACAACATCACAATAATTGATAAATTGGAAAAAATACAAAATAATATAAATATAAACTATTATTGAGTTAAAAATATATCAAAATCGAAAACATGTCAGTTATTGAAAATTACTTACATTTCACTTACCACGTACACAGAGCTTTCTTTGCTAAATATCACTTTGAGAGCGTCAGATTTTGACAGGCTGATCAACATTAAGCAGTTCACTGAGGTGGAACTAGACATCTAATCACATCCAGTTAAGCCAATCAAACTAAGTGAAAACATGACGTACCAAGCCAGTTAGTGAAATAGTAATTAAGCACCAGTGAATAATTAAAACATTTATACTCCACTTAGACTGGTTAGCCTTGTTCTGAGGGGGCAATCAACGAAACTTTATATATAGTTAACTCCCGGCCTGACTGTAAACTGAATTTGTTTTGGGCAATAAGGGCTTAGTAAACATGCCTAATGGAGTACAAGTTAGTTAGGTAACTCCAGACTATGAGAGACATAACTATTACATAATACCTGAGTCTGTAATTACTGTACTCTTATTGTCTTTTGTCTAGTACTCAGTGTCTATGTGAACCTCAAGCCTGCCAGGTCATGCTGAATAAGCAGCTAAAATAACTTCAGATCCCACAGCCGTTTCTCCTGCTATCATTGTTCAGATTCATCGGAAAAAATCAGTCCACTGGTTGAAGATTTTCCTGAAATTATCTGGCCTCTTCATGAACTTGATTTTACCGGGACTTGTATCATGGAGTTATATGAAGTTTAATTGTGTAACCTGAGGCATCAGTGTCCTGTTGTCCAGCAACCAGTAATCGGGAGTAAATTGCATCATGGGAAGAAGATTAATTTATTAGATGGTGATCTCTTCAACGAAATACACTGTACTGAAATTTTTTTCACAAATTTATAGTTTCAGGAAGGATATCTGTACTGAAAATAATTTGACTAAGATATCCGACGAAAATCTATGGAACAAGTTGGTCAGTCGTCGTAAATACTGCAGGCCCATAGCCATTGACTACAAGTTAGTCTTTTTGACTTCAGGCGCGCAAGAAATTGACAAAGGCTACCTTAATTAAATAAAAAAAACGCGATTGGGAGATTTTTTTTCATTCTGGACATCTTCAAATTGCTAAAAAGTAAGTTGCTTACTTAATAGCGAACTTTCTGGTCAGGAACGTTCCATCGATTTGGTCAAGACTATTGGACTATTTTCTCCAGTTCTGACTTAATCGCCAAAAATGGAGACATTGAAAGTTTTTGGTTCATTTTTCAGCAGTGGATCGACCTCTGTCATCCACGAATGAGTCCAGTGATGAACAGTGTATGATATGTTTTTGGGACCATTCCGCACTTGAGAATCTGTGTATTGCTTGCAGATTTGTTCTGCTTTTTTAGGATTTTTCTTGGTGTTAAACTTGCCAGCCATTGCTTTACAATCGTTAGCATATTTTGCCAGGTGCCTGGGATCAGCCTTCGGTTGGAAAATGTCTTCATTGGGTAGATGGGGCAAATTGCTGGAAGTGCTTTTCGAAATGGCCTTGTAAGCATCATTTGCCAATACTGGTCCAGTGGCAACCACAGGATTAGCATTTTTGTGTCTGTCATTCTGAGTCAATGAGTCGATGACATACTTAAAGAAAGGGTGTCTTGGACGACATGCCATAAACGCATTTGATAATAACTGGGCCTCATCATTGTAAAATATTAGTGAATGGATTGCGGGTTCCAAACTAAATAAACAATCATGTTCAGCAATCTTGGCGTCTAAGGGCTTCAAGCATTCCATGTCTGTGTCAGCGTATACGCCACCAAATTCATACATTAAAAAGTACCTGGAAAGTAATGCAAATAATAAATATTAGTCTGCTTGACTGGAATCAGGCCCGGCCAATTTTAGTGGTCAATTTTTGAACAGACTGACATTAATGTTCTCTTGGCATCATCACATGCTAAAAGGCGATGTTTAATTATAATAATAATTGCCTATTAATCAGTATATTGCCTAAATAG
Organism: Alitta virens; assembly: GCA_932294295.1. Taxonomy (NCBI): domain Eukaryota; kingdom Metazoa; phylum Annelida; class Polychaeta; order Phyllodocida; family Nereididae; genus Alitta; species Alitta virens. The sequence continues at coordinate 41,976,930 of OW028575.1, forward strand.
TATGTACTACAGCTTAATTGCACATTTACGTTTAAATGGCTTTGAAAAGTATTCCTTGACTTGTTCCATGTGAGAAAAACAATGTACCTTTACCAAACAATGCTTTTGTGCTTCTTACCTGAAGACATCAGACCTCTGTACACCATATTTATAGCCATGGAAAACCTGTTGGAAATCTGGATATCTGGTGACGATGAACTTCTTGATGTCTTCATCAGTCCAGAACCAATATTGCCAGGTGGGACTGAGCTTCCGCCACGATTGCATCCAATGCTGCCAGAGCAGAAAAGATGCAGTTAGTTTTAAAAGGTGATGAATTTAGGTTGCACGCTCACAAAAGCCAAAGTAGGTTTTTCCTACAAGTGGAGCATAGCCCAAAATTTACTCATATAAAGGAGTAAACGTCTACCTTATGAGGAGTAAAATATACCCTTTGTAGGTAGTAAGTTACTCTTAAGTTACGTCATATGTGAGTCCAGGACTCTTATTGGTTGAGGGACTGCCTTAAGCAATAGGACTCCTTGATTCACATGAAGTTATCTGAAGCTTAGCTTCAAACTCTATGAGATTGGTTTCCACGTCAATGGAATTGTAATAGATGTCCTACCTTATAATAAACTGACACTAATTCTGTCTTGCTTGTCTGGTGAATGATGTGAGGTACTTTGGTCAACTTGTCGAACTCTGCCAGCTCCTTGTACTTATCCTTGGGACCAAGAATAATCTTTGGTCGTACTTCGGCTGCTGTGTTTTGTCGCTTGCTATATTTGTTGATGAATGGATAACTTTGAAAGAAACCTTTCGTCCCTTCTGTTGGCTTTGCAGATGATTTACTTGGAGTAGCAATTGTTGTCCAATTCAAATTTGACTCAGAAGAGTTTTTCATTAAATTCTCACTAACACCACTTCCATGTCTCTTTGTAAAATAACTGCAGTGACTGAAAATAAGAGCTGCCGACACGAATACCAATAGGCAGTGAACAGGTTTGCCTGTAATGAAACAATTATTGATTAACCAGGAGAGAATCAGATCTCTTCTGAGAATATAGGAACATTCATTGTGATGAACCCAGCTGGTTCTTTTAACAACTACAGACCAATTTCTGTTCTCCCAGTCATGTCGAAAATATTTGAGAAGTTAATGTTTAACAGAGTTATTGACTTTTTCAATTCAAGAAATCTATTATACTCATTACAATTTGGCTTTCGAGAACTTCATAACACTTCAACAGCTTTAGTATATTTCGTCGATAGTATTATTTCAGCTTTAAATGATGGAAACTATATTATTGGAATTTTTATTGACTTAAGCAAGGCCTTCGACACGGTTAATCATAAAATATTGCTAGCTAAGTTATACAAATATGGTTTACGGGGGGTGGCATATGATTGGTTTGTCAGTTACTTGTCCAATAGATTTCAATACACAACTTTTAAAAATACGAATTCTGATAAGCTGAAAATAAAATGTGGGGTTCCACAGGGGTCCATTTTGGGACCCCTGTTATTTATTATATATATTAACGACCTTGTAAATGCTTCTGGCAAACTATTTCCACTGATGTATGCAGATGACACTAGCCTTTATATTACTGGAAATGATTTGTATAATCTTGTCAGTAGTGTTAATAACGAATTACATAAAGTAGTAACTTGGATGAGAGTAAATAAACTTTCTGTTAATATAGATAAAACATGTTACATAATTTTCAGACCAAAAAGAAAAACTGTACCAGGCGATCTACCACCAGTCATACTGGACGGCAAACAGCTGTTGAATGATAAATCTATAAAATTTTTGGAGGTTATACTTGATAATACTGTATCATGGGTTGAACAAATCAAAAGTATAGAAAATAAGATTTCAAAATGTATTGGAATTATTTCAAAAGCTCGAAAATCTTTGAATAGTAACACTTTATTAACTCTGTATTATAGTTTTATTTATCCTCACCTGATGTATTGCATAGATTCATGGGGCAGTGCTTATGAAACATATTTACTGCCAATTCTAAAGTTACAAAAGAAAGTGCTAAGATTAGTTAATAATGTTCCTAGAATATTTGAGTCAAAGGTCTTGTTTTCTGAATTGAAAGTTCTATCTGTAAACAAATTATACAAATATTCTGTGGCAATATTTATGTTTAAATATAAGACAGGTAAATTGCCTCGTGTTTTTATAGAATTCTTTTGTTTAAATGCTTTCATATACAATACTGGAGGTCAAGGTTTATTCCAGATTCCTGTGTGCACATCAGTATTATCGCAAAAGAGAGTTAGATATACAGGGGTGAAGGTATTTAATATCCTTAATGATAAAATAGATCGAAAATGTAGTCTTAAGTTGTTATAAAAGAAGGTTAAAGTTTTTTCTACTTCAGTGTAATGATCCGTTATGGTAATAATTATAAAATATTCACATGTTATTGATATCATTTTTATTTATACAATTGTCATTCAGTTTATTGATGTTGTTTCTATAATATTTCTTTTTTTTTGTTTTTCTATTTTTCACTCCAGAAAATGTCAAGATACATGAATGTTGCACTGTGTTATCAATAGCTACACTTGTGTTACCAGATGGCTATCAGTTGGTCTTAATGGGATTGAATTCACTAAAGGGGGGGGGGGGGTTAGGGTGAGAGTTCTGCATTGCAACTAAGAATGTTTTTGTTGTTCGATTTCTCAGATTAGCAAATACGTGAATCACAGGTGAATTGCATAACTTATAGATTGCAGCCATTCTAAATTGAATTATAGATAGATAGAGCTACTACATTTTTTAACAGCTTATTTTATAAGGATAACTCAGTAAATGTACTGGTTTCCAGTAATTTTACTGAGATAGTTAGATAGATTCTGTGCATTGCTGATAACATTTCTTTCAGACAAGATTATATGTCCCTGGGGGCACCTGGAGTCCAAAGTTGAATTAAAATGAATTTCGACCTACTCCATGCATGTTGTTCCGTTCCGCTAAATACAGTTATCCAATGGGATAACTGTACTTCACGGAACGGAACGACAATAATTGTTATTAGCAAAAATAAATAAAATAAATGGTGTTAGCAAAGAATTTATTGTCATGTTGTTCCGTTTCGCAAAATACAGTTATCCAATGGGATAACTGTACTTAACGGAACGACAATTTTTTTTTATTGCAATTTTCTTAAGGTGCTGCACTGCACTTCTCACATTAAACACAGCTGTAAGTGCTAATTTGACAGTTGTTATTTATATCCATCTTATATTTGGTAGATGTTGTGAGTAACTCTGAAAATTCGAGGCAAATAATTTCTGCTGTTGTGATTTTATAAATGAACAGCAGAAAAAGGGCATTTTTCTGCTGATTTTAGTTTGACATTTTGAAGCTGTTTATATATCAATGATTGATTTCAATAATTCGTGCTTATAATTAAATCTTCTAAAGTAACATTTTCTAATGTACATTTAGTTGAGATTATGAAATAAAATAGTTTTGTATTTATTCTTTGCTCCGCCTGTTCGCTGTTCATCTAAAAAAAAAAGCGAGACTCCATACTGATAACAAGGATCATAGGCCTAATAAGAATAACAATGTACTGAATTTGAGGGTTTTACATGTAAAACATTAAAAAAAAGTGTTAAATTGTGTTACATCCTCTCTGAGGAAAAGACAGGTAACTGGCTAGTACAGATGGGTGACACCAAGGAAGTTGAGACTTTTTAAGGATTAAGAAAACGGCAAAAATATAACACTTGGGACATGTCACATTTTAGCGCTCATTATTTTGCACCAGGCCCATGGAGACAACTCCCATGCTTTGAACCCAATTAAAACGTCTGGAATACCCAATAAAAACCTAATTCAGATTCCAGGATTGATGGAGAACAACCCATGAAAGCAGCAGCATCAGTTGCACAACTAGCAGTGGCTGGGCAGGGTGAGGCAAACACCAGCAGCATCAGCAACTTCAGCGGCAGCAATTGCCGGTGTGCAAGATAAATAATTGAACAGTACTCTGTGTGTGACATTGATGTCAGTCAGTCAGCTTTTGTTAAATTATAAAATCATGTTTATATATATATGAGAAAAGGGCTTATGTTGTTTGTTACTGACGCACATCCCAACTTTAAGCCGGGCTCACATTATGCGAATTTGTCGCCCGACACGGGGGTCAACTGGCGATTTTTGCGCGGATCTGTCGACGCTGCAGATGAGTGCTTAAAGCAGTTATCGGGGGTAATAAATGATGCTTCTTTGTTTCATTAAGAATTGCAGTTATCAGCAATGTGCCCCCTGTAAATCCAATTGGTATTAGCTGAAGTTGGTGAGGGTAAATTGCAATCAATAATTAAATTGCTATATAATTTTATAATTTTCCCAATGCAGTTCAATCTAACTACTTTTCAGTGCTGTTTTAGGCAGCTGTCATAAACATTATTGCAACCTTATGATTCTCAATACTATTAGGAGTATTAATACCTAAATTTTCTGAGATTTTGCAACATGATGTAAAACACAGGCAATACAGCAAAGTTATTCTTATTAACTTGAACATCATTTGAGCATGTATCAAGCACTAAATGGCTGCACTAATTTATTATAAATATACTGGATTTCAATCAAACAATTTCCCTTGGTGAATACATAAGAAATGCAAACCTCACAATAAGACCTTGGTTAGAATAGACATACTAATAGTGAGGTCTTAATAGTGTGGCCACTGAATAGCCTTTAAATACTGTGAATGAATATTTTGGCAGTGTATATGCCATAAATATTCATTCACAGTATAAAGGCTATTCATGTTCATAGACCTAAATGACAGTTAAAGATAGCATGTATAGTGACTCCATGAAGATAGGGAAATTATAAATATAAAACAAATACATAAAGAAGGTGCTCAGAAATATGCTGTAGTTTTATAGTTAACACTATTTAACAGTAATTTAATGTCTTCCTTCTAGACACCTGGAATTCATCATTATTTTTCTGTTTAGCTAATAACATGACACAGGCACACAAGTGACTCCTTATTTAGTATCATGTTGTTAAATTGCCATTTAGTTTGCACTGCAGTGAGAAACACTTTTTGCCTTGGCCTTGATCTTTGGCCTTGGCCTAGGCCTATATTCAGAAAGTGCTCCTTTTTGCCTTGGCCTATATTCAGAAACTGCTCACTTTTTGCCTTGGCCTTCTCACCTGACTTTTTTTAACTTAAGACCTTCATCTTTAACTCATCTGAAGATGTTGGAGGAGTACAAAACTTCAATTTGCCATTACTGGGCTTCTATACATGATAGAACAATGCGGTTTTTTTTCTAAATAGTTAATTTTTAACTATCTTATCATCTATATCCATTTAAAGCAACACAATGAAAAAATACACTAATCCGAATTTATTGAGAAAGAAATACTGATGACAACCCTGAGGTTTACATCACTGAATCTACAATTTGCAAGTGATATTTGAGGTACAAGATGACTTTCTAGTTGTCAGCTGGCATGTTCTGTTGAGCTGACTGACTGACAGACAGACTGACTTGACTGAACTGACTGACTGAACAGACTAGCTTAACTGACAGACAGACAGAATTGACTGAGTCCAACTGACTGATTTAACTGACTGAACTGACTGAATATATGAATGAATTAACTTGACTGAACCTGACTTGGCTGTACTGACTGATTTGGCTGAACTGACTGACTTTGCTGAACTGACAGACTATTGTAAAAGTATTTATATGCATAGGCACCTTTCTTTTGGGGGGGGGGGGGGGGCAAAGGTCATCTTGCCCGAATTTTAAGGCTTTTATTAGCACCCCTTTATGCCCGGATTTTTCAACTTTTTGCCCGAATTTTTGGCTTTCCTGGACACTTGGGGGGCAATTTCCCCCCCCCCTGCCCCCCCCCCCCCACCTCCTACGCCTATGTTTATTTGTAATAAAGAAAAAAAAATAGAGAAAGAAATAAGGAAATAAAAGAAAGAAAACAAAACAAAGGAGTCACCCAGATCATTGACATTATGGACATTGACTTAGCAAGAATTCCCCCTGCATGGTTTTGATTTTACCTGCAGCTGATGCAAGGGCATCCTCCTACAAACCATTATCTTGACAATTCAAATTTGAGCAATTCTGACAAACTAAGTATATGTTTCTCAGGATTTACTTGAAACTCAATACCTTAACTTAGGTCATTTAAATTTGGCTACAAATGGAAGAGTTCGGATTTCTGTGACTTCAGAATTGATCATCATTTTACAGACATTTCATAAAGAGGGTTTGTTAAAAAATGCCCTAAGTATCTCAGTTATTATATCTTGAGTTGAGAACAAGGTGGCATTCTGCTTATTTTATTGGCCATTTATCAACAGATAAACATCGCCATCTTCTTAATGGACATTTCCAAAAACCGTAAAACTTCGTAAATGGACATTGTAAAGTTAATGTAAACCTTTGGAAGGGATGTTATACCCGTCTTATGATTGGAGCAATACATCTGGGTCACTTGTGGTCACTGCTATCAACGAACATTTAATTACTTTCGATTCATATTTAACAAGTCAAGAAAGTTTTTATTTCATATTGGTTTCTGAGAAAAAAAAAGAGAATGATTTATTCTTTGTATGAATTCGAAGGTGGTGTTTTTTTTTTTTGGGGGGGGGGCAAAGTTGAATTTTCATATCCACCGCTAACCTGCCCCCCCCCCCCCCCTCACTGACGGTTTTAGCTAATTTAATGAATGAAGTATTAATGAGTGGATGTAAAAAAAAACACAATAGGCAAGTATCGTCGGGCGAAACTTGGTAAACTTTTGTGGTGCAAAAGTTGGTACTCAATTGTTATTAACAAAAATAAATTAGAAAATTACTTTGTTAGGAGAATTCACACAGGTAAGGACCTTTACAATGTTGGTGGTTTTCTATTATTTTTAGAAGTGGAGTTCTGCTATGTTTCATTTTTTGACTGAACTGATCCTAAGAGGTCTTGAAAGTCAAATGCAAACACCTGCAGGCAAAAGTTTAAAGACATTATTTACGTCTGGGCCATAATTCATGTATGATATATTATTACATAATATATATACATTTTGTCTGGGCCATAATTCATTGCGTAGATTTTGTAAGACAAAAGAGTGTTACAAAACCTGTCAATCACTGACATATTAAGTTAGTAAATATAAAATTAAAAAGAACTATTGGTAATGCCCCTCCCACTCAACTCTTTAGCCAATGAAGTGAATGTTCCCATAATTTTTTTTTTTTTGCTGGTAAAAACTGGTGTTTGATGTAGTGTGGTCTTTAAGCGAGAGATTCCACTGTATTTTGCTGGCACAATGCCAAAGAAAACAGCCAGAGTCAACTCCTTGCGCCATATAATTATGGCATTGTTGCGTGATATATAGTAAAAAAAAAAAACCAGCAGGATATTATGTAATAATATATCCAATGGTTGCAACATATCGTTTAAAAAAGTCACTTGCAAATTAATGAGTAATGAAACCTCCCTCCTCCCTCTAGCTACTTTAACCCTGAACTTCATGGCTCATCTCAACTGAAAATGTCTGTTCCGCAAAGTACAGTTATCCCAAGGGATAACTGTACTTTGCGGAACGGAACAAGTTTTTGGCAGAAGACGCCAGAGGTCTCCACTACCAGCTTTGCAGCGTTGCTATAGCAACCAAGAGTCATGAGACATTATCTGAGCCTTATAATTTAACATCTAAGTTGCTATTCAGAGTATTTTTGAAGTAACTCATCAATTTGGCATAACTTTAATAGAAATTGAGTTCTTAATTATTAAGCTACAATTTGCTCATAACCCCTTAAATATATAAGGGATGAGTGAATTTTGCTTGCATTGAGCCCCACAATGCACGGCAAGAACACCAGCAGATCCTCTTTTTTCTCCTTTGATGTAGTTAATAACAAGTTTCTCCTATTTTTGCACACACAATTTATGTTGAAAATGAAGAATGTTCACAAAGTGATGAAACCTACATGGAGACGTTATGAAATAGTAAGGCTTGAATCAGAGTTACTGCAGTATTCAGAGCCGAAATTTATTTACACACTCTTAGAGTGCTTTAAATGACATTGAAAAATCATGTATCACAGAGGATACGTACGTCACATTATAAGTCAAAGATAAAAATCAACAAACCAAAAAATATTAAATATGGCCTGGATAACATTCCCCTGTCAAGAGAAACCAACCAAAGGCAAAATTATTATAGTGGAAAGAAAGAAAGAACGGCATGAATGAACGAACAAACAAACTAACAAACATATACTTCAGCCACACATTTAATCAGTGGCGGCACCCCCCCCCCCCCCCCCCCTAAAGACTACCCCTGTACGGAGGGGGCCGCAGCGGCCTAAGTGAGCGGGCCACGCTCCGATTACGCAATCCCACATGTCACTGATATCAAATCACAACTTGTAAACTAAAATCCAATAATGCATATAGATGCATCAATTTATTAATGGTTCACCAAGACATAAACAATAGTGTCTAATAATTGAGAACTGTAAAGTAATGGAACATTTGCTTTTGATATGTTGTAACTAACTGCATCACATGTGTCAATTGTTGTCTTCAAAGGGTAAATTCATGTTATACGAGAAAGCTCATTGTTATGCAGTGCTGAACCATGGCTTTTCTTCATTACCCACATTTTTCTGATGAAAGAAGTGTATTGTCGGGATGGTTCAAGCAATCTTTGGTTGGTACAGAAATGATTACGGCTGCATGATATAATAGATCAAACGTGTATTAGCTTATGACACTAAAATATCCGAATGCAAAACCTGTGGTCTGATTACATCAATTATGGCACCACTTGACTAATTCACCGCCGGTTGAGATACCGTGTAAAATACCTTAATTAAAGTCAGTATTTGTGAGGGGGGGGGGGGGGCTTATTAAGTCAGGAAAAAGAAGCAAAAGTACCATTTTAGGCCAGATGTAAATGTCCAAGGTTACTTTTTGCACATGTAAACAAGATCAATTAGTCAATAGAAGATTTTGGACAATCACTTTACAACCTCCTTATCAAGCTGCAATGATCAAACTTTCCCTTTGAGATCAAGACCAGACCCATGCTTAGTTCAGTGAAAAAGCGTAAACGTAGACAAAGTGTGTACCACTGCCAATAATTTAAATATCAGATATTGGTTCATAAGCATATATTCATTTTACTTCATCTTTTTTTGTGATTAAAGTTTAGTTTATATATAGGCTGATGAAGACCAGTGAACAGGGAAGAAGCTAAATTCAAATTTGAGCTATAGATTTTTTCAAAACTATTATTGCTATCTTTCAGCAAAATTTCAACAATCTATTAGCTAGATTACTATAGTATAGCATAATTTCCTTTAAAAGTGGATATTTTCCTTATGTTTAGTATTATATATATGGAGAGTGTCTTTTGTAAGATGAACAGTGAATGCATGGACAGGCAGCACAAAATTATTTTAGAAAACTACTAAATATAAATTACAATATATAAGTTAATTTAGAATATTAAATTATCAAGCACGAATCAAATTGAATAAATATATTTTACTAACTTCTAAATGTCACAAAAAATGGTACAAGAAGCAAAATTGGTGTGATGCTACATCCTTGGCCAAAATTGGTGATTTGGTGTAATAATTACAAATCCATTTATCTTTTCATATGATTCGTGAAAACAAACACTGGTGAATTCATGAGCGCACGGCCAGAGACATGACAGGCCACATCATTTGGACCATGCAGTCGCCATGTTTGGACAACCCCAAATAACAGCCCTCATTTTCGTCACATGACAAAAAGCCTGTTACATGACTATACAGGTGCGCAATCTTTGTTTGGGGAGTTTTTCAACGATTATAACTTACCTTTAGAGGACTGCATTTCCCATATCCTATCTATCTATCTATCTATCTATCTATTTATCTATCTATCTATATATCTATTTATTTCAGGGTAAAGCAGTTTTCAAACTTTTGGTACCCATTTATTAGCAACCTCAACTACCCCCCCCCCCCCCCCTCAAAACAGGACTAGTACTCTTTTTCTTATATGTCACCTATAGGCAGCACACATGTGCACTATATTAGATCCAACCTCCCTCCCCCCCCCTCCCCCCACTTTCTGGGAGCTGTCGTTCCCATTGGCCCCGTTTGGATCTGCTAGTGTTACAACAGCTTAGCTCCCCCCCCCCCCCACTTTGAATCTGGTTTAGTCATCTATAATCTCAACAGCAAAACATGCAGATTTATATTAAATATCAGCTTTAACTGCCACACTTATATGTTATAATATGATTCATTTTCAAATTAAAATGAAATAAAAGGTTGTCACAACTTCAACATAGAGTTATGAATGGAAGATTCACTTTATATACATCTTTGCATAATTATTCCTTTTTACTGATAAATACCTATCTAACTGTAAATCATAAGTATCAATACCAACCATACCAACCAAAAAAGTGTCCGTAGTGTCAGAATTGTACCCAAATGATGTATACGGGTAAAACCTATCATGTGAAGGTTTCACTATGACAAAGAATATGGAAGTTAACATTTTGTTTAAGCAACGAAAATGTTAGACGTTATATTCTCCATTTGGCATATTAACTAATTTGTTTGTTTTTAGAATAATAGGAAAATAGTCTGAATGGAGTATAATGGCCATTTCACCCAACCGTCCAAGAAAATTATACTATGTATTATTGGACACCGTCTAGGTTTAAAGGGGGGGGGGGGGGGGTGGAGGGTGATAGGAGGTATTACGCATGGCCATGGATTGGTTGCTGCTGCAAAAGTGTTGACCAATGGCAAAACGATTTCGACATGTTAATGACCCGTGACAAATTAATAGCTATATAATGCTTAAGCATGGGCTACAAGAACAATGACTCTTATTCATAGACATTTGGGAGCAAATTCTGCAGTGTCCTAAGAGCCTTTAGAATAATTCACAGACATTTTGGAGCGAATTTGCCACTCCATTGCACGTGATAGAAAACTGCTGCAAGAACCAACAGACCGAAAAGGTAAGTTTTGTTTTCTGATCTCTTAGCATTCGATGCAGCTGTAAAGAGTTTACAAACATATCATGATAGCACACGAGAGTATAATGTGGTGAGATAATACTAAGATAAACAGTAATGAGTTGCAATTATTAAAATTAGCTAATGGTGTAGCCAATTCTCCCTCCCCCTTAAAACACAAACCGGCTAATTGGGAAATTTTCCATGTCGCCTATAATAACGAATGTAAGTAATATTTTCATGTATCAGCAACAAACGTTTACTTTTACTTTGAAACCCTCGAACAATCATTTTCTGAAACAACTATTGTTGCATACTGCTGACTAAATATTGAAAAATTGGGTTTTCCCCAAGATATAGATCAGTCATTATTTGACCTCAAGCACTTATGATAAATTAAGAGAAGTATGGTTTGTTTTAGTTGAAGTATTTAAATTTGTTTTTGAGTTTGTGTATTGCTGTTTCCCCTTGTTATCTTTTTTTTTTATCTGAAAGAGGGTATGGTGATAATCTCCTTATAATCTAAACATTCCATACTAAGTCTGACATGCATATTTTCATCACATTTGATTAAGTCTGTAAGTTACTGGCACATGTATATATATATACTGAAAGTGATGTCCAGAGTGTATTGGGTAAACTTCATGTGTACATTACTGACAAAAGATGCTTGAAAGTAATGCAGAGTGTTGCAAACAAAATTGAAAGTAATTTTTAACATATAGTATTACCTAATCAATGGAAGATTGTTTCAAACATGTTTATCTCTAATCCGTTAAGATTGAAATATATCATATACACTGTCTCACTACTCGTCAAAGTGATGGAGATTTTTGCCAAACCCATAAAGAATATATATGATATTACTCAGCACTGCGTACAAAATAATAATGCAAGTCTCTATTTTCGCAATATTATAGTTGTGAATTATGTACTTATATCAATAGCATTACTTTATTGGCAGTGGTTCAATCGAAATATAAATGACTAAGATTGAAAGATATATATCGGAAGAGTAAAACAAAGAAGAATTTAGAAACTAATGCATGTAACTCTGGTATTTGTAAGTAGTTTCACATAGAGTGTGATAAACAGGTAATTCATAGTTCTTAGTAAGTAGTACTTTTTTCAGTGATTGATGCATATATACTATAGCCATTACTTGTTTTTTTTTACACAATTTGCTAAAATAGATATTTGATCAATTAAATTTTCAATTCTACGTGCTTTGAAAACATAAAATGATCTTACGCAATCTAATGTCATTAACTTTTGGCTTATTAACATTTATGCGAATTTTAAGATTAATAAGTTCTTTTTTCACTGGGAAAATGCCAAAATCAATTAACTGTATGATTAAACTTGTGGTAAAAATTGTAGTTGATATTTTGATGCATTTAAAGGGGTTTTTTTTAGCAGGAATCATGCTAACTATGACTATTCTCCGGGAAATTCAATGCTATAAACTCTAGGCGAGTTAATGACCAGAAAGCAATGGAGTTTCCAATCCTACTACTGTTGTCTCCATGTGTCTAAGGCAAACAAGTGGCCTGTAATCTTACAATTTGCTAATGGGGGGGGGGGGGGGGATATATCAACAAATAAATAGGCAAACATTTTTGTATTTTTTCCAAGATGCAGTTTAAATGTATATCTATTACATTCATCTGTCAAGCATATCATTAGATAATCACGTTCCAGTCAATTTGATACTTGTAATTATCTTCAAGGATAAACTATGCAGTATATGGGACATCATTAAAACTTGTTAAACAAAAAATTGGAAATATAGCTATAGAGGATTTGAGAACATTTTCTTGCATTTTCTTGTGGTTTGGATGGATGTTGTCCAAATTATACTGAATGAACGTTTTAGATTCTCATGTAAAATAAAGGAATTACGTTGAAATGAAATATTGTAAAAGGCATGCCTGCCATTCAGATCCTCGAATATATTTGCAGGAAAGTTAGAAAGAGATCTGAAAATGCATCAAAAGACAGACAGTCTGAGAGAAGTACATTCACTGTAAGTCAGTGACCGAGTTTATTACCCCATGCTACCCTTAATTGTTTATCACCTCTGTTTACCCTGTACCCAATGCTACTTTTATATACTCACAATACTCTATATTTGTTGATTACAAAGTTACCCCCCCCCCCCCCATCCGTCCCCCCCCCCCCCCTTCACCATAAACTTCAAATTGTATCAGCCTCCCTTATCAAACTTTTGATCTGTCTTGAGATTTCACCTTTAGAGACCCCCTGTGAAAACTTCAGAAATGTTGTCATATGCAAGTCTTCTTTATTATTTGGGAATTATTTGGTAACATGCTCCAAATCTCTATAGCTAGGAACTCGTAAAAAAATTGTGTTCTCAAAAACGTTGTAGGCCATTTCATTGATTTTTGCAGGAACAGCATCTTGTTGTGGTTGGGGTTAAACTCCGTTGTATTCGGAAAGGAGCAATATACTGTATATGTATTGCGAAAGCATAGGCCGACAAATTTAATTACCAGAATCTATCTAAAATGTAGTAGATACATTCCCTGGATGCAAGGGGTCCAGTATTCATAAATATATATTTCATTGATTGGTCAGTCTCAATGCAAGTATGATGAATAGCAATTTGCATATTAATGACTTGCTCACGAGAAAACCATGCAGATTGGTTTGGACTAGGAATATCTCTAAATATTCCTAGGTTTGGATGTAGCCCTGAAGGCTTTTTGAAATCGGCGCCCAGCGCCCACAGTGCCCAGCCCCCACGACGCCCAGTTACTGCCAATGCAACATTGTAAATATTGACCCAGATGAATTTGTACCCCAAAAAGAAATGCGACTTATCACATTATTTGGAAACCCCTGCGCCCTATTATCAAAGACGAAGCAAAAAAACCTCATTTGAAGATCATGTTGAATATGCTTTATTAATAAATAAATCAAAATTGATGATTCTTTATCTTATATATTTTCTGTTTAATTACTGCATATTTTGCAATTCATAGAAATTCATATCAACCCTGTGGCAGGAACTGACATATCTACATCAGCAGGGCCGTAGCCTGGGAAAAAGTCTAGGGGGGGGGGGTAGTTCGGTCAAAGGTCATGTTTCTGATTTTCTGCTGTTCATTTCAGTAACCATATAATTACTCTTTTTTGGCTAGTTCTGCCCCCCCCCCCCCCCAATCTGGCTGGCTTCTGATCTGGGGCCTCGGGTGATTCAGCGAACATTTATAAATAAATTTAATACCTTGCTACGCTGCTCACTGCTGTGGTCTATGGCATGTTGAGCAATGTTTAAACGCTGATAACACTATATTTCATATTCCAGATTCAGCCATTTTACATTGTTTAGCCTATACAGTCTTACTACTGTTCGAATTGGCTCATAAAGGGAAAGTGGTCTTTTGTGACGTCATCAGTTGTTATTATTCTCCAAACAGATTCAGATTCAGATTCTCTTTATTTTGCCAACAAATATTTACAAATTATTTTCATCCTTAGGAAATATATGGGGTTGAAAAGTATATGGAAAAAATAGTTTATTTTGAATCCTAATTATAAAGACCTGTCGAAGTATTAATTGCAAATTTTCAATTTATCACCTGATTGGACTAAATATACATAAAATAATTTCCCTCTCCTCTACGAATTACAGTATATATGCCATGTTTGGTGTCATTTTGCATGAATTTTTATAAAAAAAGGGATGGTGATGTTTACCATCTACACTTCCACTAAGTTTGACACTTGAAGTGCAGTCTTATCAGACCACAGTCACCCTTAATTGGACCCATATGGTGAACACCTGCACCTTGCTATGCTTGGCTGATCACAAGGCCCACGCTGATTGGGGGGGGGGGCACTCTCAAGATTTTAACCAAAATAATTATTCCAGATATGGAAATCTGGCAATTTTTTCATTCCAAGGATATATTAAAATTTCGTATGAAACTATGCTTTTGGTATCCATGGCAACCACTGGCTGCTATGGCTGCCTAGTTACCAACACCTACTGTGCTGAGGCAGGTAATATTTACCAGACAATTCCTGAAATAACTTGGCACATGATTTAAAAGAATTTATTTTAAGTAAGGGACATTTTTTAAAAGCAAACAAGCAAGCTGCTGGTTGTCCAGCTTGAAAAAAGCAATTGTTTACAACATTAACAAGTCATTGCCCTTGTAAAATGTGAAGGGAATGGTATTAGACAGGAATACATAGTTTCAAAGATGCTGCATTGAAGTTCCCTGTTCATCAAATTTAATCCCTTGTCAAAGGTCAAGGTCAAGAATAAATTGTGGCAATTTTTCTGTAATTCCAAGGTGATATGTTATATGTAATGTAACAGAAAAACCACACAAATGGCATATCATATGAAAGCTAATCAATTAAATGAAAATATGGTTCAGCAAGTGCTGCTTACTGTTTCTAGTTTGGATAAATGAATAACAATAGGGTAAAGTAAAGAAGTATATAAAGGCTTGGCTTAGGTTTGTTTTTTTACCTCTTATTTAGTGATCTCTCATATTTTACCATGCAATTTGGGGCTACCCTTCCATAAACAAAACGCTCTCCTTCTTCATGATTTAAAAAGATATTGATAAAATAATCTACTCACTAATAGTACGGCTATTGTGGTAGAGACATAAAATTTAATCATAAAGCATACGATTTTATCAAACGTATTGCGTATAGTTTTACGCACGGTTTATAATAGAGAAGCATTTTCACTCGAATTTATTGGTCTATTTATTCCTCTGTAGTACAAATCACCACGTAGTTGAATACATGTAATAAATGTAGAATTGTTCTTGCGTATATTTATATAAATTTCATCAAATATAAAGTAACACTATAGAAGATATTTGAGTCCCCACTTAGCCTATTTTCCAACTTATTTCAATACTATTTGCCTGAATAAGACAGATGAAGGCATTTATTGTAAACAGCTCTAACTTCGCTCCTAATTTTGAGACAGGTCATTAAGTAAAGTTTAAAAAGCTTACTGTAAATCCTACTGTAACTTAATGGCAGCTCATTTGCCTGGATCTTAATGTAGTTTATACAATACAAAATTCTAACTGTATTTTCTAACTGTATTTAGAAAGTACAGCATGGTTACTATAGCATTTTCAGTAAATTAATTGGTATTGTAAATAAAACTGCAGCAGCATACTGTACATTTTACAGAAATAATTGGCTTACTGTATACACATTTTGAGCTGTGTTACTGTAAATTTTACAACAGTTTATTGTAATTTGTACAGCAGTAAAGTTTGATCTGTAATTTGAAAATAAAGCACACACTTTAAATAATTTACTTGTGTATTTCACATTTATGATATCAATAAAAACTGAACAACATGATATTACCTAAAAATTAATTGGAATATTAACAGACGCATCAGACTCAAATTGGGACTGCAGAGTTATATGTCTCTCTTGTGTTTTACTAACAAGTTGACTTTTTACAGTCAATACCTTAGGCCAGATGAAGTGTCTCAATATTTATGACCATGGAGACAAGAGTACTTGTCTCCATGTTATGACTAACTTCATTTGGATGTGACAAACTAAAAATGACCATATCTTTTTCATTAATATATTTTGATGATGATATCTATCAGGCCATTTGCACAGTGACATATGCTATTCATATTAAACAAATATCACAGTAAAAGCTCTGCTTGTATTTTTCTGAGAAAGAATAATCTTGATATGAATTTTCCAACTGTCCCAATACGTTTTTAGGGAACTTTATCATTAACAATGTCTTTAGTTTTACACCACTTCTGCCTGTGTGCACTGGAACATATCACCACTTGCCTGCCAATTGATACTACTTGTATATAGCTAAATATTCATATTGCATAAACGCCATGTAGCTAATTCTTATCTTTTGCTTCATTGCAGTTCAAAATGGCCTTCAAAATTCCAAAGCTTCGTCTAATTAAGCGAGGAATACAGATTCCTTCGGACATAAAACAGAGCGAGAGGAAGTCAGTTGAGCTTGTGAAAGTCATCGGCAAAGGATCCTTCGGAAGCGTATCATTATGCAGTAAAGATGGAAATTTATTTGTTATGAAAGAAATGCTGCGTGGGGATGACAACCTTGAACAAAAACTTTTCCTGAAAGAAGCAACTTTGTTGCAAATGACTGATCATGTAAACATTGTGAAATTTGACAGTGTTGTCGTTGGCAGCTCACTGCTCAGCAACACCATGGCACTGTTAATGGAATATGTGACATTTGACTTCAGTGTATTGGATGAGCCTCTGGAGGTCAGCTCATTGGCAGACTTTCTCACAGTGCTGGATGGGAGTGACTTTCACGGTTTTGAACATGTAAACAGATTCATTGCTTGTGATGTTTGTGCTGGGTTGACATATCTTCACAACAACGGGATAGTGCACAGAGACCTGAAACCTGCAAATATCCTGGTGTCTAATCAGCACTATAGTCACCTTGGGGAAGATGGATTAGCTAAGTACTGGCAGAGCAGACCTGTCGTGGCGAAGCTAACAGATTTTGGCGAAAGTCGGGCAAGGCTAGTTCAAACTGCTTCCCTGCAGGTGACCAGAACTTCCAACATTGCAAGAGGAACACCTGTATTCATGGCCCCCGAAGCCTTTGACAGTAATCGTCTTCCCAGTGCTTCAATCGAAGACTTCAAGCGTATGGATGTCTGGTCTTTTGGGATGGTGCTGTTTACATTGCTCAATCCAGATGTACGACATCCATATGAACTGGAGCTGAAGGAAAATCCAGCTTCATCACAGCAAATGGCACAAGCAGTCCTGAGAAGACTAATGGTCAGGAAGCAGCTTCCTAGGCACAGTATTAAGTATGAAGACAACAGAAAAAACCTTTGGTCAGATATCATGAGGGTGCACGAGAGTTGTCTCCAGTTCATCGACCGCCCAAGTATGGAGAAAGTGACAGAGATGCTGCAGTCTGTAGATAGCGGGTGAGAATTTAATAGCCTACAATACTGTATTTCTTCAATTGAAGCAATACTAAGCAGGGATGATACCTGAATGAGAAAACTAAGATATTCTTTTGACCAGCTTAATACTATGAAAGAGTACTTACGACCTTAGTGTTAATAACTCCATGATTAATTTATGAATTATGTTTTACAGGTGTTCCCCTGGTTCCAGCAGTAGCCACAAACAAAGGAACCTGAATCTAAAAGGTATACAGATTTCTATAACTATGTTTATTATGTATTAATGATTTTGTAATATACAACACAGAGAGTGGGACCATTGTTCTGATATTGAACATATCCTACTGCATGCATCTTATGTGAAGTAAGATAGAGGCACACTGGGCAAACCTGTTAAATTGGCGGTCTGAAGTATTCATCATTAGTTCAGTTGTCACTGTTGTAATCAACAGACAAATACATATGCCGATAATAACAAAGTTGTCACTTTCACAGAAATGGAAGACTACAGTCCACCCATCAAACGTCAATGCTTCTCGGTAGACAATGAAAATGAGGGCCAGTCCAAAGCAACAGATGATAATGCGAGCCAGTCCCAAGCAACTGATGAGAATGCAAGCCAGTCCCAAGCAACTGATGAGAACGCAAGCTGGTCCAGAGCAACTGATGAGAATGTGAATCAGTCTAAAGCCACCGATGAGGATGGCAGCCAGTCAGACGCATTTTGTGGTAAGTACATGTATATGATTACACTTTTTCAAAAACATAGGAACATTCCAAGTAGTAACCAATTGTAAAATTCTGCACACGGGAGCCACTCCTTTATGTATCTTTTTGTCATATGGCACACTGTAAAAGACCAGTTTTCCATATGACCATCAGCAGTTGGCTTTATGTTGTTGTGGCCATTGCTCTTGCCTCATGTGCATGCGGTCCAGGGTTGGGTTCTGAGACCGTCTCCACTATATCAGGCTCACATCATTGTTTTTCAATTATACTGCACAACACATTTCTTACTGCCAATGTGTTAACTACACATATACACAGACTAGTTTTGGTTCGGCTTGGTACGTCATGTTGTCACTTAACACTTGTGTGATGTCACCTCAAAGCCCAGCGACCTAAAAACCTAGTTAAACCATCTCTTGTGACTCCATGATTAAACAAAATAATTGGTTAAACTGTGCAGCTGATAGGCTGTGCATTGACTTCAGAAATTGTATTATCGAAATAGAGAGCAAGAGAAAAGGTCATATTGTTTTAGTTTATGAAATTTCATTTCAACTACCTACTTGTCAGATTTGCACTTAACAAGAATTGCGTTAAGTCAGCACATGAACATCTAATTATTCTGTAATTTCCTAGTCAGACCTTTAATACCATAAGCTATAGACAATAAGAGATTTTTAATTTTGTTTAGGTGAGTAAATAGGCAAAACATGTGCTTAATCAATGTAAGACGTCAAGCTCTTGTCTGAGGTGGCGTCTAGATTCAATTGGTGGACAGTTCACCTGCAAATAATCTTACCAAAAGATCCCCACCAATCACCACCCCAGCTGTTTTGCTGATGAAACAGTAATGAAAGCTCTGGTTGCACAGTTAACGAAATGGCAGTAAGCAATTATAGTACCTTGGAATTGTTCATCAGATAGGAAATGTAACACTGGTCAGCAGGCTAATTAATAAGAATTGTATTTGTGTCCATTAGATATATAGTTACTGTGCATATGGAAAGTGCACCCTCTAAGGCTAGTTCTTGCTCTGGCAAAGGCACCGGGTAGTAGCGTCGGGTACATACAAGGGACTGTCAATGCTGTTAGGTCCGGACAATATGGTAGCTGTTACAACCATTAGCACTTACTGCCAAATTAGCTGACCTGGCAGGTTAAATTAGCTTATTTGAAAACCTTTCATGCTTACCATACCCAGAGCACTTACTGGTATTTGTCAACAAGCCTTACGTTATATTGTTGCTTGGTAAGCAATTTTGTCTGCCTGCCAGTGCCGGGCAAAGTACCTTACTGACATTATAAAGGCACAGATAAACGTCATGTGGCCTCAGTCATGTGCGTCGTTAGCTTCATTACTCCTCAATACATTTTACTACGCAGCTCCTTTAATTTTCGTCTGATTTTCAAATTTCACATTTTATGGTGTACAAAAATGTGTAGGTGTTTCCCTGATAGCATGAATTGATACCTGAACTATTTTTAAAACGACTCTGAAATCGCGTATCAGCAATGCTCTATTTTACGTTGCAATGAATATGCTTTCAGGTGTATATGGCTACGCACAAACTTCCTTACTGTTATATTTGTCTGTGATACTTGCATTTCTAAAAGTTAATGGTGATATTAGTACATTTGCCATCAATGTTTTTGGATTCAGCAGTAGCCCACAAAAAAAGTAAATAATTTTTGTGGAAACTGAAACAATTGTCTGGAGCAGTTACAAATTTGACAGAAATGATTGACTTTTCTAAGAGTTTTAGTTTAGGAAGATATTTTTAAATTCTAATACATCAATGTTTGACCTTATGCATATGAATAACATTTTCTATAGCATTTTTTTCTTGTCATTTCAGGTCTCATGCATGTCCACGGGAACTTCCACCAGGCCACCGAAGGCGTCTTCGAGCATGAGGCAGCAGGGGCACAGTGCAGCACAATATGTGTGATGGCCGTCCTGGCAGCACAACAAAAAGCAGCATCCGCATGGTCTCCGGCTGATGTTGACAGCATTTTACTTCGGGGAGATATATGTCACCAGGCAAGACTCATGGAGCTCGGGTGACTACGTGAGCGGCGTTTTACCGCCAAAGAGATCGCCGGCCCCTGGGGGCATGAGATCAAAGGATCGATGCAATAGCCTCAGGGCTTGTGCTGTTCAGATCAGGCTGTAGCTCAAGGCAATATTGAATGTTAAAATATTATTTCCCTCCGGCGTTATACAACACCAGTGTAAGCTAGTTAATACTTAATACACAAATTAAAAAATTAGCTGCAATATGAATACATGTTACGTGACATTTAAGTTTAGTTTATCATTTAATCATGGAGGGTGAGGACGTTGCTGAAAGATTTGTCCCCGGATTTCTGTCTGCACATGATAAACATCAAAATGAGGAACATTTGCACGAGGTATTAAGTAATGCTAATACATACTCCACTAGCACATGTAGTCAGTGGGAGATATTTGGTAGAATAGTACCAAAAGATGAAGTGATTTTTATTTGTCAAGTTCTAATTCTCTATATCGTCATAATTGCGTGCATAGTCAATTTGTCTCTCCTTAATGGAGACAGTAATCTTTGGACTGCACTCCTCTCCTCATCCCTGGGAATAATGCTCCCCCCGCCAACTCTGTCCAGGAGGAGGCGCTGATGGTTGTGTCCTCGGGGCTATCAACTTTAAATCTCAGGATGTCATTGGCCCACCTTTCATCGTATGATCACTAAATAGCCTGCAGCAACCACGTGGTAGCTCATACGTGATATAAATACCATGCTACTTCAGACTGTCATGCATTCTCATCAAGATTTTGAAAAAAAAGATATATTCTTTACAACCTCAATCTCGACATCATGGCATCCAGTCAACTTAACTCTCAGACTCCTCAGGGTTCCAGTGGAATGACTGTCTGTCTATCTGAACACACAAGAGTTATCGCTCATGCCGCTCAACAATACAAGTCTGGCTATGTCACTGTATCTCGTTACAGCACAGACACTTCAAAATGGAGAAATGTGCATATAGCGAAGAAGTCCTTCGAGAAGCTGAAAGAGTCACGAGTTGAACTTAACAATGCTCTACTGAATGGCGAAGAAAAACAAGTGAGTCTGACCAAGAGGCAGTTCGTCATGATCACCAAGTTCCAGAGGACTGATAAGGAACCTCAGTACTATGTCTCATTCCTGCATCCTAAGACTGAACAGGAAAAACTCACAAACACAGCCGACTGTCATCACAGTAAAACTATTAATCTCCGCAAGGAAGAATACGGAAAATTCCAGGAGGCAATGGATAATATTTATCAAGTCATCACCACTCAACCAAAAGAGGGCGAGGGTTCTGCCGTTAATCTGGACGAGGCAGTCACCATCAAAGCGTATCAGTGGAATGTTGAGAAGCGTGGAATGAAGTCCCACACATTATTCCCCACTCGTAAAGACTGCGAAGACAGCGTCAAGGGCTACCTCGCAGGCCTCCCCGATGAAGACCAGAAGTACGACTACACAGTGAATGAGCTCGAAATACATCGCGCAGGCAAAATGGAAATTTTGGAGCAAGTGTTCTGCAATCAAATCCTTGACAAAACAGGCTATTCGTGGACAGACTTGATGTTACACTCACCTACATACGACGAGATCGAACAGTCAATAATAAAAGTGACTAAAAATGAAGTCCTCAGGATTGCCGAGCGAATTGCTGTCACTCTAAATCACAAAAGACTTTACTTTATGAGCGATGTTTATGATATTTTTCTTTACGTGGGAGGGCTCAATCACGTCAAGGAAGTTCTCACTAAATCTTATGTATCTCCACCTGACGAATTGTCCGGTAGGCTAATCGAGTTTTGCTATCAAAAGGTTGTAAAGAAGCATTAAAATGTTAACAGCTATGCCTGTTTTTTTAAAAACGGGTATTTGTCTATTTAGTCTTTTTTAGTCTATTAGTCTATTAGTCATTGATGTGTAAACTGTCTGCTATGTCGGAATTGTTGTTTTTAGATATATATATATATATATATATATATATATATATATTTGTTTTGTGAATAAAAAAATTTTTGAACTTGAAATTTATGCTTGTACTTGTTATGCTTGATTAAAAACAAGTCGCTGTATTTGCATATAAGAAGACAGTTATTCTAGCACCGCCTTTGCGTATAATAATAGGGATAAAAAATCAAAGCCACCTTGCCATGACCCATTGTTTGATATGAATGTAATGCTAATTCTGCCACTGTTCTACTAAATATAGTCAAAGAGTAGATATCAAACAACTCCACTACTCAGATATAAGTTTGAAAAGCATTAAATTTATTAATCATTCATCGGAACTCTGTTAGATCAGAGGTAATATTCGCAAAATCGGTAATATTTACAAAATACTTCATCATAATAATAATAATAATAATATATACATACATACATACATACATACATACATACATACATACATACATACATACATACATGCATACATGCATACATACATACATGCAATTCACGGCATGTTCAATAACAGTTTACTTTAGATATAGATATTATTACAAGATCGAAACTCTGTTAGCTCCGTCGTAATATTTCTCAAAATCGCTTCTAATAATAATAATAATAATAATAATAATAATAATAATAATAAATACGTGCATACACGAATGCATGCATGCATACAATGGATATAAATCACAGTCTGTTCAATAGCATTTTACCACGCATATTACTTCAAGTTTGTTTTATATTCAATGAGCTATTTTATATAGAAATATGTTTAAAAAACATGCAAACAGCAAACAAACCAGCAAAACAAACAGTAAATAAAAAGGTTTTTTTTCTTGCTCTAATATCTAATAACCAAAAGGTAGAGTGTCGTATGTGCCTTGAACTAAGCTCCTTTTGGAATAAGTCACTCTAAATTTTTTTATTTCATCTCTATTGAAAAGTTTAAACTCATATTTGTTGCGTCTTATCTTACTGTAGGGAACTGCTACATGAGGCTGCTCATCCTCCTGCAGTGAATTGTTGTCAGGATCAGCCCAAAACAATACTAGCTCACAAATACTATCAAAGTTAAGTAGTTTACATACTTCGTGATTTAAAGTGAACCCTTTAAGCTTTGTTGTCTTGTCATCATCGTTAGTTAAGTATGCATACGACTTTGGTCCACTGCTGACAAAGCGTGAGATGAACTGGTCTGCCTTCAATTCATTGGTCCACTGCCCCAGATGGTCACCCATGTCGGGGGTATACTGAGCTGTGTCACCTTCAGTGTATTCATAAACTACGCTGTCAGTGTCAAAATAGATAACTCTTCGATCCAAGTTGTGCAGAACATTGAAAAGCCTACTCCTCGCATTAGCAGTGGTGAAAGCAGCAATAAAAACATTAACATGAGGCATTTCAGGTAGGAATCCCTCCGAATGGTTATATTCGATCATGCATCGTTCGCTAGACAGGACGTGTATGCCCTTTAGAGAGATAGAAGGGTTGACAAGTAGTTTGAAAATGTCAGCTCCTGTCTCCGCTAGCTTATGCGTTCTATGATTATTGTTCTCGCCGAACTTGCCCCAGAAACTGTTCAACAGTAGCTTACTTGTGGCCCTTTTACCAGGATTATACGAAATGTTTTGAGGTTCTAATCGAATACCTTCTACCTGGTGGTACTGACTAATATAGTCCGCTTTCGCTTCATCGCTCATGTCCTGAGAAGGCCAACCTGACGCTTCCTGCTTCCCTTTCAGGAACAAGTTCACGTAGTCCGAAAACAAGCCGGGTGTGTCCTGCATTCTGTCAAATTTCGCACTTTCTTTGAAGTGGTAAACCTCGAATATTTTGATTACTATGTAACCCACACAGAGTGCATCCTTTATATCAATCGACGTCCATGTACCCACCAGATCTCTCTCTACGTCTGTACAATTACAGGGCGTCTGAGACGAGTTGTGGGCGCACTTACTACACAGGGGGAACAGTAGCTTTCCTCCTACTCGCATGGGTAAGCACGGGTGATAGAGGCCTCTAGGGGGTCTCACACGCGCTTGCACAAGGCCAAAGTATTTACCTATATCACCAGGAGGAGGGTCAACTATTACCTCTGGAATACCCACAGGAAAGACATCGTTCTTCAGAACCATAGGGTATAAAGAGCAGATGTCTACATAGCCTATCCTTCTGCCTTCATGAGCCTCGTGATATAGCTTCACAGCATTCACGCGCCCGCCGTAAAAGGCAGCCCTTGGATCCAACCTAGGTAGCAGCTCGCAGTTTCGCTCAACCTCCTGTAGTAGTTCATTCGTTTGTAGTACCTGCTTGAATTCGCATTCCCACATAACGTGAACTTCTAATTTAAGCTCATTTCTCAGATAGCTAAGTCTAGATTCAGTACGCATATACAGCGATTTCAAACTTTCACCGGTGTGCGGATGCCTTACATTAGAGGGCGTATTGGATCCACCAAAACACCTCTTGCAGCCATGGTACACGCAGCCGTGAAATTCCCATGCTGTCTCTTTACCTGTTGAGGAGTCAATGCTGTAACCATCAAGTTTTAACCAGCCATCCTTCGTCTGGTTTATGACCCTGTGTTCACCTCCATTTCTAGCGTGCGTAATATGCATGTTGCGGCTTCTGGCCTCATATTCAAGCCAGATGATTGACACTCTACTGTGCGTGTCAAGACCGCCGAAACCGCATGATGGCATTCGCGCGAATGGAGTGGAAACAAATTCCATACTCTTCACAGCAACAGTGCTCGAGTCCACTACCCCTCCATTCTCTGTAACAAGGCTCAATTGATCATTTTGTAAGTGACCAACAACCTTGGTGTCATCTTCTAGCGTGACAGAGTACTTTTCGGTTAAGAACATGTGTCGATAAGTTGCCATGCAGACACTGGCCAGAGTATTATACTGGAAGGGGTCTATGCCAATGAGCTGTGTCACTCTTTCACCTCCTTCGCCCACATCTACAATTTCTTCTCTAGAAGTTATACCTATTAACCAAGTTCTGAAAGCATTACAGCTCTCCTGAAGAATGTTGACATCATCTTCGCAATATGCTAGTATCTCCTTCTTAAAATCAAAGACCTTCCCCCTCTGCAGAGCATACCATTGCATGAAATCTTCACGAGCTTTGGCTTTCATTCTATTCACTCTGTAACAGTAGGGGTGAGGCATGGGTCCTACATAGTTCCACATTTCCTTCTGATTAAAAAACACGGGAAATGTCCCCTTTTTAACCCCCTGTAGGCCGAAGACCTTGGGCATCTGAGCAAGAGGGAATGTCAGAAAGTTGAGAGAGTCAATGATTCTAAACTTCCCCGCATCAATAGCTACAATTTTACTACCCCTGTAAATGACTTTGGGTAACTTAACCATTGTACTGAAGATATATTTTGCCATGAAGTACGCGTCATAGGCTTGGCCATTGTGAAAAATGAGCGTGTATCCTTCGAATTCTCGTCTAAACAAGAATTTACAGAAGCCTGTGGCAGCATCATCGCCGAAAAACACTACTGCTCTCCTCCCGCAGTCTACACCTTTCATGCATACGTTTCTCTCTTCATCACCCCTCAACGCATTGTCAACGAGATCCGGTGTACATTTGTCACAAGCAGTACCGCAGTGAGAGCAGCGAGGGTTGTCCCTGTAACTCACATCAATACAGTTGGTGCACTGCCAGTGCGCTACTAACAAGTTAGGCAAATGAAACTTCCCTGTGGGGTCTGCCTCGAAGTCAGCAAAGACATACTTAGATGACATAACTTTAGGTTTTTGTTGTCGAATGTAACAGAAATGCACACCAGTCACTTGCTTTTTGCAAATCTTACACTCGCGTGTACCGCATTTATGCTCATTACCGGGCTTATAGAACACGCTACAGCCTTGACATCTGTGCGATCTCGAACAGGTGCCATTTTCCAAGTGGCGTCGATTACACTCAACTGATCTCATAAAGCGGTTACATACTTTACAGCAGTGTTTCTCGATGTTAATCACTGGACAGGATTCACCTTTGCACGATGTGCACTGGTCGCAACCGGCGTGACCATACCTCTCGTCATAGGCCTTCAGACATTTTGAACAAAAAGCAGACTTTCCGAAGATGCAATGTACTTTAGTTATCGTATGAAAGTGTCCTATGGCGTTCTCATTTAGTGGATCTCTCTGATACAGTAAATAAACCGTTCTCTGCCTGCTATCCTCGCCGACATAGAGAGGCTTAACACTGGAACCTCTACCAAAAACTACAACCCTCGTGTTAGCTGCTCTCTCGAAACACTGTATGTCGGTGAAAGCAGGGACATATTCAGGAGCAAATCCTGCCTCGGTGTGTAGTCTCTGAGCTTCAACAGTTTGGGCTCTTTTCTGTCCATGCTGCACCCTTTTGTACTCATTTAAGGCGCGCAGGTGTAATTCCTCATCTGACTTCTGGATGGCATCCAGATTAGCTTTCGCAACTCCTACAATTATAGCCCTAGCTAAACATAAGTTGTCTCTGTTTTTAATTTCGCATATACTTTTCATTCTTCTCAGATCTTCAATATAATTAACACCTCCACTCAGGCCTGCAGCAAGAGGGTTTCTGATGACCCCCACGTGAATTTCTAGTGGTTCGTCTAGATAAAGGTCTTCATCGGATTGCAGCAGACTTTCCATGAGCTCAATGATTTTGAAAATGCTGAGCTGATGAAGAGGTATCAGACCTGTCGTGTGTGGACTATAAAATGCTTCATTCTGGATGAAAAATCGAACAAGGTCCTGACCACTATAACTCTCAGTAAGACGCATAATAATCCTTTCTAGTACCCTCTCAAGGTCACCCATGATATCCTTGAGAGTCACACCTGCCCAATTTACATTGAAATGTACACTGTATACTGTTTCTCTAGCAGCCCCTCCATCAAACTCTATGTCTCTAACATTCCTGATGTCAATGTGTCTGTGGAAATTCACAGCATAATCAGGGCCATCAAAAATCATGTGAGGTTCAATGTCCTCCTCCTCCTCATCGTCATTCAGTTCTACAATAACATCCTCATCAGCAACATCGGCAACATCAGCAACATCACCATCATCATCATCATCATCATCACGCCTATTAGCGCCTTCGCCTATTATGTTCTGTTCATAGAGCATGTCTAAAAATAGCATTTCCCTCTGTTTTTCTCTGGAGACATGAGGGACATTACCTTCTAGCCTATCTTCTTCTTCTTCTATAATTTTTTGTTCATAGAGCATGTCTAAAAATAACATTTCCCTTGGTTCTTCCTCTTCTTCTTCTTCGAGAACATGACTTTCTAAACAATCTCGGGGTATTATATTCCTCTCATACAGCATATCTAACAATAACATTTCCCTTGGCTTTTCGTCAATGCAATGACCTTCTAGCCCCTGTTCGGTTGCTGTTGTTGTTGTTGTTGTTGTTGTTGTTTCATTTAGGCTATAAAAAATAATAATAATAATAATAATAATAATGATAATAATAATAATAGGTAGAGATAAAATAAAATGTGAAAATTTCTTTTCATTTTATTTTTCTATTTTTTTATTTTTATGCATATGCGGCTCAAATGATTTATATATGACCAAAAAAAAAAAAAAAAAAAGAAAAAGGCATATGAATGTTAAGAATTTTGAAGATCAAAATTAAAGTCATGATTTATAATATATGTATTTATTTATTTAAAGTTATAAAAGCAGTATACATTTCTCCGGTGTTTTTGTACAGCAAATAAATGATGAAATTATAAATAAAAACAATACTGACTAGGAGTCAGTCCATTCCTCCAAGTTCAGCTCATTCAACCACGAAAAGCTATCTTCTCCTCGCAGGTCAGCTTTTTCTTCTTCTTCTCTTTCTCGTTCCTCGTCCTCCTCCTCGTCCTCCTCCTCCTCCTCCTCCTCTTCTTTTTTCTTCTCTAAATGGGTTGTCCTAACCGCAGGTACTCCACTGAAATAAAAAAAAATAAAATAAAAATATATTACTCGTTAATGGACAAGCTTTTTTTTTTTTTTTTTTTTTTTTTTTTTTATAATACCCAAAAGTTGTCAAAAAACAAAAAAACATAAATAAAATAAATTAAATGTACCTATATCTTTCAGCACCATTTACACGTGCTGTATCGAGTAAAGGAACTGTAGAGACCCTAACGGGGTGTCCTGATGTCCCGGCCACCTCTCCATCTTCAACAATACTGTAAATATAGTAAAAAAAGTTTTAAAAGAAAAAAATAAGCCAAAAATATATGCATATATACGCGTAAAGAAAGTACTGTAAACTATAGTACATGACGAAAAGGCTAACTTACCCATTCACAACTCTGTAACCGCGATGGTGTGGCACTGGAGTGTTAGGAGTCTCATCGCCAGCATTAGAGAAATCGAGAGTCCTCTTGACTCTGGGTCGCTGCGGAGGAGTGGCAAAGTTTACATTTCGAGTTCTTCGGCTATGAAAAAACAATGCACAAACAAACAAAACTGTTATTAAATATAAAAATAGTTACAACCTTGACTGACCATTAAAAATAAATAATTATAGCCTGAGTACAAAAAATAAATAAATAAATAAATAAAATAAATTTAAAATATAATTAAAATATACATATAAAATGTCAATAGATGCAGATTAGACATACCCAGCAGGTGTCCTGTACTCATCAACCTCCTTTTCCCATACTCTATCGCTCAGCTTCCCCTTTTTTAGGCGAGGTTCACCATCCAGATCCACTTCTCCATTAAAACAAGCGATAAAACCTTCTAGCTTGATGACTCTCTTCCTGTGGTAAGTCAGATGCTGCTTAAATCTCTGCAAAAAATAAAATAAAATAAAAAACATGAACTGAATATACGTGCGACGCGAATGAGGCAATATATTTATTAAGCTAGTTCATACCATATATACGTGCGACGCGAATGAGGCAATATATTTATTAAGCTAGTTCATACCATTAGCATGTCAGATTCTGCCGAAAGGATGACCTCATCGGTCTCTTTCCATTCCATTTCCTCTTCCTCTTCCTCGCACTCTTTACTCTTCTTGATGTCAGCAGAACCACTATGTTGAGGTACTGAATTAGAAGACGAGCTAGGCGATGCTGGGCTGGGAGGTGGCGGAGGAGGTGGCGATGGGGGAGAGAGAGGTGATGACGAAGACTGCTGAGGCTGCGGTGACGGGGTTGACGAATGACTATGCACATTAGTGGAGATAGTCTTCCTGGGTGTTGATGCCATTATAGGTGTAGGGGCCTTGAATGAAGAGACTCTCGGTTCTTGGACGATTTCAATGGATTCCTCCTTTTGTGATGCAGACCTCAAGACAGGCCCTTGAGGAGCATTGACCAGTCTATTAAGCTGCCTTATTTCTCTCACTGTTTGTTTAGCTAGGCTAAAAAAAAATAATAAATAAATAAATAAATTAAATAAAATAAAAAATGTGAAATATATATATATATATATATATAAACGTAATAATAATAATAATAATAATAATAATAATAATAATAATAATAATAATAATAATAATAATAATAATAATAATAAATAATAATAATAATAAATAGGAGTACAGCAGTACAGCAGTACAGCAGTACAAGAGTACAAGAGTACAAGAGTACAAGAGTACAAGAGTACAAGAGTACAAGAGTACAAGAGTGAGAGCTAGTGCAACAGGTGCTCACATCGACGAAGAGCCACCAGCCAGTAGGTTATAGTAGCGGCAGTCGACACAAAAATAAACAATAAAATTTTTTGATATATATATATATATATATATATATATATATACACACGGATTTATTTACTTAATTATTTATTTATATCGATAAATGATGAACACCGAGAGCTCGGAGAATAGCCACTTAGAGGCCACGAAAGAGGTGATGGTTATGGAGGAGGAGGAGGAGGAGGAGGAGGAGGAGGAGGAGGAGGAGGAGGAAGATGTAGAGGAAAAAGAAGGAGAAGAACTCGAAAAAGAGAAGGATTCTCTTTTTCAATTTCATTCTCCCTCCTCGACAGTAATAGTTGGACCATCGATGGTCGGTAAGACGGTTTTGGCTCTGTCTATAGTGAAAAACTCGAAGCTCATGTACACTATACCACCGACAAAGATTCTGTACGCTTACGGAGTTTACCAGAAAAAATTCCGCGACCTCGAAGATCTAGTACCCAACCTAACTCTTCATCACGGTTTACCTCCTAGGGATCTCATAGAAGAGTTGAAAAGCGAAGAGGGCAACAATCTGGTTATTCTGGACGATCTTATGGACGAAATATGCAAGTCCAGCGATATGTGCTCACTCTTTACTCGCGAAGTACACCACGGCCGCATCTCTGTAATAATGATATCTCAAAACGTCTATCATCAATCGCGCTATTCTCGGACGATCAGTCTCAATACTAGTTACTTGATATTGATGAAGACTTGTCGAGACCTACAGCAGATACACTTCCTTTCTCGTCAGATGTTCCCCGACACTCCTAAGAGACTAGTCGAGGCTCACGAAGACGCTACTAGACAGCCCCGAGGGTACTTAGTGGTGAACAACTTGACTAGTTCGGGAGACGAGGACATCAGGCTGAGTACTTCTATCCTACCCGGAGAGACCCTGGTTTTGTATACCAGGAAACGATAATGTCCGACAGAGTGAAAAAGTGCATCGGGTTTCTAGACCTTCTGCTGAGCGCCTACAAGCTGACTCCTCGCTCCGCGCGCTCACTACTGAGAGAAGCGTCTAGGGACCAACTTCTATGCTTAACCGAGGTGATCCTTAATACGCTAGAGGGGAACTTGACTGTATCTAACAGCCCTCGCTTAGAACTGGCTGAGTTCAAATTAATGCTGAGGAAAGTGGCCAAAATAGTCTCAGACTCCTCCTCCTCCTCCTCCTCTGCGTCTTCAGGCACCACCACCACCACCACCACCACCACCGCCTCCTCTAGGAAACGGGGTGTCTCGACTAAAATTAAAAGATACTCCAACCGTAGGACCACCGTTGCCTCTAGAAAGCTGCTGAGAGACCTCTACGTAGCTCGATACAAGACACTAATAGCTTTTCTGAGGCATTGCTTACCCGGTTTAAAAAGTCTACTGATAGAGGAGAAACATGACGCCGACTATGAAATTTAACCGAAAGGTTTACGTTATTCCTCAGGAAAAATACGACGGTATGATGGAGAGGAACGAGAAAATCGCGACGGATGCGCAGGGGCGACGGGCCGCAACCGCTGCCATAGGCAGCGGCGCGGGCCCGTCGCCCCCTCTTCCACTGTCGGGTGAGGTACCGAAGGTCGCGGCTTCTAGTGCTGCAGAAGGGCACCTCGAGGAAGGGGGGCCGCCCGCTCGCCACTTAAATACAGCGACCAGCGGATCGTCGTCGTCATCGCCGACGTCGACCGGAGGAGACCTACTGAAGGATATACGACATAAAATAGACGCCGAGTTATCGGAAGAATGGCTGAGAAATAAAGCTATGAAGATCGCGTATTTATTACTCGCCGAGGACGCCGTCGACTATAAAAAGTATTACGTCGATCTGCTCTTGCACACTCAGTCTAGCTCTTTTCCTCCGCCCTACAAGCACCACAAGTTGTACTGGCTGCTGCTGAGACGCGGAGTTCCTCTGAATTTAATTTCCAACGTTAAATTACGGAGAATATTGCATTATATGAAGAACAAATATAGAGCCGAAGAGGAAGAAGAGGAAGAAGAGGAAGAAGAGGAAGAAGTTCGGAGGTCGTTGAAGAGGAAGAGGGTGAGGGAGAGCTATAGCACCAGGAAAAGGTTTGAGGAGTCCGAGACCGAAACGGAGACCTCCGAGGATATAGGAGGCGAAAAAGAAGCGCTAAAAAAATATAAGAGGACACCTAGACAGTGGATCAAGTTGACTACTAAATAATCATGCCTCTACCCAAAGACATTGACGCTTATTTATCGCGCAGATTTTACAATTATAAGTCACCCGGCGGCTTCACCAGTGCTGCCAAGTTATACGCGGTTATAAAGAGCGAAGGTCGATACGACATAAGCATGACTAGAATAGAAGAATGGGCCGAGTCTCAGGACATTGTCACTTTACACAAGTCCTCCAGAGAAAAACCCTCGAAGTATAGAAGAGTCATAGCGCCCGGTATGAATCACATGTGGGACTGCGATCTTCTGGTATTGAATGGCGAAAGGTTCAAGAACGCTAATCGAGGGTTCGCCTACATCCTGGTGGCTATAGACGTCTTCTCTAGATACTGCAGACTCGGAGCGGTCAAGAGCAAAAGCGCCAGGCACATGAAAATAGCTTTCCAAGAAATATTCGCCGAAGCGGGAGACTCGGGGACACCGAAATTCATAAGGTCCGACAGGGGGACCGAATTCACAAATTCCCAGGTCAGGGATTTACTTAAAGACAAGGGAGTAAGACACGTCTTAAGCAATACAGAAACCAAGGCCAACTACGCCGAAGCGGCTATTAAAGGGTTGAAAAAAAGGCTATTCCAATACTTCCAATACGCCAACGGCTACGGGTATCTAGAGGAAATAGGAGGAATTGCCGCCTCGTACAACGCCACTATTCACTCTAGTATAGGAGTGAGTCCTAAAAGCGTCGACCAGGAAAACGAGCAGGAAATATGGGACTACCAATACGTCACTCAGCGAAATAGCAAAGACTTGATCGGAGCGTTCAAGCTAGCCATTTCTACTTCTGGAAGCAAGAGACTACATCGATACAAATTCGCTATAAATCAGCGAGTGAGAGCGTCCTACAAGCGTAAAGGGAATTTTTTTCGTTCTTACGACGAGCAGTTTACAGGCGAAGTATTTACTGTCAGGAACAGGAAATTCTCTGACGGAGTTGCTATTTATTACCTGAAAGACTACGAGGGAGAAGACGTATCGGGGCCTTTCTACGCTAATGAACTGACGTCGGTGAAATTTGACCCCGACGCTTTCTTCAAGATCGAAAAAGTGATCAAGAAACGACTGAGGCGTGACGGAGTAGAAGAAAGTCTAGTTAAGTATCAGTCCTGGCCATCGAAATACAATCAGTGGCTACTCAGCTCTAATATCAAGACGTTGAAGGCTAAGACTAAGACTAAGACTAAGACTAAGACTACGTCTAAGACTTAAGACTTAAAACTTGAGACTTAAGACTTAAGACTAAGGCGAGGACAGGAAAGACTGAAATGTTTATTTATCTGGACAGCCACCAGTCGTTGGACATAAATCGGAATAACACAGCCGGTAAATTTACTGTGCAGCTACCGGAGTCATTCTCGAGGCCAGTCAACGCAACGGCCAGAGGCCAGTGGTACTTGGGGCTTGTCGAGATAGCTATACCTAGCGTGGGAGCGGGCGCTAATAAATGGGATGTGGTATACGTGGTGTGCCCCGAAGTAGAGGGAGTTACATTGGGCGACACGTACAGAGCGGTGCTGAGATCCATAGCTCTGGGTGAAATAAGACGCCATAACTATGTACGCTTTCAATCAGTACTCTACACGCCCCTGAGAGTGAAGGACGTGAGCCATATTTCCATAGAACTGCGAGATTCGAGCTGGAACGTTCTGCCAGAACTAGTAAGAGAAACTAGACATTCGACTAAGTGTACTTTAGAGCTAATATGGAAGCGAGATACAAATCGCTAGCGGCTATGGACCCCTTGCCCTGGATAGAACATTTTAAAAAAACTGCCGGAGCCACTACCATGCTGTCTACTCGCCCCCTACCGGTGGTGATCGAAAAAAGACGTGTAACGGATGTCAATGGATCGAAAGTAAATGAGAGTTTACCCCTAACCATAGTGTCACCTGTTGGGCAGTCTAATGAAATGGCGGAGGCCGATTTGCGCATGGAAAATGATAAAAGGTCTGCAGAGCCACCGCGTGCCTCAGTTGTTAAGACCAACACGGCGAGTGCTCAGGTAAGCAGGAAAAGAAAGCAGAGACCTAGCGCTAGCACTAGCACTGGCACTGGCAAAGCGACTGTTGGCGATAAAAAGAACAAGAAGAAAAAATTAACTAAAACCAAGGATATTTTCAGTCAACATGGCCTCGGGTGAAAAGGTTCTGCAATCGATAGAACTAGCCTATGATGACACTCTTAATTTGTTCAACCTTCCTCTGAGCAACCTGGGAGTGACGAACGTGAAGTATTTAACTCATAAACCTATCAACCAATTTACGTCTGAGGGGGATGTGAAATTTCATGTACCGGGTGCGGGTACAGCTTACATAGACATGTCCAGTGTCTATCTAAAGACAAGGGTGAGGATAGTCACCGAGGACGGCTCTCCCATTAATGAAAAGACTAAAAAGAAGAATAAAGGTACTGCTGCTGCTGCTGCTGCTGCTGCTGCTGCTGCTGCTGCTACTGCTGCTGAGGACGAGGACGAGGGCGAGGGCGAGGGCGAGGATGAGGACGAGGATGAAGGGGGGTGGAGTGTAGGAGTGATCAATAACTTGGGTCATGCGCTCTGGGATCAGGTAGAAGTGAGACTTAATGACAGAGTGGTCACTGGCGGTCAGACCGGTTACAGCTACAAGGCTTTAATAAACACATTACTAGGAGAGAGTGATTTAAATGACGCCCAGCTGGAATGCGCATTGTTCCATAAAGATACTGCAAGATGCATGGACGATGTGAGTCTGATGACTGGTGGAAATGAGGGATTAAAAAAGAGATCAGCTGGCATGAGATCGAGCAAAACAGTTGAACTATTGTGTAAGGTGGACGTCGATGTTTTTAAAGTGAACAAAATGCTTTTAAACGGCGTCTCTATAGACATGACTCTCACGCCAACTTCCAGCGCCTTCAGATTGCTGAGCTCAAACACTAACAAGAAAGACTACATTCTCGAAATTAAAGACATCACTCTTATTCTGAAACACGTGACGCCTTCGAATCTCGTATTGCTGGGTCATCAAAAAGTCATGGAAGAGGAGATATCTTTAGCTCAATATTTCTACACTAGAGAAGAATTGAGAAAATTTAATTTAGCCAAGGACACCTCGTCGTATTACATAGAAGACGCGTACAACGGTAGAATACCTAGCAAGATAGTGATGGGCTTTGTCTCAGGGGAATCTATGAGCGGCAGCCTAGCCAAGAACCCGTACAATTTCAGACACTACGACATAACTTACGTCAATGTCAGTCTGTCTGGAATGCCCACGCCTGACGGACCTCTAAGCATCGACTTCTCGGAAGACAAGTACATAAACTGCTATTCTGAACTTTACAAGAGAAAACCAAATTTCAATGGGAGTGCGAGGATCACTAGAGAGGAGTACAAGGAGGGCTACAGCTTATTCGTCATAGACCTGGCGCCTCAGAACTACGAGGGCTTTTACCCTGTTACGAGAGACGGTAGCGTGAGAATAGAACTTAGATTTAAGTCACCTCTACCCGAATCGGCTGTTATGATAACGAAAGTGACGTATCCGGGTCTTTTCAGTATAGACTACGCCCGCAATATCTATCTGACATGAACACCGACCAAATATACGAGCTACTGTGGAATGACATAATAGTATCAGCAGAAATTATGGCCGTTATACCCTGTAATGCTCTGAAATACGTACCCGTCAAAATGACGGGTTGCTACGTCGTAAATTGTAACGAAAAATCGTACTTACGCGGAGACGTCGGCCATTGGATTTTCCTGAGGATTCATGGTGATGGTAGTAGACGTAATGAGGTCGAGAATAATCTGGAAATTTTCGATGCCCGGGGAGAGACGACCTACAATAGAGAAATGGAGGTGTTTATGAGACAATTCGAGAACTGTTCGAGGAATTATTCGTTGATTTCTAACGAAAAATGTGGTTTTTACTCTCTAGTATACGCTTATTATCGATGTAGAAAGTTAAAAAGATTGAATGTTTTGAATATACTTAAAGACATCGGAGATGTAAAAGAACATTGCATGGCGCTATATGGTGATCGACAATTAAATAGCAGCTTAACTAAGGGACTAACCAACTGACCAGTCAACTGATCAACTAACTAACTAACTGACTGCCTGACTGACTGACTGACTGACTGACTGACTGACTGGCCGCATGTCTGACTTAATATCCAACTAACTGACTGACTGACTGACTGACTGACTGACTGACTGACTGACTGACTGACTGATGGCCTGATTGATATTAGGAATGCGTGTACATTGCTATTATTATTATTATTATTATTAATTAATGTCTCGATTTAGCTATATCTGCATATCAATAAAAACATTATGCGGAGTGAATAATGCAACATACATGAAATTATTTATGTCTAAGGAATGCGTGTACATAGCTATTATTATTATTATTATTATTATTATTATTATTATTATCTTATAATATTATCATCATATTATATTATATTATAATGCGGTTTATAAGGAATGAAAAAAACTTTACGTATATTTATTTAACTGTGTCTAGTTTGCAGACTCTTAACATTGCATGTATATTATATATATATATATATATATATAAGACTAAGAACTGCTGATTTTTGTAAATATAAATGTATCTGATGTGCACTGTTGATTATCAATAAATATAGTATGACTCAATCACCATTGTTTCCCGAATTACTTACTATAAAATACTAAACATTGACCCTGCGTCGATTAACATTATAAGAAGGCGATAAATGACAGTTATTAGTATAGATAAAGTAAAAAAGTAACTTACAAGTGGTGAACTGATGCAGTAGAATGTAGACGGTCGAGGAGTTCAATTCAGTCAGTTTTGGTAGGCTGAGTGTGTCCAAAAAACAAAAACGTCAGCAAAAAAAAGTGCCCAGAAATTCCTCTTGCAGATGTAATGGTTGCAGCAAAAAATAGAAGTGATACTAATGTCTCGGTACCGGGGCTTTTTATACCTCATTTTTACCCTGAGGCACTCCCTGGGAGATGTTTGGGTTGTGGTCCAAAGGACACCATTTTACGGAGATGACCACTCTCATAGTAGTGCACTTTGACCTCGAAAGGTCATCGGTGATACATCACTGCCTAGCGTATACATATGGTAGAACATAAGCAACACTGTAATCAATAGAAAACGGTTCATATGGAGGTGTCAAAGAGCTTTGTCTCAACCGCCCCCCGCTGACAACATGAACATTTTGTTTACCCTGAGGGCTATGTCTATAATGGTTTCATTGTGCTGTAGCTGTATTTTCGAATTATGAAACATGCTGAGATGTATTTTATAAAACAATATCTTATACACGAAATATAATGCTATACATCTAAGACATAAACTACTACTACTACTACTACTACTACTACTACTACTACTACTACTACTACTACTACTGCTGCTGCTGCTGCTGCTGCTGCTGCTGCTGCTGCTGCTGCTGCTGCTGCTGCTGCTACTACTACAGAGTTATAATGAGTGCATGTTCCACAAAGCACTAATGTTTCAATAAAAATATTATCTGCGAATATAACTCGCTATTTAAATTAAATTAGGAGTATTTTGCATCTTTTTTCACTAATTTACTCATATTCAGTGATTTTTACCATATACTCATGTAATCATGCTGCTGCTGCTGCTGCTGCTGCTGCTGCTGCTGCTGCTGCTGCTGCTGCTGCTACTACAGAGTTATAATGAGTGCATGTTCCACAAAGCACTAATGTTTCAATAAACATATTATCTGCGAATATAACTAACTATTTAAATTACATTAGGAGTATTTTGCATCTTTTTTCACTAATTTACTCATATTCAGTGATTTTTGACATATACTCATGTAATCAGCAAACACTCATGAGGTCTATTATATTTTGAGGTCAGTGATATTCACATGTTTGATCACACCCTCAACCCTCTGTGTCCAGGACAATTACAAGTGAATATAACTTACAATTCAATTAGATTATACACCCTCTATTGTCTAATTGCTACCAGGAGGTCAAGTCTTTTGTTTTATTACACAATGGTCAGGGTTGTACCCCCCTCTGTGCAGGATGTTTTGACCATTTATTGCCTCATAAAGCCTTGAGATTTTGGAGAGAGAAGACGTTTGAAAAAATTGCAGATTGAGAGAAAGAGAGAAAGTCAGAAAAAATAGTAAATATGTATCGGATTCTAATGCTTTTCGCATTGGGTATATGTACGAGCGAGGGCTGGCTATGCGGTAATGAAGGACAGTGCAGATGTACTTCTTCGGGAGAAGTCGTTTGCAATGAGATTAGGGCGGCTCCCTATTTCCTGGTGAACAACAGGCAGGACAAGCGGTTGACGATGAAGACAACTGGAAACTTCGACCTGGACACTCTGGCTGACACATCCGGATTCGCGAGAGTTATGCTCATGGGGTTATCGGACCTAGAATGCTCCAGGGTCGAGCAAGATTTCCCCTGGATCCTCTGCGTTGCTGACTCGGCTATATACGCTGTACCCCTGACCAAGGCCCTGACCCCCTTCAAACGAGGGACTGATCCGATTGCCACCCCCCGACCAATGAAGTATGACCATGCTACTCAAGATGACGAAGACGATGATGATGATGATGAAGTGGTGACATTTAAAACGCTCAATGTCATGATAGCGTGGGCCGTCATATCGGGGATCGTCGGAGCGATTTGTACTGCATGCATTTTGGTGAGTCTTGTGAATCTTCACGCGCGAATTAACACTCACGCAAGGAGTAACGATCCACCTATCTATGCAGTATACTTCTGTCTTAGATGTATAGCTGTATTGCTGTGCCCCTTTCACCTTTGCGCCAGGTGCTTCAGCTGTACTAATTGCGCTCTGTACAATCTGGAAGAAGGCTTCAGTACTTCGTCTTCATCTACATCTACGACTACCCTGTAATTAGGTTAGTTCTTTGATTCTTTCGAGTTTCAATCAGCTGCTTATATAAAATATTCTTAAAAGCGCTAATAACGTGATAATAATAATAATAATAATAATAATAATAATAATAATTATATGTGTATGTAAGTATGTATAATTGCATTATACAGTTCATCATGATATAGTACAATCTTTAGTAATGATAATGCGTCCTACATGGCTGTTTTTGAGGGTACTTTATTAAATGTAACTTATAAGCATTTCCCTCAATGTAAACTTACGACTGAACCGATGTACATTTAGCTAGTACTTTTGTAAAGTATTCGATAGTACATGACTTATGTATTATGTTTCTGTAATGTAGATGAAGATGCTATGTTATAAATCGCGTAATTGGCAACCGCTAATAGCTTTATTATTTTCTTTTTTTTCAGACCCGGGATTATGCTTTTAGCCGCCTAAAGAAGCTCCTGGTATCTTTAGCGTTACGGGGAATGGGCCGCCTTATAATGATCTACATTGGCAATGTCGACATGGCGATTGCTTTTGAGAATGCCGATGAGGAGAATCTTTTGTTATTGATACTTCTAAGACTCAACCAGTGGCTAATTAGAGCGATAGCCCGCAGAAATAACAGGCGTAACGGCAATGTCAACAATGACAACAACAACAACATCAACAACCACGGTGCGAGGGTGAGGGGTGAAGCAGGTCAGCCCTTCGGTCAGCCCTTAGGCGGTTTTGCTGCTGCTGCTGCTGCTGCTGCTGCTGCTGCCGCCGCGGAGGCCCTCCGAAGACCTAGAGCTGCGCGTCACCAGAGACACCTTGCGGGTATAAACGTAAATAACATTTTGCCCCTGAGATTACGTGCCCGAAACTTGCCACTACTGTAACTATTTAGGGGGGTAAGCTAGAATGTGATTTTCTTTTGATAGCTAAGGGTTTTTATGAGGGGTAAGCTAGAATGGTATTTTGTTTCGCTGTTAAGGGTTTTTTTTAAATTTATTTTTAATTTTTATATTTTTTTTATTTTATTCATTTTTGTTATTCTTCTTTCTTTATACTGGTTATTTGGCTGTTTGTTTGTTTTGCTGGTTTGTTTTATGTAAGATTTAAGACTAGGGTATGACTATTCGAAATTGTGAAATTACCTTTTTTTTTTTTTTTTTAATTCATATTTTTTGTACTTTGACAGCTAGATTTTAATTTTTTGTGTATATATATATATAGTACTTTTAGCGTGTTTTCTTATTTAACTTCTCTTCTGAATTAGTATATTTTGATAACTAGAATTTAATGTTTTGCGTGTATATATATATAGTACTTTTTCCTGTGTTTTATATTTTAACTTCTCTTTTGTATTGATTTTTTGTACTTTGGTGACTAAAATTTAATGTTGCGTGTGTGTGTGTGTGTGTGTGTGTGTGTGTGTGTGTGTGTGTGTGTGTGTGTGTGTGTGTGTGTAGTACTTTTAGTGTAGTTTGGAATTTTAACTTCTCTTTTTTATTCATATTTTGTACTTTGGATGCTAAAATTTAATGTTCTGTATGTATATAGCCACTTTATATTTCATAGTGATTTTTTAGTAGAGTTTTCGAATTTAAATTATATTTTTGTATTAATATTTTTGTACTTTTTTTATTACATTTGGACTGATATTTTATTATATTATATTATATTATATTTTTTCGCCATTTTTACATGTATATATAATTTTGTTGTAAATAGAGAGAGAGAGAGAGAGAGAGAGAGAGAGAGAGAGAGAGAGAGAGAGAGAGAGAGAGAGAGAGAGAGAGAGAGAGAGAGAGAGAGAGAGAGAGAGAGAGATTGATAGAGATTACAGGAAATAAATGTTTATACCAGCCTGAGACTAATTATTGTACTTTCTTTTAGTTAAATAGCAAGGAAAAAAATATTAAAAAACAGTGAAGACACAGCAATGAGCTTGATTGCCACCAGGTGGCAAGTTCACTGTAGCCAGTGCTGGGAGGCATACGACAAAAGTTGGCCAATGACAAGAAGTGTTCAATTCACAATAGTCATTGCTCCCAGGCATGCGACAAAAATTGGCCAATGACAGGCACAGCTTGTCATTGATGAGATGAGATGCTTGATGCTGAAAGCTCAGCTTTCATTAGGTGTCATTCCATTCAAAGATGATAGTCTATCAACATGAATAGCTCATCTTTCATTCGGTGTCTTTCTGTTCCAAAAAATAAAATATATATATATATATATATATATATATATAAAAAAAGATGGTAGTATATCAGCATGAATTGATCATTTAGACCACTTTATGGACATAAAATATAATGAAGAGGAATTATCATTATAAAATACATATGCTTAGTTATCATTATTATGAAGTGTTTCACTCTAGCATAAGGTATGAGCGTGAACATCATAAATATCCTTCTTTTATATTATGCAATAAAGAATTACACAATACTGCTGTCTTCCTTAAGGTCCTCCTCCTCCTCCCTTGGTATTATGATGTATATTTCTATTGACCTAAATAACTTTACCAAAAGCGGTATTGTATAACTAAAGTTATAGTTGACTGAATAACTTTAACTTTCTCATGAGTATATTTCGATAAGTATTATAGCCTATATTTATGTAAAATTCATTAATAAGTCCCAAACTTACCTTAAAGTACATATTTAACAATCATTACATTTTACCCTCAGGCCATTCTTGACCATTGAAGTTGCCTAATTGATATTCGCATTTCATTACGCCCGGGGCACCCTCTTGTGGCCAAACATTGAACTAGAGCGTGATCCAAGGCTTTTACCCCCTGAGGCTATTGCATCGATCCTTTGATCTCATGCCCTCAGGGGTCGGCGATCTCTTTGGCGGTAAAACGCCGCTCACGTAGTCGGGTGGCCTCACTCAAGAAGAGAGCCTCGTCTGGATATTGATGAGATTGGCACTACGATGACAATCCGGATCGGAGACACCAGTTTGTCTGCCAGTTTAGGCGTACTGGAGAATCCACAGTTTGGATTTTCTAGCCAAATAAAAAACTTGTTGAGAAAAGCCCTCAGTCACATCGGGAATAACGGTTTCATCATCAGGATGTTTGAGAAATGTCGAGCAATTATACCTGGAAAGCAAGGAAACTTTAGTTTGTTTGATCCACACTCCTGTGACGAATTTGGCTTGCCTGATCCGAATGGCAAAGCATGTGTTTTGCACTTTGACGATGTTAACAGTCTTGTTCATTACTTTGGGATGCTCGTGCAAGGGGCAAAAGATGAACAGGTTGATGTCCATGGGGTGAAAATGACCATCCTATCAGAAGTGGCATCACACCATAACAAAAGTACTGATGAAACGTCTGAACAATGCAATGAGTCACTCAATAATGTTGACTGCTTCAGTGGCGACAATAACATTGCCATCTCTCAAAATAGTCCACCCAGGGATCAAGAACGCTACGTTTTGAACAATAACAGTGATGAAGACATTATCTTGGGCAGTGTCACTGACGCTACAGTGACTACACACTCCAGTCCAACCCGTTATTACGATGGTTGGGATGAACACCAAGATTCAGTATATTGCAGTAAGACACAGCATGATCATGACAACAATCAACTCAACAATGCAGATCCCTCTGACGTCACGATCATCAATGACAGTAACAGCAGCAACAGCAGCAATATGTCAGAAGGTAAGGAGCTTTTCAGTGATTTGATTTTCGGCGGAACTTTTCCTTTTGTGAGCTATCTTTGGCTAAACTGCCCTCCAAAACACTTGATGTTGTCAGTTCCTTACTCTGCTTTGTGATTTTCCTATAATTACTAGGTTAGGGCAATCCATCATGCATTAACATTAAAGTGATTAATATTAAAATGGCTAATGATGACTGTATATACATATAAGGATGCAGAAATGAATGGGGACTGCCTCTTTATGGTCATAAACAACATTCAAAATAACATGCCAAGCATAAAGTAGGCATATGAGTATCAGTTAAAACAAAACATCATATAGTCGATTTGCTGAGAGGTCTTTTGGTTATGTTGGTGCTATCTTATGGAATTTGTTGCCATCAAGTTTAAAGGATGTAAACAACCTGATTGGTTTTAAATATGCCTTGAAACGCCACATTTTAGTTTAATTATTTTATGAATCTTACTTTTATATATTTCTGTTTTTATACGCCTTTTGTTTTAAATGTTTTTTATACTATATTGTTCAATATAACATATTGTTTTTATGGGCCATCTGCATAACAGCTGTGCTGATGATGCAACCCATATAAAATGTATTGGAATAAATAAATAAATATAAATTTACAATAATTTTTACATGTTGCTCGGAGACTCAATTAACCCGTATAGTTGTAAGGTAGAAAATGTGAAAGGAATAAGATATAGAAAAATTAAAAGCCTTCGGCTTCATAAAATATGACAACTTAGTTTAGATGTTATTTCTCACAGTACAAAGCACATTTAACATTGTTTAATAAAGTCATTCACACATGAAATACAATTTTCACATAATTATTAGAATATAGTTTACTGTGAGGGATGAGGACAAGCTTACTAAAAGCTATTTAATGTGCACACTCCTTAAAAAAAGAATTATATCAACTTCGTGGAATAAATTTCCGTATTTACAAAATGAACATGCATGTGATAACGTGAGTATGAGCCGTTTGTTTGATCACAAATGCAGTTGATGAACCATTTAATCCTAAGGAAGGCTGGGGTGCAAAAGTATTTTATGTGCATCGTTAGTTATAATTGGAAAACAAA
Source organism: Alitta virens (assembly GCA_932294295.1). Classification (NCBI taxonomy): domain Eukaryota; kingdom Metazoa; phylum Annelida; class Polychaeta; order Phyllodocida; family Nereididae; genus Alitta; species Alitta virens. Next base: position 42,021,201 of record OW028575.1, read on the forward strand.
AGGTGCACAACTAATTTGATAAAACTATAATGATGCTAACATCTTGCTATAGAATTTGGAAAAAGAAATTTTTTTGGTTACAAAAGCAATTTGCATAAATGCTTTATTTTGTTTTACAACCTAGTGTCATCTTATTATGTAAAACTAGAAAAAGGACGCCTCTTATAATCATGTTGGCATAATTGTGAAATTACTGTTGGAGACAGACTTGTTTGCATGAAAATACAATGTAAGCCATTTGAATTCAGCACATAAACAATGCATGCAATCATCAAAATTTCCTGAAAGTTGCAATTTGTAAGTAATGTTACACAACTTGTGCGCATATAGTTGCTCATGCATGATATTTCAGGGTAGGGGACTAATATTGTTGAATTCATCTTTGTTTAATCCTAGCTTTCTAGCCATTCCCTATTTAATTACAATGAAACTTGTATTGCAATATCATTGTCACATTTGAAATTTAAGTGATCGTGCAAGGTTGATTTCACAGGATACAATTTTATGAAAATAGGCTATTTTTCTACTCTTTCTGATCAATGCTGATTAGAGAGTGAGATTTAGGTGTGTGTTCAGATACTTTCATTTTGTAAATGACCATTGAAAGCACTAAAAATAGTTTAGAAGTTATTTGTGGCATTGATTTTCCAATGTATGGAAACTACACTAACGCTTACAAAATCCTTGCAAGGTGCCTTGCATTGTCCATATGCTTTACCTGCACCTATTTCAACAAAGGAAAATGTCTTTTCAGCAAATGGTCCAAGTTTTAATCAGGCAGCTGCAGAGCCATAATTTCTGTAAAATATTTGCTAGGATAGGAAAGTTAAGGGAAATCTGCTGAAAATCAAGTATAACAATGAACATAAAAGTATTCACTATACCATGACCCAACCCTAAATTTCATGTAAATAAGAGTTTGTATTTGCTAATGTTATATAACAGCTGCAAACTACGGAAGCCTATTAGTGCCACACACTTTTTTTTTTCTCTAATCTGCGTTTTTTTAACATTTTTTTTTTTTTTTTTTGCGTTTTTCGTAAATAATATTTGTTAATTTACGTTTTTTCAACATTTTTTTTTTGAATTTGCGTTTTTCGTACATAATTTTTTTAAATTTGCGTTATTCGCACATAATTGTTTTTAAATTTGCGTTTTTTCAACATATTTTTTTTTTAATTTGCGTTTTTTCAACATATTTTTTTTTTAATTTGCGTTTTTTATACATAATTTTTTTAGGCAAATATTTGCGTTTATTCGCAAATTTACATTTGCGTTTATTCGCAAATATTTGATACAGTATAATGTATGACAACGGCACTGACAATATGTGTCGGCAAAACAAGAAATAACTTTGTTTCCCTTCCTAGTAGTTTTTCTTGTAGCTGGGGTTTATTATGTGATGCTGACTTTAATTGCACCATGCTACATTTAAATAATATCTTGATCTATGCTAATTAAATAACTTTTCCCATCAATATAGGAGGGATCCAAGATAGATCAATAACTAGATAGATAGATAGATAGATAGATAGTTAGATATGGGAAATGTAGCCCTCTAAGGCAAGTTCTTGCTGCTATCGAGGGTTGATTGATGAGATGAGAGGGAGGAGTCCACCCATGTTACACATTTACCCCATGGGTGGGGTCTTTTACTTGCCTTAGCATATAGAAACTGACTGGTTTTAACTTATCCGGGCCCAATAGATTCCAATATGGCTCAAATAAAAGGGGGAGGAAGGGAAGGAAATGGAAGGAAAGGAAAGGGAAGGGAAGACTGGGGCCTGATAGAAAGAGCTGGGTTTAAGGACAAGGATGTCACATTGTGAAACAAAGTTATTCCCGCTTTGCAGACATATACTTTGAGTGCCGTTGTCATAGAGTATTGAATAGCCCTATCCAAGACGAGTCTTTAGATAGGTGGCACATAATTGTCGACCAAATATTAACAAAGATATGGCGGTTTAGTAATTCGTTTAAACGATATAGTAACGATTTAGTAATTCCGTTTATAAATTTTAGTATTCCGTTTATACAATTTAGTATTTTGTTCATACAATTTAGTATTTCGTATACACAATTACTTTTTTTATTTCTCATGTCCTTAAAAGGCTTCCGAAGCAAACAAAACAAACTGGAAAAAATTATGTTGAAAAAACGCAAAAAAAAAAAAATGTACAAAAAACGAAGAAAAAAAAATTATGTAAATAACACAAATTAAAAAATATATGTTGAAAAAACGCAAATTTAAAAAAAATTATGTACAAAAATCGCAAATTTAAAAAAATTATGTTGAAAAAACGCAAATTTAAAACAAAATATGTACAAAAAATGCAAATTTAAAAATATTATGTTGAAAAAACGCACATTTAAAAAAATTAAGTACGAAAAACGCACATTTAAAAAAAATATGTACGAAAAACGCAAATAAAAAAAAAAAATGTTAAAAAAACGCAGATTAGAGAAAAAAAAATATGTGTGGCACTAATAGGCTTCCGTAGCAAACAGCTTTAGAAATAGCAAAATATGGTAAATTATCACTTCCAGGAAAACTGATAATTGCAACTGTCATTGATGCCCTGTGCAAAGTTAGCGTTAACATAATAATTCTGCTTCCAAAATTAGACTGATTTATCCAAGTTCAACTGTATGTGTAGTACAATCACAAAATGCACTGGTCAAGCCTTTCCTTTATCTTTCAGCATTGAATAATTTACTCTTGATATAAAGGTCAAAGTTATTACATCCGTATTAATTATGTTTTAAGCAGCTTTCAGAAGTTGATTCTATTATTTTTACGTTTGGTGACAAATTGTACTATTGGTCTATTTTGATAGCCCAAAAATATAACTTGTATTCAACAGTAATCAATAAGAAGTGGCCAATGTGGTTACCATATATAATTAAATGATACCTTCAATAGCTTTTTCCACATGTGGTATAAATGAAACAAGAATGTTGGCATGTTTCTCAAATCGAAGACTGTTATATCATTTGAATACCAACTAAAATTGGTGTGTAGTATAAAAAGCACTTAGTAAAAATACCAAATTAGCATTAATCTTGAAAAATTTGGTCTAATTCTTAATTTTATTAACAGATGTTAATACTCCAACAGTTTGATAGTGAATAAACTGCAAAATGGAGGCGTCCTCCAAAGTGGTTATTTGTAAGATATGGCTTTTGCCATAGGGCAGAAGTAGTAATTTGCCAGATCTAATGAAGCACACAGATTGACTGAAATAACAATATTATTTGTAATTTAATCATAATCAGTATAGGCTAATCCGTACTCATCCATCAAGATAAGGGGGTAGTCAATGTATACATGAGGGAGGATCCAATGGGTCACTTTTACAAGTACTATGTATGTTGAAAGAACTTCATTGTTAGAAATGCAATGTATAAAACTAACGTTTATTTATCACAAAATTTACATGGAAGTATAATGACAATCCTTATATATCCATGTATGATCTGACATAATAAGGACATGCAAATACGTTATTTTAACAGTTTTATATCTATTATGAAATTATATATTTATTTGTATACAAATTTTAATCCAAACAAAAAATTGGCCGTTTTTAGTATGCTGTCATGATGGGAATATTTTGTTAATTTGTGCAATTATATAAGGTAAACTGTAGCAAAAAAGCTATAAAAAAAAATCCTTAAACTTCAGTGCTTGATATGAAACATTTGGTTTGATGACCAGCCCTACTTAGTCATCCAAGGTCCGACAAACTGCCTCACGCCTATCGGCGTGCTTGCAAATGGGAGCATATAGGAGAGTTCAGAGATTACCCAAATGATGTCACATTCATTTGCTAGGCACTTAAACAGCTAAGCTATATTATGAACGGGGGTGGGGGGGGGGGGGGGGTTAGGGTTAGGTTTTCAATTGACATACTAATTAATAGCAACTCCATGTCAAATTGTAATTCTTTAATGTCCAAAAGCATGAAAATATCAATAGCATGAAAATATCTTGATTTAAATAACTATTTAATGCAATGTGAACAATTATTCTTGCCATTTGGGCTCTATGTAAAATTTACATGGTCATTGGTTAACCTGTGCTCAATTAAGTGATATTATATTTTCTTAAATCAGAAACTGAGTAAAGTAAACCACACTCACACATATATATATAGCAAAGGAAGGTATATATATATATATATATATATATATATATATATATATATATATATATATATATATATATATATATATATATACCTTTTATGTTGTTCCGAAATATCAGAATTATATTAAATATATTTTCAAAAATAACATAAACTAACACAGTGGATAAATTCTTTTAGATGTAGGGGCATGGATACGCATTGCTGAGGGCCAGCAAGCGAGGCGTGGCTAACTTATCCATTCCATGGTATATAAGTAAAGGCATACAGATTATCTGCTCTTATGCACGCAAAATTGTATGGTATTATAAATGCAGTGTAAGGTCAAATGATTGCGGACACCTGCAAACTTTTTGGATACTATTGTCTGTTGTTCTAGGAAATAAGTCTTTTGGAAAAGAAACTGTAACATCGGCAATGAATGCTAATATAATGCAGTGACCGGTTGCAAGAAGTACGAAGTATGTTTCAGTTAAAATGTAGTGTAGTTTTTATTTCAGTGACAAAGTCATTCATTATCATTACACAAAACCTTTTACAAAAAAGAAAAAAGCCAATTTATGATTCTGTTGCATACCAGTTTTGATTTCTTAAAAACCAATATTATAAGGTTATTCGAAATATGTTAAAAAACGTATTCAAAATCAAAATTTCTGACGTTTCACAAAGCTTAAAAACTATAATAACCATTCAAAGTTATGTGCTAAATCCTGTCGCCAATTATACATGTTGATGACTTCACAAAAAAAAAAAACGATTAAAGCCCATTAGTGTTAAAAGATATATAAATTCATGTTTCATCACTGTAGTGTATCACATGATACATTGTGGTTTTTCTTACCAAAATTTGTTTATTATTATAACATAGTAATAGCTTCTTGTGTTGCAATTCAACCAGGTTTTTTTTTGTGTTTATTTTTGTAGCTATGAGCTCTCGTTTCTGTCTCTGTGTTTATGTGGGAAATTATGTGTTCAGTCTGGGGTTGCTTATTCAGTGGAACTGTTTCTCAATTAGGTCTCATTATGTGGACATGAAAAATGGGTGATTTTGAGTCATTCAAGAATTAGGATCTGACTTATTATTAGGTAATTTGATGTCAAACGTTTATTGTCATGTAGTGAAAATTGATCAGGCACATTCTAGGGTTATGGGTGATTTGGTAAATAGGGTTAATTCTTAAAGTCTTAGGTTTTCCCCCAAAAAACATCACGGAGAGTTTCCAGAGAACTTTTTTTTTTTTTTTTAATTTTAGCTAAAATATAAAGTTTTTTTTTTTTTAAGTTTTAGCTAAAATATAAAGTATTTATCTCAAAATTTGCTGCATATGCCTGCTGTCAATTGTAATTATTTTATGGGAGGAGGGCAGGGCAGGAAATGTATCTTTTTAATTTTTCATGGGCACCCTAATGAGGCACTGACAACAGTTGAACATTTTTAAAATGCTTTTACACACCACCTGCTATTGAAGTTGTATGTATCAAATCCAAATGCCCCTGATCATTTGATGCTGATCAATGTTCATTAGATGAGTGACAATGAGCTTTCGGTAAACCTTAATTAATGAATGGCTCATTATCATCAAAAAAATATGTACTTCAGTCTATCTATCTATCTATCTAATTCCAAATATCGAACGATACTTAATTTCAACCGAGCCTTATCTCCTAATCAAAAGCTAGTCTGCAGGCCCTATGTAGTCTGCTTTCCTGAACTATAGCTTTATGAGATGATATGAATAGTGGCAGTTCAAACAACTTCCCAGGTGAAATTTCTTATCAGGAAAACGATGACAAAATATTACAAAAGCGCATTTCATACATTTCCAGTGTGTAGAAATGTCTCCTTCATGCAAAATGTATTCAAAAAGGTATAGACAGACCAAGAAATTATAATACTGAACTTTAGCCAGTTGATGATTGGACGTTTTGGGGTGGATCTTGGGACACGTGCCGATATTAGGTCAAAATGGTAGTTGGCTTAAGGTCGGTCATTATCTTTTGGAGAAAAGTTTTTCACAGGCCAATACTATAACAATATTGTTCTAAAGATTAAGATAACATCAATATGATTAACTTAAACCAAAACTATCCATCATATTTCAAGCTCCTTAAACTTCACTTAGTACAAACATACCATAATACCTCGATTTCTTTTCTCCTTTAGATATTAACTCAATAGTAAACTGCATGTTTCTAGGAACAGATAGAAATGATTCACGTTCTTCACCCTCACACAGTTTAAATATTCGTAGTTAAGTATGTCATGAACCTTGTTTGGTGCGAAAAACAGTGGGGGGATAATCCTGCACAATAATAACATTGTAACAAAACAAAAAGTGTGAAAAAGTGGGGGGAGGACATTTACCTGCCCCTCCCCTCAGTTACCTAATAGTCATATGTTTAATCATGTTATTTCGCTATGGTTTCTAGATTACCTATATGAAGGTATCGTTTTAACAACAGAGAGACATATACATATATAACATACATATTGTAACAATTTGAGGAAAAAAAAAGTATTCATAATCTATCTCTATTGTTGGGAGACCCCTCTAAGCTTAGTTTCCGCTATCAATTGATAACGGTTATTTTTCTTTCACGGGAAAAAATTAACGTGCAGGATAACGCAGGCTGATCATGAAAAGATTGTTAATTGTTTTCTCTCTTTTTTTTCAGATGAAGAAGTAAAGCACCCCATATATATGTCAGGAGCGTCCTCTGGACTGACTGTTAAACAGATTCTGGACATTTGCTGCTTCCGAAACATACCTTCACAGAAAATATGTCATGCGATCCCTTCCCCCAGGGAAAATGCCACATTTGTCATTGATCTGAACAAAGTCAGTGAGATGGATCTGTCCTGCGACGATTCAGGGAATTACAACAGCCATTCTACACCATCGGCTGTTGTAAGAGCCGTCAGCAGAAATGGCAAACTTCTTGAGGTAAACATCATCCACAGAGGGAAGAAACACCCCGGAGGGCCCATGTTGCAGAAGAAGGACGTTTTTGTTGTAAAACGTCAATAAAGCACCCGAACTGATGCCTATGGCAAGAAGGCCCTCAGAATTATAGCGAAAGTCTCTTGCCAAGGAAATGCTGCCGTACATGCCATTATACAATATATAGGAAATGTGGGAATTGTTGCCAAACAGCATGGCAATTCTAAAACCAAAAACAATGTGTATGTCCGCACTAAGCCATCTGTAATTGAGAAGGAGAGAGTGCTTCTGCAACATGAGACTCCAAAACAGGCCATGCGAATCATCGAGGACGCAAATGGTGGTCCTGTGGGGGCAAATTCAATGAGTGATCTGGCGAGAAATAGAATGCAGCTTTACAATGTCAAGAGAAGTCAGGGTGGTGCCAAACGCAGTCGAAATACCGGAAAATTGCCACCACCTGACTTTTCCAAGCTTGTCGCCTTGCTTGACGAAGGAACCTTTGTAAAGGGCATCAATTTTTCTCGTCGATCTTCGGGGACACTGCACCCCAACACCTTTGCAGCAACGAACAATGGCATACGGTGGATACAGAATTTTTGCACACCAGATTCCTCCAGTAAAACCCCGTTATGTATTGACATGACTTACAAGATAGGGCCTTATTATACAACGTTCCTCTCCATGGCCAACCCTATAGTAGTGCATCATCGAAGACCTACATGCCACCCCACAACACTTGTGGCCATGATGACCAGTGTCACTAGGCAAACAGAAGACTACAGCTTCCTTGCAAACAAAATCAAGGAGAGTGTCAAGACTCTGATCTACGGAACAGATGGGGAAATTGCGCTGGAGCAAGCTTTTGAATCAGCTTTCCCTATTTGTGATGTAGACAGTAGCCGTAGGAGCATACACCTACGATGTTTTAATCATGTAAATGATGACATCAAAAGAAAACTTGCCGCTATCAGTTTTCATCATGATAGCAAAATAATTACATCGCTCCTCGGCAAAGAATTCAATGGCACTCGGCAGAAAGGCCTGGTTGATGAGCCATCCAGTGACTTTTACAAATGTTACGAACAATTATCTTCCAAATGGCCTGCTGCTTTTGTTGAATACATGCAGACTGCTGACCTACGAATTCGGCCATTACGGGACACTTTGCTGCACTGCATGGGACTGGAAGTCAGGAAGACAGCAGGCCTTGGAAATCCGCCCAATAAATTTTCCAATCAAAGGGCAGAATCCATAAATAATGTTGTGAAGGAAAGCCTTGGGCATTCATTTACTGACCAGACTGCTGTCCATGATTTAGTCTACAAAAAAGTTGTGGTGCCTCATGAAAATGAAATCATGAAGGCAGTTTATGGTCAGGGAGAATACAGACTATCATCTCCATATAAACATTTACAAGTGCCACCCCATGTTTGGAGATCTATGACCATTCACCAGAGAGAACAACGTGTTAAGACAGTATTTTCAAAGATGCCCACGGACCAATATAAACCAGTCATCACAAGAAAACTCTCTGTCCAAACTGAGGATTATCTGGGAGGATTACTCAGCCTGCCAGTAACAATTATACGAAATTTATGGGAACAGGCTGAGATAATTCTGTCCCACCAACACATTCGTGAACTGGAGAGTGGTGATGTTTGCATTAATAATGAAAATTCATCGATTATTGTTACATCTTTTAGAGGCAACAAGTTTTCTTGCCAATGCCAAGAATATTTGAGACTTACCATCTGTTGCCATGTTGTTGTTGCGGCTGACTTAAAAAATTGTCTGCATGATGTAATGAAGGAATACATATACAGTCCTTCACAAGCCATTGATCGTCACCGTCCATATGGAGCAGGCCAAAAAAGGAATAAGAAACCAAGAAAAGGAAAGCAGAATGTACACGCTTATCCAATCAACGTAGTATATGAAAATCCAAGTAATCCGAATTTTGATATCGATCTTAGACAATGCAGACCTTTCCAGAACAATGAAATCTGGCACAACAATGAACTTTTCACCATCATGGGTATCAATGGGTTAGTTTCTCGAAAAAAGCATCTGAGATGCCAAACATGCACCATGGATATTAATATTACTAGTGCAGCATGTCCATATGATATTCTCTTTGAACATCAAGAGCGTTACAGCTATCCCGTCCAGGATGCCAGTGGCAAAAAAATCTACAAAGACACCTTCATGAAATTGGCAGCACGGTACTATTGTATCAGACGTTCTTGTGTTTTGAAACGCCATCCTTATTTCTGGCATGGATTGATTCAAGTTGTAGATGGGCTTGTCCTGAATGAGTTTCACCGAAAGTTACTTAAGGACGTCCTTGACTTCGATGTGTGATGGAACAATGATCAGTTGAAAATTATGTCAATTAAAATTCATGTAATCATCATTATTACACGGATGGAGACTTTTGCTTGACTCAACATAGGCACTGAATACAAGGGAAAAAAGGGCCTGTACTAGGGATTTTACCCAGGTCCTTCGGAGGAGCAGGTGAGCATCTTACTACCAGTAGTGGGGTGGCCTAGTGGTAATGTGCTCACCTGCTCCTCTGATGGACCCAGGTTAAATTCCCAGCTTGGGCAATGTTTGTGAGCTACATCCCAGTTGGATGTAGTTCCGATGAAACATTAAGTCAGTGATTCGATCAGATGCTACTTGTCTTAATAATGGTTATTTGTTCAAAGTTGAGCTTGTACACATTTTCTGCCTTTTTAGTCATTACACTGGGGCTGGCTTTTTTTGTCTTGGTTGTTGCTCATGAAGAGTGCCTGTACTAGGGATTTTACCCAGGTCCTTCGGAGGAGCAGGTGAGCATCTTACTACCAGTAGTTGGGTGGCCTAGTGGTTATCTGCTCACATGCTCCTCTGATGGACCCAGGTTAAATTCCCAGCTTGGGCAATGTTTGTGAGCTACATCCCAGTTGGATGTAGTTCCGATGAAACATTAAGTCAGTGATTCGATCAGATGCTACTTGTCTTAATAATGGTTATATGTTGAAAGTTGAGCTGATACAAATGTTTTCCCTTTTAGTCATTACACTGGGGCTGGCTTTTTTGTCTTGGTTGTTGCTCATGAAGAGTGCCTGTACTAGGGATTTTACCCAGGCCCTTCGGAGGAGCAGGTGAGCATCTTACTACCAGTAGTGGGGTGGCCTAGTGGTAATGTGCTCACATGCTCCTCTGATGGACCCAGGTTAAATTCCCAGCTTGGGCAATGTTTGTGAGCTACATCCCAGTTGGATGTAGTTCCGATGAAACATTAAGTCAGTGATTCGATCAGATGCTACTTGTCTTAATAATGGTTATATGTTGAAAGTTGAGCTGATACAAATGTTTTCCCTTTTAGTCATTACACTGGGGCTGGCTTTTTTGTCTTGGTTGTTGCTCATGAAGAGTGCCTGTACTAGGGATTTTACCCAGGCCCTTCGGAGGAGCAGGTGAGCATCTTACTACCAGTAGTGGGGTGGCCTAGTGGTAATGTGCTCACCTGCTCCTCTGATGGACCCAGGTTAAATTCCCAGCTTGGGCAATGTTTGTGAGCTACATCCCAGTTGGATGTAGTTCCGATGAAACATTAAGTCAGTGATTCGATCAGATGCTACTTGTCTTAATAATGGTTATTTGTTCAAAGTTGAGCTTGTACACATTTTCTGCCTTTTTAGTCATTACACTGGGGCTGGCTTTTTTTGTCTTGGTTGTTGCTCATGAAGAGTGCCTGTACTAGGGATTTTACCCAGGTCCTTCGGAGGAGCAGGTGAGCATCTTACTACCAGTAGTTGGGTGGCCTAGTGGTTATGTGCTCACATGCTCCTCTGATGGACCCAGGTTAAATTCCCAGCTTGGGCAATGTTTGTGAGCTACATCCCAGTTGGATGTAGTTCCGATGAAACATTAAGTCAGTGATTCGATCAGATGCTACTTGTCTTAATAATGGTTATATGTTGAAAGTTGAGCTGATACAAATGTTTTCCCTTTTAGTCATTACACTGGGGCTGGCTTTTTTGTCTTGGTTGTTGCTCATGAAGAGTGCCTGTACTAGGGATTTTACCCAGGCCCTTCGGAGGAGCAGGTGAGCATCTTACTACCAGTAGTGGGGTGGCCTAGTGGTAATGTGCTCACATGCTCCTCTGATGGACCCAGGTTAAATTCCCAGCTTGGGCAATGTTTGTGAGCTACATCCCAGTTGGATGTAGTTCCGATGAAACATTAAGTCAGTGATTCGATCAGATGCTACTTGTCTTAATAATGGTTATATGTTGAAAGTTGAGCTGATACAAATGTTTTCCCTTTTAGTCATTACACTGGGGCTGGCTTTTTTGTCTTGGTTGTTGCTCATGAAGAGTGCCTGTACTAGGGATTTTACCCAGGCCCTTCGGAGGAGCAGGTGAGCATCTTACTACCAGTAGTGGGGTGGCCTAGTGGTAATGTGCTCACCTGCTCCTCTGATGGACCCAGGTTAAATTCCCAGCTTGGGCAATGTTTGTGAGCTACATCCCAGTTGGATGTAGTTCCGATGAAACATTAAGTCAGTGATTCGATCAGATGCTACTTGTCTTAATAATGGTTATTTGTTCAAAGTTGAGCTTGTACACATTTTCTGCCTTTTTAGTCATTACACTGGGGCTGGCTTTTTTTGTCTTGGTTGTTGCTCATGAAGAGTGCCTGTACTAGGGATTTTACCCAGGTCCTTCGGAGGAGCAGGTGAGCATCTTACTACCAGTAGTGGGGTGGCCTAGTGGTTATGTGCTCACATGCTCCTCTGATGGACCCAGGTTAAATTCCCAGCTTGGGCAATGTTTGTGAGCTACATCCCAGTTGGATGTAGTTCCGATGAAACATTAAGTCAGTGATTCGATCAGATGCTACTTGTCTTAATAATGGTTATATGTTGAAAGTTGAGCTGATACAAATGTTTTCCCTTTTAGTCATTACACTGGGGCTGGCTTTTTTGTCTCGGTTGTTGCTCATGAAGAGTGCCTGTACTAGGGATTTTACCAAGGCCCTTCGGAGGAGCAGGTGAGCATCTTACTACCAGTAGTGGGGTGGCCTAGTGGTAATGTGCTCACATGCTCCTCTGATGGACCCAGGTTAAATTCCCAGCTTGGGCAATGTTTGTGAGCTACATCCCAGTTGGATGTAGTTCCGATGAAACATTAAGTCAGTGATTCGATCAGATGCTACTTGTCTTAATAATGGTTATATGTTGAAAGTTGAGCTGATACAAATGTTTTCCCTTTTAGTCATTACACTGGGGCTGGCTTTTTTGTCTCGGTTGTTGCTCATGAAGAGTGCCTGTACTAGGGATTTTACCCAGGCCCTTCGGAGGAGCAGGTGAGCATCTTACTACCAGTAGTGGGGTGGCCTAGTGATAATGTGCTCACCTGCTCCTCTGATGGACCCAGGTTAAATTCCCAGCTTGGGCAATGTTTGTGAGCTACATCCCAGTTGGATGTAGTTCCGATGAAACATTAAGTCAGTGATTCGATCAGATGCTACTTGTCTTAATAATGGTTATATGTTGAAAGTTGAGCTGATACAAATGTTTTCCCTTTTAGTCATTACACTGGGGCTGGCTTTTTTGTCTCGGTTGTTGCTCATGAAGAGTGCCTGTACTAGGGATTTTACCCAGGCCCTTCGGAGGAGCAGGTGAGCATCTTACTACCAGTAGTGGGGTGGCCTAGTGGTAATGTGCTCACCTGCTCCTCTGATGGACCCAGGTTAAATTCCCAGCTTGGGCAATGTTTGTGAGCTACATCCCAGTTGGATGTAGTTCCGATGAAACATTAAGTCAGTGATTCGATCAGATGCTACTTGTCTTAATAATGGTTATATGTTGAAAGTTGAGCTGATACAAATGTTTTCCCTTTTAGTCATTACACTGGGGCTGGCTTTTTTGTCTTGGTTGTTGCTCATGAAGAGTGCCTGTACTAGGGATTTTACCAAGGCCCTTCGGAGGAGCAGGTGAGCATCTTATCACCAGTAGTGGGGTGGCCTAGTGGTAATGTGCTCACCTGCTCCTCTGATGGACCCAGGTTAAATTTCCAGCTTGGGCAATGTTTGTGAGCTACATCCCAGCTACATCTACCCCATGGGTGGGTATTTTGCTTGCCTCAACATAGGCACCGAATGCAAGGGACTAATTTTATGTCTCATATGAATGACATCCAACTGGGATGTTGCTCATGAAGAGTGGGGTGGCCTCATGGTAATGTGCTTACCTACTCCTCTGGTGGACCTAGGTTAAATGCCAGCTTGGGTAATCTCTTTTAGCTACATCCCAGTTGGGTTTAGTTCCTATGAGACATTAAATCAGTGGTCCCTTGTACTCAGTGCCTATGCTGATGAAAGTAAAATAACCACCCCATGTGGTAAATATGTAACATGGGAGGACTCCTCCTCTCTCTCACCTTATAAATCAACACTTGCCAGTAACAAGAACTTGCAGTAGGGGCTTCACTTTCTACATTGCCCTATGAGTTTCCAGTGTTTTAGAAGACAGGTTCAAACAATTGCTACTTGTATAGCTGAAAATCAATTGTTGCAATGGAATCCCACAGTATCGACCACTTAATGCGATATCAAGATTATAACTCAGGTTTATGACAATTTTGCTGGGCCCTGAGAGAGTTAATGAAACAGTTTACAGTTCGTGGAGGTTGTAGAATTTTAAAGTTTCCTAAATATCAGGATTTCTGAACTTCAGTTCCAGTAAGTGGTCTTCATTTAGGGGTTCCACTGAAATTTTATCTGCAATAAGATTTGCGCTTGTCTACATAATTCTATAAGCCTCTATCACTGAATTAAAAGTTATACCATCTTGTTGTGGTAGCGTTTTTGCCTACGTGTGTAAAGTCAAGGTCTTGGTAAGTGAGCTTCAGTGCCAACATTACTGAGATATCCAGAACTCAGTTACAAAGGAAAGTTCTTTGTTGTTGTTTTTGTTTGGTTTCAGTTAATTGGCACAACTAATAGCCTTTTGAATAGTTAAGCCAACGTCGGCTAATAAATAACTAGTCTGTGGGTGATATTGTTTATAAGCAAAAGCTGAATCAGAATTACATCCTTTACTGCATTATGCATGATATTAAGTTTATACCTTTAAGAATGATATATTTGCCTTATATTACTCAATTATGTAAAATATTACAAGACCAATTTTCAGTTCAAATAATACAATAGAAACATGTAATATGAAGAGCAAAGTGGTGTCTAATTCAGTTATAGTATTTTATTGGACAAGAGCAATAAAGCTGAAAATCTAATGTTGATTTCAATGAGTAGCCCGTTTTGTTTTTACAAAGATAACGGATATCAAATTGCTAAAAAATCAGGCATGCAAAAGCACTCACTATCAAGAACTGAGTATTCATAAAACCTTATGTCACACATTTTTTTTACATGAAGTTTGAATAAATATAATATTATTTGTGTATGTTTACCCAATATCTGATTCTTAGAAAAAAACAGAAAAAATAACACTTCCCATATAGAAGCTAATCTATAGTCATAGTGCCTACATTTCTATACATTCAAGAGAATGATACATGTCAATGTACTCTTATTACTTTTAATTGTTTACGGTCTTATGCCACAATTTGTAATTTAAATTATTTAGCACCCAACTCATTAATCTTTAACATTCACATCCAACTGAATGTGCCATGTTTGATTGTATGAACCTTTTTGTACAGTAAGGAAATTGTATTAAAATGCACGAAAACGTAAAAGATATGTCCATCAGTTCTTTGTACATACTCAATCTACTTTTGTATATTGTCAATCTCCATTTGTATATATTGTCTATTGTACTTCTGTATATTGTCTGATTTTGTATATTGTCTATCTACTTTTGTATATATATTTTCGATCTACTATTGTATATTGTTCATTATTGTATGTTGTCTATCTATGTTTGTATATTTTTTATTTAGTTTTTTATATTGTTTAGCTACTTTTTTATGATGTTTATCTACTTTATTATATTATATTGTCTAATTTGTATTTTGTCTTTCTGTCTTAGGGTTAGATGTAGTACAATTGAGGTCAAGCAAACATGAAAAAAAAGCATGTAAATAACATTTGAAATTATTGATTAGAAAAATAACCCGTTCTTAAATCAAATCTATGAAACCTAACAGCTGTGTTATAAATTTGAAACATTAGTTGAATGTAATTTGTAATCAAACTTTGTGGCACCAGCACTTGGTGTATGGGTCATGATGTCTATGACTGACCGTGTTGCCATGTTTAATAAACCTATTATTTTTTTTGCATTTTTAATATATATATATATCTTTGTTGTTGTGTTTTGAATTTGGGCTTGCAGACATGGCCCTGCATGGGGTGTCATCCTCCCCCACATGGGGTGTAAGCATAGAGGGAGGCGTGATTGTGGTCACTTGGACCCGATGTTACAATATACTCTGATTAAGTAGTATACTGGGCAAGTTCAGCTAAAATTTCATGAACGCTAAAAGGCTCAAAATTACTATCAATATGTGACTTGTACATTTTACATTTCACCTTTAAATGATGGATCTTACAAAACTAATTATGCCCATGTGACATTTCATCAGTTTTAGGCTATGTCAAAGATATTGATAGCTATAGTCATTGAAAAGTAAAATGAATAGCAGGGCATGGTTTGGTGTAGAGAGCATACGACTGGTGTTGACCTCTGGTGACTTAATTGCAAAGCACTCTGGTTTTAATTCTGTTCCGCAAAGTACAGTTATCCCCTGAGATAACTGTACTTTGCGGAACGGAACAGAAGGGTTTAATATTTTGTTCCTATCTGAAAACTACATGGTCTAGTTTAATTTCTGGCAATATAAATTAGGTACCATACTAAAAAAAAACTATTGCTGTTGGTTTAAAATATGGTACATTTGGGTGGATACATGGTTTAGAACACTACAAAAGTAATTCATTTGGAAGTTCTAACTAGCAACTCATTAAAAGATTAGAAGTATAACAACAGACAAGTTTCACAAATGAACCTATGTTTATTTGTTACAACCATTATAAAGTTGGTAAAATGCACTTCTTGGTTGCATGGTTCCTAAAATAAATCTGTGACCATCTATGTACATATTTCATATGACAGTAAAAAGAAAGATGCTGATAGCTATCAAGTTTTGGCTGTTTTATAAAGAAAAAGCTGTTACAGTCATTAAAAAGAAGTTCATTTTGAGTGGATTTTAACAAATTTTAATAAACTGAAATCAGAGAAGCCTCTCTCAAACTATAGAGACAAGAGCACTCTTGTCTCCATGCTCAAACATAGGTTTGTGCACATCAGGTGCAGAGGTCAGCTATCACAGGTAACCACCCATTTATCAAGGACGCAGTATAACCATGGTATAACTCATGCAGAGTCATGCTGACCTGGGGTGTATAACTCATGCAGAGTCATGCTGACCTCTGTGGCTCTCTCGTTCCGTTCCGTTCCGCAAAATACAGTTATCCCAAGGGATAACTGTAAATTGCGAAACGGCAGATCACCTTGCATGCTCATCTTGCATGATTTATTGCACAAGGATGTGCCTTGTGGGGACTTCATCATAATATACGAATATGTGTGAAAGAAAAAGTTACAGAAGATGCATTACCTCAGATAAAGTCTATCAATTGCCCAACCAGGGTATACAAACAATCTTGAGTTCAATACGACGCAAAAGAAGAATTATTCTTTTTGTTAGAAAACTCGCATTTTCCATCATTTTTAACGCTTGTTAAGGTTGTAAGTGTTTCGTTTTAATAGTGTATCAACCAGTGTTCCAGGTAAAATCTAGAGATAATATCACGTAAACCTAGGCTCCCAGACCACTTGACAGGAGATTTGAGCACTAGGAACCCCCCTCCCCCATTGTGTTTTGTCATTTACTTGATTAATACTGCATGTACGGCATTGTCCTTTACAGGATAGATGCATCTATGATATGGGCAACCCTGCATAACCATAAAATCTCTGTGCCTTCAATACTTATGATGTTAGTTAGTTAAGACCACCACGGAGGGGGGGGGGGCAGGTTAGCAGTCTGGCGGGGCACAAGTTGGTACTGTTGTGGCCTTCTTCGGCCACCACTGGTGAAAGCTTTTACATTAGCTTAGATATATGCATTTAGACAAGGGCGTGTATTGCTTTGATTGACAGGTGAACGTGACTTTAAATAGGACTGCATTTTCATCTATAGACATTCCATGCATAATTCAAGCAACTTCATTGACAGGTTTCTATTTTGCTGGTGATTGTATTGTAGAATTTGTTATACTAAGGTATAGATTTTTAATCCTGATGATTAATTTAATCAAGATTGAGGACATGTTCACAGTGGGAATAGTCTTAATTAGGCCTAATGGCAGTGTTCTACTGACACAACTGTGAGCTGCAGGCACATTTTCAGTGTACTTTAACTATATGCAGCTGCTATGGATCACTACATTTCTGCTTAAAGTCAGTGTGAAATCAATGTTCCACCTAGTGGCCGGTTACAGTCACACACAGATGGTCCTGACTGATAGCATCAAACACCCCATTATTCATGATGCCTAAAACTGACATTTTCTGGAGTGACCCCCCTTTCTGTTTCGTTCCGTTCCGTTCCGTTTCGCAAAGTACAGTTAGCCTAATATAGATAATTATTAATTTTATTGTATGAGCTATATATGCCACTTGGCATCAGCTTATGTTGTTTTTTTCTTTTTCATGTAACTGTAATTAACTGATGAATCAATGATATGAATAAAGCAACACCTGCATCAATCATCATCAATCATCAACTATATTTTTACCAGCAAATGTGCAAAAAACGATCACACTCAACAGTCTCCCCACCAGAGATTTTACATATATTGTACTTGGGATGTGCTAGGTAAACTGGTAATTATTTATACAAATGAAAATATGGAAAAGAATTATCAATGCTATATATATATTAGCTTCAGCGTTACAATTTGCAGATAATGTCAACTAGCTACATGGCCACTTTGCATCATTATAATTAGCTAAAAATTATGCGTTTTCCATGCGTTTATCCTTCTCATGGAAAACACGTGGCACATTTGGCCATGTAGCATCTCTTTTTTCCCACAAATTTGCACAAAAAAGACGCCACATAACACTGCAACTAAAAATGTGTTAACCATCATCATTGTATAGTAATAAAGCAACTGCAAAATTAAAGTTTAATACCTCGAAAAAAACCGAGTATCCCTTGAATACCACATCTTGCAAACATGATGAATGAAACCACACGAAGAGGCGGACTACAGACTATAAATGCACCAATTACATTGACTTCCACATAGAGCATAGATAATCAATACTACTCATGAATTATGCATATACATGTATATCTCTATCAAGGAAAATATCACCTCATCAATCAACCAACTTGAGCGACAAGAACTTGCCTTAGAGGGCTTCACTTTCCATATCTATCTATCTATCTATCTATCTAGTGCCTCAAAAAAGTGATGGGACAGTCCCAAGATTTTCTCTTAATTTCACTGACCACATTTCATAGAATGACATTAGACCACTAATACTTTTAAGATGACTTTATTGAACATAGTAGAACACAGTTTTAAAGCAAAAGTGACAATTATGTAATCAATTGATCTGCAACAGTGACAAACAACTGACAGATGATTTATCACTTCAAAAAGGTGTCGGGACACCTATGATTATCATATGCAAAATCAATGTCAGTCAATATTTTGTGGCATAACTTTTATTTTCAATGACTGCTTCAAGATACCATGGCATAGAGTGGACGATCATCTGGAAAATGGATGGTTTAATGTCCTTCCAAATCTTCAAAACTAATTGCTTCAGTTCAGCCTCATTTTTGGGATTTTCTGAATGCATTTGCCTCTTCAGGAGATAGAAAATGTGCTGAATTGGGTTCAGATCGGGTGATTGACTTGGCCAGTTGAGCACTGTCCACTTTTTCTTGGCAATGAACACTTGGGTAGCCTTTGCAGTATGTTTCGGGTCGTTGTCAGACTGCACAATTAAGCCCCTGCCAGCAAGATTTTTCCCATTTGGCTCAATATCTTCCTGTAGGTGTTGCCATCCATTATGCTGGATCCATCTTTAGGTATGTCATCAATAAAGACCAGGTCACCAGGTCCTTTGGCAGTAATACATGCCTAGGCCATCACACTACCTCCTCCTTGCATCACAGATGCACATGTATACCTTGGATCATCAGCTTTGTCCTTTGGTCGCCACATTGTGCACTTGCCATCAGACTGAAACATGTTTATGTTAGTTTCAGGTGTCCACAGGACCTTTTCCCAGTGGGGGTGGGTGATTAGGGCTTTACGTCCTGTATTTCTGCACCAATTGGGCTAATTAGGACCGGCAGAGACCATGGCAATGAGACGAAGGATGAAACAGCCATCCAACTTAGGCTCGACCGGGAATCGAACCCGGGACCCAGCTGTTGGAAGCCCAGAGCGCTACCTCTGAGCTAGGCCTCCGCCCGACCTTTTCCCAGTAAGATGTGGGTTTATCAACATGTGCCCTTGCAAATTCTAGCCTTGCTCTCCTGTGCTTGGCACTTATCAGGACTTTGCAGCATGCCCAACGTCCCATGAACTCTGCATCATGTAACCTATTCCTTATGGTTTGGTCACTGATGGTTATTCCTGCCTCCTTCAATGCTTGGTTGACCTCAGGGGCAGTTAGTTTGGGGGTTTTCTTCACCATCCGCCTTATGGCATGGTCATCAGTAGCTGAAGTTGCCCCTGGAAGCCCTGGTTTCGGGAGGTTGGCTGTTCTGGCAGTTTGCTTGAACTTCTGTAGGACATTGTGCGCAGTGGTTTTAGCAACTTTCAACAATTTAAAGATGTTGCTAATGCCATCATTTTCCATTTTCCAGACTTATTATTGTTTTAAATATTTTAACACAATTGTTTCCATGGCATCCTTTCAGAAATGACTTGATGTCTAATAATTTTAATATATTGACACTAAACTGCCAAAAACAGTCTCTCCTCACTCAGTGTCACTTGACCTAAAAATAATGGTTTAACCTCAAGCATAAAAGCAGATTAGCGTCTAGCAATCAATTAAGACTTAATTCTTAAGGTGTCCCAAGACTTTTTTGAGTCTTCTGTGACATGGTTCAACGCTTTTTGTGTAACTGTGTACTTAATCATGCATGGAAGGATAAACACAAACATTCTCACAGCATTCATCAGAACACCTTGAAACAGTAAGTCTTAATTTTTGAACGTCCATTTCTACAGAGAAAGTAAAAAGAAAACCCCATGCATGTCTGTCCCATCACTTTTTTTAGGTCTTCCAGACACAGCTGCAGTTACAAATATTACAGAGAAGCTCTTGGTGTTGTGGAATACCTTTTAATGCTACATCACGACATTAAGACCACTTCACTACACTTCAGTTCTATCTTTACATCAGCATGAGATAATTATAATTTGGTGTGTTTTGAATCAACCAAGAATGTTTTAATGTTTGGTGAATATTCTGATAATGGCAGTAGTAAACTATTCACTAGATCAATGGTGCAAATGAATTATGCAAGTCATAGCACATATTGATGAAAGAGCATTCAACTATGAAATACCCTAGCCTGGCAGCAGTCCTGTCATTTTTCGTTGTATTTTGCAACAGGTTGAATAAATATTGTCTGGACAGTATACACGCATCAGTGCTTACTATCAGCATTTCACATCATTGAAAATTAGTAGGTTTAAAGCAGAGATGACTAAATCATTCAGTGATAATGTCAAACATTTTTAAGAAGCAGAATTGAAATTGCCGATTCATTGCAAAAATAACAGCATGTCAAGATTAGTAATAGTGTGTGCACTCATTATTTTTCAGGCTGTAACACTGTGTGCACATATAATCCCACAAAAAATATAAAGACTGCTGCATGGCCCTCAGTTTGCGAGCTAGGACGCAAATGAGGGCCATGCTTATTATTTATTGTCATTGACACTTGGTGAAGATGTTTGAAGCAGCAGCAACCACTCTTCAAGACTCAAGACTTTTTTACTCACTTAAGTACAGTAGATATGCGAAACATCGCTCCTTAAGACGTAAAAAAAATGAAATTTGGCAAAAATGTTCCAAAGAACCATATCTTGAAAATTAGATATGGACCTATCTCCGAAATGCCCATTGGTAGATGTGGCGGCCATCTTGTTCTGCCATTACCGCAGAAAGCATTTTTGACTGCCTCTCTGGAGTTAATGAAGGTAATACTTTCTATTCTGTAAACTATACAATGATATTTAGTGCAGAAATTGAGTTATTGAATAATATACTTCATGTAATACTGAGTTTTTGGGGCAAGCAGAGACAAAAATCATTGCATGAAATCTTTCAGGGAATCCTAGAATTATATCACAGCTGAAGATAGTACTCAGCGATCATAGTCTACAAGTCTACCGCTTGTACCAGCTATAGTGACTTTGATTATGCGAGCACCCCAAGCGCATACAGAATCTCATTGTGAACAACCCACCGGAGTGGATGCACAACTAACCCAGGCACTTTTGAACGACGATCCTCAATTCAAAGTTGCTCAATTCCATTCAAGGAGTGCAAAACCAATATTGGGTATTTCAATGCTTTTTTTCCAGCAATCTTGAGCAGAAAAATCTGACCTATGTTGTGGGGTCAGCTGTACATTTGAATAGCGATAAAGAACTGGAGGGCAGTTTCTAGGGACCCAAGTTGAGACAGATATAATCCCTAAGTGGCATGACATTATCATATCATTTAATCATGGCCATAAATGGTCCCAAAGAAACAGTAAAACATTTGGATGCAATGCTAATCCTTAAACAAAGAGAATTATTATCCCGATATATGCCAACATTTTTAGTCAGGTAATTTCCTATCAAAAACACCAGCAGAGTACTTCCCTCCATGACAATCAACCAAGCTCATGAACAGAATAACACCACTGTAAACAAATAGTAAATAGCAATGGTGGTGCAGTCAGTCTTAGGTACTCGAAACTCTTCCAAAGTGGATTTTTTTGACATATGATAAACCTAGCCAAAGCATTGAAGACATGGGCAGCAAATGAAAGTGGGAAGAATGTATTCTCTGCACATTGAGAACAAGTGTGTGTGTGTGTGTGTTATTGTTTAACACCTCATCAGCACCTGAGTGGGCTATGTAGAGGCTCTGTAGGTTAAGATTGATTATCTATATTTGGTAGTAGAAACCAGAAGCATGTAAAAAATCAATAATTGTCTGCGTTGGATAGCTGGAGCAGCTTGTGCAATGCGCACTGTCCTGTTTTAGCCACTGGGGATAGAGGACTTCACCCCATGTGTTTCCACCCTCGCCGCGTGGAGGCCCAGGACCTTCGAGGGCATTCAACGCCTCATCAGCACCTGAGTGGGCTATGTAGAGGCTCTCTAGGTTAAGATTCATTATCTATATTTGGTAGTAGAAACCAGAAGCATGTAAAAAATCAATAATTGTCTGCGTTGGATATCTGGTAAAGAGATGTTGTAAGGTAGTAGCTTGAAACAAAGGTCTTCTAATGCGTTGTAAGTGGGTGCAATCTAATAAAATATGTTTGATTATTAGGGGGCACTGACAACTCTGGCATACCGGTGCCGGTTCGTTGACTAAAAGATGTAAATGCGTAAGTCTTGAATGTCCTATGAGGCTTCCCCTGTATGGTAGGGGACACACCCTCCTGTAAAGCTGGAGCAGCTTGTGCAATGCGCACTGCCCTGTTTTAGCCACTGGGGATCGAGGACTTCACCCCAAGTGTTTCCACCCTCGCCCCGTGGAGGCCCAGGACCTTCCAGGGCTATTGAGAACAAGAATATGAGGCATTTATTGCTGTAAGAACCCGACAAACTATTCTTCAAACTAACAAAGAAAAACAAATTGGCCCTCTTTAATTGACCTTTAGTGAAGCCATAGTCACTTCAATTCATCTCATGCATGAAGGAATGAAAGCTAATTTATGTCAAGGTTATACATGGCTTGCAAACAAATAGTGGAGATCTACATTATTTGTTTACAAAACAAATTCAAGCACATCCACCTTCTTTTTCATTTTCTGTAAACCGGTATCTTGGAAAGAGGTCTAACATACCTTGGAATGTCTTGACGCATGTGGTGAAGCACAAACTACATCAGCAGATCTTGAAATTATTTGTGATTGGTTTGGGCAATAGAGAACACCAGACTATGTCTGATTATCTCTACATATCCAACATCTTAAGGTTGTCCCTTTGAGGGTGGTCCACATGGCTCCTCAAAACCTTAAGGAGGAAAAAAAGAATGAACTCTACCTTCAAGTTAAAGTCCTGGTGGGGTTCAAGTGGTGGTCAATTGAACATGCCCACTCCATGGAGAAGCCAAATTGCATAAACTGGGCAGTGTTTGAATGAAACTGGGTAATCAAAATCAAATTATCAGGAAATCCAACAGCAGAAGGTAGCAAAGATAATTATTTCATACCCACAGACCTGTGGACTAAGTGTGGTCCCCTTTCACATATGGTTCCATTTTTTCAAAACTGACTGACCCCAGGACATTCCCATGGACATCAGTCTGATAGTATCTCAATATGGGAAAATGGTGAAATTGTGACAGATGAGCAAAAGGTCTGTAGCATATTTAACACATTCTTTCAAAGTATAGGGTCGGATATTGGAATTCCAGAAAACAATGAAAAACCACTTTGTGATATAATAAGCGAGTATTCCAACCATGAGACTGTAAAGTGCATTAAAGAACAGATAAAAGATACTCTCATATGAATAATTTCACATTAAGATTTGTCACAGAAAGGGAAACAATGTCATGAAATCTCTATCATCAAAGAAGGCCGCAGGTTATGATGATATCCCTGCTCAATTCATCAAAAAGTTAGATAGTGCACTGGTGAAGCCACTTACACAGTTAATAAATAGATGCATATTAGAAAATACATTTCCAGTCCAAATGAAGAAAGCAAATATTACACCTCTGTATAAAAAGGACAAGCTTAACAAAGATAACTACAGATCAGTTGATCTATTGCCAATACTATCAAAAATTATGGAAAAGGTTCTGTATATACAAATATACGAGTATATGAATACATTGTTTCACATGTACTTTTCAGGTTTCAGGAAAGGTCATAGCTGTCAAGATTTACTAGTTAGATTTACAGAAGATATTAGACAATCTCTTGATAGGGGGCAAATGTTAGGAGTAATATTATATAGGCCTTTGATTGTATGCCACATGGGCTTCTTTTAGCTAAATTGTCTGCATATGGATTTGATTTGAATTCCTGTGAACTTATGAAATCTTACATAATACATAGGCAACAACGAATGAAAATAGGAGAAACACTATCTAACTGGGTTTATAACATTAAAGGTGTTCCACAAGGTTCCATTTTAGGACCACTTTTATTCAATATATTTATCAATGACTTTCTATTTCTTAAACTCAACCGTAATATCTATAATTACGCTGATGATACACCTTCTTCTGTACAGACAATGATGTAGTAGTTCTAAAAGAAAAATTACACAAGGATTGCATAATTGCCATGAAATGGTTTGAATCAAACAGCATGAAAGCAAATGCCAGTAAATTTCAGTTAATGTTTCTGAGTAGAAATACTAACCTAATCAACAACTCTCTCATGGTATGTGAAACTGAGATTAGAGCATCTACATCAATAAATATACTTGGAGTACAGTTGGATATGAATTTGAAATTCAGTTCACATATTGATGAGGTATGCAAGCAGACAGGAAAACAAAGAAATGCTTTGAAAAGAACTAAACACTATCTTGACAGAGACAAAAAAGATTATATACAACAGCTACATTAGCAGCAATTTTAACTACTGCTCAGTGGTCTGGATGTCTTCAAACAAAACGAATATTAACAAACTAGAAAGAACAAACAAACGTGCACTTAGATTTGTCACAAATAAAGGCCAATTAAGTTATGAAGAAATCTGTAAACAAGAAATGCAACTTAGTGTATATAAACGATGTACTAAAAATGCTGCTATATTACTATATAAAGTTAAAAAAGGTATGGCACCACAATATGTCTCTGATATATTTAATGCTCAAAACTCACAGTATGCAGACAATGAAAGAATATCACTTCCACATTTCAATACAGTCACATACGGGAAGAATAGTTTTAGGTATCATGGGGCAAAACATTGGAATAACATCCCAGTGGAGATCAAAAGAAGCGTCTCACAGCTATCACTAAATGGCTACTAAACCGTGAAACTGCTATTTAAGAACCCAATTGTTAATTTTATCAATGAGTTGGTCAAAAAGGGAATAGCACTACAATCTATTTTTACCTTCAGGTGCAGGATCGGAAGATGAATATCAAACTACGGAAATTTATACCGACAAGGATACATCATATGAACCTGACATCACATATTTTACGGACTCTTTGATTTAAAGACTTTTCTTACTTTTTTATTTTATTTATTTATTCCTTTTTTTTTTTTGTCGTACAGAAGTTTGTAACTTTGATTACCATGTAATCTGACCATATACGACTTTAAATAAATTATACAATCCCGTGGGACTTTAGTGATGAAATTATAGGCTATATAACATTTTTCCTTAAATTCTAGGGATTCTTTTATGCCATATTAGCAATCTGGGAAATGTGTGGGGCCAGAGTAGCGCGGTTTCACAACATAGGGAAATCCTGCCAAAACTGTTTTAACTTGCGCTTTTGTACAGTTTTGGGAGTACAGCTATAAATGGCACACCATTAGAACCGCAATACAAAAGCGCAACTTACAAACTAAATTTGGTGAAGATCTGACCCCTAGAAGCCGAGAAAAGTTTGATTATAGCTTAAATTTAGGCCTTGCGAAACCCGTGATTTTTTGACGTCGTACAAATCGTCCACACACAATTCGTCTGAGATAAAACAAACTTGACGGCTGTTGTTTTTTTAAGTAACGGACTTTGTTTTTGTTTATTTTGATCTAGAATTGTTACAATAAAATAAATCCACTATATTAGTGCTACTTTAGACAGTTAAGAGCTCAAAATCGTATATTACAGGATATTTATTGTATGTGTGGTGGCGCACCTGTCATGTCACTGCAGCGCCCTCTGTGAAGATAAAATCTCTGACAATTTAGCAAAAAAATAATATTTGCCATGCTTTATGACAAACATAATCTTAAAGAGCAGTAATAGGCTTTTTAAGAACCGTTTTTAGCACAAACATATTTTGCTTATGCATCTCACTTTTGTAATCTCTAATATCCACGCACGTGCAACCACGACGTTGTGTCATGAGCAAGTAAACAAGATGAAACGCTTCCGATTCGCAACTTTAGATGAATTTTCAGGTATGTTAGGATGTGTTAATGCTACAATTGAAGTGTTTAACACGTTAGTTAATTTATAGTTGTGTGACGCCACAACTTGTTAATTTATGAGGAATGTCCTGTGACGTCATCCCCGCCTATTCACTGCTCTGTCCATATTTTCCATCTGTCAAATAGACAGCCTAAAATTTCACTTTATGGCTCACAATCAAGCTGTTGTATTTTGCTGATGCATGTGAAGTTTTGTGCTTGCTTTATGGTGGAAGTGTTACGGTTGGTTCACAGAAAATGCTTACGTTTTGCTTATTATTCATATGAAACTTGGCTAGTAATTTTCTTGCTTGAAAACATAGAATGACGTAAGCCCCCGCAACAGTTGAATGTAGGACGACATAAGCCCTGAAAATGGATAAAGTTTCTATTTCACGCTGTAAATTTACGGACCACTAAAATTTAGAACGGACTGCTGAAAGTGTCCACTTACTGGTCCTTATGGGCAACAAAGACTTTCAGGTCTAAGGACACCACTGCCGCTCTCATGATGCCTGTGTGCTATGTGGGATTCGCTGAGGGTTTAGCTGCAGCGCAGCCTATGTTACATCAATGGTTACTTGTGCTTCTGCCCTCAATACAAACAATGGATTATCACCGTTTCAAGTGTCTTCCTTGATTTAATCCTATAATGAGGTGTGTTGGTTCCCTTTTCTACTTGGGGTGGCTTCCTATCAGCGAAAGTACATGTCTTAGGGAAGTCTCTTCTTCCTCAGAAATTTACTTATAAAAAAAAAAAAATATATATATATATATAGATATTGTTCCTCTCCTTTTTTTGTTTGCATACTTGTTAAATTGTCAAGTAAGGTTAAAAATTTCTGTGGAAAATAAATAGCGTTTTGAGTCTGAGTCCTATATAAATGTATTGTTATCATGACATTAAGGCATGTGTGTGTGTGTCTGATTTAGGGCTTTACGTCCTGTATTTACGCACCAGTTGGGCTAATTAGGACAGGCAGAGACCATGGCAATGAGACGAAGGATAAAACAGCCATCCAACTTAGGCTCGACCGGGAATCGAACCCAATAAATCTGCCACGAGTGGAACCCGGGACCCAGCGGTTGGAAGCCCAGAGCGCTACCTCTGAGCTAAGCCCCCGCCCTGACAATAAGGCATAGGCAAGTCTGCATCAACTTTGTTCTCAATAAAACACCAGCCATTAAACTATTGAAATCAACAAAGTCCAGTGATGCGCATGCCCATCTCAATTTGTGTGGCAGAAAAAAATTAATTTAATTAATTTTCTGAAACACTAAACACTTCCGTCATAAAGCAAGCACAAATCATGATATGCCTAGCCCGTATCTACATCAGCAATATAAAACAGCTTGATTGTGAATATATCGAGTGCAATTGTAGGCCGTCTATTACAGTTGATACAATTTATGACCTTTTTTGTGTTGACGTTAAAGCTGCCTTGATGACTCATACTGCAGTTATCAGTTTCCTACACAGACCCTCTCCTTCGCTGGCCCGCTGCGACTAGCTGACGCAGTACGCAGGTAGGGACTGCCATTAACCAGGAGGGATTCCACCCGGTAGCATGCGTGCCCACTTCTTACTTTCTTATTGAAGTCGTGGACCGGAACGTGTTCCCCAGTCTAAAAAGTAGCACAGCCAATCAGAAAATTCAGTGTTAAGCCAATCAGCCATGCGGGATAGATAGAGCTGACCTGCCTGTCGCGTTTACGCTTAGGCAGGTCCCAGCCAAACCCTCTCCAGTCATTCAGCTTTACGCCACAAGGGGGAGCCTTAGCGAAGGATGATACCTTACCAGATTTCGGACAGAGCAACGATCCTGGTGGGAGTAAGGAATTTAACGCTTTATATCGGTTTCTAGGAATCTTTAGGCTCCAAAACTGCAACAATCCACACTAAACAACCCATAATAATGCCAGCTTCAGCGATATTTAAAAATATTTTTTGTTTGCAGTATTTGACCTACTTTCAAGCCTACCTAGCAGTGTTGCGAAATCAGTCTGGGCAGTCATGGCACTGGATAATGTGAGGATCCTGCATTCACTCAACCTTGTCACTAATGACAAGGAATAACTACAGTGACACAGTAACAGTGGTTGACCTTTTAATGACCACAACAAGAGACATAACTATGAGTCATCATGGGAATGATGGGATAGAACAGCTGCATTAGTGTGTGTGTGTGTGTGGGTGTGATTAGGGCTTTACGTCCTGTATTTCTGCACCTGATGGGCTAATTAGGACAGGCAGAGACCATGGCAATGAGACGAAAGTTGAAACAGCCATCCAACTTAGGCTCAACCGGGAATCGAACCCGGGACCCAGCGGTTGAAAGCATACCATTTCTACCAGGTGTAATTCTGAGTGCTGGTGATGCAATCTGAAAGATGGAATATTCTTTCCACTGCTCACTGATAAATTTTGAGTACCATCATACTATTCTGAAATAATTTCTTGACGCTGTAATACTTTATGCATAAATCATTCAAAGACATGTAGAAAATATGGCATGAGGGCTCAACTGCCTATCGACAATGCCATGGCTTAAGCAGCTATTAAATTGCCACCAGGTGAGTATAGTAACAAAATCTAGTCATGTGCATGAGTGATCTATATCCTGAATTATTGAAATCGCCTTGAAAATTTGACATTTTTACCCATTTGTGTCATGTTTGAAGAAAATAAAACCATAATCTAAGGAGAATATAATGCTTTATTGTGTATTTAAGTGGATGAAGCAAAATCATGGTCAAGCAATTAGCAATTTAAATCATTCTAAAAGGCCAAAGTTCTAAGTTTCTGTAATATCAGGCTTTCGCATAATTCTGGAAACCACGAAGGTGCCATATCTCAAGAACTACAACAGATAGAGACATGCTGTTGGTGCCAAAATGTCCCCAATACCCAAGTTTATATTCATGTTTTATACATATGTGGGGGTCTTACTTAGTTTCTTAGTTATTTGAGAAAAACCTGGTTTTTGGCGGCCGCCATCTTGGATTCATTTGGGGTGTTCCACTTGGATTTTTCATGATTTTTAGTATGTATTTCTAGAGACCCTTGGGGTTCAAATGATACCGGAATCGTTTCTGTTGCAATTTTTTCCGGGTTCAGCCAAATGTTATAATTCTTTACTAGCCTTTATTTTCAAATCACACAAATGGAGGGAAGTTAGCGTCTGCCATGAAAATTATTATATGCCACACAATAATGAAATCAAGAAATGAAAATACTTGGATGATATTCACATGCTGTAAGGACACAGCAGTTTCAAGAAATGAAAATAATTGGATGACATTCACATGCTGTAAAAACAGACCAGTTTAATACAAGACAAGCAGTCTGACATGGTGTTTGAAAATCAGATGCTGAGAATTGGAAATTGACCTCACAAACAAATGTTAGTCCAATGTATGATACATATCACTTTATTGCTTAAAAATCAATACTGCAATGTACAAGATACACATCAATAAAAATACAATTATAAGTGACCAGATCATAAGCAGAGAATTAATAACTGCCAGAAAGAGGGCAACCTCTATATATACCGACTGAAGGAATATACAGAAAGGGCAATGGCACTAAGAATAAAATGTGTACATACATGGGAGCAAAGATTGGCCGGAAAACTAATAAATACATGTACATACATCTGCCTCAGGCAGACAACTGGAAAGTAACTGGGATTTGTGG
Source organism: Alitta virens (assembly GCA_932294295.1). Lineage (NCBI taxonomy): Eukaryota > Metazoa > Annelida > Polychaeta > Phyllodocida > Nereididae > Alitta > Alitta virens. The sequence goes on from OW028575.1 coordinate 42,051,394, forward strand.
CAAGAGAAACTGATATTTACACAGAATCTGACAGAGTAGCTTCGGTTGTTGAGAGTCAAGTGAAATAACAAATAATACCATTATAATTTCTAAGTACAGAAAGCATTTTATGAAATTCTGATTACTTTGTACATTTGTACATTGCAATGCAAGCAAGACAATACTTGCAAGTGGGGATATCAAATAAATGTCAATTTCAAGTGCCAGGGCTTGACAAAATAATTAATTATTCTAATTATAGATATTTAACAAAGCAGCAAAAACCTTGTTTTTCAAACCATTAGTAACAGTCTATACATCAAATTTCACTGGGCACCTACACTGCATATAGCAGATTTTATATACAGAGATCTGCAACTACTTGTAATCATTATGTTTGAAAAGTAGTAAATACTCTTCTCCAACTGAATGAAATTCAAATCCTTTTTTGACGACTTTGACAGACTCCACTTCCAATATCCAACCAATGAAGTAACAAAATATGACAAATAATACGCAAATTAACTGAACAGTTGTCATAATCCAGATTAGATCCCACATAAACAAACAATGGAAGCAGTCCAAAGATCTATGAAGTAGTATTTACAAGGACGAGAATACGTTGCAATTATGCGACACAGTCAGTTTAAGTGCACACAGAAGGCTGTTTGGTGCCATACTGCAGGAAGTATTGGAGTCGTAGAGGAATGTCCAAGGAATGGACTTTTTGCGATGGAAGAATCCTCCGGATAGCCATTCGACAAAGATGCTGCAAACTGAGCACTTGCATAGGAGAGAGAAAGAATGTGACATTCCCATCACGAGTCCTGAAAAATTAGTAAATTTCCTTAGATATCAGTCCAAATTTGGTGAGCATGCTGTCTTCATGTCTGACAGTCAATAGGTACACCTTTTGTTTGGAAGTGTTACTGTGAAAATAGACATAGATATACTAACGCATTAAAAAAAAAAAAAAACATTCATAAACTGATTATTACAAGGCATTATGAAAATGATAAAATTAAATATAAATTCAACTGAAATAGATGGTAAAGCAACTACTTTCTAATTAATTTGAATGCATCCCACTACATTTTGTGAAATATCATAATCAACCTACCCAACAGCAAGTACAGCACCATCTGGTGAATAATTGCAACACAAAGCATTGTTGATCATGGCAACCTGACCAGGTGCACTTTCATCTTCAATGTCCCAGAATCTCACATACATATCATCACAGATCGAGGCCACATGTCTTCCATCATGGCAAAAGGCGACATCTCGGACATACGCCCCATTTGCTCCGCCAGCAAATATTGGAGAAGGAGGAGGGAAAAGGTGTCTAGAAATAAAGACATTCCAGGAAAATTTGTACTATAAGATAACTTGTACAAAGACAATGACACCCCTATTGTAGATCACAGTTTTTAGCAACTAATTCCCTTTTCAATAATAAAACCAATGGAACATCACTATTACCATGATCATAAATACTAGGTAGGGTTGAAACAAATAAAACTTCTCTGTGTTCTTGATTGCTTTGGACAACTAAGTTCTAATCTCATTTAATGATTGATCCATTGAAATATTATTTAAAAAATTGAACTGAAGGTATTTGATCAAAATCTGCACAAGATAAGAATACTTACCCAAATTCTTGAAGCTTGATACCAGTGTAAGGATCCCAGATGATGATGCGAGTGTCGTAGGAACAGGTTGCTAACAGAGCACCATCTGGAGAGAAATCACAGCCACAAATATCATGATGGTGCCCTGTCAGACGTCGCAGTCTCTCCAGGCTTTTCATATCCCAGATAATCACCTGAATTTTAATGACAGAGTGACATCAGTCAAAGGTATTTTTGTAAAAGGCAATCTTTAAAAAACATTTTGCACCGCTTGAAAGAAGCTACAAATAAGGCCGTCCTGACAAAAACGTTTTCAAACTAGTGCACCCTACAGAAACAAATGAATTGATAAGCGTACAGCAAATATGAAGATTGATACAAACAGTATGTGCAATTGGTGAATCGACACAAGAAACATGAAACAATTAAAGCAAAAATCGAGAATTGGTTTGGCATAATACTTCAATGTACTTACAGATTTGCAGTCACCAATGCTGACTAGCATTTTGGCATCAGGTGACCACGTACAGCCGTAGAGCCACTTGGAGTCACCTCGAAGAGTCTTGTACATGTTGCCATCATCATCAAGGTCCCACAGCTTGATTGTGCCATCTCTGCTAGCAGAAGAAAGACGTAGGCTACTGTCAGGGGCAAACTTGAGGTCTCTTATCACTTCTTTGTGATCAAGCAGTTCCAGCATCAACTGGCCTGTTCAAAGATTCACACACACATGTAGTAAGCATATGCTTTATATGATGATGTTCACTACAGATTCAATTACAATATCATCACTACATTCCCAATGGTGGAGTAACAATGGCCAAAAGCAAAACAAGTAAGTTTCAAAAGTGTTATTCACTGTCATTTTGCATGACACAAGGCAAAAAGTCCAACTTAAAAACCTCGCGATATTCTTATGGAAGTTTCCTTGGTACGAGTAAAGCTATTACATCATCCATGTACTGTTAAATATTGTTCAAAGTCCACTCACACATCATTCCCCTTATCCCAAAAGCCACTTACATTTGATAAATACATCTGATGCAACTCAGTGCTGAACTGAATTTCCATACAAAATCCAGAGCTTTTTGTTAATTGTGAGATACTGAGATGATAACAACCCACTTGAATATGATTTTTATTAATAATTTATTTTTTTTATTCATTTTTCATTAAGCAAAAGAAATCGTCGATCAATAGCTTCGGCCAACTATCATATTTCCGCTAAACCTAATTACTGGTTAATATAAAATTATCAAATCCCTGCTATAACCACCCTATTCAAAAGATATTACACATTATTTGCAACAAAAGAAGTTAGCCACAGTCTGTACCTGTTTTAACCCCCCAAATGCGAATTCGACCACTACTGAGGCCAGTGGCCAAGATGAGATCCTTAGCGTCATGGTAACGATACCAATTGAGGTTGATGGAATTGGGGTTTGTGTCGGCAGTCTTTGAGCCAAATGCAAGTGCCCAAACAAGTTCTCCTGTGTAGATTGTTACTGTCTTGTGGTTGTCATTTTGTTTTTGTTCAGGTATACTGAAAAATAAAGATAACTCCATGTCATATAACCATGACCATTTTACCAACTTACTATCATGTGCTCAAGAAACTCAATCCTTGAACTAGTTGTCAATGTAACCTTGAGTTGTATGTATCAGATGTCTTTTGTGTTTACTTGTCCTGCTAAGTTTTCCTCAGACAAAACAATATATAATACATTCATTCCTAATTTTAGTCAACAACGTGCTACAGCAATTTGTATAAACAATCTTTTAACAGGTGGCAGTACAAATTGAACTATGACAAGGCAAACAATGTAAGGTTCAGTAATGGATACATTTATGTTACATCAGATTTCATGAACAGGAGGTGTTCGGCCACAATATTACAACTGACTTGAAAGAACCGACAGAGATATGAAGAAAATCTTTAGATAATATGGATGATAACGATAAGACCGACAAGCCTTATAAGATGAAAGTGTTACCACGTGGTTACCTATCAGCTTTTTGTGTCCTGTACCAGCTTACATAATTTCATCAAAACACATTCTTGAATTTTATCTTATCACGGATTATTAATTATTGGCAATTGACTTATATATTCACTCCTTTATTCATAAATTTGGCTACTTTAAGATTTCCACCTGTACATTTTATATCAATAACTCACAAAGATATTCAAGTAAATATCTAAGACAGCTCAAAGTTGGCAACCGTTCAAGAATCGATCATATTTCATTTGAGAATTGATCAAAATTTGATTGTGGAAAGCTACAAAATTGGGAGCCATGAACTCTGCCAGGGCTGTAAAGGTTAATGACAAGTTGTTGTTCAACTACCTTTAGCTGTGGCCTTGACAAGGCCCCGCTGGTGCAAACAACTTATAGTTCAGAATTCAAACATGATTACAGCTACAGGCATTTTTACACTATTAAATTAACTTTTAAAATATGATTTATTTATATTGAGCAAACAAGGCCAAACCAACTTTCCTTACGCTGCCTTCGTTACTAATATTAATAATATATCATCTCCTCACTGCACGCACACTAAATTTTGAACATGTCGCATTCACATGTAAATTTATTCACAGTTAAACCACCTCACCCATGAAGTTTTGTAAATTTTCATGGTTATGTTCCTCTGAACAAATCATATCACGTTTGCCTTTATTTGTTATTATCAGTAGTCAGGACAGAGACATAAGTTTTGAAACATAATACAACTATGTGAGAGAATTGCACTTGAATTTCTCTAAATAGAATAACTGGTTAGTGGAACATGGGTGAAACAATTTATAAAATTGATCCACTAATAAAAGGCCATATTTTGCAGGATTTGTTTTGTACAAGGCTATGCATAAAACATAACTGTTAGGTGAGCATGAACATTTTTTAAGCGCATTTCAAAAAGGCTGACAAGCATATATTTACCATAATACACAGCACTAACGCAGCTAACTGACTTCATATAACATTTTTATTTACATCAATTACATAAAACTTACATTGTGTGCTCAAATTTGCTCCAAGGAAGTAATTTAACGATGCTATTGATCTGCGACCAAGCAAAGTAGGAACCGTCAGGGGACCAAGCACAACTCCATGCCTCACAGCCCGCTTTCTGGAGAGTTATGTTATTATGGTCGGCATGGTCGGCATCCAGGTAATCAGCTATCCTGGCGGGCTCTGGAATTAAAAACACAAAGGCTATTAGAGAAGGCAGCGTCAAATGTATGAAGCATAAACTAGCTATATTTGTATTGCAACTGAAGGCTAAAAGTAGAAGTAGTCAGGGAGTACATAATCTTAGTACATAACTCAGTCATGAAATTTACATTTGTTCAATTACATTAAACGTACTCAAGTCATGTCTTTTGTGATAAGTCTGGACATAACGCCACCTTTATCGGTATAAACTAAGAATAGATAACACACAGACAGAAAAGACATGTAATATATATATTACATGTACAATAATATATACATATAATATATACATGTATATAATATATATATTACATATATTAGGCCTACAGTACAAAATTGATCTGTAGGCACCCAACATGGCGGTATGTCACAGAGCTAAACGATTAGAGAATCGATGGCGTAGTAGTTAAATATTTAAAGTGACTATTACTGAGAAAAAATGATAATTTTGAAGATGCTTAATTATAGATCATGATCAAGCGGCTGTAACAGTAAAGCTAAAGGGACGGTGGCCGGGTAAAAACCAGAAGACGAATGAGAGGATTATCGGTGCGCGTCAGCTTTCTGAAGGATTTCAATCCTCTCATTGTATAACGCACTGTGTAGGTCTGTTTAGTGTTTTTGCCACTGTTTGGTTTTTTAAAAATCATGCTAGGTACTTGAGTTATTTGAAAAGTTTATTCTCTTAGTTTTATTTATATTTTTTATATATCAAGATGTCACCTTATTGCTCTAATCAGGTTCCATGCTTACCAGCTTACATTGCCTGCCCTTTTTTAGGCAATGCTCTACTCGGCGACTGGCCAATGAAACGCAGTGAGCGTGACACTGAGCAGAAGAGATAGAAGTAAAGGATCACGGGAGCGATATTAAATATTTTTTATAATATAAAATTATATTTAGCGAATCACCACAGTAGTAGGGTTGTGTGTCGTTAATGTTACCTAGAAAGACGGGCTTTTTTCGTTTCGTGTTGTGTTGAGCATTCCAAAAATGTAGAAAATATGTAGAAATATATAGAGATCAAAAAGTTCAAATATTTTGACAGTTTGACATGACCTTTAACTTAACCCCTGACCTTCGGGCATCTCCCTGTCACTCAAATAGAGGGTTGAAAGGGAAAAGGGTAGACTTTTTCACCCCTCAAGAAGCAGCCCCTTGGGTGACACTTTTACCCCATTCTTTTAAACAATTAATGTTCACTTAAATGATATTTATTACAACTGATTGGAAATTGAACTTAAGAGAGCTTGAAGGGTGTATTCCTGCTATTAAGTGTGATATTAAGATCATTAGATTTACAATATTTCAAAACTGTGAATAAAAGTAAAAATATCCTAGAATAACTATGTTATTATCATAAGATATGTGCATCTTGTCAAAGTGTGCTATCATTTGTTAGTTAATATAGTAGTGTGCATATATATCAATTATGAGGTTTACTAAAAGGTTTGACCAAATTTCTCTCATTTACTGTTATTTTCATATCAAAGGAGCAAAACCCCTTCTTGAGAAATTGATACCATGTGACATAGCCCCCTAGAAAGGAAGGGTGAAGATTTCTAGATAGCTGAGGGATTTACAGTGAAACCTTTCATGTAAGAATATCCAATATTAAAATCCCCTCAATATTAAGACCCCTTTGCAAAACTATAACCATGATGTAAAAATATCCCGGAATTACGACCTCCATGATAATAAGTCCACTTCAAACCATTTCAGTGATTACCTAGAGTGAAAACATAACTGGGGTTCCACTGTAGTTAAAATATGTGTCAGCTGCAGGGACCTGCATTCTTATTAGACTGTGTGTGTGTTTCCATCAGTGTAGGTGGTTGTGTACATCAAACATAAAGGATATCATATTAGAAATTTTGAGATTTAATGCAAGTTTAAGAGTTCATGTACTGGAAGGTAAGTTTATTTGTCATTTATGATATTTGCATGTCAAAGACAAAGCTAAATGGTTTGCAATTCATATACATACTGATAAATGAAAGAAGGAAGTTTTCTGTTACAGTATAGCTCAGTATATCCAAGATTTAAGAAATAAAAACCAACTGTTTGGTTCTGTGCATATAATGACAAGAATCAAGAACTACAGAGCTCTCTAGTTCCTGATTGATATTTTTGAGAGGTGTGCAGTATTTACACCATTCTCTTGAAAAATTTATATTAAAATAATTCAGGTAGCATATATAATATAATTGATCAGAAGTTTAGCCTAGGGCTGATTAAAGACCAAAGGGAATAATTAAGTTCATATTTTAATTTTTGTTCCCTGTGCACTATGCAAGATTCTAAAACTGAGCCTAAATCATGATATTAAGATCACTACTTCAGTGGTTCCAAGGGGTGGAGTCTTCTCTGTATATGATATGATATGATATGATATGATATGATATGATATGATATGATATGATATGATATGATTACTAAGGGTGAGCATAACAGGGATTCCACTGTAGCTAAATGTTGGTCCCATTCTCTGAGCTTCAGCACTGACCTGCATTCATTCATTCATTCAGCATTTGTTCAGACTGCTTTGAAGAAACATACATGTATGTTTCTTTCAAGCAGTGTCCATCAGTGCAGACATTTGTATCAAACATATATACATATATATAGGATTTACTGGAATGTACAATACCCCCACAATGAACTTTTTACTGAATATTGCCAAAAATATTATCTTTAAAATGATTTAGGTTCCAGGTTGGTGCATGTTGTCATACATTGACAATTTGACATTGAATTTAATGAAAATTGTGTTTTTTTTCAGAATTTTGTATCCCATTTTCTTTGAAACTGCATTTGTAAACCATATTTCATTCAAATATTGTTCTTGGTATAGCCATTCAAAAATGGTGTTTCTCAAAAACGACCAAAATGAAAAAGCTATTTCAAGCAGACAGAATATTATGGAACTTCAACCTGTACCTCTCAAAGTTTGTCTGGCAAAAGTAATGAGGCCAAATCTAAAGCATATCCATTTTAGAGGTCTTAACTTGAATAGTTTTTAAGATATAATAATTTAAAAACTGCATTTCATATGACATTACCAAAATATTTTCTTTGAAACTGCATTTGTAAACCATATTTCATTCATGGTACTAATAAAACCCATATAGAAGAACTCATTTTTAAAATTTCAGCCTTCTACATGAAATATTGTTCTTGGTATAGCCATTCAAAAATGGTGTTTCTCAAAAACGACCAAAATGAAAAAGCTATTTCAAGCAGACAGAATATTATGGAACTTCAACCTGTACCTCTCAAAGTTTGTCTGGCAAAAGTAATGAGGCCAAATCTAAAGCATATCCATTTTAGAGGTCTTAACTTGAATAGTTTTTAAGATATAATAATTTAAAAACTGCATTTCATATGACATTATCAAAATATTTTCTTTGAAACTGCATTTGTAAACCATATTTCATTCATGGTACTAATAAAACCCATATAGAAGAACTCATTTTTAAAATTTCAGCCTTCTACATGAAATATTGTTCTTGGTATAGCCATTCAAAAATGGTGTTTCTCAAAAACGACCAAAATGAAAAAGCTATTTCAAGCAGACAGAATATTATGGAAATTCAACCTGTACCTCTCAAAGTTTGTCTGGCAAAAGTAATGAGGCCAAATCTAAAGCATATCCATTTTAGAGGTCTTAACTTGAATAGTTTTTAAGATATAATAATTTAAAAACTGCATTTCATATGACATTGCCAAAATGAGTGCAAAAAAATGGCTAAATCTTAAACTCTTCTATGATTTTTCTAGTCAAAACGAGAAAATATATTGATCTTAAATTTTGCACACCTCCTATAAACTAATGTAGCTTTGCCTCAGAATTTTTTAAGGCAAATCTGAGATGGTGAGGTGGAAAGATTTTCAGAAATATTTTTGAATTGACACGGAATGACTCAAATTTAATTAAGTTCATATTTTAATTTGTGTTCCCTGTGCACTATGCAAGATTCTAAAACTGAGTCTAAAACATTATATTAGGATCACTACTTCAGTAGTTCCAAGGGGTGGATCCCCTATGTATATCATATCATATCATATCATTATAAATAATATAGTGTCTTTCCTATGGTAAAGATAGTAGGTGAATTATTTATAATTATTACACAGTTTAATACCCTCATTCTAACATTATCATGAATTAAGCTATACAATTAAAATATCCAAAACATCCAAGATTATCTTAAACCAGTAAAGTTCCAGTACATATGTAACTAACCATTAAATAATGAACTTTGACAGATCCATTACAAATGTCATGACCTTTGACATGTCTATAATTGATTCCAGGTTAGATCTTGAAAGGGGTAAAACCAAATACCTTGTTTCTAAAACAGGTATGAAATAATGTGGATAAAATTTGCATTAATCATATTTAAGTGCTTAAGGTCCTTGGTCATATTGAAACTCAAAATCCAATAAGATATCAGGAATTCAAAGATTTGTAAACCAACAACAACTGTATACAAACAAATATTTTTCACTGCATTCAACTATGAGAAAGTATGAAAGGCAGAGTGGTAATTATCAGGGTCTATTAATACCAAACCTTTGAGTTACCACATGTATGTCTCAAGGACATGATCCCTGTTATCACACAATACACTTTCATATCATATAAAGACAATATCATATTTTTTTGTTTAACATGAACAAGAATACATCATGATAAAATACTTAACAATTTTAGAACTTTGCAACAAACTTAAAACAATTTTAGAACTTTGCAACACACTTAAAACATTTAACAACTACAAAAATTGTCATAGTTTACAACACTGAACATATGTCAAACTTCACAAATACATTAAAACTTGAACCAAAAATTATAACTGCACACTTCTTGAGACACCCATCAATCAACTCTCAATAGGGGCAAGAACTTGCCTTAGAGGGCTACACTTTCCATATCTATCTATCTATCTTTGTTTCTCATTTAAATCACAAAACTAAACACAAATCATATTTACAAATTATTTACAATTTTTTACCAAAATTACAATCTGTTATGTTACTTACACTAGAAAAATAAGAGATTTGTTGACTTATTCAAGATATTTAACCAATAAAACCCAAAAAACTAAGACTAAGATCTGAAATCTCCCTTTAACTAACCATAGATAACCAATTATTTAACTGATCTTAAACTGCACTGTCCTTGTAATTTCAGTCTTATTAATTGGTTCTTCCAAATATATCTTAAATGATTACCCCATTATCAGAAACTAAAATATACAAACATCCATAAACATAAATATAAGTACTTATTTCCCAAAATGAAACTTCAACACAAAACTAGAAAATAGCCATAGTTAAAATATTCTTATAACTCCTTTTTAAATTGTCATAGCTAACCTAATTTTACTGATAATTATTTCACACTAACTCTAATTATGTAACTTCCAACTATCTACGGTCATCTTGTAATGTTAACCATCATGTTTTTCTAGGTTAATCCCTAATTATTGGTCTGAAAATGTTCAAATCTGTTCATACAGTGACAAGTATCCCTATTGCATGCAGATGTTTTTCAGGAACAACATGATCAAAGTAATGAATTACCAGACATTTTTTGTTAATGCATCAAATTTGTTTAATGTATTTCAATATAAGAGACTTCAGTTTCATGGAAGATAGTCACAATTTAAGTTTGTTACAAACAACCTGATCTGATCTTGTCACATTATTTGTTTTAGCAGAAAGCATATGATCATGTGACTTGAACAAAACAAGAATAAAGTATAGTTTAGCTTTTTACTTTCCTATGTTGACTTTTACCATGTCTCCATTCTTATACTAAATTGGTAAAATACTGATAGCACCACTGTAAAATCACTCCAAGACATTGACAAAACACAAACTACTAGATAAATTCATATTACAGCTACAAAATACATGTTTAATTATATAATTAGGACGTGCTTAATGGATATTCACAAGCTTATAGTAATAAAACTGCTGCAAGAAATCACACTTATGCAATGGCTCCAACATATGAATATCGTAAATTATACACTATTTGGATAATTGATTACAAGAATAAGGGATTATCCTTAATAGGAGTCAGTTTGATTTTAATACTTTGCTAGTTTTGAACTTCTTGATGGAGCAAAATCTCAAGGACTGTATAGGTAAAGTCCATAAAATCATATATAATGCAATAAGAGTTTTAGTCAGTGACTTCAAAAGAATACAATGACACTTACAAATTACAAAAGTCATGTGTGAAATAACAATCTATTTGTTTAATTTCCTTCAGAGTTTATGGTAAAATATTGATTTTTACTTTCAGATTCATGATATTATACTTTATGTGCACTACTGACTGACTATTTGATAAGCACAAGCTACAAAATATTCATGTTATTAATTATATGAGAAAAATAACTGCTTATACAAAGAGTATGTTAAGCAAGTTGCACACATAGAACATCCCTGTATGCAATATCACACACACTCAATTTCCATGGCATGATGTTATATTTGATATTAGAAACAAGCAAACATTTTGTTTGAAGCTTATTAGTCCCTATTCTATTCAACATTGATGCTTAGAATCATTACCATTGATTACTTAGCTAGCAAATTGGTTCCACTAAATGATTTTAACTTTATTTATTGGACCAAGTAGTGACTTAGATGTTGGAATGTGTAGCAAAGTGTTACAACTTAAATATAAGTTTGCATGTTATCTGCGATCTAAACCATAAAAATTATGATTTTGAAAAAAGTATCATTTAAATTCAGCTTTTATTTCAGCAATGTATGATTATCATGGTTCATACTAACTAATGCATCTTTCTATTAATTATTTATTGTTTATCAGACCAGAGCTCAGTTTTCTAAGTTAATTGATACCATAATTTCCTACAAAAGTGTGTGGAGACAGCATTTATTGACACTGTTATTACCAATCCATAACTTCATTTAGTATCCTTAGGAGTGGTACATGAGTCTTTTCTTATCTTATGCATATCCAATACCTAAACTTGACTTGTACGAAAAGACAGAATCTATAATAGGAATGTATTGTGCCAACTTAAACTCAAGCACTCTGACAGATAATAATAATAATTGTAGAAATCCTCCATAAACAATCAAAAAACTTTTAATCAAATTGAATATGATCCAAAACTTTTACCACACAGTCGAAATGTTTAAATTTAACCAGTTCATAATATTTTTTTGCATGTATGTTATTATATTTAACACCACAAAAAACTAGCAAAAGGTTGTTTGAAACACAGACATTTGCCAAAATATATGACATTGCTCAGTGATGACACACTTATACTTTAACTAATACCAAGGCTACTGGCTGCCTTAATTGGCTTCTCATCTCAAGAGGAAGCTATGTCATTTGCAATAGCCAATCAGAATGTAGCTGAATACATTAGGAAGTGCCCTGAGCTTGATGGCAATTATTTTGCTAGTTTACCAGTTAGACTTAAATACAAACAAATTAGCTTAATATCATATAGGCTGGCTTATGGCATTGAATGTCTAACAGTGAAATTGCATATCAATTTGTTTTGTTTGCATTGAATACACTCAATTCTTAAACAAAGATTACTCAGTTAGGTCACTTAATTGGCTTAAAGTTGACAGCACACTGTGCTTGGGAGATATTGACCAATCAGGAAGCACCATCATGTGTGTAGATGGTGAAATATGAAAATAAGGTGCCATAAGAGATGAGAATTGAACATTTCCCAGCGTACAGGCAAGGAATTCCTTGTATATAAGTGGTAAATACCCATTAATAATGGAAGTTATCGCTTAGAATAAGAAGGTAAATTATTTTTGTGTATAATATAGCCTTTTTTGATGTGTAATATGATGTTATTGACTGAAACGGGCTACATCCTTGAAGACAGTTGCACAGGGGGAGTAAAAGTTGTTCTTGAAAAAGTCAGTAGCTTTGGACTTATAGTATACTAGCTTGCTAAGGGCTGTCATAATGGCAAACGCCTGTGTTTGAAACCTTTCAGACTCCTAATTATTTGATTCAACACCAATCCCTAGAAAGTATTATCTAGATAACAAATATGTCATGCAAAAATTATTTGAACTTTATTTAATTGTACTAAGCAGTGTCTCATATAAGGAAATATGTGTAAAAGTGAACAACTTCGATTCAAGTTTACATATTATTTGTGCATAAATTCATGATCGATTCAAGTTTACATATTATTTGTGCATAAATTCATGATCATGTGATAAACAATAAATAACAGAAAGATGAATTTACATAAAACTGATATACATTTATTCAAAATCATAATTCTCATGGTAACCATGATCATGAATTTATGCACAAATAATATGTAAACTTGAATCGATCATGAATTTATGCACAAATAATATGTAAACTTGAATCGAAGTTGTGCACTTTTACACATATTTCCTTATATGAGACACTGCTTAGTACAATTAAATAAAGTTCAAATAATTTTTGCATGACATATTTGTTATCTAGATAATACTTTCTAGGGATTGGTGTTGAATCAAATAATTAGGAGTCTGAAAGGTTTCAAACACAGGCGTTTGCCATTATGACAGCCCTTAGCAAGCTAGTATACTATAAGTCCAAAGCTACTGACTTTTTCAAGAACAACTTTTACTCCCCCTGTGCAACTGTCTTCAAGGATGTAGCCCGTTTCAGTCAATAACATCATATTACACATCAAAAAAGGCTATATTATACACAAAAATAATTTTCCTTCTTATTCTAAGCGATAACTTCCATTATTAATGGGTATTTACCACTTATATACAAGGAATTCCTTGCCTGTACGCTGGGAAATGTTCAATTCTCATCTCTTATGGCACCTTATTTTCATATTTCACCATCTACACACATGATGGTGCTTCCTGATTGGTCAATATCTCCCAAGCACAGTGTGCTGTCAACTTTAAGCCAATTAAGTGACCTAACTGAGTAATCTTTGTTTAAGAATTGAGTGTATTCAATGCAAACAAAACAAATTGATATGCAATTTCACTGTTAGACATTCAATGCCATAAGCCAGCCTATATGATATTAAGCTAATTTGTTTGTATTTAAGTCTAACTGGTAAACTAGCAAAATAATTGCCATCAAGCTCAGGGCACTTCCTAATGTATTCAGCTACATTCTGATTGGCTATTGCAAATGACATAGCTTCCTCTTGAGATGAGAAGCCAATTAAGGCAGCCAGTAGCCTTGGTATTAGTTAAAGTATAAGTGTGTCATCACTGAGCAATGTCATATATTTTGGCAAATGTCTGTGTTTCAAACAACCTTTTGCTAGTTTTTTGTGGTGTTAAATATAATAACATACATGCAAAAAAATATTATGAACTGGTTAAATTTAAACATTTCGACTGTGTGGTAAAAGTTTTGGATCATATTCAATTTGATTAAAAGTTTTTTGATTGTTTATGGAGGATTTCTACAATTATTATTATTATCTGTCAGAGTGCTTGAGTTTAAGTTGGCACAATACATTCCTATTATAGATTCTGTCTTTTCGTACAAGTCAAGTTTAGGTATTGGATATGCATAAGATAAGAAAAGACTCATGTACCACTCCTAAGGATACTAAATGAAGTTATGGATTGGTAATAACAGTGTCAATAAATGCTGTCTCCACACACTTTTGTAGGAAATTATGGTATCAATTAACTTAGAAAACTGAGCTCTGGTCTGATAAACAATAAATAATTAATAGAAAGATGCATTAGTTAGTATGAACCATGATAATCATACATTGCTGAAATAAAAGCTGAATTTAAATGATACTTTTTTCAAAATCATAATTTTTATGGTTTAGATCGCAGATAACATGCAAACTTATATTTAAGTTGTAACACTTTGCTACACATTCCAACATCTAAGTCACTACTTGGTCCAATAAATAAAGTTAAAATCATTTAGTGGAACCAATTTGCTAGCTAAGTAATCAATGGTAATGATTCTAAGCATCAATGTTGAATAGAATAGGGACTAATAAGCTTCAAACAAAATGTTTGCTTGTTTCTAATATCAAATATAACATCATGCCATGGAAATTGAGTGTGTGTGATATTGCATACAGGGATGTTCTATGTGTGCAACTTGCTTAACATACTCTTTGTATAAGCAGTTATTTTTCTCATATAATTAATAACATGAATATTTTGTAGCTTGTGCTTATCAAATAGTCAGTCAGTAGTGCACATAAAGTATAATATCATGAATCTGAAAGTAAAAATCAATATTTTACCATAAACTCTGAAGGAAATTAAACAAATAGATTGTTATTTCACACATGACTTTTGTAATTTGTAAGTGTCATTGTATTCTTTTGAAGTCACTGACTAAAACTCTTATTGCATTATATATGATTTTATGGACTTTACCTATACAGTCCTTGAGATTTTGCTCCATCAAGAAGTTCAAAACTAGCAAAGTATTAAAATCAAACTGACTCCTATTAAGGATAATCCCTTATTCTTGTAATCAATTATCCAAATAGTGTATAATTTACGATATTCATATGTTGGAGCCATTGCATAAGTGTGATTTCTTGCAGCAGTTTTATTACTATAAGCTTGTGAATATCCATTAAGCACGTCCTAATTATATAATTAAACATGTATTTTGTAGCTGTAATATGAATTTATCTAGTAGTTTGTGTTTTGTCAATGTCTTGGAGTGATTTTACAGTGGTGCTATCAGTATTTTACCAATTTAGTATAAGAATGGAGACATGGTAAAAGTCAACATAGGAAAGTAAAAAGCTAAACTATACTTTATTCTTGTTTTGTTCAAGTCACATGATCATATGCTTTCTGCTAAAACAAATAATGTGACAAGATCAGATCAGGTTGTTTGTAACAAACTTAAATTGTGACTATCTTCCATGAAACTGAAGTCTCTTATATTGAAATACATTAAACAAATTTGATGCATTAACAAAAAATGTCTGGTAATTCATTACTTTGATCATGTTGTTCCTGAAAAACATCTGCATGCAATAGGGATACTTGTCACTGTATGAACAGATTTGAACATTTTCAGACCAATAATTAGGGATTAACCTAGAAAAACATGATGGTTAACATTACAAGATGACCGTAGATAGTTGGAAGTTACATAATTAGAGTTAGTGTGAAATAATTATCAGTAAAATTAGGTTAGCTATGACAATTTAAAAAGGAGTTATAAGAATATTTTAACTATGGCTATTTTCTAGTTTTGTGTTGAAGTTTCATTTTGGGAAATAAGTACTTATATTTATGTTTATGGATGTTTGTATATTTTAGTTTCTGATAATGGGGTAATCATTTAAGATATATTTGGAAGAACCAATTAATAAGACTGAAATTACAAGGACAGTGCAGTTTAAGATCAGTTAAATAATTGGTTATCTATGGTTAGTTAAAGGGAGATTTCAGATCTTAGTCTTAGTTTTTTGGGTTTTATTGGTTAAATATCTTGAATAAGTCAACAAATCTCTTATTTTTCTAGTGTAAGTAACATAACAGATTGTAATTTTGGTAAAAAATTGTAAATAATTTGTAAATATGATTTGTGTTTAGTTTTGTGATTTAAATGAGAAACAAAGATAGATAGATAGATATGGAAAGTGTAGCCCTCTAAGGCAAGTTCTTGCCCCTATTGAGAGTTGATTGATGGGTGTCTCAAGAAGTGTGCAGTTATAATTTTTGGTTCAAGTTTTAATGTATTTGTGAAGTTTGACATATGTTCAGTGTTGTAAACTATGACAATTTTTGTAGTTGTTAAATGTTTTAAGTGTGTTGCAAAGTTCTAAAATTGTTTTAAGTTTGTTGCAAAGTTCTAAAATTGTTAAGTATTTTATCATGATGTATTCTTGTTCATGTTAAACAAAAAAATATGATATTGTCTTTATATGATATGAAAGTGTATTGTGTGATAACAGGGATCATGTCCTTGAGACATACATGTGGTAACTCAAAGGTTTGGTATTAATAGACCCTGATAATTACCACTCTGCCTTTCATACTTTCTCATAGTTGAATGCAGTGAAAAATATTTGTTTGTATACAGTTGTTGTTGGTTTACAAATCTTTGAATTCCTGATATCTTATTGGATTTTGAGTTTCAATATGACCAAGGACCTTAAGCACTTAAATATGATTAATGCAAATTTTATCCACATTATTTCATACCTGTTTTAGAAACAAGGTATTTGGTTTTACCCCTTTCAAGATCTAACCTGGAATCAATTATAGACATGTCAAAGGTCATGACATTTGTAATGGATCTGTCAAAGTTCATTATTTAATGGTTAGTTACATATGTACTGGAACTTTACTGGTTTAAGATAATCTTGGATGTTTTGGATATTTTAATTGTATAGCTTAATTCATGATAATGTTAGAATGAGGGTATTAAACTGTGTAATAATTATAAATAATTCACCTACTATCTTTACCATAGGAAAGACACTATATTATTTATAATGATATGATATGATATGATATACATAGGGGATCCACCCCTTGGAACTACTGAAGTAGTGATCCTAATATAATGTTTTAGACTCAGTTTTAGAATCTTGCATAGTGCACAGGGAACACAAATTAAAATATGAACTTAATTAAATTTGAGTCATTCCGTGTCAATTCAAAAATATTTCTGAAAATCTTTCCACCTCACCATCTCAGATTTGCCTTAAAAAATTCTGAGGCAAAGCTACATTAGTTTATAGGAGGTGTGCAAAATTTAAGATCAATATATTTTCTCGTTTTGACTAGAAAAATCATAGAAGAGTTTAAGATTTAGCCATTTTTTTGCACTCATTTTGGCAATGTCATATGAAATGCAGTTTTTAAATTATTATATCTTAAAAACTATTCAAGTTAAGACCTCTAAAATGGATATGCTTTAGATTTGGCCTC
This sequence comes from Alitta virens, assembly GCA_932294295.1. Classification (NCBI taxonomy): domain Eukaryota; kingdom Metazoa; phylum Annelida; class Polychaeta; order Phyllodocida; family Nereididae; genus Alitta; species Alitta virens. The sequence goes on from OW028575.1 coordinate 42,069,158, forward strand.
ATTACTTTTGCCAGACAAACTTTGAGAGGTACAGGTTGAATTTCCATAATATTCTGTCTGCTTGAAATAGCTTTTTCATTTTGGTCGTTTTTGAGAAACACCATTTTTGAATGGCTATACCAAGAACAATATTTCATGTAGAAGGCTGAAATTTTAAAAATGAGTTCTTCTATATGGGTTTTATTAGTACCATGAATGAAATATGGTTTACAAATGCAGTTTCAAAGAAAATATTTTGATAATGTCATATGAAATGCAGTTTTTAAATTATTATATCTTAAAAACTATTCAAGTTAAGACCTCTAAAATGGATATGCTTTAGATTTGGCCTCATTACTTTTGCCAGACAAACTTTGAGAGGTACAGGTTGAAGTTCCATAATATTCTGTCTGCTTGAAATAGCTTTTTCATTTTGGTCGTTTTTGAGAAACACCATTTTTGAATGGCTATACCAAGAACAATATTTCATGTAGAAGGCTGAAATTTTAAAAATGAGTTCTTCTATATGGGTTTTATTAGTACCATGAATGAAATATGGTTTACAAATGCAGTTTCAAAGAAAATATTTTGGTAATGTCATATGAAATGCAGTTTTTAAATTATTATATCTTAAAAACTATTCAAGTTAAGACCTCTAAAATGGATATGCTTTAGATTTGGCCTCATTACTTTTGCCAGACAAACTTTGAGAGGTACAGGTTGAAGTTCCATAATATTCTGTCTGCTTGAAATAGCTTTTTCATTTTGGTCGTTTTTGAGAAACACCATTTTTGAATGGCTATACCAAGAACAATATTTGAATGAAATATGGTTTACAAATGCAGTTTCAAAGAAAATGGGATACAAAATTCTGAAAAAAAACACAATTTTCATTAAATTCAATGTCAAATTGTCAATGTATGACAACATGCACCAACCTGGAACCTAAATCATTTTAAAGATAATATTTTTGGCAATATTCAGTAAAAAGTTCATTGTGGGGGTATTGTACATTCCAGTAAATCCTATATATATGTATATATGTTTGATACAAATGTCTGCACTGATTGACACTGCTTGAAAGAAACATACATGTATGTTTCTTCAAAGCAGTCTGAACAAATGCTGAATGAATGAATGAATGCAGGTCAGTGCTGAAGCTCAGAGAATGGGACCAACATTTAGCTACAGTGGAATCCCTGTTATGCTCACCCTTAGTAATCATATCATATCATATCATATCATATCATATCATATCATATCATATCATATCATATCATATCATATCATATCATATCATATCATATACAGAGAAGACTCCACCCCTTGGAACCACTGAAGTAGTGATCTTAATATCATGATTTAGGCTCAGTTTTAGAATCTTGCATAGTGCACAGGGAACAAAAATTAAAATATGAACTTAATTATTCCCTTTGGTCTTTAATCAGCCCTAGGCTAAACTTCTGATCAATTATATTATATATGCTACCTGAATTATTTTAATATAAATTTTTCAAGAGAATGGTGTAAATACTGCACACCTCTCAAAAATATCAATCAGGAACTAGAGAGCTCTGTAGTTCTTGATTCTTGTCATTATATGCACAGAACCAAACAGTTGGTTTTTATTTCTTAAATCTTGGATATACTGAGCTATACTGTAACAGAAAACTTCCTTCTTTCATTTATCAGTATGTATATGAATTGCAATCCATTTAGCTTTGTCTTTGACATGCAAATATCATAAATGACAAATAAACTTACCTTCCAGTACATGAACTCTTAAACTTGCATTAAATCTCAAAATTTCTAATATGATATCCTTTATGTTTGATGTACACAACCACCTACACTGATGGAAACACACACACAGTCTAATAAGAATGCAGGTCCCTGCAGCTGACACATATTTTAACTACAGTGGAACCCCAGTTATGTTTTCACTCTAGGTAATCACTGAAATGGTTTGAAGTGGACTTATTATCATGGAGGTCGTAATTCCGGGATATTTTTACATCATGGTTATAGTTTTGCAAAGGGGTCTTAATATTGAGGGGATTTTATTATTGGATATTCTTACATGAAAGGTTTCACTGTAAATCCCTCAGCTATCTAGAAATCTTCACCCTTCCTTTCTAGGGGGGCTATGTCACATGGTATCAATTTCTCAAGAAGGGGTTTTGCTCCTTTGATATGAAAATAACAGTAAATGAGAGAAATTTGGTCAAACCTTTTAGTAAACCTCATAATTGATATATATGCACACTACTATATTAACTAACAAATGATAGCACACTTTGACAAGATGCACATATCTTATGATAATAACATAGTTATTCTAGGATATTTTTACTTTTATTCACAGTTTTGAAATATTGTAAATCTAATGATCTTAATATCACACTTAATAGCAGGAATACACCCTTCAAGCTCTCTTAAGTTCAATTTCCAATCAGTTGTAATAAATATCATTTAAGTGAACATTAATTGTTTAAAAGAATGGGGTAAAAGTGTCACCCAAGGGGCTGCTTCTTGAGGGGTGAAAAAGTCTACCCTTTTCCCTTTCAACCCTCTATTTGAGTGACAGGGAGATGCCCGAAGGTCAGGGGTTAAGTTAAAGGTCATGTCAAACTGTCAAAATTTTTGAACTTTTTGATCTCTATATATTTCTACATATTTTCTACATTTTTGGAATGCTCAACACAACACGAAACGAAAAAAGCCCGTCTTTCTAGGTAACATTAACGACACACAACCCTACTACTCACCACTAGCACTAAACACAATGATATGAGTATTCTATTTGCTTTTTGCTGTCATGTGTACAAAATGTGCACCAGAAAAGTTTGCTGCTATTTCTCCAAGAAGGGCACCTAAATTAGACACCAGTAGAGCATTGCCTACAAAAGGGCAGGCAATGTAAGCTGGTAATCATGGAACCTGATTAGAGCAATAAGGTGACATCTTGATATATAAAAATATAAATAAAACTAAGAGAATAAACTTTTCAAATAACTCGAAGTACCTAGCATGATTTTTAAAAAACCAAACAGTGGCAAAAACACTTAACAGACCTAAACACGGTGGTTGCTGCCACCGTGACTCACATGGAAGCATCCCATGCCAGAACTTGTTGATGCAAGATTCAGCAGCAGCAGTTCCATCAACCACGCACTACAATTGCCATGACAACCACAAAATTACTTGAAACTAACCAAGACCACCTCGTGATCCTGGAATTTAAGCAATCATGGCTGCAAGATACATGTAAATGCAAGATCACCAATAGCTACCTCTAAAGCCTGCCATTCCAAGCTGATATTGATTGACTGCCAGTGGGAAGGAGGGCAGCCTATGATAATGCACTGCCACTGGCCAGCAATGCCATCGCCAAACCAGCAATTTGAATCTTACAAGGGGCCAATGAATAAACTCTAGGACTGGACTGTGAGTTGTGAACATATTATGTGACACAGTGACCATATTATGTAATACAAGGGCCTGGATTATGAGGTAATGGATAGCATGCGTTAGGTAGATCATGGAAGACGCAATACTTGAATGATGCAATGGCAGACACTAACTGCATGCATGAATATTTGAGCGATTCTAGTTTTTTTGCAGCTCTCATACTCCAGTGGTACACCACAATACAAATTGATTACAAAATGTTGATATATATTTGACCTCCCCAACCTACACTAGTCATGCTCCCAAAGGCAGGATACGAGAGAGGGGGGGGGGGAAGGTGGTTACACAACCCAATTACGTTCTTTGAGGTTTTAAAATATATCATGTTAAAAAAGTGCCAATGAATTATTCTCAATTCCATACTTGTGAAAGAATAATTGAGAATAATTCATTGGCACTTTTTTAACATGATAAATTTTAAGTATATACATCTAACAACAGCCTTTGATAATAATGATTGCCAGGAAACCTCAAAGAACGTAATTGGGTTGTGTAACCACCCCCCCCTCTCGATTTTAGACAATTATAGAAACAAAAAAGAAAATAGAATATTAGTCTAATCATTAGATAATTGTAATATGATAATAAATAAAGCAATGCAAGTTAAAGGTGACGTAATACAACTTTAAATAGGCTAATGTAGGAATAAGGTTAACAACTAAATATTTTTCAGAAAGAAACATACACAGGTATTTACACTGGAATGTTGGTTAATCCTGTCACATAGTCTTTCTTGCATTCATGACAAACGGGGCATAGCTAATGATATGCACATGCCAGACATCACGAAATCATATTCATACATCAATGAAGATCAACATAGGAGAAACATTATATATCTATATTCATAAAACTACAATTAACCCGATACATCAACAATGATTAATTTGATACCAAGACTTCACTGACGTTTTATTCTTTGAATATCCTGAGTGACCCACTCTATTTATTTCATGGCTTTTTTTCATTATCAATAATTATGATAATACAAGGGAATTATCAGTGATTATTGAGCCATCTAGCTGGAGGAGTATGTCATTCATACGGTCTAATAATTTTGCTAATTGACATGCATAAATTAGTACTATTTACTGAACAGATAAACATCATAGCGATCTAGATTTCTCTCCATGTCTTGGTTTATGCTATACGAGGAGTAGCAAACATTACACTAAATCATCTTGCTACTCCAGTTTTTACACTGAGCACTTCGTCACAGTTTGCGGATATTTTTAAAGCCTAGAAGTTATAAGTACAATGTATATCAATCTATTCCAAACAGAATATAGTGGAACCCCACTTGCAGACCACCTCGCATTTATGACCACAAACCTTTGGACTAACCCTCCTACAGTTAGTTTCATAAAAAACAGACTCTATAGACGGCCGTAGCAATCTATACCTGACTGTGATCTAAACATTCTAAAGCCAGCTGCTTCTGTCCATTTTAATAGCTAATAGTCAGCTTACATTTATCACCAGAAAAGTGTAGACACTGGCAAATGTAAAAAAAAAATTCTAATATATTATAACTATGTATTTTTAGATCCAATTTTGAGTAGCCAGCTATGACCTTTGGCTAAGTTCAATTTGACGGGCCGTTTTTAATGAAAGTAACTGTATATTTTCACCACTTTCTCCATGATTTTTACCATCAAAAAGGGTGGTGGTGACCGGTGGTCTTTATGGCGACGTTTCACTGTACACAAACACACACTGCAGGATCACTTACGTTATCATCTATTATATATTATATTACTTGAAACTGATCTATTTTTCCTGGTTCAGGCTGTTGTGCCAACAAACAAAAACTGGACAACAATTTGGCAACTGTTTGTGCTACATTGGTGAACCAGTCTAAACACGTATACATGTGATGCTTTGCAGTGCTCAATCAATTAGGTCTAGAATGGTCAGATAAACTGAGTTACTTGATCAACATCGGTATTATTATTCAGTACAATACGTTAATTATTCATGATCATATTATCGGTCTACATGGCAACTGTCACGTCCGCGATTTTGAGAAGACCCCTTTGCCCATTCTGTCTCACGCAGTTTTAGCATGTTTATCCTGAAATAGAGAACACTTTGCCATACATCATTAAATCTGGGTCAGTCAATTTCGCAACTGCAGTTCTAATACAGTACTATAGATCTATCTAGTCCTAGGTAAATAGCAACACTGGTTGAGTGGGAAGCCTAGATTTCAGCTACTCTACATTACATTTATTTTCATGATACGCAATTTGAAGTACGTTTAAATTAACGGTATAATCAGCACTTAGTATTGATTACGTAGCAACCTCCCGTAACATATTTAGGCCTCAGCTGATTTTACAGCTTGTACTCCACCACGTGACCTTTTCTCTAGTTCTTTTTAGTATCCCTCATAGTCGGGAGTTACTAACGTTTTTGTTTACCTAATTAATAATTTCTTGTACGTTGGCCTAACGTTTGTACACTGCGATTTATTTTCTTTGAGCTTGTTGACCAGACATGGATAACCCAGATAATCAAGAAAGTGACCTTCTGAATTGCGTCATACATACATGTATAGTCGATGGAAACTTCCAGAAATATTTTTACTCACAATAAAAACGAATATGCTTCAAGACTTTACTACAGCTTGTTAAATTTTAATTTCAATGTTTCAATGCAGTCTATACAGATGCTATGTAATTCTCTGGTCATCAATTAATTGTAAGGTTGCAATGCCTTTCGGGAACGGCCGTTTTCTGACGGCAAAATCTGGTTAATTTTTCTCAGATTTGTAAAACTTTACCTTGGGATTTACTTAATGTCCTTAAGGACCCCTATTTCAACTTAATGGTAATACCATGCGGTAAGTGAACCGCATTAACACACATATCATTGGATCTATACTCTTGAATTTATGCTTGTTTAATGCAGTGAGATCCAATCCAATAGTATTATACCATTTATTTACATAGATAGTAACTCTTTTATGACGCCAGTAAAGTGTATATTGTTTAGTACTTTCTGCACTGCTCTGCAGTCTGACTTAGACTAGACCGAAACATTGCTGTCCTTTACAAGCACGTCGTGAGGCAGTTTATCGGACTAGTCTGACATGAAGAAACATTTCAATATCCTTCCAACTGGACTCCACGCCTGTACGCATATCGCCAACATCACAAATTGCTACTGTCCTGTTAAGTTTGAATTAACCAAGCTTAATCCTAGCTGCTGCTAAGACCTTTTAGTTTATCGCACTCACCTGCATCGCTGGGATAATTCTCAATATGAACCATAACTTGAGTACTTGCTCTGATCCTCACTAAGTCAACACTGAGCAGTCAGTGTCGAATCAAAACGGTTTTATTCAACAACTCTCATTCCGATTGGTCCAAAAGTAGATCATATCATTTATCACTGTATCAAGTGTTTTCAAAGACCCAGATCTGTCCCCACATAATCGCCCATAAGTACGTATATATGTTTATGTGTAACAGAGAGCAAAACACCTATTTTTAGATATTTAACCTTTATTTTTTTTTAAATTGCTGAAAAAAAAATGAACTAATATTCGTGACACTGATAATGATAAATGATTGTGGTCAAGTAAAACGCTGCATCACTCCTAAAGCCCTCTGTACAAAAAGTGACACCGAAAAAAGGTTCCTCCAGGACATTAGATAGCAAATATATATATATTAAATTTCATGTCAGTTGGGACAATTTGAACTGGTCACTGCAAAACATCCCTTTTTAGCATCATATGAGCTAAAAAAAAGATTCGTGGCCCAAAAGCCACCAAATATCAATGACTTGAGAGTCGGAAAGTGAACACGCCATGGCGAAGGTCTCAAAGCACTAAACATAATGAAGAGATAATACTTTTAAGAAAACAAATATGCACTTAACTCCAATGTACCTCAGCATATGATAGAGGCTCCATATTGTTATACATTTTTTTTTTTTAATTAAGCCTACTAATTAAATCAAATGCAACTCCCAAACCTTGGTTTGACTTACAGGGTGGTTGTATTCAAGTGGTTGTGTTTAGTACTGCAAAAAAGGACCTTTAAAATATAGCAAAAGAAAGGAGAGAAGAACAAGTGACTTATCATTTAATGCTTGAAACATGGAGCGACTATTGGCAGTGCAGTATGCCATTGAAGAACGTTGAAGTGTTCAAGTTGGTGGATTGTATTGTAGTGGTTGCAATCAACCGTTGAGCTATTGGCACTTTGTGTGCAGTTTATTTATTTATTGAAAATATTTACACAGGGTGTTACAGTTGCTACAGACATGCAGCTTTAGCTATTGTCGCTTTGGATGAAAAAGGCTCCATCTGGTGATCGAAGGGCCATCATCAGGTCAAAACGGCCAAATTCATAACGGCCAACATACCAGGACCACTCCAGCATTTCCTGGGTGACCAGGACGGCCAATCGCAAAAACGGCCACCATACCTTGACGGCCAAAGGATAAAACGGCCACCTACTAAAACGGCCATTTGTACTATTTGCAGCTTTATTTGTAAGATATTCTTTCTCATTCATCTATCTTCTTCTAAAACCTGTATATACATCTAGCCTGTTTATTAAATGAAAATAAGTTCATTTTAGATATTTATTTCATTTTATATAAAATTAATATTTCGTTGTTGTTTCTGAAAATAATCCAACATGAATTAAAATTGATATTGCATGTTCCATCCATGATCAAAACAAATTATAGACAATCTCCCTCTTTAATATGCAGAATAAACAGGAGTCAGTTGAAATTCAATAGCAATTGACACAACGGTCACGGCAGATTGCTATTACATGTATATATATATAGGTTAATTGACTTTTACAAAACCCAAGGAAAAGTGGGCCAATGAATTGCAATTAAGCTCAGCCAAACATTGTATATGATGGTCAAAAATACCTAGGAGTCTTTGACTTTGCACTTCCATAATGAGAAAAGCATCCTAATTTATACAATATTTTATTGTAAATACAGATTAATATTGTTCTTAAATTTTATATAAGTAATTAATTTATTAAAAGTAACAATTCACATTTTATAACTTCATATATAGGCAGTTGAGCATACATAATACTTCATTTGGTACTTTATAGACAATAATAAGTTTATGTTGATGTTTACACAGTTTGTGTTGCACAATAATTATGTCACTGTAGAAGGCAGAAATTAAATTTGATTGATGTGGCACAAATAAGGGAATGGGGCATACTTGATATATATGTGTGTAACTTCGGGACTATTGTAATAAATACTGTACATAGAAAAATTGGTGTGTGTTTGTTGTTACATGTACTTTCCATAAATTACATATTGCAACATAAAACCAATAAAGCATGTACTAATAAGGAAAAATAAGATATATTGCAAACTACTACTCAACACAAATATATAAATGAATATAATAATAAAAAATATTGAGTTGGCCGTCCTGGTAATTGGCCGTTTTGGTCGATTGGCCGTTATGGGGGGGGGGGGTGGGGTGCCGTTTTGGCTAGGTGGCCTCTATGGTCGTTGGCCGTTTGACTCTACTCCGTCACGGGGACCACATAGAAGTTACGCAATGGTGGTCACGGGGACCACAGTGCCATTACATCCCTTTCTGTGGTGCCATTAGTGGTCACTGAACTGATTGACACTGAACGACTCATAAAATGGTGACAGCTTAAGAACCCGCCCAGAATTGACAAATAAAATGCTATTACTAAGAATGGATTCTAGCTGGCTGTTGTCATTGTTGACAGTGTTGTTACGCATGCAGCATGTCATGTGAAAACGCATGCTGATCTATCTGTATGATCAATCTGCTGTTGTCCGGAACTTTTGGCAAGTAAACCTTAGTAGTCAATGTATACTCACCACACTCTGCTTCGTTTACATTGTTTGGGAAAGGTTCTCCAGGTCCCATTACACGGTTAGACACAATTTTCAGCATTTACTCGCAACAAAACACAACGTCCGAATTCTGTTGCAATTCACTTCTCGCGTTTTCCCGAAGCGATCGAGGCTACATTAGCATAATCTTACTAAGGGCGATCTCAAAATCTACAAATGGCGTTTAATAATTTATGACATTATTACCCCAGAAGTAACCTTATGACAGTCAAGATATATAGCTTTATATATATATATTGTTTTTTTTCATTAGATAGTTCACATTTCCCCAAAAATATTGATATCTTTCTTTATCATGTACGGTATTGTACTGTATTTTGAGACGACCCCTTCACCAAATGAGGGCGTGTCTCTCTGGAGCCACGCGATTGGTCAAACCTCCTGTCTGGTATGTGTTGACATCGCACTTCACGTGGTCTATGTGCACACGGCCTTCACTTCATATTTTTTTAGATTATTTATTTATTATAACCTCTTTTTTAATTTATCTTTGGTAAATTTATGATCGTCAACAAATGTGGCTGAGCCCTGCTATCTCCAGGGGTGGATGAAATTGGTGAAAGGGGGGGGGGGGGGCGGAGATAATTGATTTGCTAGCGCCATTTTTTTACCTTACAAAAGGGGGGGGGGGGTGCACGCCCCCCGCTCCCTGGATCCGCCCCTGATCTCAACAGTCTTGCCAATGGTGTTGCTGCTACCATGGAGTCTCTAGTGACTCCATGCTGCTACACATGACCATGACTGTGATAGCTATACTGTGGCATAAGTCTGTTAGTCATACATCTAAATTAACATTTCTAATGCAAATAGCTAGAGATTAAATTGGTAATCTATGTTTTGTATTGAAATTGGTAATCTATGTTTTGTATTAGCAGTTTAAACATGTATTGCCTGTGGATAATCAGAGTAAAACAAGGGTATGCCCAGAGTTTCTAGATACACGTACTGGATGCAGTGGAACTTATCATACAACAATTAATATAATGTGAAGCATATAATCAGCTATATAATCCTTTGTGGTGATATGAACCTATAGATGTCAGTAGGCGTAATGCTCGTGACAAGTATTACAGTGACTGGTAATGATCCAGCTAAGAATTGTTTCACTTGTATAGACCATTTTACTGTGAGTAAACATTTGCGTATGCCTGTGTTCATTGTTGTTATTAACTCATAAGGTTAATGATAATCATGTCAGTTCATATGTGTCAAGAAAAGTTTATAACATGTATGAAGCGGTATAATGTCATGTATTGCAATAATGTCATGTGTACTAGAGATGATCATAGAGAGCACATTGATGCATGGTGTCACAATCTTATTCAGTGCTGTTTGAGGGCAGATGATGTATTTCCAAGAATTAATGCAAGTAAGTCATGTAGATCGGGTTGGACCAGTGAGGTTAACCCATATCGAGATGACTGTATATTTTGGCATAAATTGTGGATGGATGCAAGGTGTCCTAGAAATGGTGTTGGTATGATGTTATGAAATTCACTAAAAAGCAATACATGTATGCGAATAGAAGAAATAAGAGGAAACAGGATGTGATAAGGAAAGAAAGAATGGCTATTGCTATAGCAAATGATACTATGCGAGATTTCTTTAAAGAGGTTAATAGGCTTGAACCTAAGGTGCCTGTTGCAATTGCACAGCATTTTTCAAAGAAGTTGGTACTATAGAGTCAATTCCAAAAGATAACAAAAAAGATCTGTGATAGTAGTAACTCAAGAGGTATATATTACTTTGTGTAACTCCATCTCTAAAATTATATTATTATTTTATCAAGGTACAAAGACAAGCTCAGTACAAATGATATGCAATTTGCATTCAATTTGTACAAAGGCTTTTGACAGAGTGCAATATGATAAGCTATTTTGTTTGTTAATAGACAGAGGGGTACCCCCTGTTATTGTAAGAGTGATGTTAGACTTATATTGACAATGTATGAGAACGCATTGGAGAGGTATATGTATCTGATGAATTTGGTACAATCAATAATATTAGACAAGGTGGGGTTTGGTAAACGTTTAGCTTGGGTAAAAACTGTAAAGTATCTAGGTAACTATTTAGACTGATATGTCAGAAAAGACTGATGTCAGAATGAAAAGAAGTGACCTAGTTTATAGAGTTAATCATACCATCTCAACATTAGGGAAATGTAGAAAAGAAGTTACTGTATATGTATTTAATACAAAATGTTGTCATTTTTTATGGTGCTCAAGCATGGGACAGTAATGGTAATATTGTACAATTTCAAACCATGTGGAACAGATGTACAAGGCGAATATTAGAGGTTCCATCAACAACCCATCGTAACTTGCTTCCTGGGTTAGTTGGGAGACTAAGTGCCTTAGAGCAAATTTACTGTCGATTTATTGAAATGGTACAAACTATGTTAAAATCTGCAAATGTTAAAGTTAAATTTATTTATGAAAAGCACTGTTAGATGTAAACAGTATAATTCATTCAAATTTGACACTGATCTCAAAAGGTATTGGATGCAGTATTAAGCAATTGTTAAATGACAGTATTGTTCAGACCAAAAGGTGCTTATATAAAAGATATGCTGATGTAGAGCCAGTAGTTGGTCAGATTATTGAACTGTTAAATATTGTTCACACAGATGCAGCCACAGTAGACGGGTTCACTAGAGATGACCTAAAAGTCATATTGCACTTTATATGTACAGCATAAAGCGCAGCATTTTTTTAATCTATTCACTTATGTTTTATTCACTTTTGTTTTTATCTGTTATGTTTTTAAAGTTTTATAACGTTTACAATAAATATATTAATTACCAATATTGTTATACTATACACCATGAATTGTATCTTACTATGCATGTGTGATATTCACAAAATATATCAGGTCTCAAATAAATATAGAATTCTCAAGTAAATATAGAATTGGACTAGAATACAGGCTGTAATATAATATTCAATTTCTAGATACATGTACGCTTTCTTTTAAAGGTTGACGGCAGGATGATACGTTATTTCATAAAAAATATGCAATTTTCGGTCAAATTACATGTTTGAATAACCACAACTAAATGAAAAGAACAAAATCCGCCTTCTGAAATGTTTAATGTGGATCAATAGCAAAATTCACATGGTGTATGACCAAAAAATGTTATGTAAGTTGTTTTTATTTTTATTTATTAAAAAAAGGTGAGGAACTGCCTAACATCAGGAGAATCACCCAAAAATTTATATTTGAGTTTATTCCATCAAATCCACAAGGTCAGGCTTCCTAAATGATATGAGAATAGCGTCAACCTAGAGAACGTTATGGATACGTCCACACTAGTTTTTGAGTAGGGCCTATGCGTCTTAGCAGTTTCTCTTTTGAAGTGAATATGAACAACCTTTTCAAGTAAACTCAAAATATGCTACAATATCTATTGATTTGAAACTTTGATGGTTTTGGTGAATTTTATGCTTTGTAAAAATGTACCTCTACTTCTGCTCAACCTTCATTTAAAGATACCATTGCCACACAAAAACTAAGAACGGATGTTCAATAGTATTTGGCAGAAAGTTGAAGGTCATGATAGGCCACACAACAGTTATAATTACGAAGTGATATGGAAGGGTAAAACAATTGACCCCAGTGTCCGCCCTCGGTACAGGTCGACAGTAAAATATTGCCCAAGAGTGCATATAAAGCATTATTTTGCATGGAACTATCCGTATATGCTCAGAGACATATAGGCCTATATATTTAGTGCAACTCCCATTAGTTCAGCACTTAAATAAAATTTATGAAACATTTAAATGACTAATATAAAACACAGACTTGCAATGGATATTTGTTCACATTTATTTACACTTCATAACTCTATAATAATGGTTTCTTGTGCAAACTATAAGTACACAGGTATTATGCTTTATGGATACAATACTTTGTTGCAAACAGTTAAGTACAACACAGATTGCACTTCAATTTTACATATTTATTACAAAGATGACCAGTGGTCATTGCTAAGTATAAGTCTTCATTCAATGGGGTATTTAATAAAGTACAGTTATTACTACACAGTAATTGAAACAACAGAACCTCAGCGAACTCTGGGGTCAGTCATAATTCAACAGCAATATGCTTTTAAATACGCACTTAATGGGGTCCAATACCATTATTCCATACAAGCCTGGAAGCATAAATAAATTACTCATATATATTTATACCTCAGTGTGTTTAAAGATCAGATTTTTTTTTTTTTAATATAAATTGTTTATTTTTGTATTTATATATTTAATTCCAAAAATTCTTCCAGAGTATTAATATGTGAGCAATAAATATTCTTAAAAACATCCACTTCTTGCACATTACTGGCTACCTATCAGTAATCAGATGGCTGCACTACAATGTATATCTGCCCCACCATCAATAACTCCTGGCAATCACAATTACTTGACTAGATGTTAGTATTATATATGTCCCTAATTTTGGACATGTATAGTTAATTACATTTTAATATTTTATCATGGAAGAAACTCAAAAGTAGCTAAAAATGGTAACATACACAAATTTTCCTAGGTTTTAAATAGCAACAATGATAAGTACACAAAGCAATAACTTGTTTTAAATATATATAACATTTCATTGTATAAGCATGAGCATTATAATATACCCATGAAGTTTCATGACTCTCAACCTCTGAATTGGGTAACCTATACATACATCAGGAATGATCCAAGTTGGGCAATTATTAATAAATACACACAACCAGGATTCTTAAAATACTCCTGCATCATAGTATAACTCTACCTTCTTCTCCACAGTACTTTCAAATATAAAGATAATGCGCATGAAAGGTCATTACTAGCAACTGTCACCTCTCTGATAAGCACTGTATGTTAATAAATAGATAACATCTGCAAATATACAAACCCACTGAAATATATGCACAACAATTTATGAGAAAAATACTAAGCAAGATTGTATACTAGCTTATCCCACGCGACAATGTGTCCTGCAGTACGTGTCACCTACTGCCATCGCTGGAATAAGCCACACTCTGGGAGTAACGTCCAAACCCACCAGTTTGACGTTTGCCTCGGTAATGGTCGCCCATCTTTTCCCTGGCAAAACTTCTGTCTGAATAAGAGTCTGAATCTTCCTTGTACCCATTTGACCTTTGATAATCTGAACTGGAATTATATTTTTCTTGATAGTAGCTTCCTCTATAACCCCTGCCATGCTGGGTATAGGGATTGCGTTGGCTGTAATAATCACCCTCATAGTCGTCCCAATGCGGTTTCTGATGCCTTGGTGCTCTTTGTTGATCATATCCTCCATCCTGTCTGTAATCCCTCTGGTGATAATGCCTTGAACCATTATGATTGCCTGGCATTGCCCTATGGTATTTTTCATCGGCACTATGGTTATCCATTGCTCCTCGACCTCTTCTTGCACTTTGACCTTGACTTCGTGACTGCTTCTGGCGGTCACTGTCTAGACACTGACTGGTAGTGACAGACTGCCCATCTTTTTCAAGACCAACATTCAGTTCTTGTGAATAATAACTGCCTCTAGAGTCACTTCTGTCACTATCTCTGTCGGGGTTTGCCCAAGACTTGTCACTTCCCCTGCCTCGTCCACGACCCCGATGGCTTGAAAATCTCCCTTTTTCATAACGGTGGTCCCATTGCCTTTTTGGCAAATCTGCCTTTTCTTTCTGTTGGTTGTCACTATTCTTAGGAAGAGAGCTATCACTTTCAAAATTGTCAACAGCACCCGTAACCTTTGACGTGTGGCTTTCATGACCAAGACAAGAATCCTCACCATTCTTGTCCAATTGCAACTGCTCCAGCTTTGCATGGACCTCTTCCTGTGCAACAGCGACACTTCTACTCTCATTTTGCTTGTGAGATTCTTCCTTGGATACATCTCGTTGCTGGTTCCTGAGATATTGTTGATTATTACGTCGTCTCTGATTCATCATTCGCCTCTTGTTGAGGTCCGCTTCTTCTTTGCTCATGGCAGCTGCTTTCCCCTCCTCAAGCGCTGGTTTATCAGGACCTTTAGTTCTTGTTTCATCATGGCTAGACTTGCCAGGTTTCTTCTGTCTTCTTCGATTGTTCTTCTTCCCAGGAGCTTCATCAACACCATCTTCGGGTGAAGGGTCTGATTGAGAAGACGATGGCGCTGGTTCTACAGGAATAATGAGCACCGTGTCCTGCAAACAAAAATATTACTTATGCCATAATTCCCACTAAGATACTTGGATGAAATATCCTTCATTAAACATTTTTATTGCAAAATTACATAGTACAAGTATGGAACAAACCTTTCTGACACTGACAAAAGAAGTCAGTATATGTTTCCATCTAAACCCAATTAAAAAGCATTTCAACAATGGAAAAACGTCTAGCTCAATACACAACAGGCTGCTGCCTGATTAACCAGACAAAAGGTGCGTCTAGAGAATATATAGACACTTACGCGAGTAACAAGATATTTATTCTTCTCCGCTTCCAGGTCAATTATGCCACCCTTTGATTTCTGCTGCTGAAACAGCTTTGCCATCTCTGCCTGCATCTTACGAATGTCTTGACTGAGCGGAGGAAGGTCTGCCAATGATTCAGAGTCAGGCATGTTCTCCAAGAGAGTTGGGTCATAACCGATTGCAACCCTACATATGGGACATGCTACATCCTGAAATTTAAAAGATTTCTTATAGTTCATGTGAAACTTAGTTTATAAAACACAAAATATCACAATACAAAGTCTAATGTTTAGATGTTTAGATGTTTTATTTGTTCACAGTATGTAGTATTTCAATACGGTTAGTACATTACATAAACAATAAAAGACATTAGCATACTGTGGGGGATGTGCACTAGCTTACTAAAAAGCTGTAAAATTGTGCACACCCCTTACATTATAAAAAAAATAAAAAAAGAGGCTAATTAAATATAGTTGAAATTAAATAATAATGGGTGATTGTTTGTCTAAATACCATACCCTCAATTTCAACTATTTAAATTAGTCCTGAAAGTAACTTTCTTACTGTACCACTTCCTAAAAATACAAGTATGTTGGACCTCCCAAAAGTGAACAGTAGATTAACATTTATTCAAGATTCATTTATTGGCCATTTTTAAAATAAGAACATTTCATATCACATATATATCTTTTGAAAATAACATTCATGGCAGCAGGCTAACACCCATTGGGAGTATATGCCTTAACCAACAATTTATACTAGAAATGGAAAATATTAAGAAGAAATAATTCACATATTAACATCAGAACAAGTTAACTATAAATAAATACATTGTGCTCATCAGCTAATGTTTACTATCAAACAATGCTTGCTCATCACAGCATACTTAATCAAAGCTTCATTTTTACTTCAGATTATCAAAAACATCACCCTGCCTCAGATTTAAATGAAAGTATTTTGATGTATGGGCAATGTGATTTTCATGCTTTTGGTACATAATATGCAAATAGTCCTTAAATAAGAAATACCTTGGCCTCAGTCTGGGAAAGATGCTGATGCTGCCGAGCCTCTTTCTTGCGGTCTTCCATCTCGGACAGGCTGTGATGAATATAACGCACCATGCAAGCTGTGTGGAAGTAATGGTAGCAGGCAGTCTTGGTGAAGGCTTGACCCTCATCAAATGGCTCCAGGCAGATTATACAAGTCTCAATGGGAACGTTGCTCACTGTCAGGCTTTCTTTGACATACTGCACGAAAAAAACCCAATAATTAAATGATTCTGTCAAATGATCCTACAAGTTATATCTTTCATGGCAACAATCTACTCAGTTACACAATTACATCGCATGACAACGAAATTGTGGCCAACAGCTATGTTGTGGGCGATGAAAATTATGCCAAGGGACGCAGTGAAAACATTCCGAATTAAAATAGTAACAGATAAATCACTTGTCTATCACTTCTCTCAGTCAGAAGGCTTTGAATCCACCCCTGGACATCATAATTATTGCCTGCAAAACAACTATGCTGTTGGGCGCTGTAAACTGTCAATTGATGATGATACTAATTAGTAAAATAAAAGATACAAAAGAAAAATAACAAACCTCAATTAACTCGTACAACATGGGATTTCCTTTTCTGTCTTCAGCCAGTTTATGTAGACCATCATGTAACCTGAAAGTGATACATATAAGTTTTAATAATATCATTCAGGCCATTCTTAAAAATATTCCTGTTGCTGGTTACGTGACCGTATAAAACATAACAGTGGGTATGACAAATTTTTTCCTTGCTTTAAAAAAAAAAATAAAAAAGAATTCCTACCAACCTGATGGGTTTTCAAGTGTCATTGTAACCCGCAACAGAAATATTTTTAAGGCTGGCCTCAGTATTTTGCCATTTGTTAGATCAGAAGATCGGCTTCAATATTCACACCAACTGTGCAGTTTTTCTTCGAATACAAACAGTTATAAAGTCACTTCACTTACTCTGACAAATGCTCATCACTTAGTCCTCTTGGATTTCTAATCGACATTTCAGGGCACACTGCTGGATACTGAAAATAATTATATAAAGCAATATAATAAGCTGTTAATGTACAATAACATTATGTTGTTAATTCAAACCGCACAAAAAGCATTAATTTCCATTTAAGAATCCCAGATATATGCAATATTTAGGCTGGACACCAACCCACTCACACTTCACGAAAAAGTTGAACAATGCAGAATGTATACTTAGGGATTGATACAGTACCAATTTTGATACTTAAATTTTGATATTGATTCTGTAACTGTGAATATAAACATTTATCCACAGTTGAACAAATAACTAAAACGATAACCTTCCCTCAAGAGAGAGTAATAGTAGTAAATACTGAAATTGTCTTTTAAGAATAAGTAATATCTGTGTTGCATGACTTTATGAATGTAAAAGCCAACAGTAGGCTTCACAAAGAAAGCAATACCTTTGAGACTAATACAGGGTCAGTGATGTGGAAGACAGAACAATCTCCTGATCTTACTGCATTTGAGTGCATTAAAATAGGCATTGCCTGTTGTTATTCTATCAGGCCCATGATCATGATTGCTAATTCTACTTCATTTAGCTCCCTTCTGCCTCAAATTTTATTGAACTAGCTTCCAAAATTTTGCAATTCAGAAAGTTCTGTGAGTCTTCAGCCATGCCAATGAATTGTCCAAATAAGACACAGGGAGGGCCAAACCAATTAACCTTTATTTAAAACTAGAAATATTGTTCATTTAAAACTAGAAATATTGTTTCAAGTTATCAAATTGGATGGAGCAAATCGCAATACATGTACCGACATTGTTCATCAGATACCCGGTTTTCCTAATGCAAACCTACAATTGCAATTAACTAAATCTGATTAACAATGTTGAAGGTGACTACACTTACCTCAGAAGGAAGCAGAAATTCTAGAGTTAGACAGACGTACTGCAAGTGCGCGTTTTCACCTGTGGCTGGATGCAGCAGTAGTGTCACAGTATTCACATGCCCCCTGGAAACAAAAAGCAAAATCAATCATTTTACTTATTGTGACACTGTCACTGATATATATTAACTTTTTGTTGGATCATGCAAATGTAAAAATTTATTTAACTCCAACTAACCTTTCATCGCTTCCCAATGTGAGCTCTTTGATGTAAATTTCTTCAAGAAGATCTATCTCTTCCTGTCTTGAACTGAAAATAACATAAATATATGTAATTTAATCAAGATCAGCAGATATCAAGCATTACTTGACCTGGTATTGAAGTTTTTATGGCGTAGCCACAGACCTGCCAAGTATTTTTTTCCGACTTGCTGGATATTTCATTCAATTTTGCTGGAGATTTGGGTCTCGATGCTGGAGATTGCAATTTTGGTTTTGATGATACCAAAAATTGCAATTTGCATGCTAGCACGCATTTACGACATAGATTTGTGGGAGAGAAAAAATACAGTTTTGTGTATCAATTTTATTATCGATTTTGTGACGTTTTTGCGTGCTAAAACCATGGAACTGTATTACAATTTATGGTAAAACATTGCGGGAGGTTTGATGGAGCTTGCTGGAGTGCGGGAGAACCTATTAAAATGCGGGACACTCCCGCGAAATGCGGGAGACTTGGCAGGTCTGTAGCCATGGGGGGGGGGGGGGCTGTTTGCCCCTCCCCCCTCTCCCCCAAGCCAAGACCACTGAAGACCGTGGCTCCCCCATTCCAGATTTCCAATTTCCAAATGACCCAACTTTACAAGGCCCGACCAGAATGTTTTGAAGCATCTGTCAAAAATTTGACACCCAATGTTTTTGCTTTTGAACCTTGATTCTTACGTAAAAAGTAAAAATCCCCAACCGACATACGACCAACTTTTTTAAACAATATAATGGGAAACTAACAATTTTTTTCAGTCAGCCTAGGGTCAGACCAAGGAAAAGAGCACATATCTATGTCACACATCAAACATTTAACTCATTTTGTTATCTATCGGTAAATTGTAATTAATGCATGCTACGAACAGTAGCATCATCTCAGCACCATTCTGTCCATACTGCAATCACTATAAGATCACATTCTGCAGGGTTGCTAAATTGTATGGCTGGATTGTCTAAGTCATGTGGTCTGAACGACTGAAACATTAGTGAAGAGATTTGACAGTCATTTTGACTTAACCAGTCCCATTTCTTCTGTGGCAGACATAGGAACATTATTTTAGATTAACCTTCTTATTACAGTATTGCTGAATTTCCTTGTTATTCTTCCAAAAACGATGCATTCAGTACCCAATTGTTTATCACTGGCAGATTTTTTTTTCCTCGATGCTCACAATAATGCCAATCTTAAAAAAGGTATTCTTGAAATAATATCACAGCCATCAGTAATATATTAGTTTTTGTTATGTGTTATATGTAAAATTACCACTCCCATATACTAACGGCGTATTTTACAACTACGTTTGCTATGCAAGCATAAACTGTAAAACCATGTACAACTCCATCAAAGTAAAAAAATAATCAGGCCATTTTAAGAGTAAAAATGCATTATTTAACAGACAATTTCAAGAAAAAGACAATAATTTAGGCTGCTTGAATGAAGTAATGTTACAGTGAAAAATAGAAAATAAGCAACTTTACCATTCTGCATTTTGTTTAACTTACTGCCATTACTGGGGCCTAATTAAGACTTAAGTGAAATTAGCCATTAAAATTGAAATCAACACTGACTTGGCAAAATTCACACAATGCTGATTGGCAAGCTTCGAATAAACATTGGCAAATCAACATTAGATCCATTTGCAATTTGAACTATATCTCAATGATGATTCGTGCAAGGCTTCAATATTGATTTGCCAAATATTCTATACTGTAAATTGTAATTTGTAAACAATACATTTCGGCTCATTTAACAATCAGATTCATCCACATCATGGCATAGACCTAATCAAATGAAAGGTTATGAAACGTACATGTCACCCATTACAATGTGATTCACGTGACAAGGACTATCAGTAGTCATGCCAAGTGAACTTCTAAAAGCACAAGAAACTCACACTTCAAGATCCTCACACATTTCTGTCAAAGCAGTGTCATTGCTATCGGGGTATGTCGCCATTAGGTCAGCACTGACAGCAGTATGGAAATGAAGATAAATGAAGATGAATGAGAAGAAAACAGCAGGCTGTTGATCTTCTTCCGATGAAGCAAGTATGCACGATATGTACAGGTATTATTTAGCTTTGGTTCAATTTCATATGTCACGTTTTGTATGCAATTCCTTGTCCCATCTTGTCAAAACATTATTTCACCATCACGAAATTCGCCGTTAATTCTCTTACAATGCAACAGATGGCAGCACCATACAAGCTGAATACAAACCAAAGTGCCTTCGATTGTGCCCACTGCAGCCTAAAAAAGTTTGTTGATTGGTTTTAGTGCCGTTCACAATATTATAGAGACTAACTAGCTGATCACCAACAATGGAGTAATAATTTAATTTTTTAACATGAAAATTGCCGATCATACGGTTCTGTCTTTTAGACTTCAAATTTATGCCTAGGTGGCGACAGCTTACAGTGCCAGAACGCAAGTTTGGACCATCTACACTGGATTTGACACGTCACGAAATTTGTCGTATTTTGTGCAGAAGATTTCTTCGCGCCAGAATGTGAACTTGCATTACATGATCTATTGCAAACTCCCAGCATTTGACACATGCACTGCTCCATATCAGCGCAATGTTGCTCTGAAGATCCCACCCATTGACCCCATGGACACCCCCTTTCGCCATTTCAGAGGTCAGCGTAATGTGATCCCGCGTAATGTTGCTATTAAGAGTAAGACCCCACTGACCCAACCCATGGACACCCTCTTTCATTTGCAATTGACTTTTTATTCTAGTTTCTTTTGTGACCACTTGCAGTATTGACCTACAGGCTACACTCACACAGTATTAACTCATTCTTATATTCATGTATATATAATATGTAAGAAAAACTGGAATTGACTTGTGTTTATTAAATATTTGGAAAAACTAGTAGATTATACACTAGAGTAGATGTAGACACTAGACTTGGTTTTGTAATGTTTGTTTTGTAATGTTATATGATACATGTATCAATTCCTGATATCAAGTTTGCAATAAAACTATATATTGTCTTTGTATAGAAAGCTCTAGATCTAGGCTTTTTAATAGGGGGTACATTTAGTGGTATGCTATATGGCACCGCAGTTTGCAGATGCTGGCTATAAACAATTTTGGCTATTGACTGTCACAGTGAGTGCCCAGTACCATTAGATGTTCTATGGCTAAACTGGTATGTATATTGCCATTCCAGCTGAAAGGGATATATATATATATGTACTCAATAATCTCTCCTAGGATGGCCCCAGTGGCGGCGCTCCCCCCAGGTTCAAACCTGTCGATTGCTGTTTGGACTACTATGTATCTATGTACAGCCCCCCTATATGAATCCCTTGCCCCTCTGTTCTATGATCCGCTGCTGATATATATTCACCAGTTTAGCCATAGACTAAAGGACTGCAAGGGGACATCCAGTGAAGCGGCCATCAGTGTCCTCACCCTAGCTTCCTACCTGGGTTAGACAACACCACCTCTGAATGCTTGATTGAGATGTTTGACCCCAAGGCAGAAATTTAGGCTCATGGGGCCAGTCAACTCCAAATTTAACTTGTCACACAAATATTTGGGCGAGTTGAATGTTCCCATTTGCTGAGAAGATTAATTCTGCCCCATCACCATTTCCACAACATCAAAGTGTCGCTTGCCCGAGCGACACTTTGACCCCTTTAGCTGGGTTTGTGGAGGATTGCAACTGTTGCCATTTATAATATGAGCTGGCAATAGTCATTGCTGGGCCATGGATAGACTTGTTGTCCTCTGGTGAGAATATCAGCGTTTAAGCTAATTAGACGCCAGTTTCCAAATGGTAGTGCCTTCTCTTATTGGGCAATAAGTTTCTGTTGCATCCAGATGAACAAACACACATATCACGGCCATTCAGGGCAAAGGTCGCTGTGCCAGCTCCCATGCATAACGATCTTTGCCTACGGGAAAATGCCCCGTCATGGACTGTACGTGACATAACTAGGTCTCCTGCTAGGATGGTTGACCTCAAAACTGTGACAACTCGCTGGAAGGCTCAGCTCTAAACTGGGGTTGGAAGGGTTTGGAGAAGCCGGCAGTGCCCACTTCACCAAATGATGGCTCCTTTATCTACGGCTGGGTGCTATTTTCAGTATCAATAGTCAAAATTGTCTATAGC
This sequence comes from Alitta virens, assembly GCA_932294295.1. NCBI lineage: Eukaryota > Metazoa > Annelida > Polychaeta > Phyllodocida > Nereididae > Alitta > Alitta virens. The sequence continues at coordinate 42,092,244 of OW028575.1, forward strand.
CACTGCACACGCAGTGCCATAGTCAGACAGTTATAGCCGCTGCATCTTCAGTGTCAATAGCCAAAACCATCTGTGGGCATTCTGCAGTATACTGTATGCATTAATATGATTGCCAATTAGTTAATATATGTAGATTAGTCTTGAGTTTCTTAAATTTCACATTTGAATTTTTTCAATCTTCCAGTTTCATTGCAGAACTCTAGATGCCTTCACGACAATGCAAAGAGAAATTTCCAGTTTCCCTCTGCCTGCAGAAGTTAAAGGGAAACTGCTCACTGCAGGGTTCACCACAGTTGAGGATATCCAAGATGTGAAGCCTACAGAACTTAGTCAAGGTAATCAAATATTTCTGTTTAACGTCATTATACGAACTAGAAGCTCGCATGGAATTTGGAAAGTCAAACATTCTGGTCGTATGATTTCTACTGCAGTGTTTTTTGAGTGCCTCTACATTGATAAGTTGCTATTGGAAATAAGCTCCATAAATCAGGCCTTCCAACGACTCCTGCATGCAAAACATACAAATCAGAAATGCTTTAATAGTAGGATTTCGCTAGAGTTGTCATTGATATCAATTTTTCATACAATATCAATATCAGTATTCCACTTTCAATATTGCATTATCGCAAAATCGCGCAAATCTTTTATTATCAGCAGTCACAGTTAGAAATGGAACCATTGGTCATAGGAGTATATTTCTTAAGTCATTGTGAGCCATTTACCTTTAATGTGATAACTCAGTTTGCAATTTGGGGTGAGAACTGTGTAGTCAAGTGCTCATCATGGCACAAATGTACAATTATAGGGGATAAACAAAGAATTGAAACGTGATTTTTTTTTGTTTTTCGATATCGATATCAATATTTTGTCGATTCATCGATATACAGCATATCAATGATAACCGAACAGTTCGTTCACACTTGTGCTTTCTGTCTGTTGTGTAACCGTGTATTCATAAATTTCTTGACCCTTTATTGCCATATTTTTAACTTGCAGAGCTTGGCATATCAAAAGAGGATGCATTAAATACCTTACGTTTGATCAAGGGTGATACAAACGGTCCTCCTAATGAAGGCGCACCTGCATGCACTTCCAAGACATCTGGGGTGCTTCAGCAGCGCTCACAGTCTGCCCTTGATATGCTGAAGAATGAATCCAACTTTCAAAACATCATCACATTTTGTGAGGGGCTGGACACCATGCTGGATGGTGGAGTGCCAGTGAAAAAGATCACAGAATTCTGTGGGGCTCCTGGAGTTGGAAAAACGCAGATATGGTATGATATAGGTATTAATACTCTTGATGCTCTTGCTATTATTGGGCCATAAAAAGGGGTGCACATCAGCAAGGAAAGAAGCAATTAAGCATATCACCGCACCAATTAAGCAATTTTGGTCTGATCCTAAGTTTTTTTATGGCCCTAGACTGGCCAAGAGCTTCCCTCTTTAGAGATGCCATAATGGTTCAAAATTGATATTGATGCAATTTAGGCAAGCACAATGAAGCATAAAACTAAATAAATTTTTTCCAGCTTGCAATTATGTGTGGACGTGCAGATACCTGAAGTTTTTGGTGGATTACAGGGTGAAGCTGTGTATATAGACACTGAGGGTAGTTTTCTAGTTGATCGTCTTTTGGATATGGCTCATGCAACTGTCAAACATTGTCAACAGTTAGCTACAATGCAGCCATGTGAAGGTAAATATGAACAGGTCTGAGCAACTGTTCAATGCAGTGTGCTGAATGATGCTCATGTTTTTATGGTCGCATTAGAATGTTGTAGCTTGAGATGAATTATATCATAATAAATTGCATGAGTATCAGTGAATAGATTGCAGACAAGGAAAAAATTGCAGTTATAAATGTAGTATTATGCAATGGATTACTTTAGATACTAAATTTTTTGTTTTGGATGCGTTTTTTTTTTTTTCTAGTCAAGTTTATAACATTGATGAATAACATGACTACTAACTACTACATCAAATGTCTTGTGATTACATAATGCGAATTTAGAATGCCTTTCCTTTTAATTCACAGATTCAGAATCAGCAATGAAAAACTTCACCCATGAAAGTGTACTGAACGGAGTGCATTACATGCGTTCTCATAGCTATGTAGATTTGATTGCTGCTGTTCACATTCTTCCAGACTTTATAGCTTCACACCCAAAGGTTTGTTTAAGTGTTTAATTCATTAGGAGGTGTAATTGTTGATTGATATTTGCTATTTCAGTCACTGTGTCTGCCAGCAAAATCTCGGAATATCACATTGCCATCCACTAACTATTATGTGTTATGTGTAAAGAAGAACTTGTTTGCTGATGTTTGTGAAAATTTCAGTCTTTATTTGTTGCTATTTTGTTATTTTTTGATGTTTTCGTTGTAGGTTAAGCTCGTAGTAATAGATAGTGTTGCATTCCATTTCCGCCATGACTTTGACGACCTGTCTCTTAGGACAAGATTACTGAATGGATTGGCACAGAATTTGATTAGATTAGCCAACAAGCAAAACCTTGCGGTATGTATAATGCTCCACAACGTTTCTTTGTCATAAAAATACCAAATTTATAACAGTGAATATATTTCATTCCTCTGGATACTTCAGCCAAATACCACCACAACTGAAGTCATCTAGGATGCATATATTTATCAATTTTTTCTAGGTTGTTCTCACCAATCAAATGACAACAAAGTTCAACATGGACAACTCTTCAAATGGTGGTTCGACTCAGAATCTCATCCCTGCCTTGGGTGAAAGCTGGGCTCATGCTGCGACTATTCGCTTGATACTTTATTGGCGAAGTCAGCAAAGATGGGCATTGTTGTACAAAAGTCCATCGCATGAGGAAATGACTGTGCCTTTTCTTGTAACTGTAAGTCTTTAAAATCAATCTTCTTTAGTTCACAGTATACAGATAGCCTCCTTAATATTGTTCGGGTTTAGTGCAGTATAGCGGACCCAGATGTATGCCCTAATTTGGTGTCCATTAAAATTAAATTTTACAAAGTAATTCACAAGTTTGAAGTTCTAGCACAATTAGAATAAAATTTTGTGTAAAGTAGCCGGGGTTTAGGGGGGGTAGCCCCCTACAAAAATCAAAAATAAACACTTTACCGTGGATATGAAAACCGCTGTCATAACTACTTAGTTTGTGACATCATACATTGATTTCAAGCATTTTTATGTTATAGGCATGGCAATGAGGCTCATTAAATATGGTCATAAATCTGGGTCCGCTATACTGCACTTTTTTCTATTGTTCTTCTATATTTCAATATATATATTTAAACACAATGTTGCATAAAAGTATACTAACAATAACAACAATAAAGATTGTAATTAAAACCTTTTGTAGAAAACTTTTGTTGAGTGTGTCAAGACTGTTCATAGAAAATAAATAGAATTTGAGCGATATCACACTTTTTCAGACTGCCGGTGTCCGCGATGTCATGGAAGAAGACAGGTCTGATGATGCTACTCTTGATGAAAATTATAACAATGAACCATCTACAAAGCGCAGAAGAACTGATCCTTTATCTTAGCAAACATTCTTGTATACACTGTATACAGACACTGGGAAGTTTGATGTTTATTATGTGGTATTTGAAGCTGTTACTGGATATTGTTTTGATAATGTTAGTTTTGTGCCAGGGTTTTTGGGGGCGCTATTACTCCTGAAATTGCCATAAATATGGAGTTTGTAAAGTGAAACAACATGCGAAACAAAATTGTTGCTGTCAAATTGCTAAGGACTAAAATGAGACTCCTGAAAATTAAATAACCAAGACCGAAAGAATTAACGCATATGACCCAAAATGCAATACTAGAAATTGTTGCATTAGTTAATGACTTTAACAAGTTTGTATATGACCTCGCTTTATGTAACTATGTTATGTGCTGAAAGAAAATGCTCCTCCATCCACAGCATGTGAATTTCATCTATGAAAATCATTTTTCCGCTGGTAAAGGTCGCAGTGGAGCTGGAACAGGCAGTGACAGAAAGTGCGTCCATCTAGAGCATGTGAATTTCATCAGCATGCATAGTATGATTATTATGTGAATTTCATGTGTATTAGGGAATGAAGATGCTTAGCTAGATATAGCATGTGAATCTCATTAAACTTATTTTAGCATGAAAAAAGATAAAGTGTGATATTCTGAGGGATGCACTGTACTTGTATCCTTCATGGTAAATGAAGTGTTTATCAGTTTACAGCTAAGCTATGTTGTACATATTCAGTATGCCATGCTTGCCACCCATGGGAGCATGTACTTTTGTTTAAATACACAAGGACCACACGAACTGGTCAAGCATAAAGTAGGACCTGACCTAATTAAGCTGTCTCTAATTGGATAATATCTTGTAGCATGTGTTCTGGTCAGAGACCGTGAATCTCTGCCTCTTGGACACAAGACATTGTATGTAAAATTGGCAAATAAATTAATCTGAATCTATCAATCATATCTTGGAAGTAGGCTCTGAGCTGGAAAATGTTAGTCTTTAGTTTATAACGGTTATTAATGTTTGCTGATAAGTCTACAACTAAATAACCATAGCTTTTAGCCATGGCTAAGTCATAACAGCCTTGCTGGCATGGTAAAGGTTTTGAAAAGTGATGATACATGAGATGTGACTGGTGACAGAGAACGCACACTATTTCAACAATGCTTTTTCCTTGAGCATTGTGGACATTCTAGACATCTTATCGTCAAGCACAAGAATTGTCTCACCTTTTGTATCCTGCCAAATTTGAATAAGCTCATATTTTGTTGGTATGTCTGACCTACAGGTGCGGCCTAAAAACTTGCACCAGCAGCTACTGCTATCTCTTTTGTTATTACCTCAATTGACAGTGATGATTGCATGCAGCTGCAATCATACACAAGAAAGTAATAATAGTCCTAAGTTATCTTTATGAATATATTTTCGTGTTTCCTAAAGAATGATAGATAATATTGTTCTAAATATAGCACATAACACTTATCACACCTTTTCGGGTCATTTTCACCTCGGCCTTTGCAATACAAGCATTAGATTATGTCACTGATCATACAGATGTGTTACAGGCACCTGTCTTGACCTTTGCCCCTACAAATAGGGAAAATATATTCATGTTTAATAAGAAGGTAGAGGGCGGGGGCCTGGCTCATGAGTTCCAAACGCTGGGTCCCGGGTTCGATTCCCGGTCGAGCCTAAGTTGGATGGCTGTTTCATCCTTCGTCTCATTGCCATGGTCTCTGCCTGTCCTAATTAGCCCAACTGGTGCAGAAATACAGGACGTAAAACCCTAATCACACGCACACGTAGAGCATTGACACCTTTGAGGCGGAGAGAGCAATTTTGGGTTTAGGTAAATTTTCTGTCTAATTAACTGGCCCATCTGGAAGATCATGCGATTATTTCCAGATTAGTTGGAGATTCAAATATTTCTTCCGGAATGCCATTATATTTCTCTGTTTTAATTTTATGACCTTGCTGGATCAAAACTGGAACCAACCCTTTTATCATCTAATACCATAATTAATATATGCACATTTAAAAAAAACACTGATGAAGGAATCTGTGCCAATATATTTTTTGTGGTGTAGTAACTAGGAAGTCTCTTATTTGTACACTTTTCTGCAACTAGAGACACCATGCAAGCAGACCGAAATCTGACTTCTGTGATATGTGTCACTCAGAACAAGCCCTGCAGCATGCACCCTCTCAAAAATTATTCAGACACTGATATTGTCTGACATTATAAGATCAAAAATATCACAATGACCAATTACTTATACCCCTGACTGAATGTGGCAAAACTTTAAAAGACCTCATAAGCATTTGAGTTACCTAGAGCTATCCTGAAAGAGGAGATGCCTGGTGCAAGCTCTCAAGTTCTTTGTACTTGTCTTGCCATATAGAAAAACAGTAAATGATTTTGTTTACCTGTGGGTTGAACGTGGCATGGTTATGTAATAGTAATTCTGTAACAAAAAAAGCTTTTTTCCAACTTGATTACTATCAATCAATATATTTTTCAGCTCGAACTGCTTAAGTGAGCCTTGGACAGCTGTCATGGTGCTGCTTATATGGTAGGGGTGCTAGATGCTGAATGATCACACTTCATTAAGTGAAAAAGATTTTGGGAGCATACCTGCATCCTTCTGATATCTTGATGAAATATCCATCATTGACAAGCACCTTCAGGAACACATCATCACCAAGATAAAGCATGAACCTCTCAACTCAGGAATCGTGCTAGCCAGGTAGTCATGTAAAATGATGCTAAACAGTCTTGCGATACCCTTGATATTGTGCTGGTCGAGCAGTATCTCAAAAAACTCTTTGTATCGTCCATGTACTTCAAAGTTAGATATGCTGACATGTTTAATATTCGTTTAAGTTGTAGAATCTCTGAGACTTCAATACCATGACTTTCTTTTAAATGTCCATTGTGTATGACACGTGCTACGGAGACCTAGTAACGCCATCTACAATTTCCTACAATGCAGCTACTGGTCAAAGTAGCATTCATACTACTTACATAACCTTCAACATTTTGCCATTTCTTAGAAATGTCTCTGAATAATATCAAACATAGGCTGCAGCAAAACCCTCAGCAAATCCCACATAGCACACAGGCATCATTAAAATTGTTAAGTGTTTGTCCGACAGGCAGGAGGACAGGCGTTACACTTTCATTTCCAGAGCAGAACTCTAACACAAACTTTCGTTTCTAGAGTTGAACTCTAACACTAATGCACTTACCCTAATGAAATTTTATACAGTAACACTATAGGGCCTAGTGGTGCCAGCCACACTGACATATTTGGCTATGTTTTACAAAATTTGGAAAAATATTATTTCTTGAGTGTTTATGTAGTGTGTGCGATGAACCGAAACAATTGCCACTTGGCCTACATAGCCTGTTACGCAATGCTAATTTGAGTCCAAGATGTCCAATTTTTTAACTCTTAAATCTTTTCATTGTTTATTGTTAGCGACACAAGTCCATAATGATAGTTGATCTGTTTATTCGATAGTTCCCGTTAAATCAGTACAATCAAAAAAGTTCGGTGTAACAGTTCCTGGAAAATTTGGTGGCCTCTTCTAAACGAAGCGTGACGTCACACCATCGTGACGTCACTCCATCACAATCCAAAACGAGGCTAAATCACTAAATATAGCTATCTCTTACACCGGCCCCTTAAATGCGACTTACAAGCATTTACCTTTACAATATATTAGCGTAAATTAGCGTAAAACTACCATCAGTAAACATAAACACAGTGAAATCAATTGTGTAAAATCTAATTATCATATTTGAATGAAACCTATTTCCCTGAATAATTGTCATTCTTATTTATAAATCAGAAAACCTGTAACAATAAGTTCTATGCACTCACTAGGTGACACAGTTTACTAATTGGACGGTGAACGAATCCAGTACTAGTCTTAACATTTGCTGACCTAACAACACCATCATGACTGGAAATGATCTCCATCACACGACCTAACCTCCACTCACTCCGGGGCATGTTGTCATCCATCACAAGGACAATTTCATTGACCTTCAGGCTTTCAATGTCATCATGCCACTTCCGTCTAAAGGTTAAAGTTGACACATACTCTTTGGTCCAACGTTTCCAAAACTGGTCCGCAAGGAACTGGACATGACGCCATCTTCTCCTAAAACTGTCTTCTTTAGTGAAGTTCCCAGGCAAGGGTGAAGACTGACCAACCAGCAGAAGATCCTTCGGCGACAAAGGTGCTAGGTCCTTGATATCATCGGAGACTGTAGTAATGGGTCTACCATTGATGATCGATTCAACCCCAGAAAACAAGAGTTGAAAGTCTTTCATCATCCAGAACTTGGGTTCCAACTATGGCTGTCAGGGTTCTGCGAATGCTTCTAATCTGTCTCTCCCACACCCTGCCCATATGGGAAGCATAAGGGGGGTTAAACTTCCAGGTGACCTCTCGCTGCAAACAGTGGTTTTGTACAGATGAGTTCTTTACCATCTCAGCAAGTGCCTTTCCTAGCTCCCTTTCAGCTCCTGTAAAATTGGTCCCATTGTCAGAGTGGATGAGCTTCGGGGTGCCTCTCCTAGCTTCAAAGCGCACCAGAGCGTTGATAAAGGAATTTGTATCCATGGAGTGAAGCTTCTCAATGTGAACAGCACGAACCGCAAGACATGAAAAGATGCATCCATATCTTTTCTCCGTTGACCGTCCCCTTTTCACCAAGAATGGTCCGAAACAGTCAATCCCAACACTTGCAAAGGGTATTTCTCCTGGAGTGACTCGATCTTCTGGGAGTGTAGCCATCTTCTGGTGCATTCCTTCGGCACGTATCTTCTTGAACACTACACAACCAGCAGTGACCTGGTTTATCAGAGGTCTACAACTTGTAATCCAAAACTTCTGTCTCATCCTTCCCAACACATATTCTCTTCCTGAGTGTCCTGTGTTCTCATGAATGTGACGAATGATCAAGTGGGCAATGTGGTGATCTCTTGGGATTATGTAGGGGTGTTTCTAAGGGTGGGGGCCTAGCTCTGGGCTTCCAACCGCTGGGTCCCGGGTTCGATTCCCGGTAAAGCCTAAGTTGGATGGCGGTTTCATCCTTCATCTCATTGCCATGGTCCCTGCCGGTCCTAATTAGCCCATCAGGTGCAGAAATACAGGACGTAAAAGCCCTAATCACCCACCCACCCACCCAGGGGTGTTTCTGAGCTTGAGACAAAGTTGACTCCTGAAGTCTTCCATCAATTCTAAGCACTCCCCTTTCATCCAAACATGGTTCCAGTTTGTAGATGGGCGAGCCACGGGGAAGTCTTCGACCGGAATTCAAGGCTTGTATTTCTCCCTTGAAACTCTTCAGTTGAGCCTTCTTTATGATCACCTGTTCAGCTTCCAGAAGCTCAGCTGTGGTAATGTAATTGTCAAATTTCATTTGACGCTTGCTCTTCAACCAAGAAATGTACCGCTGCAGCCAGGCAACTCCCTTTTTGAACTTGAACCAAGAGCTGTAATGAGCAGACATTTCATCAATAGGACACTAGTTCTTGGCCATCGTGGTATGAGACTTGACTTGCTTCTTCACCTCACAGTCATCATCTGGGATGTCAGATCCACTGATATCTATAGCTGGCCATGTAGACTTGTCCTGTCCCAAGAAATCTGGCCCCTGTAACCATCGCTGACTTGACAACAGCTGTGCAGCATCCAGACCTCGAGATGCATCATCAGCAGGATTAATTTTGGACCTGACATGGCGCCACTGTTCAGGAGAAGTTCCTTCATGTATCACCGACAGTCTTTTTGCCACAAATGTTTTGAAACGTTTCTTGGTATTTCTAATGTAGTGAATCACTATCATGCTGTCTGTCCAGAAGGTTGATGACCTAACTTGAAACTTGAGCTCTCGTCGGAGAAAAGCATCCATCTGCACAGCCAAAGTCGCTGCCTGTAGCTCTAGACGAGGTATGGTCATTCCCTTCAAAGGTGCTAACTTGGATTTGGCCATCATGAATGAGCACTTCACTTCACCGTCCGGTCTCACAGTCCTGACGTACGTAACAATGCCGTATCCTTTCGATGATCCGTCACTGAAGTAATGAAATTCAACATCTGTACAATCAGGAGACATGACACTTCGGTTGATGTGTAAGTCAACCAGTATAGGAAGGCCATCCAACCACTTTAACCATCCTTTCTCATTTGAAGGTTCCAGACGTTCATCCCAGCCCTTCTGAAGTCTACATTCATCTTGAAAGATGAGCTTCGCTACCAGTACGTAGGGTGCCAGGATGCCCAAGGGATCGTAGACAGAACTCATAGTGCTAAGCAGACCCCGCTTGGAAAGGACTATGTCTTGAGAATTAATCTGGATTCCAAAACTATCCCTCTCAGTGTTCCAACAGAGTCCCAGTGTTCTTTCTTCAGGAAGAAGACAGTCATCCAGGTTCAGTGTCTTAAGTGTCTGACCTCTATCTTCTGCCGGCACTGAAGATAACACTTCTCGGCTGTTGGATATCCATTTCCGAAGATGAAAACCACCTTTGACCAATAGATCCATCAGATGAGACGTTAGCTCCACAGCCTCTTCAACAGTTTTAGTAGACAGGAGACAGTCATCAACGTAGAATAAGTTATACACAGCATCAATGACTTGCTTGGGAAACTCAGACTTGTGATCTTCAGCAGTTCGGCGCAAAGCATAAGAAGCGCAACTTGGACTCCATGTGCCCCCGAACAGGTGTGACGTCATTCTGTAGATCGTTGGTTCAACATCATCTTCGTCCCACCAAAGGAATCTCAACACATCTCGAAACATAGACTGTATGTCTCCTGAGATGGCTACTGGATTCTCTCTAAATCTCATGATGACTCCCAAAAGATTATTGGTCAAATCTGGTCCTTGGAGACACACTTCGTTGAGAGACTTTTGTTCAAACTTAGCTGCGCAGTTGAACACTACTCGGAACTTCTTCCCAGACTTGTTTACTCCATGGTGCGGCAGATACCACATACAGTCAGAAACTCCAACCACCTTCTCTGCATGGCCATTTGACAGAAGTTTCTGAATTTCAGTATTGTAAGCTTGGAAATCTGCTGGATTTCTCTTCAAACGCTTAGTCAGCTGCAGTAGCCTTGTCTTAGCAAGTTCAAAGTTGTTTGGCAAATCAGGCGGTCTGTTCTTAAATGGAATGTCCATTTCATAGTGACCATCCACGAGCCTTGTTGTTGTGTCCCAAATCTTCACAACTTGTTTGTCTTCCACTGACCATGTCTGCGGTGAGTCTACTACTCCACACATGTTAACTTCCCAAAACTTCTCCACTTGGCGTGACAACTGTGAGTCATAATCACTGTAGACTAAAGCACTGAGAGCAGCCTTACTTGCTAGTCCTGTCCCCACTGATCCAAGGGGTCCACTCAGCATCCAGCCCAGAACCGTGCGTACAGCATAAGGTGCATGGTCATCTCCATACCTCACCTCCAGAGGTCTCATTAGGTAACCATAGTCTTGACCAACTAACAGCCTAACTTCTTCATTCATAGGGAGTGCTAGACCTTGACGATGCTCCCACTGTGAAATATCACCAACAGTGTTACGAAGACTTGGCAACTTCATAGCAAACACCCTTTCCAGATTTAAGCAGGCTTGGCCTTCCTACTGTTTCCCCTTATTTCAAAAGACACCTCATGACCGTGGACTTCTTGAGATCCATGAAGAGTGTCTAAGCTCAACACTTCTTTCTTCTGTTCCAGACAAAGCTCCTGAATCAGACTGACGTCACAAAATGTGCGTGTGCCACCTGGGTCTAATAGTGCATTTGTCTTGATCGTCTTCCCATTAGCATTAATAGTCACTGAAACGATGGGAAGTGCAGTCTCACTTTTCGATGTCGCAGCATAGCTTGTTTCACTCGTTTCTGCAGCAGATCTCTGGGTGTTCTTCTTGTAGTCCTCAGAAGCTTCATGTAGTAATCTAGAATGCTTCCTACCACATACACATGAAGCCTTCTTGCAAAAACGTGATTGATGATGTCCATCTAGACAGTTGAAGCACAACTTGTTTTCTCGAACAACTTGAAATCTCTCCTGAGAAGGCATATTAATAAATTTTAAGCAAGAACTGAGTTTATGATCCCTTCCACAAACACAACATGTCTTACTTATCTTCTTCTCACTTTCTGGCTTCTTCTCACTATCTAACTTCTTACTACTATCTAAATTTTTAGTCTCGTTTGCAAAGCTAGTAGTCCTTCCTGAAGCAACGTTAATCTTGTCCGGTTTCTTTGAAGTAGTCATAGGCCTAGAAGGCATGTCATCAAGTCCGAAGACAGGATCATTAACTTCTCTGGAAGCTCTGTTCAGAAATTCAACTAATTCTAGGATGTTGGGGTATCCTCCTTTAAAATCAAGGCTATCAAGAACCAGTCTTCTCCATCTGGATTGAAGCCATGATGGCAACCTCTTGACGATTCTTGACATTCTCAGTCTTGAGTCTATTTCACCAGTCATGTTCATAGCCCTGAGAGTCTCAGCACAGCTGCTCAGGTCATCCACAAATTCCTGGAGAGCCTTGGGGTCATTGGCCTTGAGTTGAGGTCCATCTGTAACAGAAGCTATCCAAGCTTCAGAAATCTGGTACCTATTCCCGAAGCGTTCTTCTAACAGCCTCCAAGCTGTCTCATAACCGGAGACAGAGTCCATGTAAATACAAGGGGCAACAACCTTAGCAGCCTTGCCCACACAACTGTTAATCAACCTGTCAAACTTGGTTGCAAAATCCACGGCAGATCTACCTACACTGCTTTCAAAGGACTTCTTAAATTGTGAAAACTTCATGGGATCACCATCAAACTTCATTAGCGTAGCTTTGGGTATGATTAAACTATCAATTAATGCACGCTGAAGAGATACAAAGTCACTTTCAGAACTAGTGTGACAGGTGTGGCAACTTCCTACATGAGGTTGGAATTCTTCTTCGCTGCCATGTGAGAAGTGCTTGTACCAACTCCACTGTATCTGTCTGGTTTTCTCTGTACTTGAGCATCTTGCACTGGGGTGTTACATGGAATATGAGTAGGCCTAAAAGCAGCACCTTCCTTCACAGTCCGGGTTTCAACAGCAAGAGGTGCACTGTGTTGCGATGCTAACTTGATATGCGTAGATCTTGCTCCGCGTTTACATCCGATGTCAGTCAGGGACCTTCGAGAACTTGACAATCTAATTTGTTGACCTGAATTTCTAAACTTAGTCTGTGACTGACAATTAGACACCTCGCGTCTCCCAAGGTCACTATAAAGTCTACTGAGTGTCTCTTCATCAGAAATTATTTCCTTTTCTAATCTAGAAATCATTTCTGTAACCTCATCTTCCATGACCTTTAATGATGAGCGAGTATGCTGGTTTTCCGACGGGAACTACCTAAGTCCTGCATATTTTGGTGTGCAACCGAAACTTCTCGATCAGACTGTAAGCGTTGGTAGTGTTGCTGTGCCGCCAGAGGAGTGGAGGTAAGTGTGTAATATGGCTGAGACCTGAGATAATATCTACCTGAACTAGCCATCTCAACTTGTCTACAACCTCAATCATACAAAAATGTCAGTACTGCAACTTGAAAGTCCAGTCCATAAACATGTTCAATAATCAAATCATGTAGCATTTTCAAAGTTTCAAAGTTCATCATTTGTGAGAGCATTAAACAGTAAACATGAACATTTTGAATTGACCAATGAAATATGCATGAATAATTCACACCAATATTTATACTCCAAACAATGTGACAAGAATCAAACACCAAGTACACTGTTGTCAATTCGATCGGCATAGAAAAATGCAAGTACCAATGGCAAAGCACAATACTAAAAAATCAGAGTGACAGCACATAAAACCAATAAGCAGTAAGAGACAAGCAATAAGCACAACATTGACAACAACCAATGAATCCAATCAACATGGACATAAACAACTTGTACGATAATTGTATTGACTTCAACACAGTTCAACACAGCAATTATATATGTTCAAAAGCATTTTTAAGCAGTCAATTTGCATACAAATTACAAAGTCTGAAAGTTTGAAAATTCTGTGGACTACCAGCTGTTAGCGCGATTCGATCTTGTGGCGACACGAGGCAGTCTTCACCAGGTCTTCAATTGGGCCAACCAGGGTCTTCTTGACTTCCAATCATCACTCCAAGTAAAAACACCACTGAACAATTGAGTGAACTACAACTCTCTTCAATCTTCAATACTTCACCATGCCGAAACAACACAGTATCAAACTTGAGTAGGCCAGAGGGTAGGCGATTTAAACTGGGTAATTTAACAATAGAGGATGACACTATACAGCCAGTGTTTATGTCGGCGATCTGATTCTCCAAGTTTCTGAACAGTAAAGTCATGAAATAAACACTTAACATTCAATTTGGTCCAGGAACAACATTAGCACAGTCCGCTCAGCAGTGCTTCTTCTGAGAGTCCGGAATTTGCTGGCAGAATCAAGTGAACAAAGTTGACAACATTGTCAGCTTTCATGTTGGCGATCGTTCGTCTGGTTCAAATCATTTCCAATGTCATTTTCCGATTCCAGGTTGGTCCGTTCCTAGTCATCTTCCGTAGCTTCAGGACAAATTTTCCAGTGTTAGCGACACAAGTCCATAATGATAGTTGATCCGTTTATTCGATAGTTCCCGTAAAATCAGTACAATCAAAAAAGTTTGGTGTTACAGTTCCTGGAAAATTTGGTGGCCTCTTCTAAACGAAGCGTGACGTCACACCATCATGACGTCACAATCCAAAACGAGGCTAAATCACTAAATATAGCTATCTCTTACATTTATTATATTATGTTAAACATAGAATATGTTATGTTAAACATGAAATAATACAGTGTTCCCATGGGTTATAATGTCTTAAAAATATCTTACTTACAACGATAGTAATAAATATGGACGATATATGGTAAATATAAATTTAGAATTAACTGATTATGATTTTGTAGACTTAACTAATAATGCCTTGGCTCACTCAAACAACTCAAATGCATTAAATTGTGAAACTATATCCAATCAGAAAAGTCTCATTGGTAGCAATAATGTAAGGAGAACAGACATACTAAATAGTAGCTATCAACCTTATAACTTAAAGACACAACAAACAGTTAAGTGCAGTGTCCCTTGGTAATATAAACATACTTTTATTGAATATCCAAGGGATAGGCAGTAAACTTGAATTCAGTCAATTTCTCTCTGGTTACGAAGTGATATTTCTCTTTGAGACAATGAAACTTGATACTTATAATCCCCCTCTTCCTAATTATCAATTCTTCCACTGTCAACGTAAATATAAACATCCCCGAGCAAGGAGACCAGCAGGTGGCATAGCTGTCCTAACTAAAAACAGTATAAAACATCTAGTCAAAATAGAAAAGATCAATGAACATGTTATTTGGCTACATATTAAACAAAAACATCCACTTCCTGCAATAATTATTGGAGGTACATATATTCCACCAGCTGGCTCAAAAGTATATCTGCATAGTAACAGTAATGACATGCCCAACAAGATGATATTGGGAAGTTCCTCAAATGCACCCCTCTTGTTGCTCTTTGTGGAGACTTTAACAGTCACACAGGTGGCCTAAATGATGTAGCTCTGCATGTACATGGTGGGGTGGGGGCCTAGCTCAGAGGTAGCGCTCTGGGCTTCCAACCGCTGGGTCCCGAGTTCGATTCCCGATCGTGCCTAAGTTGGATGGCTGTTTCATCCTTCGTCTCATTGCCATGGTCTCTGCCTGTCCTAATTAGCCCAACTGGTGCAAAAATACAGGACGTAAAGCCCTAATAACCCACCCACCCACCCGCATGTACATGGTAAAGATACCAATGACTTAATAATGTTAAACAGTACAAACTCAGATTTAGGGTCTCCACTTAACTCCACCTGGCTATCTAAAGTAAGACAGACAAGGGATAAGACCCATAATAGTTTCGGTAAGGAACTTATTCAACTATGTCAAAATAGTAACATGAGAATTATGAATGGTTTCATAATCCCAATAACACATGACTTCACATGTCATGCTCCCCTTGGTAAAAGTATGTTGGACTACCTACTCACTACAGAGAGACTCGCTGAACTATTAAATGAATTTAAAATTTGTGCAAAATTGGTGGAATCTGATCACACACCTTTGACTTTCTCAATCACGGCAAGGCCCTCGAAGGTCCTGGGCCTCCACGCGGCGAGGCTGGAAACACTTGGGGTGAAGTCCTCTATCCCCAGTGGCTAAAACAGGACAGTGCGCATTGCACAAGCTGCTCCAGCTACCCAACGCAGACAATTATTGATTTTTTACATGATTCTGGTTTCTACTACCAACTATAGATAATCAATCTTACCCTAGAGAGCCTCTACATAGCCCACTCAGGTGCTGCTGAGGCGTTAAACAATAACTGACACACACACACACACACAATCACAGCAAATTCAATGCTAGGTAGTATTAATACCAACAGCAAGCAAAGTAAAACCTCTCAAAATAGTAAACGCTATAGGCATATTTTTGATAAGGATAGGGTAACAGACTACAAGGAAGTTCTAAACAGTGAGTACGCCCACGAAAAACTTGTCCATATAACTATATAATCAACTGATTGAGAACACTAGTTCAAATGCTGTGATACATTCCACTTATGATTATATAAAAACTGGTAAAGACCCAATATTAAAAAGAAATATTTCAGATCGTGACAAATAATTTTCCAACTAATTCATGGAATGATTAAGAGTGCAAAACCACTAGGAAAACAGCCAATGAATATGCTGTAAAAAATGACCTTAATATCACTGCTAATAACCAACAATACAAATTACTGCATAAAAAATATAAAAGTATCCTACAGCGAAAGAAAGACTACACCTACAGTCAAACAGAGATAAATTACACCAGCTTCACTCCACCAATCAAACAGAGTGTTGGATATTATGGAATAAACTCACAATAGTTATAATGATAAAACAACACAGACATAGACACATTCCATAGCTATTTTACAAATCAGATTAACCCCCCCCCCCCCCCAGTTTGTACATACTCAAGAACACATGGCAGAAATTGATGACTACATACATAAAATTAAAACCATCCCAGATAACAACAAAATTGACACTCTCCATGCAAATATTTGTGACAGCAACATCACAGAAGCTGAGGTAGTTCTACATCTTAAAAAGCTGAAGAATAACGAAGCAACAGGCATTGATGGCATTACTGGTGAATTTTATAAATGTGTTGCTGATAAACTTATTGCTCCTTTTTTTAGCAATCTTTAATTACATATTTGATAAAGGTGATTATCCATCCCAGTGGGCACAGGGGCTAATTAATGCATTGCACAAAAAGGGAGATCACTCAAGTCCTGACAATTATAGGAAAATTACTATTACAGTTGCCATGGCAAAAATATTTGAATCCATCCTTAACACCAGGCTATATTTTAAAAATGATGCCATGTCCTTAGATGATCCTTTTCAATTCGGTTTTACTCCCTCTCGAGGAACAACAGACTGTGTATTTGTGTTAGACACGATCATTAGACATGAACAATTTTAAAAAATGCCTTTATATCTACGTTTAGATTTTACAAAAGCCTTTGACTATATAAACAGAAATGCACTATATTACAAACTCCACAAATAAAACATGAGCATGAAGATGCTAAAAATCATAATGAGTATGTTTGACAAAACCCAAGCTAAAGTCCACCAGCTGGGAGAACTTAGTCCCCCCATTGAAAGTATATTTGGGGTACTGCAAGGTGGCATTTTAAGCCCAAAACTATTTAATGAATTATAGATGGCACAATTTTCACTCATCTCCTCTATGCAGATGATGTAGTTCTCATATCTAACTCAGCTGCAGGCCTACAAAACAGTATTGACTCGCTCATATTCATGTATATATAGAGAGAATATGTGAAAATTGTGATAGTGGTGAAACATATGTATGTAAGAAAAACTGGAACTGACTTGCATTTATTAAGTAAATCTTTGGAAAAACTGTTTCAAAGATTTTATGCACAATAAGGAGTATTGAGTTCGCTAGAATTATCAACACAATAGTATGTTCCCTTAACTAATCTACGACTAAGTTTATCATTTATATGTCCAAAATAGTCATATATGGGCTATGGCAATGATCCTAAGGGATATATATGAAATTCAGCAACAATGTTATGCCACATAAAGATGTTGGGTATAATTTCATACAAAATTAACCTTTTAAGGTTTGTATTTACTTGTTTTTAAATAAATAAAGTCTAAATATAAATAAATACAAATCTTAAAGGTTTATTTTGTATGGAATGATACTCAACACACCCATTTAATGCCTTTATAAATCAAAATATTTGTTGCTATTTACATTTAGCTGACAATTGAAGGAACTATATATTATCAATTGCCATATTCCCTTCAACAGTTACTGAATTGTTGGGTTGCTGAGTAATATAGATCATTATGCAACAAATTATGAAATCGCTAATTATAAACAAAACTGTTGAATGGGTTGAGCATGGCAATACTATGATCAAATACTTAATAATTTTATGCACATGAATTGTACATTGACTGCTGTCATTGCGAAGTATTGGATGCTCAGGAATATGAAGGAAGTGACACAATTTTTAGCATTTTTTCCCCAGATTTTCCGTTATTATGAAAAAAAGAAGAAAGAAGGATGAAACAAATGTCAAAATGAAGCTTGAAAGTGAAAGTGCTATAATCTAGATATATCATTGGCAAAATGTTACTGATGTAATGATAATGGAGTCATTAATATGAGGGTTTGAAAGAGTACCAAATTTTCACATTTTCCTTATATAAAATTATCTGTCATTAATGGTCATGAAACTCAAAAATGTAACTCTACACTATTTTAGACATATTCATATCAAGTTTTATGTGCATGTAGGTGCAGTATTGTGTGAGTCCTGCTCTGGAAACAGAAATGTTATGTTTTGGTTTTAATTTTTCTCTAAATATTTTAAAACGCAGCTGAGAAATGTCGTTGAGACTATTAAAATGCACAACTAAGCAATATATAGTAATAACATATAAAATGTTGTTAGGGTAAGTGCATTAATACCAAATTTCTGCTCAGGAAACACAATTTAACAAAATTTTTAGCATTTTTTTTCTGATTTTCCATTATTATGTAATCAGCATAAGCATGACATTAATATCAAAACGAAGTTTGAAAACACTATAATTTAGATATGTTATCGATACAATTTCATTCATGTAGGGTAAATAGTGTCCTTTGTATGGAGGTTTGAAAAGGGGTGGGGGCCTAGCTCAGAGGTAGCGCTCTGGGCTTCCAACCGCTGGGTCCCGAGTTCGATTTCCGGTCGAGGCTAAGTTGGATGGCTGTTTCATTCTTCGTCTCATTGCCATGGTCTCTGCCTGTCCTAATTAGCCCAACTGGTGCAGAAATACAGGACGTAAAGCCCTAATCACCCACCCACCCATGGAGGTTTGAAAAAGTATGAATTTTCCCTATTTTGCACTAATTAAAAAAATTCTATAGTATTCACGGCCATGACACTACACTATTTTAGACATATTTCAAAGTTTTAAGCATGTAGGTGCAGTAGTGTCAGAGTTCTGCTCCCAGAAACGAAAATCATTTTTTGCTATTTTTTCCAAATCTTGTAAAACATAGCAAACATACGTTAATGTGACTATCAAAAGGCACCACTAGGTTATGTAGAGTATTACTGTACAACATTTCGTAAGGGTAAGTGCATTAGTGTTAGAGTTCTGCTCCAGAAACGAAAGTGGTACGCCTGCCCGTCCGCCCATCGGAAGGACATTGATGATAGCAAAACCTGTTTCGAAATTTGTTCGCTGAGGGTTAAAAAAGGTGGTAATGGCTTATTTTATGCTAGGAGCAACAAAGTGCAATTTGCATATTTCCATTGGACCATTTCCATAGTTGTGCGTTAACCTTTTAGTACCATTTTTTATGTAGGCCCATTTAAGAATAGGTTTGTGGAGTAGGTCTTGTCTGGGTGGAAGTAGGTTGCAAAATTGACTAAAACGTTGGACGTTGATACTAATTTTAGTGACTGGTAATTATTTCTTTTTACATTGCCTATTTTAAGACAATCAAAACTACTAAGAAAGTTAATTGTTAGGTCATTTCCTACGGCATGCATTGTTCTGTGGTAAGGAGTCTTAGGCATATGTTTCAAAGTATGGGCCTTATCACAATAAGACTACTACAATACACAAATACTTTAAAGGGGAACTAAAGGACATTTGCATGTTTATCTTAAAAGTTCAATTACATGTAAAATAATATATTGCAATGCAAGAAACTGTCTAAAATGTTAGTTTAGTCTTGTTTTAAGCTAATTAATTGTGCACTTTGAACCCCCTGCCACAAGGCTGTGGGCCGCCATTATTGCACACGGCACCATGACTGGTGACGTCACTTATGTACTAAGTCTGGTCAATAGAGCATGATTGCAATGAACAATTTGTATTAGGCTGTCAGTCAAAGTCAAAGATACCTTTATTTAAACAGGGTAATTTCATTCAGTTGTACATGGTATCCATATTTTTTATTTAATTATATATAACTTTTTCCAAGCACGGGAGTTTACAAACTAAAGTTAGGACTATTTAATAAAATAATTATTTGCATAATTAATATGTTTTCACTATAAGATTAAATTAAGCATATATTTGATAATATATTTGGCATCACTATATGTCTGAGCATATATTTGCTGGGAAAAAAATTTGAATACTTCTTTTAAACACTTAAAATGTTCCACAGCCTAAGACTCAGCAGTGTGCGAAATTAACACACAAAAAGCATGTCCAAAAGTTGGGGAATGGTGTCATGTAAATGAACTGTCTTAATCTAGTCTAAATTAATCCACGTCTACAGTACCATAATCGCAACTGGAAGACTGAATTGTATTGCATGCCTTGTAGAAAATTGCAATTCAAACTCCATATATAATACTTCATGCCAAACACTTGTACTGCTCACAACATTTAACTTGTGAAAGACAGGCAAAATTCCTTGGCACCTAAAGCATGCCACAATTTTGTTATAGTTTCATTCATAGTATACATGTATATTATTGAATAGTAAGGCCTATTATCAGTTTTTGGCATAACCGATCCCCCTCTGCTCCGGCTACAGCCCAGTCTGTTTCAAAGGCTTAATACACTGTATTCAATTTTCTAGAATAATTAACAAGATTATCAGCCTGTTTTATTAATCAACAAATTGTACTTAGTTCAATTGTATGCGACTTGCATTGCTAGACATATTTAAAACTCATACAGGAGGAGGAAGGGCTATGCTAAAATTCAAGTTGTTATAAATAAATACAAAAATGTAACATATTTTCTGCAAAACCACATGGATCCAATACACCGATTTTATAAAGCTTCACCTTAACTCATGAATGGATTTTAATTGTTTAACATTGTTCAGTCAACAAGTGCATATATAGATAGAATAGATAGATAGATAGATAGATAGATAGATAGACAAATAGATAGCTAGATCTGTCTTTGGCAACATAATACATACATACATATAATATTGAAATCGGATCAAAATGTAAACAAAAATGTTACATATATGTATATAGGAAAAAAAAGCTTATGTAAGGATAAAATATCTTAAAAGCATTTTCGTGCACCTCAGTGGTATAGTTTAATAAATTTATATTCTATAATTACTGTTTAACAAAGCTAATTTACATTCCCAAAGATTTCAGTGTTTCTCCATAATTGCGTAGTCTCAAATTGTTCAATGGCAATTTACTTGACACTTGGTTAGAACAGTGACATGCTCTTTTTTCAATTGCAATTAACAAATTTTGCCTGGTTCTGACAGTCAAGCAGTTGGATTGCACTTGGCTCTCATAGCCTGTGACCTATAGTACAACAGTGACGTATTTCCGGTCTGTGCAAAACACCGGGAAAGTCAAAAATGGCGGCCTCCGTAGATCACAACACGGAGCTAATAAATGCACGATATTACTTTATTAGGGCATATATGCAAGTTGTGAATATCGGGGATGTGTTTCTATGGACCCAAGCTAACATCTGAGAGGTAAAGTGCAAAAGGGGTTAGTTCCCCTTTAATTATGTTACTCTGGTATGCCCGTACAGTTTGGTTTTATTTTTACTTAGCTGACTATTATGCAAACATTTTGTTATGACACCAATTCTGTGGTGAATGTCCACTCAAGACGTTCACACAACTATTAATTTTATGTGACACTTTCCATATAAATATTCAATGGAAAGTTAGTGGCTAGAGTTGAAAACATAGGCTGCTGCAGCAGCATACACTTGGCAAATTTGAGAAAATCAAAAAATAGGCTGCGCTGCAGCTAAGCCGTCAGCTAATCCCACATAGCACACAGGCATCATTAAAATTGTTATGTGTTCGTCCGACAGGCAGGAGGGCGGGCGTTACTCTTTCATTTCCAGAGCAGAACTCTAACACACACTTTCGTTTCTAGAGCTGAACTGCTGAACTCTAATGAAATTTTATACAGTTACACTCTATATGGCCTAGTGGTGCCTTGTGATAGCCACACTGACATATCTTGGCTATGTTTTACAAATATTATTTCTTGAGCGTTTATATAGTGTGTGTGATGAACCGAAACAATTGCCACTTGGCCTACATAGCCTGTTATGCAATGCTAATTAGAGTTCAAGATGTCCTATTACTTCATTTGTTCATTATATTCTGTCAAGTGTAAAATAATAGTGTTCCCATGGGTTATAAAAAAAGTCTGAAAAAGTCTTACTTTATTTTTGTAAAAATTAAGGCCCGTTTTATGTCTTACTTTTGTCCACTAAGTCTTACTATTTTGATGCAAACATACTTGGATATTAACATCTACATTGTAATATTTAGACGATTTGGTAATTCCAATTGCTGGGTCCCGGGTTCGATTCCCGGTCGAGCCTAAGTTGGATGGCTGTTTCCTCCTTCGTCTCATTGCCATGGTCTCTGCCTGTCCTAATTAGCCCAACTGGTGCAGAAATACAGGACGGTAAGCCCTAATCACCCACCCAAATACACAAGAACTATTTTTATCGCTTAATAACCAATACCCTGATTGTTTTATTGACAATGAAATTAAATATGTTGGTGTATATTATTATATTAGTGGTCTTATTTTTCATGTGTGCATGACATTATAATGTCCTACAAATATCTTACGTCTTACGATGGTAAACCTGCAGGAACCCTTTATTAATAGCGATCCAGTATGTTCATAGCCCTCCCGCCAAATGAGCATAAAAAGTATTCTCTATTCTTTTCTTGCCGTTTAATTGTTCTGTTTTAAAGATTTTATGCACAATAAGGAGTATTGAGTTCACTAGAAATATCAACACATAGCATGTTCCCTTAACTAATCTACAGCGCTCTGGGCTTCCAACCGCTGGGTCCCGGGTTCGATTCCCAGTCGAGCCTAAGTTGGATGGCTGTTTCATCCTTCGTCTCATTGCCATGGTCACTGCCTGCCCTAATCACACACACACACACAAACTAATCTACAACTAAGATTATAATTTAAAATAGTATGGGCTATGGCAATGATCCTGAGGAATATATATGAAATTCAGCAATAAAGTTATGCCACATAAAGATGTTGGGTATAATTTCATGCAAAATTAACCTTCAAGGTTTTTATTAACTTGTATTTAAATAAATAAAGTCTAAATACAATTAAATAAAAAATCTTGAAGGTTTATTTTGTATGGAATGATACTCAACACACCATTTAATGCCTTTATAAATCAAAATATTTCTAGCTCGCTCTTAAAAATTTAGCTGGCAAGTTACTGAATTGTTGGGTGGCCGATTTGCATTAAATCTATGGCATTTAATTTAGTATTTATAACCGAACACTTTACAGGTGTATATGAAGAAAACAATAACAAGTATTGGAGTCAAGTGCAAGTAATATAGATCATCTTGCAACTAATTATTATAAAATTGCTAATTATAAACAAAAACTATTGAATGTGTTGAGCATGGCAATACTATGATCAAATATTTAATAATTGCACATGAATTTTACAAAATTTACGGCGGTCATTGCTGAGTATGGGATGCTAAGGAATATGAAGGAAGCAACACAATTTTTAGCATTTTTTCCAGATTTTCAAATATTATTAGCAAAAAAGAATGATGCAACAAATGTAAAAAAGAAGCGTAAAAGTGAAAGTACTACAATCTAGATATATCATTGGCAAAATGTTACTGATGTAAGGATCATAGAGTAATTGATATGGCCCTCAAACGTCCTAGGCCTCCTCGCGGCGAGGGTGGAAACACTTGGGGTGAAGTCCTCGATCCCCAGTGGCTAAAACAGGGCAGTGCGCATTGCACAAGCTGCTCCAGCTTTACAAGAGGGTGTGTCCCCTATCATACAGGGGAAAGTTTAAAGAATATGTCCAATTTGACACTTTCAGACCGGCTCTCACATCCCCCGGGTGAACAAGGTGCGCGTCGCTCAGCGGTAAACCCGGCTGAGGTCGAAAAATTGGCTACTGGTGCCCGAAATAGTAAACGTTCACGCACATCATCAGATGATGCAAATCAAAGCTCTAATTATGAATCTATATCTACGACATGGCCCAAATTTCTTGTGATTACTGGCTCTAATGATGGGTTTTCCAAACTTTCAGCCATTGCAATTTGTAGAACTTTAAAATTAACCATTGGTTTCGTGGAAAAAACTAGAAGGTTAAAATATTCATCCTTGCTGGTGCAGGTTGCACATATGGACCAGTCATTGAAATTGCTGGAGATGAGGGCCTTTGCAGGTGCCCCTGTTAAGGTGGAGCCCCATCGGTTCTTCAACTCCTGCAAAGGAGTTATAACATCGCATGAGAGCAGTCTCTGCTCTGATGACGAACTGAGGGACTGGCTGAATGACTACAATGTCATCCACATTCAACGCCAGCCCCCCAGATATTCACGACAGCTACTTACTCTGACCTTTGATGGCATAGTTTTGCCTGACAAGGTCAGCATTGGGTTTGAGTGGTGTAGGCTACGTCCCTACATCCCGAACCCAAAACGATGTTATAACTGCCAAAGATTTGGCCATTTCAGGTGGTTCCTGCCCCGGCGAAGGATTGACTTAGATCCTAATTTTAAATATTCGAAGGCAGGCCAAAACTCTCAGAAAGTTAATTCAGAATCTCAGTCTTCACAGTCAGGCAATCACCTGGCAAGACTGCAGCACCATGCTACAGACGTCAGAAAAGGACATCTCGTAGCAACATTAGTTCCCACTTCTCAACATAGTATACCTTCTCAGGGTGCACCTTCCGGCGATGAGTCGGAAGAGATGCATCAACCAATGGAACAGGAGGCAAGGACTAACGCCCTCCCAAGGCCTGAATATATACACGACGTTGTGCATATTGTAGCCAATATACACGACGTCGTGCAATCTGACAACGTCGTGCGTATAACTGCTAGTGTGCACGACGATGTCGTGTCGTGCGTATAGTAGTTGAGAAGTGGAGGTTAGAAAAATTTTTTTTTGTTACATTCCATGTATATTTCAAAACCTTGAACATGCTAAAAAAATAAATAAAAAATAATATTAATATTATATTCTAACCTGAAAGGTAGTTGAGAAGTGGAGGTTAGAAATATTTTTTTTTGTTACATTCCATGTTAATTTCTCAAAACCTTGAACATGCTAAAAAATAATATTAATAATATATTCTAACCTGAAAGGTCGGAAGCCATTTTAGGACATGAGAAATTTTTTTTTTTTATTGTATAAACGATATATCAAATACCATCAGGATAACCCTATATATTCCCCCCAATTAACCTTGGATAACACCGAATTGCCCTAACTACCCCCCCCCCCCCCCGGGACTACCCCCAACTATCCCCCCCCCTGGGACTACCCCCAACTATCCCCCCCCCCCCAACTATTTACCCTGACTTTGGGATTGCCTCGCCTGTCCTCATATTTTCCTCAGCTAAATTACAGTCTCATAAACCAGCCATTATTCCTTCAACTCCACATATCTTAAACTTTCCTCGAAAAAATTCCCAATCACCTTTTCTAATATATATTCCTAGAACTCTCTGCTCCGGGATGGAACCTGACATGAGGCCTATGAAGATAGTTTTGTGTAATTAGCTGTCACTTGTAGTACCAGTGTATATTAAACAATGTACAAAAAATATTTTCTGCTATAAAAAAAAAAGTAACTTTATTGACAAACAATATCGATCTTCAAAAATATAATTATATACATAAACATAGCACTAGATACAAAAGCGTAACATAAAAAAATTTTTAATGAACAAATAAATACCTGATATTATATAATTACATAAAATTGTATCTTATGAAAATACACATATAAAAATGTCTATATGTTCAGTGTCAGCAAAAATTGAGTTGCAGATATGCCGGGTATTCAAATCTACAAAGACTTTAAGACTCTCCAATGATTTGAATACCCATAATATCTGCAAATAAATTTTGCTGACACTGAACATTCCTAGCTAGATCATTGTTCAAGATGTCACTAAACAATAGTCTCACAGGTCTATAGCCTCTGCAGTATCTTCACAGAAAAAAAAAGTTTATCATTAGGACCTAACTAGGCCTATTTTTTTTTAATGTTTTTTAGCCCTGACTGCTTTCTTTTAATTGATAGGCCAGCTGATATTTCTCTTTTTTTATTTTTTTATTTTATTCTTGTTTCATGGATGTGTCTGCAGCAAAAAAAGTGGCATACATTTTTCTGGTATTCCACCTTTTTAAATGATTTGAAAATTATCTCAGCAATATACTTCCTCCATGTATCCTTACCTGTATCCTATTTTAATTTAATTTAATTTCTAGCTCTGGTGGTTGGAATAATAAATAACATCATAATAGGCCAAATTTTTTAAATATATATATAGATTTGATTGACATGTAAAATATCATAAGTGATACATATGTCATTCAGTTAAAAGATAACATGAAAGAGACATTAATGTAAATACAGAAAGCAATAAAATTTCAATAATCAAGGTTCCAGCCACCAAGTTAACTATTAATACGTGTTCAAAATCCACATACACAATAAAATAAAATAAATACAAGCCGCTAATAAAAAAATTTCACTCTTTAAAGTCCAAAACATGACAAGCACATCATAACTAATACACTAATAAACTAAATTAATAACTGTGTGGATACAGGAGATGGTTTTCTCTACACATCGGCTTGAAGGAGAAACTTTCCTAAACTATTTAATAACTCAGGTTCCTTGTTTGTCATTATTGCTGTAAACTTAGTTATATCATCTAGAGACAAGAAGTTGTTAATAAATTTAGTTGCATTAAAAAAAAGGTTAACACGGTGTTGCTCATTACCAGGACAGACTATCAAACAGTGAATTTCATCTTCTACAAAGTTTAACGTACACTTTTCACATATTCTATTTGGTGCGGGAATTATTGGTTTATGGTGTCGACCTGTTTCAATCTTCAGGCTATGTGAACTTGTCCTAAATCTAGCTATTTTAGTTAACACTTTGCGAATTTGTTGCAATTCAAGATAAGGTTCTATTCTACAATCAGTTTTAAATAGTTTATATGTCCTAAGTTTTGGTTGTTGTGAACTGTCATTTATTGCATTTATAAGTCGCTCATGTTTGGCTTTATAGAGTCTTAGTTTCACTGTGTTAGAGATATTATCAATGTCAAAGTTTCTGAGGTTACTAATATATTCAATGTTGCAGTTATTTAATACATGACACACTTTACTGAACCAGATATTTCCATTTACTGCATTCACATAAATTTCCTTCTGAAAATTTAAACATTTCTTAAGTAAACTGTCATCAGGTGCTCTTTCCAATCTTATCCAGTAATTCACCATTCTAATTTTCTGTCTGACATGCAACTGGGATCTACCTGTTTCACCATAGACTGCTAAAGATGGTCTTTGTTTTCTAACTCCTAATATGTTTTCAAGATATGCAAGTTGCAAATTTTCTAATTCAGGCATAGATTTTTCACTTGTCCATATTTCACTATTGTACTCCAGGTAAAATATAGGTATCAAACATTCGAAGAGATAGCATGGGATTGATTTTTCCTAATGCTTGTTTTGAATCACCTTGCAGTGCAAAGAGCGCTTTATGAGCTTGTGTTGAGAGATATTCCGTCATCTTGCTATGTATTCTAAGCTTATTAGTAAGCATATGGCCAAGATATTTGAAGCTGTCAACATTTACTAGTTTTTCACCATTACAGAAGAAGGTGCTTATTGCTTTGTTACCAATCTGTATCACTTTGGTTTTACTAACATTTACAATAAGGTGCCATTTTTTACAGTAATTATGAAGTGAATTTATACTATTTTGCATGCAATTAGGAGAATCAGCTACAAGTGCGATGTCATCGGCATACAATATATGTGTAAGAGTAAAATCACCTAATGTTATTCCATCTGATTTTTCAAGATGATCGGGTAGATCTGACATAAATTCATTGAATAATTTTGGGCTGAGGATTCCACCTTGTAATACCCCACATTTGCTGTCAATAGAACCACCGGTATTACCACCTTGATTTACTCTTGCTTTTGCCTTATCATACATACTAATGATAACCTTGAGCATTTTGTCACCAATATTCTGCTGCATCAATTTGTAGTACAAAGCATTTCTATTAATGTAATCGAATGCTTTAGTAAAATCAACAAAGCACAAGTATACAGGTTTTCGCATTGCTTGTTGGTAACTTATAACTGTGTCAAGAACAAAGACACAGTCAGTAGTGCTTGACCCAGGGGTGAACCCAAACTGACAAGGATCATCAAGATTTAGAGCCTCATTTTTAAAGTATAATCTGCTATTTAGGATTGAGTCAAAAATCTTACCCATTACTACATTTACAGTTATTTTTCTATAGTTATCAGGATCTGTGCGATTACCTTTTTTATGTAAAGCATTAATAAGCCCTTCTGACCACTGAGATGGGTATTCACCTTTATCAAAAATGTGGTTGAATACAGCACAGAATGGTGTTATAAGATTTTCACCAGCATATTTATAGAATTCTGCGAGTATCCCATCAATGCCAGCTGCTTTATTATTTTTGAGTCTCCTGAAATGCAGGGTGACCTCTTCTTCAGTTATTACATTATCACAAATATGAGTAGATAGTTCACTATTGCAGCTATAACCAGAATTTTGCACAGCATTAACTATGTGTGCCATACCAAAGACCCTAAGACGTTCATCTGCTATTGGGGTCAATAGTGGCCAGTGCAGTGGTCAGCGCACTAAGTCCAGCTGGGCCTGTCAGTGTAGCTGTCAGTGCAAACAGCTTGGTAATCATCAAACAAAACACGCTCATAAAATAATGGGCATCTTTATTTGGGGTTACTTAGGCCTTGGATGAATCCAAGCTTAGGCCCAACCAAATGAATCACATGATTAAAAACATATAATGATCAAATTAGGATAAAA
This sequence comes from Alitta virens, assembly GCA_932294295.1. Lineage (NCBI taxonomy): Eukaryota > Metazoa > Annelida > Polychaeta > Phyllodocida > Nereididae > Alitta > Alitta virens. The sequence continues at coordinate 42,121,314 of OW028575.1, forward strand.
ACCCTGACAATAACAATAAAACAATGACTACCCAGTGCTACGGGCATATAAGTCACAAATCATTTTAATACTATTAAAAATACCGTAACAAATGCCAAATATATGTTAAATTCAATTACATTACTGTATACATGATCACATGAGAAAGATTACAAATTTTGCAGTTTAAGGAGTTTCCTATTTTTTTTTCCAGAGCTAGATTTTCGAATTGTTTTGTTCAGTTTTTTAATGGCAGCATGTAAACGCACTTTCATGTACAATTTTAACATAGCTTGAAGTTTATATTTACATGTTTCTTCGCTGCATGAGAAATTTAAGCATGTGTCCTTGGCATACCTAAAAAGTCTTCCCAAAATGCCATTTATGTGAATGACATTATCAACAGAATTCTTAAATATTGTTTCCCATTTCTCAACCAGGTACACAAATGGTTATGTTGGTAATACAAGGGTATCATGCTCCCTGTAAGCTTTCTCATGTAGAAATGTATACAGGCCAGAGTTTGATGGCTCATTTTCCTGAAATATTGATTGACAATCAGAACACTCTGCAATTTTAGACTTTCTGACCAAATAGCCTGCCATGTAAGCCTCAACATTTTGTACAGGTAGGCTGACTGGGGCTTTTATTGTCATTAAGCTGTCTACATCAGTGAAGTTATTGTTTTCAACTGGATTGAAAGAACTGGAAGAAATTGCACTTCCAAAATCAGTGGACATATTTATGTTAGTCAAACTCAACAGGATGCCATCTCTGTCCATTTCACAATTACTGCCTTGAGAGGGCAAGAGTATCTGATCGAACACAACCTGTCTATATGCTGCCCTGAACTCCCTTGCATCAGGATTGTCACGTTTGCCCCCTTTGCCACGAATTATTGAAAAAAGGTTTTCAAGGCAGTCTTGGTTTAAGCGATTTGTCAACAGAAATTCAAAATTGTGACAATCATGTAACTCTGACCACAGAGACATCAGACTCCTTATAGAGATCTGCCACCCATTGATGCAAGGCAGGGTCTTATTGTTGGGCAGTTTGAGTTCGGTCAGATAATCATATGCTTCACTTAAAAATTTAAGATGTTCTGTTTGATCACTCAGAGCCTGGCCAAATGGTTTTGCTGCTTTTTCTGGAAGAACTATTGAAAGAGTTGAATAATTTATCCATAAGTTCTACAAAATCGGCTGTAGTTTTGGCTTCAGGTGGGAGTTTTTCAAGGCGAGTTAATGTAGTGATTCCAGCAGCAACTGAGTGACTTAGCACTTCAGTTGCTAATCTGACTCGCATCTTCGTAAACATTGGTAATCGTATATGGTCGTCGGTCAGTTTAGGTGCTAGTCGTATGTCATTGTCCTTGTCAAAATCATAAAAATTTACAATGTGCCACCAGTCTATTTTATCATCACCATGCTTAAAGTTGTGCTTCTTGAGATTGTTGCGGATATTTTTCAACAAATGTGGAGGGTCATAAACAACATGAATTTTCTGCCCTGCATGAATGATGTATGGTTTCTCGACAGATACACCACACTGAGTTTCTAGGAAACTTCTGTTGTTGGATCCCTGATCACAGATGAGAACTTTAACATTAAGCCCAGCCTCTGTCAATTTGCCTACAGCTTGCAAAGTAAGGTCTTTCAAAGTCTTTGATGAAACAGGACCAGCACTCAAGAAGTAGCCAATGATTGCTTCCACTTGTCAGCTAAACCTCTGATCATGAAAACTAAGGCTGTATTAGCCAACAGTTTTGTTTTCCCTGCAGTGCCAAAGTCTTCGGCTCCTTCGACTGAATCCTGGTACTTGTTGTAAGACAGACTACACTTTATTGCCATTTCATCAAATACTAAGACACATTGTTTGTCTCTGTTGGAAAGAGTTTGCACTTTCTTTTTGATTGCCTGAAAAAGGTTATCATTAAAACCAGGGTAAATTTTGCTGTTTCCAAGAAGTTTTGTTAACGTTGTTTTGCATGGCAAAGTAAAGAACTTACCAAGCAACCTGTAGGCTTTGCGGCTGTGATAATAAACTGACAATTCAAACATCTTATCACTCAGTGTCCATCTCATACCTTTTTTGTTTTTTAATTGGTGGACCCTAATTTGTGACTTTACAAATCGAGCAGCATCTGATGGCAGAAGTTTATCTAATTTGGTACACACTGACTTAATATCACGGTTTGTGGCACTTGGATGAATGTCACCACTATTCTTTCTTTTCTTCAGTCTGGTAACTGTGTTCCTCAGATGTTTGATTTGTTTCCTGAGTTTCACCTTGGTTGGGGATGAAGTGACAGGGCCTGTTCGGTGGGGTAGAATGCTACTATCTTGATCCTCTGCCTGGGATGGCCCTGGATCCAGAATCTCCTGCTCATTTTCACCTGCAATATAAAATTACCTTTAAGTATGGTCCCTTGATCACATCAGTGAAATCATAAATACAGTGTATTAGGTCAGTTGCAAGTTTCTTGTATATATACTTCAATTTACTGAGGCCAAACATTTCCAGGTCTTACCTCTGTGCCTCTTTGAAGTCAATAAAACATCCTGGCATTGTCTTTTCCTTGCAATGGATCTAGATGGGGTGATTTTAGCTGGGGGATTAGGGACATCAAAAAGGGTGGGGACAGCATTCCAGACCAGCTTGTTTTTGTTAGGATTCATGAACTGCGAATCCTCGAAATGTTTTGCACATATTCTGTAATTCTTGTAGAGTTGTTCTGCAGACAGGTGATCCAGATCCCCTCTTCTGGTATTAATCACCCATTTCTTACATCTATTTAACAGATCATGACAAATATGTGTTAAAATCTATTGTTTACAAGTGATCATTATCAAGTAGACACATCATAATCAAGTATTTTGTTTGTAAAATTACAAATAGTAAAATAAAATTTTTTTTTTTTATAAAATAGCATACTCTCAATGTTTGCCTAAATCTATGCAATTTAGTTTATATGATACTTGTCATTTAATCTAAATTAGACAGAGCATGTGTTCTATGTTACAAACAAACCATGCACATGTTTGTCACATTTACAGTATCTAAAAAGCCGAATATTTCAGTGTAGTGGTACATTTGGTTTTAATCACATGAATGAATAGATTTTACATACCTTTGAGCATCCTTTGGGAAGCGGAAAATCGAAATTGTGGAGTCATTTCTTCTATTATGACAGGAAAAAGCCGAACAATTTTCCCCACCCTGCTTAATAGACGCCATGACCTGATGGGGGTGAGATAGCGTGGGGGTGATGATTAATACAAGTGGCCGCCGGGTGCGCCCTAATCCCCCTGACCTCATGATTAGGGGTAAGATGACCGTCTTATTCTATATATTGTTTTTGGCCATACTTTCAGTGTCAAAATAGTCACGCTCTGGTGGAAGCGATTGTTGTTTAAAGTAGTTATGAAAGGTATCTAAATCTGGGCAGTTAACTTGGATTTTTCCAACAGATTTTAATTTATTCCAATACTTCCAGCAATCCGCTTGATTTTTACCCATGAGAGTTTGCATTTCCTTTCTATTATTTCCTTGAAATTTTCTTTTTTTCTTTTGAGTTACTCGTTTGTAATATTTGTGCATAATACCATATTGCATTTTATTTTGATCCAGGGCTAAATCATTCTGTTTAGCAAAGTCATTCAAAGATTTTCTGAGATTTTTACACTCACTATCAAACCATTTATTAGTAGGAAAAGTGCTTTTTGCAGATTTAGATTTCTTTTTCTCAAACGTTGGCCGTATTCTATCAGTTAAGTATTGGTATACAGTATCTATGACCACATCTGTATCATAGTCTGACTCAATATCACAGCATAGCTTATACAGTGTGTTCTTGGCATTTTCACTGTCAAAATTAGAGAGGTATTCTTCAGTTTTACTCTTGTCAAATACATACTTGAATGTTCTGGTCTGCCGACTATTTTTAGTGTGTTTATTTTTTTTTGGTACTTTGGGAAAGTTAAAAGAAAAGCTAAGTGGAGTATGGTCAGACTCAGTAAGCTTATCATTTATAACAAACTCATGAAGGCAACTATACGCTGGTTCACTACAAAGCAAATAGTCAACAACACTTTGTCCCATAGGAGTATGACAGGTAAATCGATCGGTTATACTTTCATCAAAGAATCCATTCATTATTCTAATACTGCTTGCCCTACATAAGTTAATGAGATCCTTTCCAAAGGCGTTTACCTTCTTATCTCTACACAGTCTGTGCTTAAGGGACCATTTGTGTTGCATTGTAGTTGCAACACGAGATACAGTGCCTAAGTCAGAGATGAGAGAAGAATTTTTTCCATTTACAGGTTCTTCAAAATCATTCATATCACCTGTCCGGCTATTAAAATCACCACAAATAGAAACAAAGGGTGTTCTATCTAGAAAACATGCAAGATCCTCCCTCAATTCATTTAGCACATCCTTTCCATATCTACTATTCAAATAGATCATGCTACCCTCAGGGGGAATATAGGCACCACCAATAATAATTTCATGAGTTGATCCCCTAATTTTCAGCCATATTGCATGTTCACTTGCTTTTTCGATAGCTACAGCTTTTGACTCAAAAATATCTGACTTAATCAATACGGCTATGCCGCCAGATGGCCTCCTAGCTCTAGGGTGTCTGTACTTTCTTTCATAATGGAAGTAGTGGTACCCTTCCATTTGTGGGTCAAATGTGATTTCATGGTTTCATACAGGAAGATGACATCATAACAGGTAAACATATTTCTAATCTCCTCTAACTCTAATTTTTGACCAATGCCCTGAATGTTCCATGAAATTATTTTGAGAAAATTATCATTTGAGCCTATGTTTTTACTTGTGTTATTGTTCCAAAATCTAGATTTTTCATTGAACATTTGAGTCCTATCATGAATTAAGTTTATGTCTGAGTGTGTAATTGTATCTACAACAATCTTAGTATTAATGTCAGAACCATCCCCCACCTCACACAGTCATCAACGAAAAGATCTATCACAGGTTCAACATTACTAAAATCAGATGGCATAAAAATATTACAGTCATACATTGCCATTGAGTTTGAAATAGTCATATTTACAGGAGGCAATTGCAGCTGGAACCTATTTACGTAAAAACCTTCTTGACAGCACAAGATACATTAAAGCAGAGTCTCTCTCTGGCTGTGCGACTGAGGTGGATGTGATCCCGTAGCTTTGCTCGAGTCCGTAATGGTAGTAGCTTAAGTGTTGATCTAGGTCTTACATATATATGCAACTTAATTCAGCATCAAGTAATCCAAATAAAATTGCCCATGTTGTCTAGTTCTTGCCAGAATGAATATAAAACACATGATAATTTCTAAAAACAATAATGCTCTCTCAGCTTCAGTGTTATATAATTATATATAATGTTAAATTATTATGCAAATATAATTATTTTGAATATTTCCTCATGGACTGTTCAGATCTTTCAATAACGAGACATATCAAAGACGTGCTTAAGAGGATATCTTCTGCAAAATTGCACATAAAAATGGTAAAAATTACTATCTGATGCCTAAATAGCTTACATTTTGAGATCCATGAACTCAGTTCCCAGATTCCATTTTCCAGTCAGCTACCAGTCAACTACCAGTTAAGTCAGCTCCCAGTTCTAGTTCCCAATCAGTTTTAGATTAGGCCATCTAGTAAATACACTACAATATTTCTGCTACCATTCTAAATTACCAGCTGCCAAATATTAAAGTGTCGTTTTCTCAAAAAAATTGTACATTGCTTAACGAATTTCTGTTAGCTGGATAGTTAGCTATCCAGTAAGCTCCATATTTAGAACCATTAAATAGCCAATGGATAAGGCTATCTAGCAAATGCAAATTTTGCTGCCATTTTATATACCCAGCTCCCAGATTTAAAGTGTCTTTTTCTCAAAAAAAATTCACCTTCCTCAACAAGTTTCTGGTAGCTGGCTAGTTGCTATCGTGTAAGTCCCAATATTTGGTTCCATTAAATAGATAAGCTATCTAGTAAATACACTAGGCATCCCTAATAGTCATAGTCATTCAACAACTGCAATATAACTAAATTGCAATACAATTCAAGAGAGTGACCAATCATATTGCACATTTCGATAACACAAAACCATTATATTAATTGCCATCAGGAGTCTTTATTTTTTATTATTCCCTAATTCCATAATCCACCACAATTGAATATTTCCACCTCTGTTATGTTCAATTAACGGGGTTTATATTTCATTAATTAGCAGTTGATTAAAGTCAATATTTTCTTTAATTTTCCATCGAATATTAGGTGTTATTTAATTGTTATAAAACGGTGATGACATCATAAAATGATTGTATACTGTTCTAAAAATAAGTATGTATTACTTTGTACTTATTAGTTAATATATAAATATATATCAGGTTTATTAGTGAAATTAACACCAAATTTATATAACTACGTATTCAACTACCAATTCCTCCGATTATGAGCCGGCAATGAACCTGCTGACAGCGGCCAGCGCCGGTGTTTGGTGTTAATTTCACTAATAAACAACTAATTTTTTTTCTTCTCCCCCACCACATCATATGTAGGCCTAGGCATCCAAGTGGACTACCACACATTTAACCTATAATTTGTGTTTATGTTAAAAGCATATAACCTTGTCAAAAATTGTGTAACATTCAACGGTATGTATCTTATTTGTATTGTACCATGTGAAGTTAGCATTGGGCTTTGGTTTGGCTCCTCAGTGCCCACAGGCCACTTTAGATATGCATGACCATATATCAATAGTTTTCATAATCATCACCACTGATGTTCTAACAGCAGAGGCCAGCAAGTAACTAAACAAGTAACTAAAAAAGCAGAACCAAATTCATCATAATTGTATTTTTATATCACATGAAAACTTGATTTATTTTCGTTCAAACAAAAATTCAGATTCTACAGATTCTTTATGTCAACTTGTCATTGTCATAAGAAGCCCACTAAAACTATAGTGTACCAGTATAATTGCAAAATGGTTTGTATTTCTATAATCATAGACAGGTTACAGTACTGAGGTGGACGACACATAAATTGTAAAGTTTGAGATAATTGCAGTTTATCATTTCGGCCTATATGTCCTATAAATGTTATGAGCCTATGCTCCCTTTTTAAACTATATTATCTATATTTTCTTTATTAGCGGTAAAAACACTCTAATATGGATGAACTTTCCATACTGAAATTTCTGCCACTAGAGGAGCATGGACTTGTCAGGCCTACTAGCACGCCATCTGGTATGAAAATCTTTGTCGTGCACATAACCAAGCAATGCGCACGACACATCTAGGTGCTGTCGTGCATATAACCAATGAACGTGCATGACTTGTCGTGTATATAGCCATTCCGTCCTGGATATCATATCATTCATGACATATGTGTCATAACGTAAACAGAAAATACAAAGTAATGACATACAATAACAATTAAAGAATAATAGAAAAGTAGTAAATAAAACTAGGTTCCAGCTACGATAAAGATTTGTTTTAATACAATAGCAACATAATAATGTACAGTTTTCAATGTGAAGTTCAATTTTGTTATATCTATAAATATAAATCATACAGCATTATACTGCGCGCCATTTGCACATTTATGTGCTCTAGTTGATTTTTTACATGCTTGTGGTTTCTACCACCAAATATAGATAATAAATCTTAACCTAGAGAGCCTCTACATAGCCCACTCAGGTGCTGATGAGGCGTTAAACAATAACACACACACACACACACACACACACACACACACACAGTAATTGATATGAGGGTTTGAAGGAGTACCGGTCCAAATTTTCATATTTTCCTTATTAAATAAAATAATTTGTCATAAATGGTCATGAAACCCCAAAAAAAGTATCTCTGCACTATTTTATACATATTCTTACTAAGTTTTGTATGCATGTAGGTGCAGCAGTGTGTGAGTCCTGCTCTCGAAACATATTTTTATCTTTTATTTTTTTATTTTCTCAAAATATTGAAACACAGCTCAGATATTTTAATGTGACTATCAAAATGCACAGCTAAACTATATAGAGTAATAACATATACAATTGTGTTGGGGAAGAGTTATGCTCCGAAAACCCAATTTAACAGTTTTTTTCCGATTTTCCATTATTTTGTAATTAGCATGAAATTAATATCAAAATGAAGTTTAAAAAGTGAAAATACTATAATTTAGATATGTTATTAATACAATTTCATTCATGCAAGGTAAATAGTGTCCTTTTATATGGAGGTTTGAAAAGTAGGAATTTTCCCTATTTTGCCCTAATTTTGAATATTCTATAGTATTTACGGCCAAGAGACCCCCAAAAGGCACCACTACACTATTTTAGACATATTATGACAAAGTTTTAAGCATGTAGGTGCAGTAGTGTCAGAGTTCTGCTCGGGAAACAAAAAAATAATTTGTTTTCTATTTTTTCCAAATTTTGTAAAACATAGCCAACATATGTCCATGTGACTATCTAAAGGCACCACTAGGCCATATAGAGTATTACTGTACAAAATTGTGTAAGGGTAAGTGCATGAGTGTTAAGAGTTCGGACGGACATTGATGATAACAAAAAGACTTTTCGAACTTCGTTCGCTGAGGGTTAAATATGAATATTGGGCTAAATGGTAAGTTTGGCAATAGAACTTATTTGTAGCATCCAAAAATAAGAAATATTTTTTGGAATGCAGCATGCATTACATAAACGGTAACTAGTGAAGTGCCTATGGTAGGCCCTAAGGCAAATTATCATATTTTTTGCCAATTATTTAAGTTTTTTTTTTTACCATTGTCCATACAAAGAGTATGATAATTATGTCATCATATTGTAAAACATAGGTCTGCACTTTATTCCTCCAATTTTATGAATCTCATTGTAAACGTAGTCTTTGATTTATGGAATATAGCAAACAATACAATTAAAAGAATTATGTCAAATTTTCCACTATTATGACAAAGTATGATACAAATGTCAAATTTAGCTTTAGAAAGTGAAAGTGCTACGAATTAGACATTTTTTAAAGCTAAATGTCATGCATATTGGTAGAACAGTAGCTGAGGTGTAGAGGTTTGGGAAAATATGAAGTTTCCCCTCATTGTATGTGCAAATAATGTGGTATTTTACATTTATTTCATACTTTATCATAAAAATGGAAAATAGGGTATCATAAAAATGGAAAATAGGGAAAAATTGCTCAAGTGTCGTTTACTACATTCCTAAACCCTTTCATTCATAAAATTTTGCAGAAATAAATTATAATCATGTGTATTCAAATTTGGGATCTTTATTGTTTATGTAATATATACCTAAATAGGCAACAATATGATAATTTGCCCTTTTGCACAATATCTAAGGCACATTCACTTATTACTATCTATGCAATGGTGCATTGCCAAATTATGTTGCAGTACATTTCTCATTTTGGGCCCCATTAAGTAAAATGTAGGCCAATATTTACTGTTCATTTTTTTTTCAAATTTGCCGATGGTTAGCTACTGCAGTTGATAAAGTTTATTTTTTCAGCTTTCCTGGGAATCTCTAGAGAAAATGAAATTGTTTTATCTTGTAATTGCTGCCCTTGGTGTAATGTCTGGGACTGTGGCATCCAAGAAGATACTCATGCTCCCATTGCAATTTCCATCAATCACACTTGGTCATGAAGCTCTTGGGAATGCCCTGATTGACCTTGGCCATGAGGTATATATGGTCCTCCCCCCATCCATCCCATCATTCGGACCTATCTCTGAAGGTCGTTTGAAGGTCATCCCACACAAGGTCACCGGTCCTGATGTGTATGCAAACATCACAAAATTACAGGAATACTCTGCAGAAAGTACAGGAAAAACCTTTGTGCACATCTATCGCCACTCTGCTCATGATCTAGTGGGCTACACAATGGATCTACTGAAGGATAAAGAGACTATGGCTACCCTGAAGAGTATGCAGTTTGACTTGGCGGTTGTGGATAATAATTCAAATGGAAGGCTTTTCTTTCTTGTACCATATGTACTTGGCATTCCATATGTTACTTTTGGAAGCTTCAGAGACGAATGGTCATCAAGGAACCCCGGTCTTCCTGCACATGTTCCGTTCTTCCTTGGATCGACTTACACAGAGCAAATGACGTTTTGGCAAAGGATTGATAACCTTTTCCAACAGGTAGGTCTACCTATACATACACAGCATACATGTAAATTAATTCCTTGATCCTCAACAAAATGTGATTCTTATAGATGCATTATTTACACCATTAAATTTTGTAAGCAAAGGACTGACATCAACAAGTCTCATACATGTCGTTTTGTAACATCATCAACTGTTATTTCAACCTCCATAAACATGAATTTTTTAAGTTTAGGCTAATTTTCAAAAACCTTATGTTTGTGATTGATCAAACTATTCTTAATTAGATTTTTGCATAATCATGTGGCCAATTCTTAATTTGTGTTTGTCATAGGTCAACTGGGCAATCGCACCTAATATTCGGTTTTTAGATCAGAACATCGTGCTGGAGCTTGTTCCAGATTGTCAATATACTGTGGAAGAACTTTTTCGAAAATCCTTGTTATTCATGGTTGATACAGACTTTTTAATGGATTATCCCAGAGCAGTTATGCCAAATGAAGTCTTTATTGGAGGAATCACAATCAGACCTTCAAAACCTTTACCATCCGAGCTTAAGGAATGGGTCAGTGGTGCCGAACATGGAATAATCGTCATGTCCTTTGGCGCTAGTATTTCGGATGTTAAGCCCCAACTCTTCATGGAGGTCTTCAAAAAGGTCAAGCAAAGAGTTGTCTGGCGATATTTTGGGGAACCAATAGATGATGTTCCAGCCAATGTTAAACTTCTGTCATGGCTACCTCAAGTTGATCTTCTGGCACACAGGAACACGAAGCTGTTCATTACCCATTGTGGCAATAAAGGGTGGGTACTTTCATCAGAACACTTATGGCAGATGTTTGCTTTTGACTATATACTGTAAAACTTTTGGGCAAGTGAAGTAGTAAATTTCATGCGCACAACGAAACTTCGGTCTTTGCTTGAAAGTACAATAATGTATAGGCCTATGATTCTTGTCTGGTGAACCGTCATTTTATTTATTACTTTAAAAAATTAACAACTTCATTGCTTGAAAATAATTTGTTTTTAATGAATCATTGCCTTACAGCAGATTTCATAGATTTGGAAATTGAACTCCAGAGGACGTCATGTGAATCCTGGACATTTGCTGAAGAACTGCCTTAGCCAATAGGAGTTCTGGATTCACATGTCATCCTCTGGACTTCAGTTTCCCAGTCTATGAAATCTTCTGTGACATTTTCCTAGTAATATATGATACATTTCTTACAGACAACATGAAGCTCTGTACTTCGGGACACCGATGATTGGTGTTCCAATTTTTGGTGACCAAATGTATAACGCCAAACGAATGGAATATCATGGCTATGGAGTGTCACTCGACAAAGATGACTTAACTCCAGACAAAATATTTAAAGCCATCACTGAAGTTACCACTAATCCAAAGTATGCACAGAATACCCAAAGGGCTTCCGAAATAATGCAGGGACGTCCTCAGTTACCTGTGCAGAAAGCTGCATGGTGGGTTGATCACGTGATGACCTTTGGGGCTGACCATTTGAGATCTTATGCCCTGCAGATGCCAGCTTACCAGTTACTTATGCTGGATATTGCAGTTTTCTGCATTATTACCATGTTTCTGTGTCTTACTTGCTCTTACCACGCATGTAAGTTTTTAATTTCAAAATGTAAAGGACAAAAGACTATAAAGAGAGACTGAGTTTCGTAGACTGCTACATACGCTTTTGTGGATATTATGCGTATTTCATACATGCCTCCTTATCCTTTCTGTTAATGCAAAATAATGATTGCACTTGCTTGCCATGGTAAGATATACAGACTTACATAATTAACATTTCTTAAATTAAAACTTAGTTATACATGTATTATCGTGTACGATTGGCCCATAATAAACACAAAATACAGTTTTCCGCTCTTAACTTTTCAATGCATTTATATATATATCCTACTACTATAATTCACATAAGGGTTGTTCAGTGTTGTCCTCTAACTCCTCCTAAGCTACTTACTGGATCGCCTCAAAACTTTGCAGGAGTGTAGCTATGACATTTTAGCAGATGCTGGCACTGTTCTGGCATTGAAATTATGCATGACTGATGTGTTTTCTGACTGCCAGTGCAAGAGATCTCTGCACGCTACAACCACGTTCGCCATGTTTACTGCGCACTACTTGCGCATGCGTGACCTATTAGGAGTACAGTCAATTCGCCCAATTTTTCCTCGCCACAAATATAACTCGCCCATAACACAACTCGCCCCCCCCCCCCCCTATTTATTTATATTTATTAGTTTAAACTTGCCAAAGTTGAGTGATAGTAGACGCATCTTTATTATACCATCATCGCTGCATGTATGCGTACATGTAAACGGCGGATCCAGCAGACCGCAGACCGCCATCGTATAATATAACAGTATTTTTAAAAGTTCGGAAGCAAGTTTTAAGTGTAATACTTTATAGAGTATAAGTAAAAAGAAGAATCTGATTCTGGTACCACATTTATTGCACAAATATTTATTAAAAAGAACAATTATCGTCGCGGACGCTGTAAAACACTGATGGCCTTGAGTTTTTTTAGCATGTCATCTGTGGCAAAAAGCAGATGACGGTTGGGTCCACAATGCAATTTTGTGTATTGCATCCATTAGACAAAGTGCATATGACAACCTCCAAAGGTTGTCAGATATATATATCATTTTTGAATACTGTTAATATCAATTCTGGTTGAACTATCAACCAATCCGATTCCAGAATACAGAGAAAACTGCAATTAATTCTGACTTATACCAAATGACAATTAAAACTCAGATATACATGATGTTCAAAGTGGCTTCTCTTTAATTGTGAATTGCATAGCACATGACATTAAACCTGCAATCCAGGTATGTATGGAGGCAATTGCAATTCACTAATGACAATTAACCTTTGTGAAGGACTTCTTTACATTTGGCTAATTGAATTGATCTATATTATTACATATATTTACATATCGTAAATATCATTTATGTTCAGTTATAGGGTAAATGCCTATATATATAGCTGTTATAGCTCTATAGACATCTTTTATTATTACTTCTATAGATATATCTATATAGCTCTATAGACATCTTTTTTCTTTTTTTTTTTGAGATATATATCAATATAAACAAACACACAGGGGTGAAAAAACGCATTTAAATGGTTCTTTGTTATTAATTAGTTAAAAGATAACTTGTCAAACACACAGGGGTGAAAAGCAAAGCCAAGGGCGAGTTTTTTATTGGGCAAGAAAAAATTGGGCGAGTTGTATTTTTGGCAAGAAAAAAACGGGCGAGAAAAAATTGGGCGATTTGACTGGCCCCCACCTATTTGACCAGCCACATACAAGGTCAAGGCCACAGATCAGAATAGACTTGGTTCAAGCGAAGATAATCCCTAAGCTGCATTTGTATATCCATTACTGCACTTTTTTTTTTTTTTTAATTGAATCAAAGTCATCTGAATACTTTCTGTATCAAATAACCATTCTTATGTATTAAACTCTTCTGTGCATAGCACGGGTACATTGCTAGTATATAGAATGTAAATAGGCACGAGATTTTATTCTGGCTTACATATTATGTGCATGCTAGTCAAATAAACTTAAATCCGTCACTGGTTTGAGTTTATTTAGGAAAATTATTATTACAAAAATTAAACTGGAATGTTGTGTCTGCTGTGAAAATTGATGAGCCTTATATGTGCATTGCCAATAGCCAAAGCTGTCAAAGACTACTAAAGATGTGTCTGATAGTACTTCTGATGTAGGGACTGATGAATTGGTCTTGGTACTGTGCACTTCATATGTATACCTACCAAAACAAAACAAAAAACACTTGGTGTTTTATGATTATACTTCTGGAGGGGGGGGGGGGGGGTGTGTGTGTGTGTGAAGATGTAATAAATATTGTTGCACTAAAGTTTGGCAGTGAGTCCAGTGCAGGTTAAATACTTGGCCTAAAGTGGCCAGGCTGGCCTGTTGCAGGAGCAGCTGCAGATGTGCATGCTCAAAGATGCTTATGGAAATCTCCTAGGATTGTTATACTTTTGTGTAATAATTTTTTATAAAATGATTAAGGAAGCATTAATGAATGAGTGAGCATTTGTAGGGGAGCATGTATTATAGCCTTATAATAATATTTTGGAATCAGAAATTAAAAACTGCATGCAAACTGCATGCATCTTAAAATGATTTTTCCTATAGTTTTTTTTCATGGTGCGTTGCCAGACACCATTGACAATTACCTTACACAGGTTCCACTCTGTTGGAGAATAACCCTACTTCCTACAGAGGATATTTTTTTTTTTCAAATTAAGTCTCATTAGTGGTAGAATTTTACTAGAGTAGGTAATATTCTTGGCTGCTTTGGCATGACATCTCTGGTATTTGTCTTTGCAATGTGTCATGATGATACATGACTTAGTTATTAACTGTCAAAGTTGGATTTATCATGCCAGGTATTGTGACATGCTCAATTTTTCAGTTCCAGGACACTAACTTGTGTTACTTTCTGTTTGATTACAGATAAAATGTATGTTTATGAGTTATGAGACCACACATCTGGCAATCTGCTAATGGATAATTTTGCCACGAAATGTCCTTTTTGTTGTTGTAAAGATAGGCCTGATCACACCTTGCTAATCCAGATTAAAAAATAAAAATAAATTGCATGAAATAATTATTGCAGGAGATAGAATAAGTGTAGTTTTAATGGAGTAGCAGTGTTCCCAAAATCACTCCCAATGTCTGCTTATGCCTCGTTTGGTCTTCAATAGAGGTTTGATTTTTTTCTTAATTTAGAACTTAGAGGAAGACGATTTGGTCAACAACTTAACAGTCCATCTAATTTGCTGATATAACAGTCTGAACATGACCTTTGACATAAAAATTCACACTTAAAATAGCCTTGTCAAAAAGGAGAAACAATTGTGGGAAAATTAATCATGATTACAGTAGGTATATGTTACCGAGGTAATTTGGAATGACTTGTAGTTGTGGTTTCATTTAAGCATAGCAACATTTGGTCTTTCACCTATAGGCCTACTTATTTATTGTTTCAGTTTTCCCATTGAAGTTAAATGGTACCAAGCTATAAAATTTAAATCTGATATCTTCCTTTAATTTTGAACAGTTTTTGAGTTACTACTTACATATTTTAAGAATGTACCCTCTCTTAAAAAAAAGATTGTTCAGACATATAATTGTGTCACTGGTCATGATGATTTTGGATAATCTTAGTGGAAAGTGTATTGGTAAGATATTTCGATAGTCCTTTCATCGTACTGTATACTGAGAATAAATTTTCATGTGGGCCATAAACTGGAGCTTGCTCATGCCCTTTCCTTTTTTGATAAATGAGAACATTTCATAACATCAACCTACTCAACACGTGGCTATTTTCTTGACTTCTGGGTTTGAGATAAGACAAACTGTTTGATTTGTGTGTTCAATCATTTGATAACAACATCGAATGCCTTATAAAAGGCCATATATGATGCTCCACCATATTAATTGCCTGACAGTTCATCCACCATGTTTCTTCTGGCATCTCTGCTGGTCTCATTTGCCCTGGTCAATGGGCAGTACTTCGGCGACTATTACTGTGAAGATGGAAAAGACGTTTTCACTCATCTGTTTGAGTGGAAATGGACAGACATTGCCAGAGAATGTGAAACTTTCTTAAAAGACCGGTTCTGCGCGGTCCAGGTAAGTGCTGATTTGAAATTATAGTTGTCCTCATCCAGGCCTGTAATGTTGTCAGACGTATCGGTCCAATATGTTAGCTCAGGGTAACTTTGAATTATCAGGGGAACCTATTGACGGTAGAAAGTTCGTCAAATTAAAGGGCCAAATATGCTCTCCACTACATTGGGCTTTTCAGAATGTACATATATTACTGCAAATTATGTACAATGCAATTGCATCAAATAGTGTGGCCTTCCAAAACCAAACCGCCTGTTTTATTATTATTTAGTACTGATGACATGTGTTTTAGGTTTCCCCTGCCATGGAGCACCGAACAATGGTCAACTATGAGGGATACATCAGCCACCCTTGGTGGCAGAGGTACCAACCTGTTTCCTATAAGATGGACTCCAGAAGTGGAACAGAAGCTGAATTCAGGGACATGGTGGAAAGATGCAATGCAGTTGGCGTTTGGTAAACCAGTTTGACTAACTTAAGAACAATCAGTGAGGACATCAGAGGTCCATTACGGTTCAATATCCATATCCAATGTTGTTTTTTTTCTGATTCAGGATCTACACTGATGTTATCATCAACCACATGACCTATGGAGAGTCTGGGACTGGAACAGCTGGAAGCCCTTTTGATGGTGCCAATGACGACTATCCTGGAGTTCCATACACCACTGAGAACTTTCATGGCTCTGATGTCTGTTTCTCCCCAGATGGCAACATTTGGGACTACAACAACCCTGATGAGGTTCGTTACTGCCGCTTGAACACCCTCAGAGATCTGCGACATGGAACAGAACATGTTGACTCCAAGATTGCCGAGTACCTCAACAAGCTGATTGGCTGGGGTGTGGCTGGCTTCAGGGTGGATGCCGCAAAGCACATGTTCCCTGACCACATGGCTGGAATCTTCAGCCGATTGGATGACCTCAACACTGAGTGGTTCCCTGCAGACACCAAGCCCTTCATCTTGCAGGAGGTCATTGATCTTGGGGGTGAACCCATCACCAGCAATGACTACACCTTCATGGGCAGAGTCACTGAGTTCAAATATGGCATGAACCTTGGAGATGTCTTCCGCAAGAACTTCGGACAGCGTCTTGCTTACCTGAAAAACTTTGGTGAGGGATGGGACTTCCTTGCTGGTCTTAGTGCTGTTGCTTTCATAGATAACCATGACAACCAGAGAGGACATGGAGCTGGTGGCTTCAGCCGAATCCTCACCTTCTTTGAGTCTCATCTCTACAAGATGGCTGCTGCTTTTGAACTTGCTTGGCCCTACGGCTACGTCCGACTCATGAGTAGCTACAACTGGCCTCGCGACATCCAGAATGGAGTGGATGTGAATGACTGGATGGGACCTCCATCTGACAGCAATGGCGATACCAACGATGCTCTTTGCTTTGAGAATGATGACTACATCTGTGAGCACAGATGGCACCAAATCCATGGCATGGTTGCATTCCATAATGCAGTTGCTGGCACTGACGTTCTAAACTGGTGGGATAACGGATTCCATGCTATCGCTTTCTCCAGAGGCAACAAGGGGTTCATTGTCATTAATAATGAAGATTTGCCTATCGACCAAGAGTTTGAGACAAGCCTTCCTGATGGCGAATATTGTGATGTCTTTACTTGTGACAACAACCGTCCTCCTTGTGGTGACTCCACTGGATTCTGCAGGCCATCCGTCACAGTCTCTGGTGGCCGTGTCCGCATCAACCTCCCCAATGATGAAAACCCAGTATTTGCCATCCATGGTTAATGTTCCACATTTGTTGTAACACTGCAGGATAAATAATGATGGTCTTTTGATATGTTGTGCCAATGCAATTTTTTTTACTCTGTGGTCTTGGTGCTTTAATAAATATTTTTGTTGCAACATGGGATGACCTTGGCTCATTTTAGTTCCCAATGCATACGTGGCAAGTGCACTGACATATTACCTAATTAAGAAAAACAACACAATATCATGATGCAGTTCCTGAGATTTTTCACAAATGTCCTAACCAGCATCACGACAAAATTGATAAGCCTGGACTGGTATGGCAGTATAAGGTCATTGATCGATAAAAACTTGTTATCCAGATTTCAGTTTTTATAACCTTGAGAGTTATGCAACTATATATGCATGCAGTTTTATTGTCAATAGAAGATCGAATTTTGTTGGCTCCATGAAGCATTACTGCCCCCATGCAAGAAAGTGCAGCCAAATAATTTCAAACATTGTCTGGTGACATCACAGTTTGCCTTGATTGATTTTTAAAGTTGACCCTAAGAAAAAGTTTTCGGATAAAGTGCAAACTGCGAACCATCACGACTAAATTTTGGGTAAAACTTAACTATTCATAGTGGCTGCGTGGGTCCTGAGACCCAAATATGCCTGCTGCCTTTTTTTGTGTATTTTTTTTTTTTGGAGTCTAAATTGTCACTGCAAGACAAGTGCTCTGGTTACTTTACGAATAAACACCAGGTGGCGAGAGTATCTAGATGGTGAATGTTATAGCAGCTCTAAACTTTGGCTGGGACCTGCCTAAGCGTAAACGCGATAGGCAGGTCGCCTCTACCTATCCCGCATGGCTGATTGGCTACACGCTGAGTTTTCTGATTGGCTGTGCTATTTTTAGACTGGGGAACACGTTCCAGTCCACACATTTCCAATGTTAAAGCGTAGGATGTGCATGCACGCTACCAGGAGGAATCCCTCCTGGTAATTGCAGCACCTACCTGCGTACTGCGTCAGCTAGTCGCAGCGGCCAGCGAACTCTAAACTGTGCACACTGCCATCATCAGTGGCCATGTGCGAGATTGGTCAGAATACTATGAAAAGTTTAAATTAAGTCGCAAAAGGTCATGGTTTCATTGGTTTGCACTATTTCCGAAAATTATCTTTTTTATCGGACTTCAATTTACACTGAAATCGACAAACATCATCACGAATAAATAATTAATAAGGGTAGCAACGGCTTCTCAGCCAATCACACGTCTTGCATTTTTAAACATGGACATGCGAAAATGTTGGGGAGGTGTTGCAACGAATCAAACAGAACCAACTGTTCACATTGGAATATGTCCATTATAAAATAGTGCCTTTTGTGGTCTCATGGCCAAAGATAGTTTACATTTTTTCCCTTATTATATTTATCTATGGCCATGAGTCCCATGACACCACAATTAAAAGGCACAACTATACCTGTATTACGTGTATACATATCAATTTAGGGGGGTTTGCGAGGGTTGCAACCCCCCCCCCCCCCCCCTTTCGCCTAGTCAGCGGTCCCCGACTCCCCCCACTTTAATTAGTCAACCCACCCCTCCCCCTTGGAAAAATTTCTGGATCTGCCCCTGTATATGGTATGGTTTCATTTTGGTGTATGAGTATGACACGTAAAAAAGAAAAAAAGAATGCCGTCTCTTCCCCAATTAAACCTAAGTTCTGTGATATAGGCCTATCTCAAACAGCCAAGTTCGACTTCACAAATTAATAATTATATTGAATTTATCCATTATATGTTTCCGTTGGATCGCTGAGGGTTGCTGCGTGAGCATCACTATATGTTTTAAATGAGTTTAAGACGTATTCTGGATAGCTATCTATCTATATGAGATGATGGCGCAGTTTTTCGCGCCATGGGGATCGAGCGCATGAATACACACAGGTGGGCGCACTAGATGACGCGGCGCATTGATAACTGGGTCAGTGAGAGAAGCGGTTGTCACAAACTTGCTGCTTGCGTGTAGCGGTTCAGTAGTTTGTTATGGTTGGCCAAGGGAGGTTCATGACTGAAATCTTCCATGAAAGTCATTCAGGATTACGCAAAGTCTTCCAGATGGACTGCAGCCATTCCACGAACTGCCTGGCTATTTAAGGTTTGAACCGGTTTCGGTTGTACCGGCTGAGTTATTTTTGGACTTGGCTGGAGCAGTCACGTTGAAAGTTGGGAGTGTTTTGGTGCAAACATGGCTTCACGGTGCAAAAAGTTTGAGCCGAATATATTCAACAAAAGCAAGTGCCAAAGCTGCTTCAAGGCAAAGGATCAACATTCTGCTGAAGCCCTTGAATCTAGCAAGGTGAGTCTGGAATACGGTGATGATCTTGCGTGTTTTTAACCTGAGTTACTTCTGCAGCTGCTGGAAACTTGATCTAACTTAGTGATCCAGCATGCTGACTTGCCTCAGGAGTCATGCAGGTGCATGGTACTGGTAGAGTTCAACTTGGTTGTGATGTTTGGACTTTTAACTTTTAGTTACATGATCACCATTATGATAGATGAATAGTATGAATTTACTACATCTTACATCTAATGAAATTTTACAAATTAATTTAATAAAATATGCACTTCATCTGCCTTCTGCAGTTCTGGTCAAAACCCACTGATCAAACTTTTGGTAAACGATAGGCCTAATGTAGATCCAGACCTAGGCCTGCTGGTCTGCTACTTCTGTCTTATACATTGAAATGAAAGTTGGTATAGAATAAGACACTTGCCTATGTTTTACCCATATATCTTGCCATGATATTTAATGTAAACAATGTTTAAAGTGACTGTTAACCTTTCAAGTAAAATTAAGATTTAACTAATTGAAGTATTGTGGACACTGGGCAGCTATCATGGCTATATGGGTATTTGAGAATATATAATAATGTTCATGTCTAGGTTTCGTCTTTATAAATCACTCTAGATGACTTGACGTGATGGTTTCATACGTGTCTGTCAAGTCGAATAAACTTTAGTTTCTTACGGTCTCATGAGTCTGTGAAAGCGATGTGTACTGGCTTGTGACAACCAGAAGACTTGAAGCGAAATGTGGAGATATGGCTTTGGACTCGAGCTAGAAACCTCTCCACCTTTTTCTTTTGTTGTTATATGTAGAGTCAAAAGGTTTCACAATTTCAGGAATTTGGCATTTCATCACTCTGGAGCCTTCACGAACCTTTTCTATTTTGTGAAAAAATAACACCAATTTAAAATGGTCATTTAATTTCATCAGAATACACCCCCTACCCTTAGAGTCCATAAAATGATAATAAAGTACCCCTTTTGTGATTGGCTGGCGCCCTCTTTTGTCGTATGATGAATAAATCTTGATAGGGGTGCAGGA
Source organism: Alitta virens (assembly GCA_932294295.1). Lineage (NCBI taxonomy): Eukaryota > Metazoa > Annelida > Polychaeta > Phyllodocida > Nereididae > Alitta > Alitta virens. The sequence goes on from OW028575.1 coordinate 42,142,234, forward strand.
CTACAGGTAGATTGTCACCTTTGGAGCAAAGAAGCAAAAAACTAGCCTTGTCCTTAAGTATAAGTAAACAAAACCCATTGAGAAAGCCCTTGAAAAGATTGTCCTCTCAATGGGTGAACTAGTTCTTCAGTCATGAAAAGATAACAACATGTCCAGATAAAGGCTCTTCATACACAAAAATAAATATATTCAGGCTTTTTTTGCATCCCAATTCAAACAATTGTCAAAATGTCTCAAGTATGTAGAAAAAATAAAAATAAAATTCTTGTCCTCTGTGACCTTTTGGCCTTAAATTAGTCTATAAGTAGAACGAAGGTAATTTTGAAAAGTTATAATATTATAATGTCATTATTATAATTTCCAGTACTCTGAATAAAGATGCTAACAGGGTGGTTCCCTTGCACCGTGGAGTGACCCTGGTGCTGGGGACTAAAGTTTTCCCTGAAGTCCTGAACCTTCGATGTTGTACAATATTGGTCCTGTACTTGCCTTTCTGAGAGATATAACACTCTTTTCTTTTCATTTACAGGCTTCAAGAAAGATCTCCAAATATGGATATTTATTTGTGGCTCCAGAAACCTTTGACTTTGGAAATCCTTTGGACAGAAGCAGGGTATGTTAAGCTTAATATATTTCTCTTTAACCTGTATTTACAGTGGGAGACTTCAATGTTTACTTTGGTAATTAATATTGCCTGGTGATGCAACTTTTTGTTGTCATTCTGATAAATTATGATAATTTTTTAATTTGCATAAGGCCATGATATGGTATCATGGATTTACTAGACTAGTAAATCCATGATGGTATGAAGCGTTAAGGTAATAACTATACATTGTAATTGCTGTTTGGTTGTGTTGACCTAGAACAAGTTACAAAGTCCAAAGGTAGAGAGTGTGAAATTTTTTGCCTGCATGTTTTGATTCTGTGTAACATTCGTAAAAAAAGTACATCATAATATCTGACTTATATATAAATAGAATCTCACTGCAAAGTACAATGCAGTTGCAGTTGTTCCATTTAATAGCAGTCGTCCATTATATACAGTGCACATACAATGTTCATCTATTTGGTAAATACATTATATGCCATGTGTTCATGTCTGGGATTGGAGTTAAATTTAGTAACACATGATTGATAGGGTTGCTACTAATGATAATATACCCCAGCATACCCAGGTGGGTTCATGAACTGCAGGGTGACCAGGGTGATGGATAAAATCTCTGCACTCAAATGCACTCATGGTCACTTTGATCACGAGATCAGTTAGATCCTGCTTGATCCTGTTAATGACAAGACCATGACATCTCTGCTGATCGTGATGCTCAGCATCCCCTGATCGAGCTGCTGAGACAGGGAAATTTACATCTTAATGTTAGTTTCGTGTTGACTGAAATGGAACAGCCATTAAATGCTACATTAGGTTGTATGAGTCATTGTTTTGTTTGTTGCCTTGAGATAAAGCTTTGGGAAATGTTTCACATAGTGTACTATGTTAGTGTCATTTATCTTCTGTATTTTATAAAGCTAGGCTGCAGTATGTTTGAAATATACAAATGATATAGTCCAACATTTTTTTAACTGATATTGTATACGCAGATACGCTGACGACAAGAGGTGCTCTGATGCTCTTTGTCTTGGTATTTTTAAGCTTCGAATGTGACCGGCTTCTGAGTGTTATCTTTTTTTAATTTGATTTAAATAACAGTAATTAGGTTAACGGTTTATAAATGATAGTGTATGCCAGAGACGTCAACGTACGAACATAATGTGTTGTAATTGTAAAATGTCTTCAGGGAGTGTTCTACAGTGTGGTATAGTGTTATACAGTGTGGTATAACACATTCTAACGCATTCTACAGTGTGGTATAGTGTTCTACAGTGTGGTATGGTGTTATACAGTGTGGTATGGCATTATACAGTGTGGTGTAGTGTTCTACAGTGTAGTATAGTGTTATACAGTGTGGTATGGAATTCTACAGTGTGGTATAGTGTTATACAGTGTGGTATGGCATTCTACAGTGTGGTGTAGTGTTCTACAGTGTGGTGTAGTGTTCTACAGTGTGGTATAGTGTTATACAGTGTGGTATGGCATTATACAGTGTGGTATAGTGTTCTACAGTGTGGTATAGTGTTCTACAGTGGTATAGTGTTCTACAGTGTGGTATAGTGTTCTACAGTGTGGTATAGTGTTCTACAGTGGTATAGTGTTTTACAGTGTGTTCTTCACTATGTCATGATCTTTTCTTTTTACATTTTTGCACTGTTTTGCTAAATGGTGATGTACCTGGCTTAGAAACCTGTAGCAAGTGAAGCACACACCCTGAGCTTGAGATGAAAGGTTTTTGAATTCATCCTCTCCGCTTGTTGAGGGTTCTTGAGTATTTGTTGAGTTGAATAGGAAATGGAAAGAGGCTAAGTCCTTCTCAATGCATCAGCAAATACTAGAGGATCAGAATTTATATCTGAATTCAAAATTAGATCCTTCAGAGATCATTATCACAATCAGACTTGCACTTTGGGAACAGGAAAAGCCACCCACTGTACCACTGCTATAATCGTATGATAACGTTTGCATTTGAGATTAACGGTGTAACCTTCAAATATTTTGAATACATTGATCCGATGATTTGATCTGATTTAAAGGGTTGAAAGTTCATTGGAAACGAAGGGAATATGTTTGGAGTATACTTGAAGAGGTTTAAGAAGGTAAATGTCTCTATCAGATTTTGATTCAGCTTTAATGATGAAATTGGAAATGAAAACATTTGCAGTTAGGCCGACTAGCAGTTGTGTCAAGTATGTATTTCATTCAGTCTTAGTGCCATTATAGCGTAGTGCATAATTGATGTAAATGCTGACGTATAATTGATGTAAATGCTGACGTCCTCTGGAGTTCAGTTTGCCAGTCTGAAAACTGGTGTAAAGGCTCTGCGATACAGCCTATTACAGTTAGTTTCATAAAATACGGTCAACTCTAGCTGTCTGTAGCGATCTGTACCTGGCTGTGGTCTAAACATGCTAAAGCCAGCTGCTCCTGTCCACTTCTACAGCTAATATTCGACTTGCATCTATCACCAGATACATATAAACCTTGATAAATGTAAGAAATTAATCTAATATATCATAAATATGTACTTTTAGATCCAGTTTTGAGTAGCCAGCTGTGGCAGCTTTGTCTAGTTTCAATTTGATAGGCCGTTTTTAATGAAACTGACTGTAAAATGTCTGTCATATTCTGACACATCTGTGTGTCATTATCGAAGTTCTGCTGTGCCAACTTCTCATAATTGTAGCTTGGCGACTTCACTCCCTGACTTTTACGTCATTTCTGGTCCCCGTTTTTCAGACTTCAGCCATGAGTGCATGTCCATGGCTGTTGAGAGACGTTAATCAAAGTCATTTGGGGGAATTTTGGAGCCAGGTCCCATGTCATACACCACTGGCCTAGCTAGCATACTCATTGCTTCAGTGAAGTTGAATAAAGCCTGAATTTTAGGTTGCTGAAGGCATGGGCTGAACATTAATGTGTACGTAGCTGGGTTGTTCTGGTGTTTTTGGTTCCAGTGTGTTTTCTCATTTCTCTGTTTCTTTATTTCAAATATAACTTGATAACTGCAAGGTAAAAAGAAATTCTGGAAAATTGAAAGGCTAGAAAACATTCGTCATGCTAGGCTACAGCTCGTCTTTGACTCTTCTTTTGAAATCTTTTTCATTTCAAGTCTGGAAAATCGTGAATGTTTTCCAGTTTGTTCTATTTTTTTTTTTTTTTTGATATTTTTCACCATTCTACACTAAATGGAGAGCTCTAGCATTTCGATTCAGCTGCTTTTTTTTTTGGAGTCAGTCAGTAGAGTAGAAACTCAAGGAAGTGCCAAGGGTTTCTCAGGGATTGTCAGTCATAGATATCATCACTGTGACCTTAGTATGAAGTGTATGTTTGTCCATGGTATTAGCTTGGGACTGTTTTGTATTGTTATCTAATAGTATATATACCCTGACGTCACTTGACTATTTAAACAACGGATGCTTAAGAGTCAAAAAGATAGAGAATTTAACATTATTGAGTATTAGTATCAATATCTGGTTTACCTGTGAAATTGTGAATTAGATTATAAATGCATATATGACATCTTTTTCAAGCATGAGTGCACAGGAAAAGTAGATAATTTAAATGTAATATTTATGGCTAGTTACCTGCATGTAATAACCATGATAACATTCAGGGTTTTATGTGTGCGTGTTCTGGTACAATATGAGATTCATTTTACTGTGAAATTTCATTTAAACTAGCGTATTTCTTTCCTAACAATCACTTTTTTTCTTGTGCATTTTAACCAGTGGCAGTTAATTGATGTAGAATTGATCTGAATTAATTTTGTTCGATCCCTCAAATCACAATCCGTTCTTAATAATCATGTGTAGCCTGATTTTAAAATGTAATTGATCACTGTTTAAAATTTGTCTTTAGTCTTTACTATGATCAGCTGCAATAGTTATATGATAGCATTCTGGATTCTCAACTTTCATCAGATTGTGGACTATTCCTGATGCTCAGTCTTTATGATACCATCCTGTTGAATCGCATTTCATCCCTATGAATCATGGCACTGAATGTAGCGCTGGGATTTTCTAAAATATGTAACTCTCTATTTGTGGGTTACCAAAGCAAATCTTTCCTACTTTAGGTGGGTTGTGGTCACAGAAATATTTAGCTGAGTGTATTGTTTACCATCGGGTTAAATTGCAAGCTTGTGTTTTCATTCTGTGACAGTCAGAATTCTTGAGGAGGCAGTTTCAATTATACTAAAGGATACGTTCAAGAATATGTATTTGTCTGTGTTAAATAAACTGGTATGTGTTCAGGGTCATCGCAGTCACGGTGCTCATGATGAAGTTTGAAATTTTACGTAATTAACGCATGCGTTGATTGTATGAAAATAACTTTGAAATGTGACTTTTCGAAAGCCCTTTGCCATATTAATGGTATGGTATCTAAAAGGTTGGCTGATTTGACAATTTTTAAAATTGAAGTCAAGTGAAAGCTGCACTTCTTGTTGCTGTTTTCCAGTTTTTGTAAAGTTTTTAAGGGCCCCATGCGGGTGATGTGGCGAAAATTTCCCTTTTTTATTTTTGCATGTTTTTGACCTACTCTAAATTGACTCATCGTAAATGTTTTCACAGAACTATCTGAAGTGAAGTGCAAACATCATTGGAAGACCTTTCCTTTCTATTTTCTCTCTTTTTACGAAGCACAAAAACTATCTTGCAAAGAAAAGCAGTCCTTTGATTGAGTGAGGAGCAATGACTGTGTAAAATGTCTTGATAGCATAGAAATAAATAGGTTTTTCTCTCACCTCATAAAAAGACTGGATAAAGCAACGTGGGAGAGACACACCAAGGAAAGCTTTTCTATTTGACCTATTAAAGTCACTTGACATCAAAGAGCAATCTATCACATCAGTAGTATGGGTGGCTGAGGCAGTACTATCGACAAATACAATCTGTCAACTTGTGCAACAGTCGAACGCCTCAACACAATCAATGAACTGCTTCAGTTTCTATTTCTGAGCTACTTAATGGGTTTTATGGGATTTGGAGTGTGGAGGCAGTCATTTTGGGACTCTAGAAGGGTTCAGAAGTTGTTGAGAGTGGCTGATGGACTATTCTAAGGCGTTGGACCTACTTGAAAGAACGCCAGGCATAAATGGAGAGGGAGCATTGAAGTCTCCAGCAAGAGGATTCACACCTGATTGTTGAAAAGTCAGTAGCTGGTATGGGGTTTTGGAATGCTATTCATGGGGTAAAAAAATGAGGGTCCAGACCAACTGGGGTGGACAAGAGACAGGTCACAGCGGGCTGGCATACCCCATTTTGTGTTTTGGGGTGTTTTTGAACCCTGAGTCATAGATCTCATGGTCGGGACCCCGAACACTGACCTATTATTTTGCGCCTTCTAATACAAAGGTCTCTGTGGGTTGCCACTACCCACCTGTTAAACGGGAAATGTCCACAAGTTACAATCTTGGATATACCTTGGACTAAACCAAGTTACAATATTGTGCACTCTGTTATGGTTGTTATAGCATCATGGCATTTTAAAGTAAGAGATTTGAAGGATTAAAACCAACACATTGTTCATGATCTACGAGCACATCTAATGCAGTCTGTTGAGTGAGCAATTCAGCAGCGTTGTTTCTTTAATGTTTGTAAACAGTGACTTCAATGAACTAAAAACTTCAGCTTTGTTCTTTGAAGTCAGTAAATCGTTCAACATTGCCAGCCTAGGGCGTATTTCTGAAGCAGCTTGAAGGTCTAAGTCATAGGGCACACTGTGCTGCATTGGATTCCTTCCTTATCAGCCTTATTGTAGCAAAATAAACTTGAGGAAAAAAGTTGGTTGTTTTCATTGGCTGAAAAAGAGCGAAGAGAAGTGTGTGGCCTGTCCAAGGTCTGTCAGAGGCTGGAATGGGTTTTCTCTAATGAGGAAGAAAACCTTCAAGGAAAGTTTTAAAAGCAACATGACCTGGGAGGCAGGATGATAAAATTGCTGCTTGACAAGAAAATTGGATGTTTGGAGAATCGCTTTACCCTACCCCGGGGTGGGTTACAAGTCTTCTAGGTGGGTTTAATCATGGAGCCATGGTTTAATGGTGTATCAGCTGATGAGGCGTTTTTAATATAAGGTAATGAGTCAAAATGAATATTGATGGTACTTAATGCTTTTAAGAGCAAGGAATACAATCGATTCACAAGGTGAAGATTATATTATATAATGATGTTACCTTGCAAACTAGATATTGTACATTCACGCTGTTATACAGATTACGAAGTGATATTATAGACTTGCTAGAGGAAACATGAGTGCTGGTGCCACGTTTTGTCCAGAAGATGAGCAGCTGCTGAAAAAATACGTCGATTTTGCAACGAAAGATGAGTTATGTTTTTAGCAGAAGTGCACAAAGATATCAACATTGACGCAGTCCATAAACACCTTGTGTGACACAAAGGAAAGAATTACTGGCTTTAAGAGAATAGCTTGGCAAGAAAAGAGCTACTGTCCTCAAAGAAGCAGTAACAGCTGTAACAGAAAGAGTTATGGTGTTTACAGAAAGAGGTACAGTCCACTAAACTACTATAACCTCAACAAACTGCCAGAGGACATCCCCTATACTTTGTATTGGTGACAGGTGCAGGTGTATTTGTGGCTATTATGCTGTCAAATGGAAGTCATGCTAATTTGATAGGGCTTCTAAAGGATCGGAAAGATAGCCCTGTGCCCCCGAAAACATAATTCTCTGCTGATCACCTTCACTTTCTCCGTCATTTTGTGTCATTTCTTGATTTTTCTTCCACGCCCTGTCCCTCAATGGCCCTCAGTCTAGCCAGAAGTAATTCGAATCTGAAGTCTGGAGGGACACGAAAGCCAACCTCTTAGAAGAGACGAGAGAAAGAGAATTTATGTGGCCCATAAGTGTTATGCAATCCATGGAACGAGACATTCACCCTCCACCCTGTCAGGCTGGCCTGTTTTATTGTCCTCTAGTGATGTCTTAGTTAAAGTTCTTTGAGTTTTGTTTTAGTTTGTTTATTTGCACCAAACAAAGTGAGTGCATTTTGCAAATTATAGTAAACATAGTAACAATATATAACATATCAGATTGGTGCAAGGGATACACCCGAGTATCATATACTATCACCCGATAGGGTGGGTGCTCCCTTTTATAAAAGTTTAATCAAAATAAAATAGTTAATAATTATGTATTAACATAGAAGAAAATACAGAAAAGAAAAAGAAATACAATTCAATAATTATCGAACATTTGACATTCATATCAATCAATTTCAATATAAGTAAATATATGTCACACCAATTATTTCAATACATGTACATACTTTAGTAGGAAGTTATACAAGAATGTGTGTAAGTTTTAGAAAACAGTTTTTTAGTTTGAGCTGATTTTAGAGTATTTGATAAATGTAACCAAAGATGAGGTGCTCTACCCAAAAAAAAAAGGGTTTCCCCTATGATACATAATATATCACAACACTTTTATAGAGACCATATTGAAGTGATGTTTTATTGGAAACTTGGAATTAGCTCCATACCAAATGACACCATCACTATTGTCACGATTACACGGGGCGAATATTTAATTGAGAAGATAAATATTACATAGTCAATTCCTCCATGGTCCATTTAAATAAGATTCAATATTCAATAAGATGTACTGACTGAGATTCAATATTCAATAAGATGTACTGACTGAGATTCAATATTCAATAAGATGTACTGACTGACAAAAGATTTTGTCTGTTTTAACCTCCATGGTAAAAAGATTTAGCCTGTTTTAACCCCATGGTTTTAATATTACAGTAAAGGATTTTGGCTAAACATTATAACTATTCTGGTTCTGATTGGAAATACATACATGTGTTTTCATATGGTGGTCAGTCAGACGATGACCATTCTTGGTATAGCAAAAAGGGTGCAGGTCACTTTTGTTGTCCTGAAGTCACGATGATAAGAAAGTGGAAGTCAAATATGCAACAGATGTTATTAGATCTAATCAGAGATAACAAGATAAGAGGAGCTTATCTGTTTCTGGTCAATATCACTGTGTCCAAACTCTTGACCACCTCAGACAGGTTTATGTCATTGTACCAGGTTGGTGGTCAGCCTGATGTACTGAGATGTGCTCCTTGTTTGGTCAAGTAATTGCTGGTGGTCTCTATCTTAATTGGATGTGGCTATATATAGTACACTACCAGTGTATGTAATGATCGAACAGTAGCGTAGGTTACTTACAAGTGGAAATTGTGGGTTAAATTGATTTATTATATATAATCGTGGCAGGTAAATTCTTTTATGGTTTATTTTTATGAGTACATTGTAGGTTTGTTGCTGTTTGCTGAATGCAAACCTTGTTAAACGGGAAATGTCCACTAGTTACAATCTTGTGCACCTTTCTTGTTTTGTTTTAAAGTGTTTGGCATTACACAAAGATAGTTTTTGGTTTTGGAGGACTTGCATTTTTTGTTTGTTTTAATTTCAAATATATTTTAAAAGGGTAGCCAGATCAGCCGAAGCTGTTTTACACCCGGGCCCTTTAAAAGGACATTTAGTTTAATCGGTACAAATTTATCATTGGAGAGAGTGTGTATAAACAATATGTTAACTAAAAAAAGTAAGATATATTGGTTACAAATTTGAATGACGTAGTTTCCGAGCTTGTGACTCATATGGTGTCTTATCTCTTGTAGTGTGTGCTCTTCTTGGCACCTTCAGCCACCAGTCTACCTCTCTGGTTTTCTGACACTGGCCACATTGCCTTGACCCCTTCAGAGGTCAAGTGTGGACTCCTAAGGTCCTATCATTCAGGTGTTATTGTTTCATTCACTGGTCTTGGATTGAAGAAGAGTGTGACTAAACAAAATGCTGATGTGGGTGGCCACTATCAGTAGCTGGCTACAGTGGCTGGAACTATGGGATGCTAAAACTTTGAGTCCAATGATGTGAGCATCACATTGGAATTCCGGGAATTTGATACAGAACCATAATACGTGTGACTCATTGTGTTTTTGCATTGATTTGAAACTTTTTTTTGGCTACAGACTTGCACTAGTGCAATGTTGCTGAAGGTCACTCACAGATAACCCAGACTGACTCATGGAACTTGAACAATATTGAATCCAGCAGCAGCTGTATGCAGCTGTTTAATCCACAGCTTGACAGACTTCCAGCTGTATTTAGATATACGATAACAACTGACCAAAAAGGTTGCTGGGTACTTGTCATTGTAATCTACTTTGTGATCAACAGTTTAGATATTAAGAGAATTGTGTGATAATAATGATAAACATGGTGGGAAAATACTCTCCAATATGCTCCTGGATGATAACTAAACAAAAGTCAACTGCAGAAGTTTAAAAAACAGGCTTTGTTCATATAGAAATTCACTTGAAAATAAAGGGGCACTTGAAATGTCATCTAAATGACAGATGATCCTAAAAACATGAGACTGTATGAGCCAATAATTTACATGTGTGCATTTAAAAAGTGGAGAATTATAACTAACTTGTGGTATTAGTTTTGTGCTTGATTATATGTTGCACAAATTGTAGATCACAAATAATGACATCTTCCCAGGGCAAGTCCACTTACTCGTCTTGCTTAAGGAAGATGAAATAATTAATGTTCATGTAGGACTTTTTAAGTTGAGATTATAAGTGTCCCATGCAATTAGGTTTGTAATAGCCTGCCATGTGAACAATGTTTTATTGAAATGATTGTAACCAATATGAAAAGTCAGGTTTGCCTTCAAGGGTACCAGACATGTTTAAGAGGTCCCCCGGGGTAGGTTAATTACATGTTAATGAACTCTGTCTATTTAAAGTGCACAATGGGAAATTTGTTTCTTGATCTTGGTGAAGCCCCTGACAGAGATCCTCATTAAGACTTCGACTTAGTATATCATGATTTTTGATGATGTAATGGATCGACATTCAAAGCTTTAACCTTGGGAAAGTACAATGCATTGTAAACCACATCACAATAGATACAATAGAGAAGCAAAAAGTACTAGAACTACTGGCTGCACTGAAGTATTTGTATTTAACATTTAAATTGCTATGGTAGATGCATGATAATGCTTCATGAAAAACTGGATTTTGCAAGCTACTTAGGTCTGCATGGCAGGGGTGGGGGCCTAGCTCAGTGGTAGCGCACTGGGCTTGAAGCCTTCCAACCACTGGGTCCCGGGTTCAATCCCGGTTGAGCCCATGTTGGATGGCTGTTTCATCCTTCGTCTCATTGCCATGGTCCCTACCTGTCCTAATTAGCCCATCAGGTGCAGAAATACAGGACGTAAAGCCCTAATCCACCCACCCCGGCATGTCGAGTACAAAATTGATAACTGATAACCAAGGATACTGGGTTTGTGACTTGGCATTTATATTATTATTTGTTAAATATAAGCACAGATCTAAAATACATTGTTGACTTGCTGTTGCAGCTCGAAAAGTATTCAGTGTCAAAAGACTTTCGAGAATTTATGACATACTGACTTGACACAACTCCAATACTTGTGTAGGTGTGTCTGTGGTATTGCACTAGTGTGTTGTCACTGAATGTTTTTACTGCATAAAAAGTATCAAACAAGAAGTATAGCATGTCAGGAGTGGTTGATATGTTGATCAGGTTTTGATGGATTATTTATTCACAACAAATTTCAGACCTTTGCTGAGTGACAACATTAGACATTTGCAACTAAAACATTTCCTTGACTGTCATATGATTGGTTTTACATGGGCAGTAAATGTCCAAATGAAAACATTTCCATCTATTAATGGTCTGTTATGACCCAGGAGTGTCTGCTTTCAGACTGATTCATACGAAGGAGTGCAGACAAAATGGTCGGCTAATGTACCATTATGATGTAAATTTAATGTGTAACATGCGAATATCAAAAGTGCTTAATTATTTAATATGTTATGCCATGCACTTTAAACCTATTTTCAATGATAATAACCTATTTTCAATGATAATCTATGTTGTTCTGTATTCTATTTCGCCCAGTTTATATTTATAGCATGTTCATGATGTCAGATTTAAGGTTAACATGTAAATGTTATGGACCCCCAGAATATGTTGGAGTCCCATGTCCTTTGGCAACAAACTCCATGTTCATATTCATGCTGTGGTGCGTGTATTTGAGAGTGTTTGGACATGAGCATAAGTTACATGTCCATGTTACATGCATACACACTTGCAGGACATGAATTTTGACCCTAGATTGGTCATAGGACATAGCCCAGGAGGGTAGTACTATATCCTTGGAGGTATCTCAGTCCTTTTAATTGATGACATGCAGTTTGACCTTTGTGTGACCTTCGTATGACCTTGCTGTCATCTTCATTGCTGTCCTTTTTGCATTTTGCTTTCGGTGAAATTTCACATGGCATTCCTGTGGTCAAGTCTTGAGTGAGCTATTGCTGTAGATTGTCAATAGACCACATACCCACGTATGGTCGATGAACATGGCATTTGTTGGGCAAGAAAATAAATGTGTCCAAACTGCTCCTTAGCTTTGTAGTGGAACCAAAATTTAGGTGGGAACTGAGAGTGTTGATGCCGATACTATGACAGGGGAAATCCCAATATTCTGGTTATGGTAAAATTCCCATGGAATGCAGAACTGCGGTGTTCAGTTCAAATGTACTGTTATAGTTATGGTTTGGCTCCCTGTCAAATGTGTTCTAGTCATGGAGGATTTTATATTTTATTACATGAGCTTTTCACATTTCACTTAACACAGGGGTTTCGGCATATTTGCTAGATGACTGACTGGCTTAGTATAGTTGTACACCAAGTCCCTGCATGTTGTGTTATATCTAGATGATCCATCAAATTTCCTGTCTTTTCTAAATAGTTCTTCTCCAGACATTCAGTGGTGCTTTGTCTAAATCTGACAGGACCTTTTCGCTTTAAGTTTATTCTGAATACACGTAGCAATCACCAATATTGTTATTAAAATACATCAAAATACGATTTATCATGTCACTCATTCCCATACTGTATCATGACAAAGACCGATGTCAGATTTGCCAAGTGGTAGGTATCATAGCTAATAATTATAAAATTCAGTAAAATGCGGTTCTTCTTATTTTTCTACAGCAGCATAAAACACAAGGTATATCTCGGTGGACTGCTCTATCATATTTAGACAGTGTAAGTAAAACTGACAAGTCCTGGCTGGGAAAATAATTGGTTAGGAAGGATAGTCAGGATACATGTATTCTGAATATTTCTCGATCAATCACCTTGACAAACAGTTGTGGCTCGTCTGAAGAAACTAGATACTCGTTTGAAGTGGTTTGAGTAGAAATTGAAAAAAAATGTTAAAAAAAGCTTTAAAAAATGGAAGATAAAAAGAAAGTCATAGGCCGACATACAGCTGTATCTAACACCTATCCCTTCAACTATTGTACTTTTTTATGAGTGGGATCAACATTTGTCACTCCTGCATATTTGAAACACATAGAACAGCCAAAAAATGACATCAAAGGCATTGTTATGTGATCTACTTTGTAAATGTGATATTTGCAAACTGGGAAGTGACACAGCATATTAAAGCCCTAAAACATTATATACACCTGAACAAGAGAAATATATATGTAATAGATGATACCATGTATGCTGTTGTGTGGTAAATCTAAACTGCTAAAAGAAGGTAATGGGCTGATAAGATGATTTGGGTGTGGTAATGGTTTTTTTTTTTTTTTGGGGGGGGGGGGGGGGTTTCTTTTCTTAGGTTTTTTTTTTTTTTTTTTTTTGCTATCTCATTTATTATCTACATATTTCGTTCTTTTATTTCTGCATGACTTGTCATTGCATAAGATCCCAATTTGAGTCTTAATTCATGACTCAACATAGGATCTTACAGGTGGGTGTAGTCTGAAATAGGTCTTGTGTAATGTCTTTTAGAAGGTGTTGAATTCCTGTATATATGAAATATGTTACTCGACCCCTATACAATGCACAGAGTGCGTTGTTCAAGCTGGTTAGCCCTTATAACATGGGTGCATGTGTTTCATTATGACATGCTGATCCATGATCGTGGTGGCATTACATGCGTACCCATTATTCATTCTTCACACCCAAATAATTCCCACATGTGATGGTCATGCTTGGGTGCTCAGAGTGACCTGTTCGGATCAAAATGAAAGAAAGGGAGTAAAAAATACATGAGACAGAAAATCCCAGGCCATTGTGATTGACATCATTCTTACATACATGTATATCATTTTATGATTGACCCTGTCAAATTTAACCTAGACAAAGCTATACAACTTCTACCATACGATGCTACCTGCCAAAAAACGGAACTATATGGCTTTAGCTGGCTACTCAAACCCGGATATAAAAGTACATGCCCAGCACAATATTTATCGTATATTAGATGAATTTCTTCCATTTATTTTTTTAAGTGGTGGTATGTGTAATTCGCCTATAAGCTAGGAGTAGACAGATGCAGAGCTGGCTTTAGCCAGTTATAGCTACAGCCAGGAATAGGTTGCTACAGCTGTCTAGAGTCAACCATATTTTATGAAACTAACTACTTCGCTATAGTAAACAGAAGATAAATACGCCATCTAGGTTATTGGCACTTATTGCTGGGACATTTGGCAGATTCTAACCTGTAGTGATCAATATAGACTATAGGGTTCAAATTCATTTATAAATTGTTTAGCTGCGTGAAGCAATTGGATTGTAGTTAATATAGTTAAAACTGTGTCTGTAATATGTGAGTCATCTTCAGCAGGAACTTGTATATTTCAAATGCCAGCGAAATGCCTGTGTTGTGTCAACATGGCGAACATGAAAGTTACATGGCAGTGACTCTCCCAATTACCATAATATTATATGCATTCATGTGTAGCATTTGCTCTGAGTTTCAAGGACATTTTGAATTTAATTTGCCGTAATTATAATTATACTTTGGTTTCTTGCTCATCTTGTCTATCTTAAATTCATGTTAAATTATAGCTATTGTTTGTTATGGAATAACATTGCATCATTCAGACTCACTGGGTTCACAAACAAGTGCCTTCCAAAACTGATTAATGACTTTCTATTCTAAGTAGATCCCCACTTTCCCAGTAATCAAACTCTGGAGAATTTGGATCTTTTGATGGACAGCAAGCGATGTACTTCTACTTTGCCTGTTCAGTCGTTCAGCAATCTGACTGGTATAAAATTGGGGTCTCTCAAAAACACTTCAATGGCTGACATTTGCTGGGTCATCCACACTGTGTAGTTTGTTGACAGACCGATGAGGCATGGATGTAATTATACACTCCCCAGCAGTGCCTGGTTTTTCTGGTAGTGTCCAGTAGCCAGCTTGGGGAGGTGGGAGTGATTGGGTAGGTCATTGTAAGCAGAATGGACAATAGGACTGGTCATTTGGAGGTGTTTATGGGAGTGACCATCGTCCAGTGACCACAATGCACCCTCATTATATCCATGGAATTAAAGGACATTCTTTTCAAGGCCTCGTGCACCCTTAATAGGTGCCCCAAAAAGCCCGGATGGGAATTCAATGAACTGGCTGAGCAGCTGAGGACACTGTTTACTAACTGTTTACATTGGAATCTGCATGATTAATAGCATCAGGTTAATGCATCTACTAATACACTGTCAGTGTAGTGAATAGGCTTCGATTTTGATAATGTTGTTCTATAAAATCTTTTTATAAAATATTTTCCTTATCCGTTATTTCTATCTTTCTCTTTTTCCTTTCTTTTCTTGTTTTTTTCTTCTTTTTTTTTCCAGTCAAAATAGTCATCCGAGATATCCTTGGTCGTGGGAATTTTGATGTTTTATCAACTTCTCTTGCGAAGTTCTTTCAAGTGTATTTAGATGCCGTTATAATATTCAAGGTCATAAAATACAGTGCTTTCCAGTCAAGATATGCTGGAATGCCTTCAGTGAACGGAAACTTATGAAAGGCTGCGTCAGGTGGAGAAAACTGTCATCCGTGAAGTAATGATACCTTTGAGTGAAACTTCAGAATTAATGTGTTTGGTTTACTGTGGAATATAAGTCAACAAGAGGAGAGGAGAGGAGAGGAGAGGAGAGGAGAGGAGAGGAGAGGAGAGGAGAGGAGAGGAGAGGAGAGGAGAGGAGAGGAGAGGAGAGGAGAGGAGAGGAGAGGAGAGGAGAGGAGAAATCTTTAAGGAGAATATTATATAAATATATCTCCATCTGAATTACAAGGCCATCTGACATTCGATCACATGTGGACACGTGATGTAAACAAAACTTCGCGAGGTTCACGTTTCATCACGAGACTTCGACAGAACTTGTTATCCCTAACTTTTCACTCTGCAAATATTTCGCTTGCAATTCTCTAAATGCAGTTTATTTTTGGTGCTTGTGAACAGGGTCTGTCACCTTCTAAGTCAGTCCAGGCATGCTCTGCCAGGGTAGTAAATGGGAGGTTAACCCATAAACACTAAAATTTTAAGTTCGGCTTTTTACAACTGATCCCTTTGCTAGTTATTGCTGTGACGTACGGTAGTCATCACAATGAATTTTTTTCATTGAATTGTGTCTTAAAACCACTTGGAAGCCACACTAAGTCATCACATTTACCCCATGCATGGGATTTTTATTTGCATCAGCCGAGACGTCATGTACATGGCGAGAATATTCATGATAATGTAAACGATATAATAAACACTACAACGTCCACCATACTTAATTTTCTCATAAAATGACCCTGAGTAATTACAACAATTAAACTCCGGATGACTTCTGTGATAAATACACAGCACGCGCCCATGAATAGCGGAAGCTCGTAAAAGTAGTCCTGCTGAAAGTAGTGCACAGAAAGAAGCGATTATTAGACCAGAGGTTGTTTCTTCACTGTCTTCCTCTTTCCTAATGCAAGAAAGACACTGGTCTCTCCTTTGCTCCCTTTTCAATGGGAATGTGCGAAAGTGACAGATATCTTATGAATGAATGTTTAAAAACTTGCGCTGTTACATTAGTTGCTGGTCCATGAAGTTTGTGCAATAGGATAACATGTATTTTTGCGTAAAACACGGTGAAGGACCAAAGAATGCATTTTATAATTGATACACAACAAACTTTAAGTTATAATAGCGCATGCAACATATTGAGACTTATGTACAAGCCTAGCGAGGTTTGGGTCATAATTTGATCGGGACATGCTTGGTGTTCAACCCAACCATTGGGAGGTTTTATTATTTCACACACGAGTACTATCTTGTTTACATATATAGGTAGTGTTATGACTGTAGTGAAAATATGATATGCAATATATTTATGCATGTATAATATGTACACTATGCAGTCCAATACATACAAAGCTGACTTTCAACTAGTATTATGCATACACTAAAATATCATGTGTCATGTTTATGAAAACAGACCTGTGCTGGTGTCAAGACCCTGCCAAGAGAATGCATTGTCTTACGTGAATGTTTATAGGGGTGTGTTATTGTCCTTTATACCCTAAACACTCACTGAGCCTGACTGAGTCCTACTTTGGGGTCACATACATATTCTGATTTAATATGCTCGCTTCCTCTTGACTTGTTGTCTTTGCATAATCTGGGTCACTGTGTCATTTATCCAATGGCATTTCTACTACAGGTTGCCCACAAAAACAAAACAAAATCCTTTGGAGAGAGTGAAATTCAAAACGTTTAACTCAGAAGTGCTAAAAAAATGAAAGTGCGGCTGAGGTAAATGTGCGAGTGAGGTATGGGTGCAATGGAGATGCAATGGAGATACAAATGAGGTGGCAGTGAGAGGCGCAAATGCAATTTAGTTGCATCGTGTAAGGGTAAATCAGTACTAGTGCAAGTTAATATGCAAATGGGAGTGGTGGTGGAATAGGGCTTTACGTTATGTATTTCTGCACCTGATGGGCTAATTAGGACAGGCAGGGACCATGGCAATGAGATGAAGGATGAAACAGCCATCCAACATAGGCTCAACCGGGAACTGAACCCGGGACCCAGTGGTTGGAAGCCCAGCGCGCTACCACTGAGCTAGGCCCCTACCCTATATGCAAATGTCAGAGAGGTTCTAGTGTGAATGAGGTTGTGTGCTCTGTCATTTTGGACACTGAGCTTAAACATGCAAAAATTAAAGAAAGTCCACCGTCAGTGTTATATTTACCATGAAAGAAGTGATTTACAAATTTCTGACCTTATTTCTGTCACCTAGTCATTGCACAATGACACAATGACCTTTACACTAATTGTGTCAAAAGCCTTCCAGTGTTGTGTGTTACGCTTGATTACAACCAAATCAATGAAGTCATTAATTCTGGTTGTATGCTTCGATCTGTAGTTACTACAATCCGTGCACGTTCACAATCATTGATCAGGTCCTAAGCGATTACCCATGTTTTGCCCATTTACATGTAAAGTCTCTGCTTAGACATGGCCAATTGACCATGGGTTGTAACAAGGTTCAGTTGAAGTTTTGTATTATTTCAATTTTTTTGGCAAGAGTTTTTATGTCAGAAGGTAACAATCATTATTTACCTGTAGATACATACCTTTGGTTGATTTTATTTCTGGGTAATAAGATTTAAATTCCATTATAACAAGTATGACTGTTAATTGCAAATAAAAAAGCACATTAAGATGCATAACTCTAGTAAGTATCCCTCAAGACAGGACATATTCTGTGACATTGAATGGCTAGCACCCAATGACAATTAATCACCAATACTTTGCATCATTCCAAGATCAATTTAAGATCACATATATCTCCAAGACAGAAAGAATCATGTAGCCAGGGTTACTATGATGCTGGCCCAGTACTTCACCAATTCACTGGACTGCACACAATGTGCACTGCACATAATGTCATATATCATATGCATATATTGCCAGACACACAAACAATGGATGACAATACAGAGCACAATGTCATTGTCAATGGTAAAACACAACTCCAGTGGTACCAACATGCTGCATGTCTGGGTAGGGGCAACACAGACAGGTGACCCCAGTTGTCTCCATGTAATTTCTGTGAATGCCGTGAATACAATGCTATTGTTATGGACTTCAAAGGAATTGGGAAATAGGGGCTGCTTTTGAGTTATTATTATTATTCATAACTGGTTTGGAGTGATTTTCGAGTATTTGTACATAAGTAATTGATTATGTGACATGAGCTTGTAGGGTTAACTAGTTATTCCAAGGTTTAATACCTTACACAACAGTACAATACTACGGATTGTCAATTGTGTACATGGTATCATACAGTGTACATGGTATCATACAGTATAAACATGCTAGTTCACAGATATGGAGTACCAGTCAAAGTACCATTTGGTCTTTACACCTCCAGGCATAGTATATTGGTTCATGATCAAAGAGAGATCCAAGAGAGGCTAGGGTCAAAGGTCACGGAATCATTATATGTAACCATGAGGCCATGTTGTTTTGGTATTTGTTGTGAAATTTGTTGTGAAATTGGCTGTTACACTCACACGATTTACGAATACGAAATAATACACTGTACTCAAGAACCTAAGCATAGTTGAGAAAGTTAGTCAAATTTCAAATTCCATTATAATACAGAAATATATCCTTCCTGATGTTAGAACATAAAATGCATTGGAAAATGTGGTTGTATACAGTTAGTTTCATTAAAAACGACCTATCAAATTAAAACTAGACAAAGCTGTCATAGCTGGCTACTCAAAACCAGATCTAAAAGTACATATTTTATGATATATTAGATTAATTTCTTGCATTTACCAAGGTTTATATTTATCTGGTGATTGGTGTAAGCTGAATTTTAGCTAAAGAAGTGGACAGAAGCAGCTGGCTTTAGCATGTTAAGACCACAGCCAGGTACAGGTCGCTACAGATAGCTAGAGTCTACGGTATTATATGAAACTAACTGTAATATGCCAATTGATTTGATCGAATTGTATGTAAACTTTCTAATTGTACTAATTATATATATTGACGACCAATGGTTAATCTAAAGTGACTAAAATAGCTGATATAAACAATATACATTGTAATATAAAAAGCTTGTGATAAGGAGGACTTCCTCGCACAGCTCTTGTGCTCTTAATCTGAATAATACCATGAATTACAGTGAAACTTCCGAGTGCTGTGAAGAAGTCCATATATATACAATACCATTGAATGGAAGACATTATGCGTCTTAGCTAACCATTTATCATTTTGAATGCTCTATAATGTTAGCCACTGTCTCTGTCACATCGATACAATCAGTGGAAGATCTCAGTAGTGGGTATGTCGGGTGACTGATGACTCTGACATTGGGGTCCTCGGATGACCTTGACAATCTGTGGCTGTGGACACTTATAGGTAGTGCACCTTTATCCCATAATGGTCAGTGCATTTTGCATGATAATACAGCAAATCCATTCATATGCCATTGAGCAAGATATATTGCACGTTAAACCTTGCAACATGGAGTAAGAGCATATCACCTTGCGCCATTTGCTGGTTCTATTTGGTTCCACTTTGGTTGCCTTGGTGAGGGCAAATGATTGCCTGGTGAACTCGTTTGAAGTATGGGAGAATTGACTCCCCAATTCCTGTGCAAGCTTGGGTGCATATCCCATTAAAAAAGACTTTCATTCAATTATTGCAGTTTTGAGTTAAGGAAATTGTGTATCTAGTCTGATTTATGGCTTGACATTGTTTGTTAATTGACAGCATTCAAGTGAAATATTTATAAACGGTTATTCGTGGGCCCCCTCTTGTAGAGCTCAAGAGCTGTGTAAGTAAGTCTTTCTTATCACAAACTTTAAAAATTACAATGTATATTGTTTATATCAGCTATTTTAGTCACTTTAGATTAACCATTGGTCGTCAACAGGGCGTAGTCATAACTCAAAACTATAGAAGCAGTCATGTGCAAAGCAGAATGCATATGTTTATGCGTGTTGGGTACGGGGTACATTGCAATGTTTATGTATGACCTCCGTTCTGCTTGCACGGGGTCAGGTGCTGCTCCACCAAGGTCATCCAGGTCACGCAGCCTGAGTCCTATGTTTCCATGGTTATTGTACTAGTATGTATTATGTTTTTCTTTGCTGTGCTATATTTGTACTGCACCGTGCACGCTAGTCTTGTAAGTGGTATTTTGTGGTGACTTTGTTGAATAACATGAGCTCCCATGCACATAATACATTGCTGTAGGTCTTTGTTGTTTTCTTTTGTATATTTCCTCAATTTTTAGCTGCAGAGATTTTGGTGGTTTTTTTCTGGGAGCTTCTTGCAAGTTCTTGGCATATGTAATGGGAAAACATGAGTATATTTTTGTTGATGAATTATTGAATCATTAGATATTTTACGACTGGTCATGTCTGGAACTTAGCCAGGTGAATGACATGCTTTGGTTGTTTTGACTTCTGGAAGATTGCCATGTGTGACTGAGGAGTGTCTGGGACCGGACTAAGCTCTTCTCTTACACGAAATACATTCAGAGAAATAAACATTAGAGACTAATGCTCTCTCAGGTGTCTGGGTGGCTTCAAAAGTACTTTCTAGATGCAACATTACGATCACGCAGAAATTAAGCACTTGTTGCAACATTTGTTATGTCTGTCTCCATGGCGACGTGCCCTTGGAGATGCTTGTCAGATTATTAAGATTACATGGTTGTCTTGGCAACCGACCTGACTGGTTGGCTGCCAGAAGATGCAGGATTATCGGGTCCTGAGTTAATTAAGATCAAGGAAACTGGGGAAGGCTGAATGAAGCCTTGGGGTGACTAAGAGGCTTCCCTGAAGTTGGAAAAGTCCCGAGATTCATAATGGCTGCTGTCACTGTGCTCTTCTGGACCTCTCAGTACAAACTGGGCTTTCTCAGTAGTACTATTAGTATTTGAAGTGATTTTAGGTGACTGATGTCACTATTCTGATGAAGTATTTAGCCTGAATTGAGATATGATTATTAGTAAAAAGTTATATTAATAGTGTAAACGAGATTCGCATTTTCATGAAAATATTATACCATGCATTCATGGTTTTCTGCATGGTAGTACTTGTCAGTTACCAATATATGCATGGATTGAACAGCTAGTATTCTTAAATAGACTGCCTTACAATAACTGGATAACCAGCACATCATGACATGCATCAGGTTGTTGTTGGTCTTGCCATTCAGAAATGCATGTATTTACTTTTGCACATATATTGGCTTCAAATGGCGATTAGAATTGAAAAACACTTGTGTTACTTTGGGGATGGTAGTGCACTAGTGGTATAATGTTGCATTGGTCACATTCAGCAGCTGCTAACCGTCGTGCATATCAGAGAGAACAGATTGCTGATTTGAAAGTCAGATGAATTTGCTTCTGAGTTACAGAAGGTGTCATCAACTGTTTTTAATATGAATAATTCAGTGCCTGGAGGGATGCTATATGTTCCTTGCGTCCAGGTGATGCTAATAATTGAGTCATGTGTTCTGTGGTACTCTGTACACTGGCCTTACCACAGCCTTAACATATATTTATACAGCTGTATATAGATTGTGTAAGGATTTTTTTTTTCCAGAGGAAATGTTTAATTTAGGAAATTGTGGGCGGTTGAAAGGAGGACCAGGGCAGATGTGGAGCCATTGGTCTTGGGACTTAAGAAACTAAGATGTTCGTCCAATGCCTGACATCTTATGTTTACCCTGACCTTAAGAGGATCTAGGTGGCCAGGGAAGATCCAAAAGGGGTGGAAATGCACAACCCTGGGATCAAGAGGGCTCTGTAGGGGCTCATGTGGGGTTGTGGGGTCTGTGTGCCCTTATACCCTAATGAAGTGCTAGCCACAAAAACCCCAAGGACTCACGAACTCACGACACAACACCCTCCAAGATCACCCTGAAGCCAGACCCGACAGGGTAAAAACAACAAAGTTTAACCCCTCCAAGCCATGTTTTGATGTTGAATGTGTTACGGAAGCCATCCATTTTGGTGATATCACCGAGGTGCCAAAGCAATTAGCAAAAATAAACAAAGAGTGTAAATCCTCTAAATGTTACAAAGGGCTTCTTGTATCTTACAGATGTGCCCATGTGACTTAGCTGGCATACTGGCATTAGAGGGAAAGATCTGCATGTTTGGAGACAGATATAATACGATTTGCCAGACAATTAAACTTTTTGTTTTAATGGATTCAGTCTTGTCGACAACTTTATGTATTCCTACAATGTGGAATACGTAGATGCCATGGACTTCTGAAGTGGAGATAAATTGTGATATTGATTAAGATATATCTGTTCAGTAATGTGGGTATTCATGCATGTTGTCCTACAGGCTGCAATGGGTATTAAGAAGTTACAGTCGAATTATAGAAGACATTTTGCCAGTCTTACTCGTTTACCTTAATCATAGAGAAACCATGATGGTCACTCTATGCCTTAATGATTAATTTCCCTCACTGATATTTCTCTAGCTCTCTCACTGATCATGTTCCATTATTCATCTTTGTTGGGTAACCCTATCCGTGCCTTAGACTTCTAACAATACACAGAGTTAGCTCAGGAGGACCCTCTGCTGACCTGACCACCACAGCCGGTTACCTTTAATATCTAAAACCAATAAAATGTGATATTTGATCCTGGAATTCATATTGCCCTGTGTCTCTTTGACAGGCGATGCATCAAAAGTTAAAGAATCAGCTGTTCCGCTAAAGTTTGTCATTTGGGGAGATAATACCTCTGTCACAATATACCCTTCCTCATGTTTCCCATATTTAATTGTAGCAGGTAACTGTCTGAATAGCAATTGATAAACTGCACATGTTTATGTGGGTGGTTGAACTTTAGCAATGATCAGCATTCATTATTTAGTGCAACTGTTCTAGGTTGCATTAACTTAATTAAACTGATAACAGTCGTTTACAGCCAATTCCATAGACTTGGATACTAAACTTCAACTTAACTCCAGAGCAGAGAGAGCTGCTCTATATGACATCATGTGAATCCAGGATTTTCATTGGCTGAGCGACTGCCTTAACATGCCTAACCAATGGAAGTCCTGGATTCACAAGACGTCATCTGGAGCTTAGTTTCCATGTCTATGACATCAGTTTCCAAGTCTATGAAATTGGTTGTAAATCATGTACAAACAAGGAGTTAGATCAATTACCTTAAGTCTTAAATTCAGGAGCATTGTTGTTATCTCGGTTTTCCTGATAAGGAAATTTGGGTTTATGATCCACTTAAAATGATTTACTAGTTAAGATAATGCGTGTATAATTTGCTGTGTTTGTTGAAGATAAAAACTGAAAGGAATTTCAGGTTTTGGAACTCTATAAATCATGGTTAAAAGTATAGGATAGCCTCCATATTTAGACGACTGTTACTCCTGAATCTCAATATGGGTACATGTTCCATGTAGGTAAAATGCATTGTAGGGGCGAGGGCCTAGATCAATGGTAGCGCCTAGATCAATGGTAGGGCACTGGGCTTCCGACCACTGGGTCCCAGGTTCACTTCCTGGTCGAGCCTCAGTTGGATGGTTACTTCATCCATCCTCACATGAGGTGCAGAAATACAGGCTGTGAAGCCCTAGTCCACCCACCAGGTAAAATACATTGATAACAAAAAAGTTTGATCTAAATACCAGTGAGCTTAATCGCGAGGTGATCTTTAAGTTGGACCAACTGCATGTGGTGTTCAACATAATGCTAATTTCTGGATCTAAGGGATGTTGACTTTCATTCAGCTAAGGTGGAATACGTAGATGCCATGGACTAAATGGACTTGTGAAGTAGAGATAAATGGTGATACTATTGAAGATATATCTGCTCACTAATGTGGGTATTCATGCATGTTTTTGTGGCTGGCACTTCATTAGGGTATAACAGCTATAGGATACAACAAACCATTCTGTGTATTGTTGAAAGTCTCATATAGGAGATAAAAAAAGACTGTCTTGATCGGATCAAGCTGAGGGTACTTTTGTGCTGGTTGAATGTGCCCAGATGACTTTGTAAGGCTGCAGTTGTGTTTTGTCCTACCCTTGGTGAAATTAGAACCATCAAGTTAATATTCATTATATTACCAATATCAGAGGCAGATTTAATGATGAAATAATTAGGCTGACAAACCCCATGTCATTTTGATGGGTAGCTTTAGAAACTGTTGGCATTCATAGATGAGCTCTCAAATGCCTTTAGGCGAAGAATCGAACCTGGAACCTCATCTAGACTCGAATAATGCTGAAAACCCCAGGTTCCTTGCGTCTATAAGCAGGAAATTGGTATTAATGACTTAATTGGCCATTCAACGTTATCAGCATTGAAGGCCTGTTAATGGTTGGTTCGCTTCTGTTGTCATGGCAACTCACTTTGTTGTGGGTAAATTCACCTTGGTTGTTGCCATGTTCTTAGCTGCTACAAGGATACAAATATTCTGGCCAGCTGTATGAGTCATCCAATGTATGTTGAAGACATTGAACTTTTTTCTCCAAATAAACTAAGTGAAATGATTGACATGTCATCATTATATGATCGTGAGAACTCACGTGTTCATGGATGGCAGCTTCTAAACAAATGCCCAATGACGCAAAAAATAAAGAGTTCCGTTTCATGAAGAGTAAACAGGAAACTATCAATTAGGGAATGAAAACACATCTCAGCGTTTCCTACCAATGCTAATTCTCTGATGCTAATTATGCAAATGAAGGTCTCATTTCTTGGTACCAGGCAAAATGCTGAACTGGATTGAATATTGAAAAATAATTAGTGGAAGAAATATTCTATACACTGTCAGGAGGCATGATACAATATTGTCCACAACTTGTCATTCATCAGACATCAGAAAAAAGAAAAGATGAAAAAAACTGACCGTTGCCCAAATGGACCAGGAAAGCCTAATGTACTTAATGGACTCTTACCTTATAATTTGCAACAAATAAATGCTTTACAGCCAATTTCATAGACTTTGAAACTAATCTCATAGCTTGAAGCTAAACTCCATAGGACGTCATGTAAATCCAGGATGTACTTAATGGACTCTTACCTTATAATTTGCAACAAATAAATGCTTTACAGCCAATTTCATAGACTTTGAAACTAATCTCATAGCTTGAAGCTAAACTCCATAGGACGTCATGTAAATCCAGGATGTACTTAATGGACTCTTACCTTATAATTTGCAACAAATAAATGCTTTACAGCCAATTTCATAGACTTTGAAACTAATCTCATAGCTTGAAGCTAAACTCCGGAGGACGTCATGTAAATCCAGGACTCCCATTGGTTTAGGTAGTTCCTCAGCAAATGAGAGTCCTGGACTTGCATGACTTCATCTGGAGTTTAGTTTCCAAGTCGATGAGATTGGCTGTAAATGATCATCGATGGTCATCTTTGAAATTATAAAAGTTCAAGTCAACTAGCAAGATTCCAACATTCCATTTGTCAGTTTTGTGAGTGAACTTAGTCATATTTCACTCTGCACAGCTGTACAATGTACATCAGTCCATTGTATGACAACTTCATCGTGTAGTAACTAACTTGACGTAGTAATTGATGTTTAAATTGCTTGGGTTGTCTCCAGTGATGTTTTGACGTTGAAATTCTACATTGTGACCAGTATAGTTTATTGGAGATTTCAATGTCTTCTCTTTTTCTCTTGCAGAGGTGGCAGCGCAGATTCTGTGTCCTTTACGATGACGGAGAACTCACCTGGTCTGTCGATGAAAATGTAAGTTCCTTTTGATTTGATTTCTGTGCTTGTAAAAAGATGAAAAAGTTGAGCAAATATTGTTCAATAAGGAGCTCCTTGGTGCTTCTGGAGTTTGTTCACTCGAGGAACTTCTCAGATAGTTTTTTTGAGTACACTCCAGCATAGTTTTGGTTTCACTGGGTGAGAGTACATCAAGATGAGTTGCTTTTTGAGTGTGTCTTTACTTAGCAGCATTTTCTCCTTTCTTGGTTTCTCATTGCACTTCTTTTCATGTGTAAAGAAGATTGATAAAGAGTTTTTAAAGATCTTATTCCAACCTTTTTTCACTGCTTGCTTAAACCTACAGAATAGCAGCCATGTTTTATCTATCTGTCAGTATTTGAGACAAGGTTCTACGTGAGCCACATGCTTGATATTGTCTGATATGTCAATATTTATGACCTTGAAGGAACGGTCAAGGTCAAACTGGGGATCTTTTAGCCTGTCACGTGTTCCTTGGCAACATTTAGGTGTCATGTACCTCCCGGAGTGGAGAATAACTCGCTGTTTTCCAATACTTCTAAATTCTGATCAGAAACTTTAAGCTGGAAAAGTCTAAGTTGTCATTAAAAAATAAAATGAAAAGATTTATCTTAGAAGAAAATCTTGGCAGTTATGTCAACAAGTATGTTAGCAATGAAAAGACCACATGAGAAGACTTCTAGAAAATAAGTAAGCAAATAAAAAAAGACATTCAGGATCTGAAGAATGTTTGATTCACGCAACAGTTATGCATAATGATGTTTTTGCTCTACTACAGGTTCCTGGACTGTTTTCAGACTGTTTTCAGACCTTATATACAATGATTTAAAATGCTTTGGGTATTAAATGTGCAGACATTCAAATTGAATGTGACTCCTATTGTTAACTTGGTCCATTAAGTTTGATCTTTCAGGTCTGGTTGAAGGTAATCGTTTTGGCAAAGTTCCATCATTGTAATGACCCACATTGTGTTGTTAAGTCTTTCTCATAGGTATTTTAACTGGTATTAATCAGTCTGGAGCCAGTTGTTCATGAGATCTAGGTCCCTAGCTACTACATGTGGATGGTCTCCTCTATTGTTATCACATGCGATGTACATTCTGCATGGACTACATTTAGCTAGTCAGCATCACATTGAATCCTAGTGTTACATGTGCCCACTAAGTACTCGTGTTACTTGTCACTGGTGCACATTTAGTATATTCTACTACATTGTATAAGTTTGACCTTCTTATGAGGAAACAGTATTTCATGTACAATGAGTACGTTTCATTCATTCAGTTGTTATCCTAGATGAAATAGCGTAGATTTTAGCCAAGCAGGACATATATGATATATATCTTAATATATTAAAATATATTAAAAGAAAAGTATATATGCATATTGTAAGACACAACAGCTTGAAATGTTCTGTACCTTTGATCTCAATACACAATCTGTGAATCACACTTCATAGGAGGTCATATAATATTATCATAACACTTTTCTCTCATGATACTTTTTGTGCCCAAGAGGAGACTCTGTGGTCAACCTTTGCCCAACACAAAGTGACCAGTGGCCAGATTTGAGGTGACCTGATGGTCAGGAGTGAGTGGACAACAGGTGGCTGAGTGATGACCGCTGTTAAGTTGTCACTCAGATCAAGAAACCTATTGCCCTGGACAATAGGTTCCAATGACAGTGGTCAGATGTCCACAAAATCTTTTTTTGGTGCGAGAAGAACATTTGACATTGATGGACAGTATGATTTCTCGTAATAGGCCACTATCTGGAAAAGAGTTGAAATTGTAAATGCTAGTTTTTGGAGAAAGTGGTTATTTAGGGTGTACTTGTTTGCCAATGTGAAATTTTTATGTATAAATATTTGGTTGACAGTGTAATGATTATTGGAAGGTATTTATTTACCAGAAGGACCCTTAAAAACTGCCTTCATACTAAGCATGCTAAGAAATTCTTAGGGGTAAACACGGGTAAATGTGAATCTTGGTTGATAGTCTGTTATCAACAGAGTCTCACTGAGTCTCAACGCCTTCAAAATTACCTCTTGGCAGGCCAATCTAGAGTCTTTCTCACCTCCCTAGGTAGTATTTAGCCTTGGACACGGGATAAACCAAAGTTAAGGGTTACTTTGCTGACAAATCAGAAAAAAGCTAAAATTACTGAGTAAGTAGTTTGTCTTTCTAACTTATGGGTACATTTGGAGAATTTGTGAGAATTGTTATAGCATTGAAATCGCTTGGCATTGTCAGTGATCTAGGAAGTTTCAATAGGGGTGATGGATCAGTATATATTTATAAATTATATATAATATACTTTGGTATATTGGCCACTTCACTACAACTGCTGTGACACAGCTTCTGTTCAGTACTGTCGCACTGTGTATACTATACATTGTTGTGTGTTTTGGCTGACTGCGGTCCTTTAAAAGGTTATAAGTACCATGGATATGACTCCGTTTATCAGAGTGGTTGCCATGGAGTCACGTTTTGTCCCGAGTTTCATAGTTTGAGTTACAAACAAACAAAATTCTCTCTCAGTTTGTGTGCACTTTAGATTGACTCGAAAATCCCAATGTCAACCTAGTCTATTTATATTAGAGATATTTTTTCTTCAGAAGTTAGTTACTGACCACACCTGGACAGTGGTTTGAGATGAAAAGTTGCCTTCTGAAGCTTATGATGGTCAGTTGTTAGCAAATATAAGCGTAGATAATGAAATATGTAAAAATTCATTTGATAAAATAATTTAAAATTTTCGTTCGACAAAACTTTCACTTACAAATAAGTCATGTTGACTATTAGGTTATTCAAGGTTTCATCCTAGGATTCTCTCTTCTTCTTTTTTTTTACAGTGGATTTTGTTAAAGTTAATGACACCTTTGGTTAGCCTATTAGTTTAATATTTATTATATTTCAATTTTATTAATATTTCGGCAGAGTTAAAATCAGTTAATGGTCTGTATTCAAGGCCTGGTAGTGATCATTATGTCCCTACTGGTTGCCATTAAGTTTATTATGTCAGTGCCTCAATTTATCATTGTTACACGACTTTCAATTTCACCATGCTAATCCTCAATTAGTTTTTGTAACAATGTCATGTGAAATTTAACCAATAGCCTTTGTTTTAGGTTGGATACATGTTTGGTTAATTATGTTGCTGTGGGACAACCAAGCCATAAGAAATAAACAGCTGTACAATGATTTTGTTCAAATATATCACAAAATGTGTCCTTATGTATTAACATGTAAAATTTGTAAATCAATATTACAGAATAATTCACAATAAAATGGCCCCCAAAGTCGTTTGATCCCTAAAGTCGTTTGGCCCTCTTCTGGGCAGCTTCAATCAAAATCATCATTAGCTAGACATTCTTTTGACCTATTGCCTCCTTGCTTTTTTGACACCCAACAAATGCACTTAAATTCATGCTAAAATATCCCACATTTTGGTACGATTTTCAAGATATATGTGGCAAGACCACAGTCATGATGAAATGTGTGTCCTACCTAAAAAAGAGAGATAAATTTTTTAAAAAATGAAGAAAAAAGTTGAAGTGTTTGTTACAGATAACAATGCAAGTTTGAAATACATTCTACGCATAGAACGTAAACTAATACAGTGAATATGGCAATAAAATATCTCCCCGAAGGTTGTTAGCCGCTGAAGAGTCTTATTTAGGGGATAAGAGTTTCAAAAGCATGGAGTCATGACCAACCATGCCCACTCTGCAGTTATTCACGATTCAAGAGACTAAGAAAAAAAGTAATGTGATCTAAGCCAGTATATCATGAAGCAGTAGCATGGTTGTGGTCTTTCTGACACTCAGAGCCACAAATCACTTCAAGAAATGTATTTTTTCAAGTTTAGTAGTAATGTTTCAAAGCGTTTGAAGACTGGTGTCAAATCCAAATGCATTGAGCTTTGTTCAAGTTGTTTGGCATTTTTGGCGGAATGCTTTGAAATAGGGTTATTAATTACTTAGGTTGCTCAATCTATACATGCCAAACTTCTTCTTTTTTTTTCAAAGACAAAAATGCACAAAAAGGAAAAAAGAACATTATCATCATAGGCCTCAGGACTTATTCAGTGTGCATAGGGAAATTATTTATCATAACCGTTTCTGCATTTCTCTTGCTGGAGGGTAATTTTTGAATTCTTAAAGATTTATGTCCTATATTTCATGGTGGTCTTGTATTTCTTAGATGTAGGAAATTATTCTTGTCATTTTTTTTTGTAGATTTGTTTTTGCTGATGTTTCGAGGGTCGCTCCCACATGGCCTTCTGAAATTTGCCTCATGTCAAAAATGATATTTTTATGATAAGTCAAAAACACAAGGAAAACTGCTTAAAACAGTGTGCTTTTCTTTATCGAAGTACGGAAAACAAATGTAGTGAGTTATTGATACCGAGCTTATGGACAATGCTTTATGCATATCTTTCTAAATTCTAGTGGATGCCATACATAAAATAACCATCTGGAACATTTACATTCGAAATATTTCATTCTAGGTCAAAAGTCACAAAGTGATTTTGAAGCACAGACTTCGGTGAAAATAGATGTGTATCTTTTTTTTAATAGAAACAAACGGAGACTTGTAATATTCACGTTGGTCTTAAGTTTTTCTCTCTAATCTCTCTGATGTACAATCATTGCAACTTGTTACGAAATAAGGCTTCATGGCAAGTTCATGCAAGCTATGTCTGAAGGGAAAGTAATACTGACTATTTCCGTTCCACGTGTGGCTAATCAGTGAATGTTTTCTTGAAATTTCGATGTTCCAATGCTACTGGGTCTGAAGCTCAGTCAGTTTATATAACCAGCTCTCAGACGTAATGATGAGATGATAAGGCTTAGAGTCCACACCATGTTACACATTTACCCCATGGGTGGGGTGGGGTCATTTACTTGCCTCAGCATAGACACCGAGTACAAGCTTTATCATGTCAATCACTGTAGTTTTTACCCTAATCATTCAATTTATCAATTTAAGTGTCATCACAACTGCACCTAATCGAGCTAATATTTTTCAATCACTTGACATTTGCACAATGATATGAACATGTCATATGAACACGTTATGACATCATTGGACATGCAGAGGGGACTGGGGACATCACAGAGGTGTAAAACAAGCAGGAAGGAAACCTCTAGGCGTGCCAGATGGACAGGTTATTACACAAGTCTGCACCTTAATTGTTCCCAGTGGTCAATTTCATCTGTATTGTCCTTTTTTGTGGTGCACACGTGTGTGTGATAAAAGGCAGAAAAAAACTCTATTGATGAGTGGCCTAATAGCCATAATAACTGACACAGATGTGGTCCACCATTAGCCTCATGGTAACGCTTGATGAGCCTAGGTGATTTTAATACACTCTGCACGTGAATTCTTCATACAACAAAGTGGTTATTTTTTGTGTTTTTATTTTTTTTGCAATGAAAATGTCACAAGGATTTTGTCCGTAGGGCACTGATATTGTGTGTATAGTTAATTTTTGTTGAGTTTGTTAACAATTGTAAATATTGGGGAATTTGTTTGGTTTGACTCGATTTGTTTGTTCATATTTTTTTTTTGTGATAAAATAGTGACACCAAAAATGATTGGGACATTGCAGAATTGGACGCAAATTCAGACTACAGTAGAACTGTAATAGTTGTAAGTGATTTGTATGAAAAATATTTGTAAAAAGCCAAACGTTCCTGGAACATTTCTTTTGTGTGACCACGTCGGTAATTGGACAAGACTGCACCACTCGTCTGATCATCATCAATGAGAAAAAAATTTCCAATTAGGTAACAGTTCCTGGTCGTTAAAAAGAGCACAGGTTAATTCCTATAGCCGTGCATCATGTAATAGGATAATGTGACCATTATTTAGGTCTGGATCCTCCGATCTAGTAATTATTACATAATTGGTTATTTTATATATAGACATGACACGGTGTTACATAATGATCAACAGGGAACAGTTGGTAATTATGCAAAGATCGGGAAAGACACATGAAATACACTCTGTGTGTACAAACAAGTCCACTGCCCGCACCAGCTATATTCCCTTTTTAATTACTGGGCTAGCAGCGCGAAGATTCAAACATTTGATTCAACTACTGCAGTCACAATGTCACTTCGTTTAAAAGTTGAACCTGAACTTGTGTAATTACACTTTTGAAAATAAACACATTCACCAGACCGTTCGATCATTAATTTCGCCATGTTAGGCTCATCTGCAGTATAGTTTGGTCCATCAACAAAACATGAAGAAAACTATTTAAAAGGAAAATTATTAGGCTTATTTTTTCTTAACAAAAATGATTGACGAGGTCTGAAACTTCCATTATAACTGCTCATTCTCCTTGCAACCAGTCTTGAGACTTTCAACTGAGAAATTAGTCTCCTCTCTCTACCTGGTGGTCGCCCGGGTAATTAATTTTCTCCACAAAGAGGAACAGTTGGGATACCCAGCTACAGACAAGTGCAGATTACAGAATGTTATTTGCTTGTCAAAATTCTGTCAAACTTGTATGAAGCTGTTGAAATTGCTAATCAAAAACAGGCAATTGAAAACTGCTAACCTGTAGGGGTGTGTAGTCATTTGTCTCTTATAGAACGAAAAAGCTAAATACTTTGTTTAGTTTGGTGAAACCTTATCGCATTTGAATACGCATGTACTTAGATATATCAGTTGACTCGCCCAATATGAACAATATTTTCAGATAGTAAGATTATATGTTCATAAAAATGCAGTATGTAGACAGGATTGGGTGTATAAAGAACTATAAACTTTTTTTTTTTGTATGAGAGAAAATTCAATCTGAAAATTAGTAGAAAGGATTTTCTCTATACATC
Organism: Alitta virens; assembly: GCA_932294295.1. Lineage (NCBI taxonomy): Eukaryota > Metazoa > Annelida > Polychaeta > Phyllodocida > Nereididae > Alitta > Alitta virens. The sequence goes on from OW028575.1 coordinate 42,175,319, forward strand.
CACCAGGTGGCTATGACAGAATATGCAATTCTATTGGCTGAAAAAGTTCCCGCCCTTGGCTGAAGCAAAGTGCATCCTGGCAGAAGTATTTTTAGTGCATTTTAATGTTTATTTGACATTTTTGTTATTTTTCTGAGAAAGTTATATTTATTGAATAAGTCGGTGATTATCTTCTATGTCTGAAAAGCAAATGAGTAATAAGAGGAGAGGAAGGACTTATGTCTTGCTGAACTCATGCTCAGTGAAAAGACTCTATTCTGTTTCCGGCAAAATACTACACGTACCCTGACAGAACCCTGTGGCTATATTGTAAATGTAAACCTGGGTTTATAGTCGGTTATTACTCAACAGTCTCAACCGAGTTCACGACTACACCCTGGTCAGGCCAATCTAGAGTCTTTCTCAACTCCCTGGGGAGTATTCAGCCTTGAGCACAGGTTGACGACTGGAGAGGGGTTATGGCTGAAGAGGATCGAACACCTAGTCTAACCACTAGTTTATCCAATATGAACGAAATTCTCAGACAGTAGATTATATGTTCATAGAAATAGAGAATTGTGTGTCTGTACTTCTTTAAGGAGAAAAGTCATCTGAAAAATTATAGAAACTCTGATCCCAATTCAAATGCAGGTTTTTCTTGCAGTTGACACGAGGCCAATTTTTTTTCATGTACTTGAAATTGCTGAAGCATTATGATTTATCCAACACACTCCAATTGCGTGATAGTTGGCAATGGCCGCCACAAAACAGGCTGTCCATGGGTGGCAAAATATACCTGTATGGCTGTACATGGGAGAAAAACTGCAAATTTCGAGTTAAGTGAGATCTTATCTGCTCCTCACAACACTATAGCTGTGTTATCACGATAATGAGATTCTTAACTGTGTTATTATGGAATTCTCACATGCTGTAAGCAGTTTTCTGAACCCTGATGGACTTGTAGACATGTATGGAAACATAGGTACAAGTTAGACCGAAACATTGCTGTCATTTGCAAGCTAGCCGATAGTTTGTCGGACTAGTTACACATAAGATGTGGCAAGTAATAGCGCCACATTGCAAATATCTTTCACATCTTCTAACACTGTGCCAGCCATCTAATAAGCGTATATTGCAGTTTATTACAAGTGGCGAATTTCAATGTCGTGGCGAATTTCAATGTCGTGGCGAATTTCAATGTCGCCGAGTGTACATCTTTATTTTGGTGTCGTCTTCCAACATGTCATATCATCATTACTTCTGCCTGGTGCAATGTTCTTGTTCTATTACTGCTGCATTTTGCATTGAAAATTGTGAGAGCACAAGGGTGATTCATTTTTAAATAGAATGAGTGGAAATGTTATTACTGTAGACTGGATTGTTATGTTGTCACAAAATGTAGGTTTATACGATGTATTTCAATAAACTACAATAACAAACTCATGCAACATAGCATTGTACGCTCTCCTAAACATTACTACATAGTATATTCAAATGTATGCCTAAAAATTTGATTTAATGATATAATTGACTGACTGTTGGCCTGGTGTGACAAGTTGCTAACTTTCTAACTCTTTCTAACAGACCTTTTGTGGTCAGAAGTTGCTAGAGGGCTTGGTACCTGTGTCTCCACAACTCACACTAAGTGGTACCCCCCAAATCCCATGCATGTTGACTTTAGTAATAAAGGCAATTACCAGAAAAATAGTAAGTTGAGGAAAAAGAGAACCATGTAGTACCACCCCACCCTGCCTGCTAAATTATAGATATGATTGCCATGGACCATTAAAAGGGGTATAATGCTACTTATGCCCTAATAGGGTGATGAAATAAACCTTTTGTTAGATGCAACACTCTAGACCACCAGAGAAGTAAAAAAAAAAAAAGTAAAAAAAAAAAAAAGATCATATTGCTGGCAAGAGATTGTAAATGAAAAATGGTGTAAAAAATGTGTCTTCCGAAAGTTATCTTAAAGTTTTTGGGATTGGTTTGATTTTACAGCCGAATGGAACAAGGTGTGTAGTCCAGTCCACTTTGCTTGCAACCTCATCATCCTTTGAATTCTTGGTCACCTGTTAATGTTCTTTTGTTTAAAGCAAATGTCAGGCAATCTTTAGTCTTTTATGACTACAAACAATGTAGCTTGATTTTTTGTGTGCTTAAATTAATTTACAGCCAATTTCATAGACTTGGAAACCAACTCATAAACTTGGGAGGGAAACTCCAGATGACGTCATGTGAATCCAGGACTCCCATTGGTTAAGGTTGTCCCTCGACCAATATGAGTCCTGGATTTACATGACGTCCTCTGGAGTTTAGCTTCCAAGTCAATGAGATTAGTTTCCAAGTCTATGAAATTGTCTGTAAATAGTCACTCAGGAAAGGTAAACTTTGATGTCACCAGACTATGTTTGAACTGGATTTAGCTGCACTTCGCTGCATTCGGTTGTAATGAGCTTGGATAATATAGTATGTGAGTATTTGGTTGTTCTCCAGTTGTCGAGATATTGAGAGATATTGAGACATTGGTTGTTTGGCAATGGTAGGTTCAATAATTAAATCAAGAGAAGTGAATGGCCGCTCAATGGTGTTATTGTGAAAAAAGAATTGCATTCAAGTCACAACTTGGCATCAACAGTTTTTGTCATAAACATACGACACATGAAGACATGTAAAACAGGTATTTGTGCAAGGGAAAAGTGAAAAACCAAGAGATATCACATTTCGGACTGTTGGCCGATGATTTTACATGAGTAAGTACTAGTCTAAGTGACATGTACTACCTTGTTGGCAAAAAAGCCCTGCCAAGTTTTCTCTCAGTATGTGCCACTATGTATCTCGAAAGAAGCTTTTTTTGGTCAAGATATATGAGAAATTTACATTATTTGGGGATTATATTTTTATTGATTGTAATGGATAAGAACCTGTTCTAAAGTATTCTTCCAGTTAATATTGGTGACATTGCATGACTGTTGCAGAATCGTCACTTCGTGGAATTCCAGATATCCAGTCCCCTTTCATATGTTAGTGCTATAGGACTAACCCACTATTTGATCCATTAGATCTGATTACATGCTGATGTGATGTCAGGAGCAGCACAAAGTTGCACATTGGATATCGATTAGCACTGAACTGGTTAATAGGTCAGTGTGATGTATTGATTTGAACTTTGTCTGTGGCACTTGTGCATTGAAATCACTAAATAGCATGACATGCCTGCAGTTTCTACATAGATAGATAGATAGATGGTAGATAGATAGATAGATAGATAGATAGATAGATAGATAGATAGATAGATAGATAGATAGATAGATAGAAAGATATTATATAGATAGATAGAAAGATATAAGATAGATAGTTAGATAGGTAGATAGAAAGATAGATAGGTAGATAGGATAGGTAGGTGGGTAGGTGGGTAGGTAGGTAGGTAGACATATAGATAGATATATAGTTAGATAGATAGATAGGTAGATAGGTAGAGAGGTAGCTAGGTAGATAGATAGCTGGTATCTGACTGACTGACTGACTGACTGACTCGGGAGGCCAGTCTTTTCACTGCACAGCCTGGAGGGTTCGTGTGTCCTGGATTGACCAAGTCATTAACATGCTCTGAAGTTTAATGACCACACTCTTCTCGTGTCCTACATTAAATTTACCTGTCCAGCAGCAGTATTGACCAGTTATCATAATGACCATGCTCACTGTAGCCTCTCTGCATGCTCTACTATATATGTGCATGTGTGCATTGTTAATTTCACTCAGTTTATGCACTGCCCTCAAATGGAAGTGGACCAGTTTTCATGTCAGAGGTCACGATTGTTAAAAGTTTAAATACTCATGATACTACAGTTAGTTTCATTAAAAACAGCCAGTCAATATTGCACCTAGACGAAGGTAGACAACTTCTGTTATACAATGCTACCTGCCACTAAATAAAACGGTCTGGCCTATTGCTGGCTACTGAAAGCTGGATCTAAAAGTACATGTAGCACCATTTGGTGCATAAGTTGAGAGTTATTACGCATATTTGTCTATTGTACATACATATGTGTGATATATTAGATCAATTTCTTACATTTACAAAGGTTTATGGTTTTTCAGTGGTGGTAGGTGCATGGAGTCTCTGGTGACTCCATGGTAGGTGTAAGCCGACTATAAGCTAGGAGTAGACAGAACAGGTCGCGACAGCTGTCTGAAGTCAACCATACTTTATGAATCTAACTGTACAGTATCTATGGTACCTGTGGAATTGCTGGTCGAGCACTGAGGTTATGCTGATAAGTGGACTAAAACTATGTGGCCCAGGCACAGTAATTTTTTTAAATGTTCTCAATTAATCAATTAATTTCAAGGTCGCCTTACAATCCAGTATGTGACACGCTCTATGTCACTGTGCATCATTCATGAGCCCCTGGCCAGTTCCTGCATATCTGAATGATTAATTTCTAAGTCTAGGATGTGTGTCCGATTTGAGAGGGAAATTTTCAAAGTACTTGTGGTTTTCATGAAGGATTTGGATCAAAATTAGTATTTCCATAAAAAATTGAAGGATGTTACAGTGTAAACCCCTATTTTAGATAGAACTATATGAAAATAGTTCGTGGTAGCTTTTTGGTTGACCATACGACCACATTTGCACACTAACATACCATGTACTGCTTTGTTTTGGGATCTGCCCCTAAGCATGTTTGTTGTGTTCAGCTAGTGCAGTTCTTATTACCCCCATTTCAAGGTTTTTTCTATCTTTTTTTTTATTTGAGGGTGGGGGTGAAGGGAGATAAAAGAAGTCGGGTAAGAATAAGGGGGTAATAAATAGAAGTCGGTCATGCAGAAATAATACCCGTCATGGTCGGTTTACTGTTGGCATAAGCCCTAGAGATGGCACTGGGCCCAAGGATAGCGTGGAGAAAGAAAAAAACATCATGCCACGGCCAACTCACTTGTTCATCTGATGTGGGATCCAGTCAAATTGCCTAAAAGTTAGTTTTTATCAAATAAAGCTAAAAAGAAACTTGGCAATATGGACGATTCTCTCATCTGAATTATATATATATAGAGGAAATACGTCACAGCAGTGCGGAGTTATTTAGAAGCAAAGACCTTAAGGTCCGTGTAATATTAATATCATGGCCAACAGTTTTTATTTAATCGTGCTATTTCAGTACATGGCATAAGAATTGCAAAATGTGGTTGTTTGTGTTGGTAGAACAGGTTTGCTGTGATCTGTATGTGATTATGCTCTTGGAAGAATATTTTTCTTCTAATTTATGCCTAAGGTGCAGGCAAGAGTCAGATCATGTGGAACAGTTCCTATTACCTAGTGATGATGATGTGAATAATTTAATTATAGGCATCTTATCTAGTTGCAAGTGTCAGTTGCTAATGACAATGACAATGTTTAACCATGGAGTCATAACCCTTTTATAACCCTACCCTAAACTTTCAGCATCAGCCAATGAACCCACAGATAAATGTTCTTCTTTGATGAATCAATGTGACTAGTGTTGCCACCTGGCAGTTTAAATTATTTTGTGACACGTATGTACACTAGAGGTCGCTGAGATGCCTTGATATACTGAGATGCCACCTGGCGCATTGCGCGCCGAAACAAAATTTTGTAACTTACTGTGTAACTTGAATGAAAAATGAAATGCCTGAAAATATAAATAAATTAATAAGTACCGGACAATCTATGTATGTTTACTACTGGCGTTGCCCTCACATGGCTGCATTTATCTCAATCTAGCTCTTTAAACTTGCGGGAAATATTCGTCTGCAATCAATCATGCAGGACCATAGACTGCTGGTCAGCTGGTTATTGGAATTATTTTGTTACAAAATCAATGTTTCTTGACCGCAAAATAGAATAGGTGAAGGCCCTTCAATTTAAGGAGTCAATTGCTCTTGACGGCCAGAATTTCCTGCATTCAACTAGTTAACTTTTGGTAACTTCACCATAGGCCTATCTAGCCTTCTCGTGGGCCCAGAAATGAACTGGTTAGGCCTACATAAAAGTTTCAAATATATTAATTGACATTTAAGCCTGTATATATTCGTTTATATCTAAACTAGGCCTATTTGTCATTCGTCTGATATTAAATATATATATATATATATATATATATATATATATATATATGATAGAAACTTAATTAATTAAGCCAACCATGTTAGTCAGCTTTTTTCAGTATGCCTAAATAAAAAGGACCAACTTCGTATTTCTCACTAACATTTTAGTCAAGAGCATGTCGCCTCAGTCACTATGGACTTCCCAAGGCTAACTTGTTAGACACTGTTTTAAGGACTTAGCCAAAATGGCTATGAGAGGACAGTCGTTCCAGACACTGTCAAAGGTTGTCTACATTTATTCAGAGTTTTCCTTTCCCAAACTAACAAGCGTAGGCAAATTCTATTTCCTCTGCGTTTGTGAACCATGATCTCAAGTGGATCAGCTTCAAAGTTTCTTGTGGGAAGATCCGAAGGTCTTACACAATTTTGTCAGAAGGAGTCAACCTATTTCTTGGGGTAATTTCAATTGGTGTGCCCGGTGGTGTTACCCTCGTGTTATCATTATGGATTTTTGACATGGGCATGTTTGATACAATTAGCTGAATAAACTTCAAGGATCACGTTGTTGACATGCTGTGATTTCATAATCAATGAGCTGGTCATAGGTGGCAGCACTGGAGTCCTGGCTCCCATCCACTGCATATCTTTAATTCACAAAGCAAGACCTAATCTCATTACATAGGTTACTTGGCCATGCCTTCCAAGGAACTAGATGAGCATTGGACATAGCACTGTCATATCACCTGTCTACATTATCTCTATAGACTCAAGTTTGGATTAAATGTATTAACAGGATAGCAATTCAGATGAAACATACATTGGATATGTTCTATGGATAATTCAGGATATATTTTAGCACATCTGTTCATTATATTGGCTTCTAGGATGTCATACACATGCCTTTTGTATGTATTTTGATATACGTGGGTTTATTATCGCTTGTCCATTTGTTATTGTATCTGATATAGTGACTATGACTGTTGTGTTGAAATCTACTGAACTGAAGTGATATTGATATTTCTGAGCTCATAAAAAGACGAAATATTAATCTATAGGTGAATTTTATCGACTGTCTTTTATTATAGGATCATAGGTGTGATGTGTACCTGGTCATAAACTTAACTATAATCCTAAGTGGATATGCAATCCCACAAATGTGAACTTGATGCTGTTTTCAAACATGGTGTCCAATGATAAAGATCTCAGACATTATATGTGTCAGAGATAATTAGGTAATAATTATACCAAATTCTGAACTGAATATTTGATAAAAACATCTGAGGACCGACCGGGACACAGTGAATTCTGAACACTCTTGCAAACATTTATGTTTGGTGAAATTTAAAAGACTATCGTAGAGGAAAAATGTAATGTTATTTATTTTGCAAGAATTACAAGAGTTATTAAGAAGGTTTCAAATCTTTATGGCATTTATAACAAAAGAAAAGAACACAGAAATTAAACATCAATACGAAGGCGTTTGTTGAAATAATAAGTTGGGCGATTAGTTGACTGTAGTTGGTAGTAACCTGATACAACCATTGAGACTTCATAATAATCACATTATTTGGATTACGAGCTGGAACATTGTGATTTATCTCACATTCATCTAAGTGAGCATTTGTGTACATTTACCAGTTAGCACTGATATAGTGAGTTGGCACCATGTCTTCAGGATCGAATTGTGACCACTCCAGTAGCAGTACTTCCAGCTCTTCTCTCCACATGGGCAAGGGACCAGTACCTAGCTACAAGAAACTGTCTGTGGTGAAGAAATGGTTGGTGAGTGCTGGGCAGGATTATGAGGAGAATGAAAGTAGCAACACTTCTGCAAATGACTCGACTGAATCTGTGGACACCAGTATCACAGGAGTCAGTACAAATTGGCTGGGGGCTTCAGGAGTACCTCAGGGGTATGGTGTTGGACCCATGTATCGAGGTGATGACAGTCATGCGGTAGGAAGAAAAACCGCTTGTCAAAATGCACAGCCTGATGAACCATTCCATTTGTATAAGAATACATCTACTGAATATCGAAGACAAAACATAAGTCAGAATATTGCATGTCCAGGAGAGTCAAATCACTGGGGAGATAAACCTAAGACTGCAAACATAGCAGCCATTGGTGGTAGTTGTTGTAATAAAAATTACCCTTCTTCTGCAAAAATTTATCATGCTAGCGATGGACTGACTCCTCATCATCCTGAAAATTCTTCAGTTGGGGGTGATACAAAAGGATTGCTTAGAAATAGTAACTACACAAAGAAATCGTGCGATGCCAGAGACACTGACTGGGCGAAGACGTCACGAAAACATCGTTGTCTCCCCCGCATCCCTAACCAGCCTCCCAGCATCATCAGTTCTTCATTTTGGCAAACTCCTCAAGAGCTGTCTTCCAGGTACTATATGGATGCCTGGGACCGCTACAAGCTGGGGCTGCTGCTTGATAAAGTAGGTTTGCATTTGACTGGAAAAGAAACTTGAATTATTTCATTGCAGAATGCCTATTAGTCTAAGTTACATGATGTAGCTGATATATGACGTAGGAGAAAACTATTCTTGATCTCCAAAAAAAAAAAACTGATTTTGTTTTTTAATCAACATGGTTAATACAACCAAATGTTTTTAGGTAAAGTGATATCCTGGTTGGTTTAACCCAAATCTTAGTTGTTCACAAATTGATGAAATTTTTCTTTTAAAATAACCAATCTGTTTTTGGTTATGAATACTTTTCTTTTGTTCAATATTGGAGGTGAATTTCCAACAGTTGGTGAAAAGAAACAGGCAGTGAATGGTTGATGGGAAAATGAAAGATATTGTTGGTGATGACACTCTTGAAATGTGGTGTATTGATTCTTAACCGATTTTGTGGCAGTTACATAACCAACTTGGTGGTTTAGAATTATTTAGTTTCTTCTTTTTTTATTTCAATCCAGTCAAAATCAGTAGCTTCTATCAAAGCTTTGTCTGTTTTCATTGATCTCAAGTGACTTCAGAGTTCATGAGATCAATAGAAGATCAATTGGGGATCAATTACCGATGAATTTAGTAACAAATCGACCATGATTATTTTCTTGATTGGTTATTTGTTAAGAGCAAGTTGGGTGTAAAAAAGGAAATTAACTTTATTGAGATCACCTGGGATCATTACAGTGCAGTTCTTACTTAAGGAGATTAAAAGCTATTAAGCGTTTTGTTATGTCAGATCAAAGAGAGGAAAATAAATATTAGTATTCCATGCCAGGGATTAGATTTAAGGTCAACTTTGTTTACTTCTTTCTTTAATTCTTTTGTAAGATTTGACCTTGGCTTGACCTTGGCAGTTAAGGGGCTTATTTTAAGGGTCAGCATGAGCAGTGATATCTGTAATGCTTGGATCTCTAGTTTATCCAAGGTGTTAGATGCTGTTAGATGCTAAGTTGGAGTTATTTATGGTAGTAAATTATTAATTTGTTTAAGGTGATGGTCTTTCGCATACCTGCATCTGAGCAGCTGAGTCCCTGATCAGGCAGACTTGAATGTCTCTGAACCTGGTATTGTTTAGAATGGCCAAATTGTAACCACTAAGGACTTCAGACCAAGGCGGTTTCACCATCCAACATACCTCAGGAACCTGTACATAATTTCTTTGAATTTCCATGATCAATTACCATAATGCCACTCATATTACTTCGCCATGCTATGTGTTAGCTGGGTTTCTGTTTGTGATTGGTGCATAACCAAACCACTCCTTGGGTACTAGCATAAATGATCAAAAACATGTTTTCACAGTGTTTGTAAGTCTGACATAAATTTCTCTTTTTCAGATCAACACTGTGCCCCAGGGATCGGTGGATATGAACAAATGCACGGATGTCCAGGAGGCAGAATCACTGACCGGACACAAGTTCAGTGTCGCTGTCAAGACACCGGAGAGGACAGTGTTTGTGAAGGGTTCAGCAAAGGATGAGACTGCCAGGTAAGAAATGAAAAACTAATTTGAACAGGATTTAATTGGTCATTCTTTCACTTCATTGTTGAACCTTGCAATCACCTATATATTGTGCCGGAACTATTATTTTTACCGTAAATTAAATATTTCTATTAAATTATATGATCTGGAAAGTCGGTACACAAAAAGACTTTGCAGAGTCTCTCTTGTATATGTGTTATTATTCTGTGAAAAATAATCATCTATGTTTTGACAAATTGTATAGTTGGTTACACATGCCCTGTTTGATAAGATTGACTTTTGAAAGGGTTGTTTCTTTCATTATTAAGTTAGATTCCCTTTGTGGTGATTTTCATTTACCAAGTATCACCTTTATTCATTACATGTGTTATAATATAAAACGCTATTTTGCATAGTCAAATGCTAGGTGTCATTGTCAACTACATATATATATATATTAAATACTGATTTTAAATTATGGACCTCACATGCAAATAATGTTATAATTGTTGTTTGTAAGAACAAGGACAAGTTAATTAGAGCTTTATAAGTTTGTAAAAGGAGTCTGACAATCAATTTATTCCATTGGCTTGATAATTTCATTCAGTATGTGCTGTCCATAAATTGCAACATGTCACACTTTTGTCTTCATTATTCATGGATTAGGCCTTATCACCTTTTAAATTGTGTGCTAGCTATTACGCTACCGAAATAACCGAAAAGCATTGTGAGACTGCCCTATCAAACTGAATTAACCACCAGTGAAATTTTCTAAAGAATACCCTGCAGTAGGCGAGCCATGTTATATTTACCACATTGTAATCATGTCACTCATTTTCCTTGTTGTGCTTAGTATTTTATTGTTGCAATTTTCATTTCACACCAGGTGGCGTGATGTGCTTATCATGTACCCTAGGAGCACGAAGACAAAACACAGACGAACAACCACTGTACCAGCTTCAGTGATCAAGCCTCCTGAACCACCTCCTGTTAACAATGCTCCTAAACAGGTAAATTGTATTTAAAAAAAGCTGCTATTTTATAATTTTATGTTGTTGTAATATTCTCTAATTGCTTTGTGTCTTATTGTACTGGATTAAACCATGTGAAACTATGTAATTTGAAATGGATTAGACCATGCTTTGTCCAATTCAGCTTATACCTATGAATTTTTAATAGACATTGAGTACTCGATTGGAAGCAGGAAATAGACAAGTTAATCAGTTGTTTTAAAATGCTATTGATGCATGAAAGAGTTAGTCTAAGACCCTAATTATTGAATACATGTATTGAGCAGGTTGCAGTAACTATTGATGTGGATGTGGTTGCCATGGTAAGACAATTAATTGTTTGCATGATTTATAGTTTGCAACTTCTATTGGCATTTTGTTTTTGATCAATATTTGAATCCAACGTATCAAGTTTGACCACAGCTTGAGTATTTGTAATAAAAGTACTCTGTTATATTAGTGAGATCTTTGATAGGCGTTCGATATAGATTACATTATTTGGAGAAAAGATTACACTTACAGCAATTTACGGTTTGAAAGTAAATTTAGTTCATTACATGTAATCATTTCCTTATAAACTCTAATATTTTGTTGAAATTAATATTGTGGCACTTTGCTGTATTTTTTCTTCAATTTTTTTGACATTTTGATATATTTATTTGTTTGCATTTCAATAGTTGTCTTGCACATTAATTAATCATGCTCAATCACCATAATATTTTATTTCTTAAGTCGGCAGTTTATCACATCAGCATTGGGTTTAATTGATCTAATTAGCTTACTGCTCTTTCCTATTTTGCATGTTTATTACCTCCTAATGGTCTGCATAGTGTATTACTTTATCTATTGTGTTTAATTGGAAATGATCACCTAAGCTGAATTGCATGCAAAAAGATTGACTAAAATCCTGCACATTTTGAGTGAAATTAGGTGAGAGATAAGTCGTTTTTCCATGAAAGAAAGCATCATGCCATGATCATATGATGATCATGACACTGGAATGGCCCTGTATGTGTGGTTGATCGAAATGCACTTTGTTTGAGTGATGTTATAAGTTTGCTAACTTCATGACAGATGTCAGTTTGATTGAGTTGGTTCAGTTTAATTGCAATTAGGTTGCTTAACAGCTCATGCAAGACAGCAGGCACTGGGTATCAGTGCCTGAGGTGTTTGAACCATGTCACAACATGTTCAGTTGGTGCACTCTGAAGGAAGGCATTGCAGATGTGCAATATTAATGCATTCTGCTGTAAGTCATTCACCATGAATTCACTTCTGTAACAGCTAGTCTGTTGGATATTTGACTGGGTGTACTTCACCAATTTCATGCTGGACTTGACTAAAGGACTCTATAGAAGATCTTACCTGGAATTCACTGAGTTGCTGTATATTTAGTATGCGCTACATATTTCCCTAGGACCCAGTGAACAATATCAAAGGAGATTATGCACCAGGGAATCTTTGCTTTGAAAGGAATTGATAAGTAGATATATGACTTCCAGTGAAAGAAAGGAGTGCATGTGGCTGAAGTCACTCATGTGTGACCGTTCATACTTGTAACAGCACATACCCTAGCCCGGCATACTCACAAGTACGCAGGATATGAGAGGCTGATGTCATTTCATTGGGCTAATATTGTATGGAAAAGACACTGAAAGCGCTTTCCGGGTGGATTTTAAGAGAAAGGTGCACGTGTCCAGGATGCAGTTTTATCTTTGAAGCGCAGGATAGCTCAGGATAGTTCAGGATGGCTACAGGAGAGTCACACATTATCTCTAGATTACTGCCTAGAAATTGTAAGGTATGTGTGGGACAAGTGAACTGTCATTTTAATTCAGTACTTTGAAATATCTTAGATGATGTGTATCTCATAAATATCAGACAGAATGACCGGGCCCTTGATTCTTGTAAATAATGTTGGAAAACATATGTGTCTCATATCGCATTATTGTTCAGGGTTACATTGATTTCCGTTGTAGGAAGTAAAATTGTGATATCAAATTTATATGAGCTCTTCGATTTCATGTCTGCTGTGGTTCTGGAAATGTGTCACAATTGGTTTTTGCAAATACATGGAAATAACTTTAGTGCATAATTTTCACGTCCATTCTTTTACATGTGTATATGCAGATTAGTGTCAACAAGGCATAAATTACATTCTGTTCTGAAATCATAGGCTTAGCATGTACCTCCATGGTTAAACGTCAAGCGTGTATGAAGGTTCGTGAAGATCTTGTGTTACATAGCAGGTGGTCTAAATCTGACATTTTACACACACATAAACTTCTCCCTTATTTCCTGTGTTTGCTCTGTCTTATGCCTGATATTGTGCAGGTATTCCCGTCACAAAGTAAATTGCATACATGATCAAATTATGCATGATTATCTTCACCCTGCATGGGTTGACAGCATATTATTTGTCTGGTTCTTAGTGTGTTCATAAATATGTGATTTTATGCAGCCTTGTGGTATCGCCTTCATTTATGACTTGCAATGTACGAGGTGAAAGCAGGATATGTAATTTTTACTGCCATTGAGTAATTTTAATGGATCCCGTAAGATTTGCATAGTGTCTGTGAAATGAAGAATAATCCTGTTGAACATGCAAGATAGAAAATATTATCCAGGATAATTCAAAACCATTTGAGGAAGTTTGAGTGGTTTTTGCTGCTTGGTTGCATGGTGCACAGGAAATGATGGACTCGTGCCAGTCTTGTGAGATGTGTTCTTTGTTTCCTTCGTATCCTGTTAAATAGCCACATCTTTTGAGCAGGTATGAATGAGAATGTTGGTAGCTTGGAGAATGTGTGTAATGTCAAGTGCATGTGTTGACATTGTGCTGATGTGAAGGTTGTTGCTTGCAGACTGGTGCCAAAGAAGTGTCTTCTGTAACGTCCACTAATAACCAAGCACGGAGGGTCGACCAACGCAGACACACATCATACATAGCCAGAGATTGGCAGGAAGAGGAAATAGTGAAGTCAAGAGAATCAAGCAGAGAGAGGGGACCAGACCAGAGGGACAGATCGAGGTCTCCAGGGCAGAGAAATGAAGCAGTGACCAAGCGGTCAATATCGACTCACTTCTCTCAAGTGGACAGGGACCAATCACCCTCTACTCGTCACAGAAGTCGGTCTGTATCTGGACCGCGTGACAATGCTGAGAGACCACCAGAGGGCAGGCATGTTCAGTCTAATGCAGACATGTCCAAGAAAGAGAGACCCAAACTAAAACAAGATGTGTCTGAGAAACACAATCCAAGCACATATCGAAGCATAAGAAGTATGAAGCACAAAGACAGAGCCTACCAAGAAGGCCTGCGGAAAAGCAGCAGCTTAACTGATCTTTCCTCAGAGAAACACACAGATTTTGAAGAGAACCTGTATCGATCTAGGTCCCGAGACAACCTGACAGAGTTTCCCCAACAACGGGTGAGTTCCCATTCTGAGTGTGATGAATCCCTCCAGCGTCCCATGACCCTTTTTGAAAGTCTCCGCCATTCTCTTCTCAATCCCGAGCCAGAAAAACCCAAGCCTAAAAATAGCCGTTATCTCCGCTTAGCTGGTATTCCACAAACTAGGCCCATTGAAGATTATGTTGGTGTGTCTCCCGCCCCCAACCCTCCCATTAGGCGTAAGTCTGCTGACCTAGGTTGCGGTGGTGGTAGTTGGCAGTCTCGTGTGGGAAGGTCCCGGTCAGCTGGGCGCTACCCCCGAGACAAGTCTCCTGAGGATGACCCTAGTTCGTGGCAGCACCAGCGTTCTCGGGACACCAGGTCTAACCTGCATGCTACTAGTCTAGTGTTAAGGAGTGATAGAAGTGTTAAGAGTGCACCCCAACATTCCTACTCATCCTCTGACACCATTTCTTCCTCTCCTTCTGGTCGACCTTTTCGGTCGATGCACTTTACCTCTACACCACTCTCCTCTCCTTCAAATTCTCATATGCGAAAGTCTGCAAATAACGTTGGTTCACCCCGACAGGATAAGAAGACCCCCAGCTATTCCAGTGCAGACAGTGGCTTCCACAGCGACGCCATCGCTGCCATTCCAAGCCGGAGCCGAGGGGATGGCTCATCACTCTATGACGGAAGGGCAAGCTTCTTGTACAACAGGAAGAATAAGAATGAGACTGATGAACATAAAGTGAGTGGTTAAAGATTTGTCCTGATTATGTGTGTATGGTAATTTGCACTCCACTTCACCCTGATTTCCCAACACATAATCATTTTCAGTGTTTTAACTAGTAGTTGTCAGTGTCACCACCATATAATCCAATCCTGCATGTATATCCGATTATTCGTTGGCTTTCTGCTTGTGGAATCCATACAATATTTTTATGGTGTCATTAGATATGTAACGATCTTTAATTTTGTTGTTGTCAGATGGCAAAATCAGAGGAATTAGCTGCTCGAATCAACAAAAAATTGCAAGCGGAAAGCCCTAGCCAATCCTCCAGTCGAGATCATTACGATGTAAGTGCCTCACCTTCCTTGCAGTTAGAAGCTTTTGTTATTCGCTTTCGATTGTTCACAAATTTTTGCTCTTGTATTGGCATTGTCTCTTAAAGCTTACTTGAATATGGAAAATATGTGTATATTGAATTGAATATATTTTATTTTAAAACAAAACTTTTGTACAACTCATACTTGACCACATACAAACAAAATGAACTACAACAACAATCAATATTTAGAAATAAATATATGAATTTCGTAGTACTTAGCAGCTTTCAGTGATTGCTTTATGTATCTTAATTATCTTGTAGGATCTCATGTACATGAAGAAAGGATGGCTTCTGAAACTAGATGAAAGTTCACAGGTAAGCACCATAACTGTAGCAAAATATCAACAATGCTGCTTTAATGTGAGAGTTATTTAGGATTAGCGATTATGTAATCATGAAACCAAATTTCATTAACATTTATTGTTGTAGGAATGGCTGAAGAATTGGTTTGTACTGAGTGGAATAACATTGCGTTACTACAAGGACGGTAAAGCTGAGGAGGCTAGCCAGCCTGAGGGTGCCATTGACATATCTGCATGTCATGAAGCCAGCGAAATTGAAGTGTCACGGAATTATGGCTTCAAGTTGAAGGTTTGTTATGTTTCCTTGATTATCAGAGCTCTACCTTTTATTCATGCATGTGGTTGTAAGGTGTCATTGTAATACTGTGGTCAAGGAAATCTTTACAGTGGTGAGACTGATGTGATTCTTTCAGACAAACTATGGTGACTACATTCTGTCAGCCATGACATCAGGCATTCGCAACAACTGGGTGTCAGCGATACTGAAATGCATGGAAACATTGAAAGAAGAGCGCACGTTATCCGACATTGAACCAATGTCATCTTTGCCATCTACTCCATCCCGTGCCTCAAGTCGGTCAAATTCTATCGGGCCTGACACCAAGAGTAGTTTGTCGAATGGTCTAACTGCAGAAGCGTCTTGGGGTAGACCAGCTAGTGCCCTCAGTGACTCTAGTCTAGGGAGTGTAACAAGCCCTGTACCTGACACGCAGAGCCATGCAAAGTACTCAGACTCGGGTAGTGCTAATAGCAGCACCTCTGATGTGAGAAGAAGACTCAATATGGACAGTTCAAGGTCAGAAAGGTCACCTAGCCCCCAGAAAAGATTCAGCTGCACTTGGCCGTACACTTCCAGTAGTAGTGAAGCCGGTTCAACCACAGAGACGGAGCAGGCCTCAGCAAGAACAAGATCCAACAGCACAGGTTACTCTCAGGACGACATAGCAAGCCACGCTGAGCGGAAGGCACGCAAAGTCAGTCGGAGGGCTAATTCTGAGTATGTCTACAGACCGGAAGTTAAACCTGCAGCCAGTTCAGTGCCTCGCAATCTAAGCTCTGTTAACAAGGAGCATGTAGAAGTGAAGCGATCTGTATCTGTGCCATCGGAAGCACCTTCCTTACCTGCTCAGCTGAAAGACATTGGGGATGGTGTCTTCGTCAGTTACCACCGAAATCACACTGGTTCACCCAGAACAAGACGTCGCAATACTCCTGAAACTGACCGAACCAAAATTCCAGCACCTGCCAGAGCTCCTAGTGCTAAGATCAAAGACAAATCAAAGACAAAATCTCCACGACCCCGATCCCCACCACCAAGTTTCAAACCAGAACCCCCACCGAATGTGGAGCAACCTGTTAATGCTGGACGCGAGGACATCATTGAAAGGAAGTGGAAGGAGGTTAGTGTTCAGTAATTTTGCAAAGTAATGAGAAAAAGTGGCCCCAGTGATACATGTGTGAGCTGCTGTTTTATTAAAATTTTTGCTAATGTCTTTGAAAAGTAAATTAAGCCTGTAACTGCACCACTACAGATGTTTAAGTGAATTATACTATTTTGTTCATTTAAAAAAAAAAGATTTTTGATTAAGTTGGTTATCGAAGAATTGTTTTGGTTAATAATTGTATATTTTGCATGGTGAAATCATGATATTTAGTCTGTAGAGTTGTTGCATGCTTGTAGACTAGTCTCGCTTAGGTGGATTAAGAGCTATTCTTTTCTCTCTACATCCTTGTATGAGTCAACGCATTATCGTTTTTCTTTTTGCTTTCTGCTTTTGCTACTATCCTCCTGCTGGTGATGCCGCTGCTTTGAAAAAAAAAACCTTACTGCATGCCTATAATCTATACATAACACCATTTGCTGCTGCTGCGTAAATGCAACGCTACTGCTCAAAAACAACTTCCAATCTGGATAGAAAACTGACAAGGACAAGGTTTCTGTCACTCAGGTGGAGCAACATGGCAGGACGACTGGGGAGACAGGAGCAGCATCAGAAACGATGGCGATGGGTGGTGACTCTGTTGTGGTAGATCTCCTAGAGACAGAGGTAAGACAGGTCAAGCAGTGTCCCTTTTGTATTGTTTGTATTGTGTATAAGATGAATGAAAGTGTCCACTTTCCATTTATCTACCATATTCTTTATATATATCTGAGCTGGTGCTGTGTTATGCTTTTTCATGTACAAGGATTAAATAGTTAACGGATGGGTGTATTAATGTTAACCATGAATCATAAATCAATAGGTATAATTTAGGATTCATAGATAACATTGCAGTCAATTATAACACTTTACATAGTGGAATGGAGTGATTCAATCGACCATACTTTAGTCATCTTTGTAGTCCTTTTCTTGATGAATGCGATGTTCTTGCTAGGTCGAATCTTTACGAGGACAACTGGAAAATGCGAAAGTTGAAGTTGACAATTTGCAGAGAAAGAACACCGAGCTTCGTCTGCAGATGCGATCTGTCTCGAGGGAGCATAGAGAGTCAGTTGAAGATCTGGAGGATGACAAACATCTGTATATTTCCCAGGTTAGTGGAACATAGAAGGGCGATCTTTAACTTAATGTTGCATGGTACATGTTGTCGTGATCGTTTGTCATTTTTGATGTTGACTAGCACATTTGTGTCAGTGTTTGAATGCACTCTGTGCTTGTTTCACCTAACAAGAGATGGCATGTCACATATCTTAGTGTCGATTTAAGCGTTATTTGTTCTTGCGGAAATTGGACAGTCATGTTGTACATAACTCATTTTAATTTTGGTGTGCATGACGCATTTCATCTTTTTCAGCTAATCACTCTGTATAAATGTAAAATGCCTTACTTTACTGACTTGGCTTTGACTGTTAGATTCCAAGGAATACTTATAGAGTATTAATTAATTTGCAGTATTCATTTCAGTACATAATATTATGCTTAGTAGATCATGCTTGATTAAACTGATTACGTAGTTGCTTAACAGAATTGCTACATTAGTAGTTTAATTAAGTTGAGTGTATCATTTAATTAATTTGAAATTCTGTATGGGGGAAATAAATGCTTTGGCTATGTATTGGGATTTTGTGAGTCAAAGGCTGACTTGTGCTGTCCTCTGGTGTTAATAGATGGAAGATATGCAAGATGAGCTGGATCATGCTACAGGTTTCATGAAGCACATGTTGGCTCAGCAAGAGTCAAGTTCTGTTCTAATGATTAACCAGGTAACTATGCAGAATTAATGGGGACATTTTTACAAAATTTTGTTATTTTTTTCATCAGGCAACCCTCGGTAGTTTGTTTGAAATGTGATGCACACTAGTGAAGAGACAGTTTCTTTAAATGGCAGTAGCGTTCAACAAAAGGGCTGGTATTATGGGTCCATATTGCTTGTTAATGGTTTTTGATTTATAGTCTTTTATCATCGAATTACATACTTTTATATATGATGAATTGTAGTGCTCAGTAACAGCATGAGTAGTTATCTGTGGTGACACATTTTTGTGGTGTTGGTGTTGATGTATGCACAGGTGATGGGTGATTCACAATATTATTAGGTGGTGGATTAATTAATGCAAAATACAGCATTTCATCGGGTGAAAATGACCTACCTAACTTTCAGACAATGCCTCTTTAGTGTATGTGAGATTGTGCGGTGTGGCAAAGATGATTGATTATAGTTGATCTGATGTACTGTCATGCAATAGTTGTTGATTGCTAAAATCTAAATAGAGAAATCAAATTTACAGGCAAAGCAGCAGCTGCATGAAGCAAAGTCGCATCTCACAGAAAAGGAGAAGGAAGTCACTGATCTGAAGGGATGCTTGGCGCAAAATAAGAACACCCTGAAAACTGCAGAAGTTGAGCTAGAACAGGCGAAGAAACAACTTGAAAAGGAGAGGCATAACCATGGCAGCCAGGAATCGCACTTGAAAGAGAGATGCCAGAGTCTGCAGAGGGAAGTCGACCAGTTGAACACTGAAGTGCAGCACAAACAAGATTGCATCACAAGTTTGGAGACGCATATAAAACAGGTCCGTATTGCTATGTAACACAAATGGCGTTGGGAGTAAGTTGTTAAAAACACTGATTAATATTTAAGGTTTTCAATATTGAAAAACTGGTTGTAGAGTTTAGCCCTATTCTGTGAAATTTTACTTACAACTTCAACAAAATTTATGGATTATTTAACAACTCCTCCTTTAATTTTACAGCTACAAGAAGAACTTGAAAAGAAGGTGGAGGAAGTAGAGGCCATCACTAAGGAATTAGAAGAGTTGGTGGATGTCAGGGACCGGGCTGCAAACACTGCTTCTCGCCTTGCTGAATCTCAAGCCTTGTCTGATCTCTTGCAAGAAAAATTAAGGAATAGAGAAGATCAGCACAGAACTTATCAACAACAGGTAGTTGTTTGTCACATATAAAAATGAAAAACATGTAGCATACTAGAAAATATCCACTTTGTTTTAAATCTAGATTTTTCATGGCTGATAGGTTTGCCATATTTACGTGGAACTTTGTTTGCTGCAGGTCTCAGAGATGGAAGCTGAGTTTCAACAAGAAAAAGTAACCCTTGAGCAACAGTTGGAACAGCTGGAGCAAAGGTTAGAAAGAGCACACAATCACACAAACTTACAGGATGGCCTGCATCGAGACATCACACAGTTGCTGAGGGAAAAGGATGACACCATAGCTCAGCTTGAGGAGAAGTTGATAGAAAATGATGCCAAGATTGAAGAGCTTACGGAAGACCTCAGAGCTGAGATACAAGAGAGCCAAACTTTGCAACAGAATCTGGATCAAGCATATGATGACCAGGCTCTGCTGAAGCGTGATTTAGATCTTGCAAAGAAAGAAAGTCAGAAGCTGGAGTCACAGCTGATTGGGTTGAGACAAGAGGTGCAGGACCTTCGAGGTAAACATGACCAGCAAGCGACGGTTAAATTACGAGACCAACTGAAGGAGGTGACAAGTTCTATGAATTCCCTTGAGGCGGACAGGGAAAGAATGAGGACAATTATTGATCAGTACAAGGTGCAGGTCGAGACAAGCAAAGAAGATCTGGAGTCCGAAAGGAGTGCTCGCAAAGATGCTCAACGACGAATGGAAGAGCTGCAGAAACAGAATAGAGAAGTGGCCATTAAATGTGCAGCTCTTGCGAAAGAAGTTGCCGCTGCAAAGGATAAGAGTAAGCAACTGGAAGAGCAACTGTCACAGCATGGAGGTCTGGAGAAAGACTTGAAGGACAGACACAAGGAGCTCCTTGAGGCCAAACAGTGTGCGGCTGAACTGCAAGAAAAGTTGGCTGCAACCCACAAAGAATCTCAACAGACCCAGGAACTGCTGGATCAGAACCTTGGAGCTGTGGCACCCACATCATCCACTGAAGATGTCTTTTCTGCCCTTCAGACAAAACATGAACAGGTCATGAAAGAAGTTAAACGACTAAGGGCAGAACTGAAAAAAGCTCATAATACCATTGATGACATGGAAATAGCTGCTGCTAAATATCAACAGCAGTTTACAGCAATGCAGAATGATTACCAACAACAGCTGGATCTCATGACCTCGAGAGTGCAGGATTTAACCTCTAAGCTAACTGCGGCTGAAAAACGAGTTCGTAAGCTAGAGAGAAAGGTACTTCGTAGCAAGAAGAAGGAGAAAGAGTCTCACGAAGGTGGAAGGTCCAGTCGCAAAGGATCTGAAGATTCCATAGTCTTAGATGAATTAGAAGCAGAACTTGGTGCTAGTGATATGAACAGTTCTGCAAGCAGTACGGACAGCGGGACACTGCAGGTTGACGAAGTGACCTCCTCAGCGCTCCAGGCAGAGGTACGAATCTCAGCAGCAGGCGACATGGTACGATCTCAGCCAGGAGATCGGCTGCTCAGGGAAAAGAAAGCTGGTCTGCAGCTCCCCTTATCAACACATTCTTTACAAAACAAATCTCAGTCTAGTCAGTTACTTGAAGTTGAACTCAAGCTTCGTAATACTCTCAACTTGCTTCAGGAATGTAGAAGTAAATTGTCAGGAGTTATCCAGGATTTGGAAACCTCTGGTGCCTTGCCTATAGATGGTATTGATAGAGCTTCCATTCATGTTATTAGAGAAAGACTCGTTGAAATTATGAAAGACTTTGATGAAAAGGTGAACAAAGACATTGATCTGCTCAGTGAAGAAGAATTAGCTGCTAAAGAGCGGTTGAAATTCTTTGCTGAAAAGCTGTCATTAGAAGCTGTGGTTGTAGGAGAAATGGCTTGTCTGTTAAAGAGCAGTCAGGATGAGATGCTGTCAAGCAGAGAATCCCACTTAAATGACATACAACATGCCAATACAAAGATACTAGAGCTTGAAAACAAAGTGCAAATTCTGCAATCGCAAGGACAACAGCAGACTCAGATCATGGCGTCTGCCAGACAAAGTTCCATGCAGTTGTTTTCCGCCATTTTAGCTGAAAAGGTTATTCTTCAAGGTCGCCTTCAATTGTTATTGGAGAGACTGAGAGAGGAACATGGTGACAGCAAGGCTTCTCCGGAGACCGAATCTGTGTCATCCCTCGCTTCTAAAACACTGGCACAAGGGGAACTGACCTTTGTGCTGAACAAATTAAAAGAAAGAATGTCGGACAGACTGAATGAGCAAGAACGTGTGGATATTGTGGACCAAGAGCTGGACGTAGCTCAACAGCGATTAATTGACCATGAGAAGAATATGGCGAAAGTGGTCGAGTCATATGAAATGGATCAGTTGGAGCAATTTGCTACTGCTCTTGCCCAAAGTGAAGTGTCATCCTTCTGTAACATTAATCGGGACAATTTCATTGGTGATTTGACTAATTCAGTGCGACAGAAAGCAAATGAATCTGCAAATGAATGGTCAGAATTGAAGGGAGGGGATGATAGTTGGGAAGAAATAATGCAGAGGTGTATACAGCAAGAAATTGAAAACATTGAGATGAATTTACAACAGCTGTTTGAAGAGAAGTTAGAAGATGCAGTGGAGGAAGGATTGCAAGGCAGACGAGATGTCCCAGCACAGGCAATCCACTCTGCTTTAGCTCCAGAGATGGTGAATCGTTTAGCTGAAATCATAGGTCAAAAGGCAGCAGTGAGTGGTCTGGTGGCGTATATGACTGAAAGGTTGAAGCACCAATCGATAGATCAGTCTAGCGATGGACAGGAAAATACTCGAATAGGATCGACCCACAACTTACGAAGGCACGATTCTGGTGTCATCCTGCATAGTAGTTCAATGAGTTTACCTACATCACCAGTTAATGAGGAAGAGGTGGAGTTTGGATCATCATCACAAGACCCAGATCTGAGAATGGTGTCTCACAGGCTGGCCCTGGACGCCAACACCCGTCATGAATTAGCCTCTTATTTACGAGAGTATCTGAACAAAGAGTGTGTCCTAAGCGAACAGACGCGATTCCAGATTGCTCAGATTGCCACTGACCTTGTTAACATTGATGCAGCTTTAGTAAAGCACAAGAAATCGATTCGTGAATATGCCGAGGTAGTCACCAAGGAGGCCATATTGCAAGCACAGATGACTTGCATCATCAACAAAATGCAGACGGAGCATGATCACCAAGTGAAGTTGTTACAGAACCAGCTGGATGCTGCGCAGAAATCTGTTGTTCCTAATGAACATGTCGCAGCCCTGGAGCAGGAAGTAGAGCGCTTGAGTAAGATCATATCTGACAACAACTCTATGCTTAACCAGGATACTGATGTTTCAAGTGAGCAAGTTCATGAACTTCGTAGAAAGGTTGAAGAAATGGAAACCTTGCATGTCGAGGAACGCAAAGATATTGAAGTGCACTACAAGAGGCAGATTGACCATCTCTCGAGTGAACTGCATGAAGCGTTAGTTCAGTTGGATGAACAAAAAAGTGAGAGTGTCAAGTGCAAGAACCAGTTACAAGCACTTGAAGAGAAGGATGAAAGTGAAGATGAGGGTGCGCAGAGACAGATTGACGACCTAGAGGATGAGCTGGACCAGGCACATAAAGATCTTGCAACCTTGGTCAAGCTGAGGGATGAAAATGAAGGGTCATTGAGACGCCAAGTATCTGATCTAGAAAAGCAACAGTCATTGCTCATGTCAACTCACAAGAAAGAGCTTGAGCAATCTAAGTCTGACATGCAGACTGCCATGAGGGCCGTGTCCACTTCGGAGATGAATAAATATGAGCAAGAAGTGCTGAAGTTGAAGGAGAAACTGGATGAAGAGAGACAGAGACATTTGGTAAGTATATATTGTAGTCAATGATTTCTATTAAAACTTGACTGCATCCAATTCATTTATTTGCAATGGATAAATGCATTTATACTTATGGTTTACAGAATGAACTTGAAAAATTGAGGAAAGACCTGAGTGTGGAATGTGGATCTGCAGCGGAAGCTCTCCTAAGTAGCAAGATTTTACGACTGGAACAACAGATGCAGAATATGCAGGTAATTAGATACATACCACCCTAAGAGTTTTTCAATACCTAGCTATTGAGACATAAATGTGTATAGGACATGGCCATTAGAAAATGTATGGATTATTGTTGGTGGTTTTACAGGCTGACTATGAACAGGAGTTAGCAGTGCAGAAAGCAGCCCACAGAAGAGAACTGGCCAGGAGCAAAGATGACATGTTGCAACTTCTGATGAATGCTGAAGTCCAGTCAGTGCAGATGGATAAGGATAATATCCGCAAGAGGTATCTCAAGGAAATGGACAAAATTAAGGTAACTTGATACTTGATTCAATGAAATGTTCATATATTGGCAGTGCGTATTACAGCCAATTTTATAGACATAGAAACTAAACTTCAGAGCAGAGAGAACTGCTCCAGAGGACGTCGTGTGAATCCAGGATTCTCATTGGCTGAGGGACAGCTTTAACCAATGGGAGTCCTGCATTCACATGACGTCCTCTGGAGCAGCTCTCTCTGCTCTGAAGTTTAGTTTCCAAGTCTATGAAATTGGTTGTAATCGGCTTCTATAGTATACAGGGCAGAATAAAATCCCACCGTTGGGGCAATTGTGTAATGTGTTGTAAACTCCAAGCTGTGCTATTTCATAATCACATCTAGTTAAAGTTCTGCTTCTCCAAGCTGTTCTAGTTGACTAAACTGTGATTAGTGACACAATAACCTTTTTCTTGTGTGGTACTACGATTCAATGTAGGAGAAAATACTGATTAAGAATTGTGTTATTTCTTGCAGGACATCTATGACAGATCGTTTGCTGCGATGGAAAGGTCTCACCAGAAAGTCTTGATGGAAATGCGACATACTCACAAAAGAGAGTTGGATCTTTTGCGCCAGGAAAAAGACCAGCTGCTGGCCGAGGAGACCCATGCTACTCAAGCAGGTACATTCATTTACTGTTAATTTTCTACTCCTGTACAAATACATATGAATGTCATGTTGCATAGATTACTGGTGTTGGTGCCATGTTACAATACTGAACATAATGTGATAGTTTCAAAATTCAGGTGACATGATAAGAAAGCTTGAAATGCACATACAGGACCTCTTAATAATAATTTTTGACAAAGCTCTGCTCAAATCCAATTTGGTTTCCTTGTGAATTACTGTTAACTTATGATGCCACAAATGCCACAAAAATTACAGAGCAGAGGTCTTAGGTCTTTTTTTTTTTTTTTTTTTTTTTGCAATAATAATGCCAATTTAAGGAATCAGCCTTAAAAGTAATTCAATGAGCATCAGGCTTAAGTACATCCCATAACAAAAATTCTTGTCACCTGACTTCTACATGTGTGATTCATTAATGCTGAGTTACTGTATAAAATGCCAGATCCTGCTGTTGAACAGATCATGTATGATTGTGTGTTTGGACGTAGTTTTGCAAAAATTACAGCTAACTATAATTATCAGTAATTAGAAATATGTTGGGAAGTTAAAAAATGCACGGCATTGTGTAGGTAGCATCATTTCAATTTAATAATTTATTATATCAACACAACATGCTACTTAGTTGTGCATCTGGAAGCAGCATTGGGTGGTAGGTTTCTAGACAATTTAAAAAATTTACAAATTTCTAAATATATTAAAGCACTGAATTTGTATTAAATTAACAGCTATTGCACATTTTGAATTTTGTTGCTAGCCTTTTGTGAGAAGTGAATGATTGTGAATCAATGTGATATCTTGCATGTTTTAATTTGTAGTCTTTCGTTAATTTTATTTTTAAAAAGCTTTAAAGAATAATACATAATCAGTGTGTACATATATATTGTATTGAGAAAACAAATGTGTTAACTGCATGACTAGTCTTATTTGATATGTCTGCGTAACTTCAACAGCATCACCTATATTTTTTTTCCAATTCTGCGCACATTTTATCCAGCTGTTCTCAGTCTACAAATATTCATCCGAACAATAGAAATGTTCACTTTCTAAACCCAAACATCTATCCATCTGTTGTAGCGATTAATATCCTTGGCATATTTGATAATTTAACATTGGTTTGGGGCATTACAACCAAACGAGGGACTATGACGGAAAGTCTTGTTCAGTTTTCATTTCATCAATGAAAACAAGTATCATGCTTTTATTTGGTGCAAATGGTAATAAGTTGGTTCCTTTAATTTTAGACTGCCATGATAAACAAAGTCAGAAAAATTTGTTGATATATTTTCATTAATATTTTTTACTGTTCCATTATATGTTTTAGTTGCTGCTTTTTAGCTTATTATTTTCCTTCAGTTGAGCTTTCCATTTTCACAATTTCAAAACTCATCATTTATGAATTTGACACTTTAGTTGGGTTTGCAATCGTTCTGTTTAATTCAATTTTGGGGATTATTAAAAAAACAATAAGAAAATTTCAAAAACAGAATGTTAAAATGTAATTGTCTTGTGCTTGCAGCGTGTGAAAACCTTAAGCTTAAAATGCATTGTATTCCTAATGAAGGAAGTTTCTTAATTACATGTATTCATGAATCCAATGGCAAAGGTAAACGTGTGAATTACAAAATGTTTTAATTTTTTCAGCCCTAGATGCAATGAAGAAAGCTCACGAAGCAGAAGTACAGAAAGAAAGAAATAAATTCCTCGATTTGATTGCAAAGACCTATTCACCCAGGGATGTGGAGGCACTGCAGAAACAGCACCAGTAAGTTCAGGAATGAATGGACCATTTTGATGTCCTGTTCTACTTCGTTGATATAAGAATCTTGGAACAATTTTTGATGGATTTTTTCAGGGAATATGCAGAAATGATGCAGAAAGAAATGGAGCAACTTTCAGAGCAGTATTCGTTGAAATGTCTGGAAAATGCAAGCTTAGAAGAACAAGTCAGTGTCACTATGAGCAAGCTCACAGAGTGCAGACGAAGAGTTACTGACTTGATGACCAGGTAAGTCATATTT
This sequence comes from Alitta virens, assembly GCA_932294295.1. Taxonomy (NCBI): domain Eukaryota; kingdom Metazoa; phylum Annelida; class Polychaeta; order Phyllodocida; family Nereididae; genus Alitta; species Alitta virens. Next base: position 42,202,490 of record OW028575.1, read on the forward strand.
TGCCAATCGATCTTCATCTGCTACATGTGTAACATGACATGGACTCTAAGCCTTATCATCTCATCATTGCGTCTACCTGTGGCAGCTGGTCAATTAAGCTGACTAAGTTTCATACCCAGTAGCAATGAGACACAAAAAACATGAGGAATAACAGCTCACAAATTGCAAATAATCCTGTCGGTCACTATGCTAGATTCATTGTGGCATTTATTTCAGTAGTACTTTCTAAAATAAAAGCAACAGGTACCACCTTTAGGTGCTGACTTACAGTTAGTGGAATTGATATGTAAACTTTGGTCACTTGTAAAGTGAAAATTGCACTTGATGAGTCATGGGTGATGAATGGACATATATATTTTGTTGAAGTTTTACACAACTAGACACAAATTACAAAAGAACACAGGGATACATCGCAATAAAAGAATTATGTGGCAGGCGACATCATGATGATGTATGTGCCTTTACCGAGAGCAATGCATAGAAAACAGGGAAATTATAATTAATAAAATTTATCAATAATAATATTTTTGAGTATAATCTTGTAATACAATAATTGATCATTTATTGTAGAAATGAAGAGCTGGAGATTACTCTAAAACATGACGTCGAGAGACTGAATAAGTACGTGAAACTTGATGGCATACCAGAAGCGGGAGTTACTCCTCATAGAAAATTCGGTGAACCAGAGGGAGTCTATGACCTGAGGGTGAGTCTAAGTGATTTTACGGGAATGAAGTGTTGCTTTTATCCGGCTTTGATGCTTGAAGGGTATGACTAGATAAAACGTAACAAGCATGTGTCCCTTGTAAGGTGTATGTATACGCATTGTAGTCTTAAAGTTGGGCTGTAGCGCATTGTAATATATTGGCTTGTGGTATGGTGTACTGTGTTATACAGGAATATTTCTGCATTATGAATGCTAATTGGAAGCTGCATAGTTAATATACAGGGGTACATATATTTGTAGCCTAGTAAGTATATAAGGAATAATGGTATATGCATGTAAGTAGAGTTTAGCACAGAGTACATTTGATATTACTTGCTCTTCTGAGGTATTTTTAAGCAATGCAAAATACCTTTATGCTATGTATTTGTTTTAATCTGCCTCAGATATTGTATTATGTGTCTGATGTACTCAGAGAGGGTTTTGGAACTGTTTAGTAGTCCAAGAGATGTACCACATTGGTGTTGTGGCAAAAGAGCACTTAGCTCGAAGAGGACTGTTTATTCAGTTGCTATAGTGAAGTGACTCTTGGTGTTGGCATTATACACTAGGTGGCGTTGAAAGTCAAGGATGTGGAGATGTGCCAAATGAAGAATGAACTTTCGAGTCTCAGGCATCAACTAAGTGCCACTACTCAGGTACAACAATGGCCAAATTTCTCGGGGAGAAATAGTTTTTTTGCAATAACCTTGCCAATGGTTTTGGTTTTATCCTTTGTTAATTCAAGTGTTTTTTAACCTTGCATTTTTGCACCAAAGCAAACTTTTCGAAAGCACCTGATGCACATTCAATTTAATTCACCCCAAATTGGTTGTTCAATTAAGGCACAAAGCTTTATTCCATTTGATAAATACACTGCACTTCTGAGTTCTATCTTGCTTTGTTTTGGTTTTTATCCTTTGTTAATTCAAGTGAAATATCGCACCCTGTCACCTAGCACCTTGTTCTGTTTGTCATTTGCCATACTGTGCATGTAATACTAACCTCAGCGTGATTGTATGTTTTATATTTCAGATACCAATTGTGATTAATACTATTTATTTGGCAGTTAAAAATTCCTTAATTGTAAATGTAGTCCCATTATAAACTAATTTGAGCTTGCCTATTTTTTAACAATTCACTAACATTGGTGTCTGTGGAATAATGAACCAATCCTAGAATTGGCAGTTTTATTATTTTGTGTTTCTTTTATTTCAATATTATTCAAATGAAAACATTTCTGTATTTTATCATGTAACTATGAAGTAACACTTGATGGGTCAATGAAAATAGTTTCAAAATGATTATTATTGAGTATTATGTGATGTTCAAAATTTATGTTGTGTGCGATGTGCTGAATCATGACCCGTGGCTAAACTCATAATCTTCAAAATTTGTCTTATTTAAGTGTGGTCAAGTGGTCAAGAAAAGCTTTATGTATCATTTAAAATTTTGCCCTTTAGGAATTGGAGGACAAGCTGGAAGAAAATGAAGTTCTTCAAGGAGAGAAGGAGAAGAGTAAAATGGAATTCCAAAGAGACATGTTCGCGTTAAGAAGCAAGTTGGAACAGCTGGAAGTTCAGAAAGCTGAGCAGGAGAGAAGGGCTAGAGGTAAAAAGATGACTCTGTTGGATTATTGCTGAAGAGCAGGCACTAATATGACACTAGTTAGTAAAAACAATAGTTAACAGGAGAGATTACTGACGTTTCTAGGCTTGAATGATCAGTGCCTCCTAAGTGATGTGTGCCCCTGATCAAAGGAGTCTATTCAATATCAGTTTAACTTGGCCATCATGTCACTTCTGATACGCTACGAGAGGCTATCTGATGGATAAAGGAAACTCATTTTTAATGTTTGACTAATAAGAATTTTTTTTTTCTGTAAAAACAAAGGTTTCTGAGTTCTTTGCTGTCATTCCTTAAGAACCTAAAGATGGACTATTATATATCACTAATTAAAGACACTCTACAAAATTATTGATATAAATCTAAATTTCAGAAGGAAAGGGCCAAAAGGAAGAATCTCCTGAACACAGTCGTAGCCCCAGCCCAAAACGCACCAAGATGCTCGAAGAAGAGTCTGATGCTTTTGCTGAAAATGTCAGTGTCACTTTGAGAACTTCCAAGAAGTCTTTATGGAGACAGCGAAGTAAGTATAAAAATGCTACACATTAATTTAGCGAATTGCTATTACCATTACAATACACGTTATGGAATTACATATTTACTGAATGCAAGAGCTTCATTGTGCTATCGCTCTGCATATAGATTAGATCAAAAAATTGCTGTCATTTGCAAGCACGCCGATAGGCCGTGTTTGAGTCAGGATACATTGCATCGGACCATTCTAGCAGGGTGCGACACTAAATTTGTCGCACCTAATAAATCAATTTAATTGCTAGTCTATGGCCCTTTTTACACTAGATTTCTCAAGGGTCTTGTAACTAATTTAATGATTAAGATAACCTAGTTATTGATGAATATAACTAGAAATCAAGAGAGAATACAGCACTTCAGTGGATTTTACAGAGTTTTACAACTTACAGTTTTAACTACACAGATGTGACTAGAATGGGTGATACACTATTTGTGTTTGTTAAGAATATAAATCTATGTTTCTTTGGACAGTCCAATACATAAAACATGAGTTTAATGTTACATTACTGTGCAATTATAGAGCAGGCTCCCCCCATGTGGGGTTTGCCAGAAATTTCCAATGCAGTGTTATCTGACTCACGATCTTCGTTGTGAGGCAGCCTGTCGGACTACATATTCATGTGACCATCTGCTTTAATTGAATTTCTGTGGCTAACCTGCAAAAATTTGTCCATGTAATCAAGTTTATAATAAGGAATGAATCTTGTGTATCTTACACATTTGGCTTTTTTCTCTCTCAGTGTATTCACTGCCAAATGTTGAACTAGAAGGGGTAAGTTAAAACATCGTGCAGAGGTGGTGTTCAACCTATTATAATTGATCGGACTATCCTCGATATCCATTGTGGTGGGCTCGCATGTCCCTGCATTCCTTTCCTTGCTTTAAATGCTGTGATCATCTTTTTACTTCGTAATTTTAACTGTATAATCCTTACCCCTGTTGGTGTTATGTGATGCTTGGTTTATCCCAATAATTCAATCAATATAAATCCAGTGTCTATAAAACCCAAACCTTTGCACACCTCTCCAATCGTGGCACAGTCCTTAAAATCCAGACTAGTTCTACTCGGTACATATATTACTGATTTATCACAAATGCCAGTAATAGTCTCTGCATGATTTGAGAACTTGCAACTTTTGTGTCCCACAGGTAACAGCTCCTGAATACCGAAAAGGTATTTTTTGTTGTAGTTAACTTAGTATTGTGATGTTTCAATTAATATTTCTGTTACTGTTGATGCTAATGAACTAATGAGCTAAACTGCCAAGAAATCAATAAACAAATGATAGCAGGGATCGATGGTCAAGTATGCCTGAAAGCCTGTGTGAAGCCCAAGTTGAATTATACAGACTATTAAATAGATCACAACTGACCATTTCTGAGAGAAATATGTTTACTCAATTGTATGCCTTATAAAATGTTTGTGATTTTTAAATGCATGCAGTTAATTTTTAAGTAGAGTCATGTCATAAACTATAAAATCCCAGGCTTTCACAATGTGGCATTAAAATTAATTAATTGGTATTACTGTTTATTTTACCTTTAGGATTTCAAGGTGCAATACAGTTTACAGTTCCATTACATTTTTATGTTCTTATTTGTTAATTTTCTACTTAAAAAACACACAACTGGAAATTTGTTTCACGACTCATGAGCTTTGATCTACTTGTTTCTTTACGCATTTTTGTCAAAATATTCATTCCGGTTACATAAAAGACTTTTTGATTGCATAATTATGTAAAAATTTGATGTTTTATTTCAGACCCAGAAAGATCGCGAAGTTCTCCCACCATATCCGCAGACACCTTAGCCAGAATTGCCCAGGTGGCAGCAGCTACAGAGAATACGGAGCTCAATAATAATACTCAAGAGACAGAAAATCTTCATGGAAAAGGCAGAAGAAAAACAACAGTCGGAATAAATCTATCTGCTGTTCAATCTCAAGAACATTTCTGAGTTAGAAATTCAAATATTACTAAAAAAAAATAAATAAAACAATTATAGTTTTACTAGGTTTGTAGAATGAATTCAGTATTATTTATGACAAATCAAATGACCCTTTATTATTATTATTGTTTAACAATTTGCTAATTATTTGTCAAGACTGCTCAAATTGAAAATTTTCAATTTTATAAATGCATGTATTTTTTTTTCTTCGTTTTGTATTTATGAAGTTTTATGTTTGTACAAGGTTTTTTTGTGTAAATATTATAAATTTAAATTCCACAGATTAATGTGTGCAATGGCCGAATATACTTAACACTAAGTGCCAATGTGTCTATTGTAATTTCTTTTTGAATGTTATAACGTTAACTGTTGCGACATGTTAGAATTGTTAAAAGTATTGTATTGTTGTTGTTGTTTTTTTCGTTTAACTTTTCCGCAATTCTCAGATCATGGACCTTGTGGATCAACTGCAAAGTAATTAGTGACAATTTACTGTAGTGATATGCTATGTAAACCTATGCAAAATACTGCTGTCACCGACTAATTAATTTGTGTACATTATTTGTTGTTGAACCATAGCAAACAATATTAATAACAGTATTTCCCCATGGGCATTTACAAATAACATTTTCCATTGAAGTTTTGGTTTTGTATGTACATTGCAGTATTGCTAATTTGGCTGAAAAATGTAATATCAAAAGGTAACCTTTCGGTGCATGTAACAGCAATCCTTACTGTATTTGGTGGTTTGAATATTTTATGTATGTATATATTACAGATATTTAATATTTTTTCTAGTTATTGCAAAGTTTTAAATGTAAAGTAATGCCTGATCTTGAGCTCATATCAATGAAATCCTTGTCTATTAAAATGTGGTAATAATTTCAGTAGTACTGAAGTGCATTTATCTTGTGTGTGTTATTTCACACCTCATTTTTGATCTGTGGTTTAACTCCAGTGTTTTATTTGTATATGACTTTTTTTCTTTCTTTTTTTTTAATAGACACCATATACTTTGTCTATTAACATGATGTTGAATGAAAATTGCATGGGAGTTTAATTTTAGAATGGATGAAAAAAATAAGTTCACAAATTGCCATCTTTATACAAAATTTGTAAATACATTTATTATTAATCAGTCACATATTTTAGTGGTGACATTGTTTAATAAAATTCAATATATAGCTCTTGCCTTGTGGTCTTTCATCAAGAAAACAGCAACAAAATCTAGCAATATCATAATTTAATCATTGTGATAGCACAACATTTTCTAATGTTGATAACGATGTATCAAGCAAGCACCACTGCAATGGGTCATTTACGACATTATTTATATATATATATATATATATATATATATATATAGCTTATTCTTATTTGTTCTTGAAATTTGCTGGTCTTTTTTCTACGAACGCTGTCATTCCTTCTTTGCGGTCCTCCTGGAAAAAATAATACGCTGGAAATTATGCTCTAGTTCAAAAGAACATGTACCAAACTAAAATTATTTTGACCCATTAGCGCCTAACCTTATGCTTATAGGTTCTAGTAATGCAATGCAGTTGCAGTCTTTCAGTACAAGAAATGCTAATGCCTTGAAACTGCAGTGTACATAATTACACAATGCAACATTTCAGGCAAATTTCAAAGAACTATTTTGTTCGCCGTCTAGTTAAATTTAATGTTCGTAGTGATTGACCTACTTTCATTACGTATCTCTCTGTGCATTAATTTCCATCAGACCCTCATCTACAACATGGCCTAAGGGTCTGCATTCAGACTGTAGTACCCCTATTTTATCTGCCAGGTGGCGCCGTGACCATTGTGACATCATATTCACAATCATGAGTGATGCAGTTTGTATTTGTAATGTCATGGCAGATCAACAGAGTTGCGTTCAATGGATATCTTGTAAGATTGTTACAGTATGAAATTAAGCAGCAGAAATTGCTGCAGTATTCAGCTGAGTAACTGAAGAAGCTGTCAATGTTGTACAGAACGAGATATTTGAATTTGACATATGTAGCCAGGGTGCAAGCTGTATAATGTGGCCATGAGTATGAACACTTCCTTGTGGTTAAGGTGCTGATCGGCTCCTCCTAAGGTCAATAGTTTGATTCCGATCATGGGCTTCTGTTATGAGCACAGCAAGCTCACAGAAGGATGTAAATATAGAGAACCTATAGATTTTATGGTATGCATTGTGTCTATAGATGTGAGAAAGCAGACTGATGGCCATATTGACCATCATTATTGTCTGCCATGGTCAACTGCCTAACAATTATATTCATCATTTGCATTAGTTACATAGCCTCATCATGCTCATCAGCCTGTTCTATGACTAACCAGTCAACACAGACCCTTTTTTCAGGCTGATTCCACCAGTTGAGGTTCTAGGAAGCAACCATCCTAGATAGGGACAAACCCTGTGCTTGATAGATAAGGACTTAGTTCACAGCCAAACTAAAGTTAACGGGTGCAACAACTGATCGACCCATTTTTAGTGCTGATCGCTGTGCGTTTCCAAATTTTACTCTCACTATAGCACTCGCTGATAAGTGATAACAGACATTAAAGAGCAGTTTTGCATAAACCTATTTAGTCATTATTCAGGACAGAGGACATGATGAGATGCTATGGCTCTAAGTAGTGAAGGTAGCTCCATAACCATATGATAACTATCATTAATGTACTTACTGTTGCAAATGTACTGTAGAAGAATCTCTTCTCGATTCTCATGCCCTCATCCAAAGTGGAGTTAAATGCTGGAAAAGAAGAAAGTACACTTTTAAATTTCATTTAACATTATTGTTGGAACTGAAGTAGTCCAAATAGATAACTGAAAATAAGCTGCAATAAAAAATCTTTAATTTGAAAAAAGAGTTCATATTACTCACAAGCATTGACAGCTTCTTTGGCCATCTGAGTAATGATATGAGATTGAGATGCAATTTTTTCAGCAGTCTTAATTGCTTGGTCCACCAGTTCTGCTGCCGGGAACACCTTGCTTACCAAACCTGAAGACACAAATTAACCAACAATAATTATTGCAGATTCACTATTCACTTGCAGTGTTTGCATTGGTACCTATGGGTCAAGAGTATCTGGTCAATTTGAAATTGCACACCAAATACATATACCTAGGCAAAGTCAGTCGTTGCTTTATAACTCACCAGCTCTTAGGGCATCCTCGGCATTAATTTGGTCTCCCGTTAGCACCATCTCCATGGTTAATGATTTGCCAACAGCTTTCGTCAGTCTCTGTGAGCCACCAGCACCTGTGTGACAGCAAAATACAATGGAAATTTGAAAAGCTCACATTAGATTATAGTGTATTTCCCACATTAATGAATCACAGAGCCTCAAAATACTTTTCCTGTTCTTTGTTACAAATAAACATTTTGATCATAGAGACTCAAAAACACAGGTGAGAGGTTGGATTTTTACAGCAGATTTCATAGTCTCGGAAACTATACTCCAGATGAATGCAAGACTCTCATTGGTTTGAAGAAGTTCCTCTTCCAATGAGAGACCAGCATTCACAGTCATGACGTCCTCTGCAGCTTAGTCTCCAATTCCAAGAGTAGTGAACCCGTAGTATTACATTACGGTTATGCAACAGATTTTTTCGCCGGGTTGGCGACAGATTCTGGCGGCAAAAAGGGTTCTACAGGTGACTCGGCGGGTTCTACGGGTGACTCGGCAGGTTCTACGGGTTACAAGGCGGGTTCGGCGGGTCACTTGGCGGGTTCTACGGGTCACTCGGCGGGTTCTACGGGTCACTCGGCGGGTGGCCAATTAGTGGGCGAATTCCAAGAGAGACTCAACGGCTTCCAGGAGTAACTCGCCGAGTTGTAGGAGTGACTTGCAGGGTTGTACGATAGACTCGGAGAGTCTCTCGTAGAACCCGGTGAGTCACTCGTTAAATGATATTTTGTACATGCAGCAGCGGAGGGGGTTGTCAATACTTTAAAAGGCTGCTGCTCCCCTAATATTTTTCCGATTTTCATCAAATAAAGACTGAATTGTAGTATAGTTCATACTGATTCCATACGAAAATAGGTTGGCGGAGGCAAACAGGGTGCTCCCGCACACGTCCGCGCCCGGACTGTATCAATGCAGGAAGGGCTGAGCGTTTCTTTAAAAGGCTGCTGCTCCCTTAATATTAGTCCGATTTTCGTCAAATAAAGACTGAATTGTAGTATAGTTCATACTGATTCCATACGAAAATAGACCAAATATTAAAATATTAAGCGAGATATTTTATATTATATAACAAGCATATAAATCTATCTGTCTCTCTAAACTATCTATCTACATATCTACATATCTATCTATTTAACTATCTACATTAAAAAACAGCGATTAATGTTGGGGGTGTTTTTGACAAGAATATTCTTGTTTTTGCCCAGTATACCTTATTAATTTTCTTCACCTTATCTATTATATAAATTCTACACAGCGTTCCTAGCCATCACAGGCTAGGGCCTTCCCATCATCTTTAACTGCCATGCTGCAGGAAACACAAGGGTGCTGGATGGATGCTTTTCTCTTTGGCATTTTCGAAGTGTAAAGTCAAGACTCGAATGATGTAGTCAATAGTTTTGACCATCATATATACAATGTTTGGATGAGCTTTATTGCAATTCATTTCTACTCATTCTGCCAACTGGCCAATAGGAAGGACTTTTCCTTGGTTTTGTAAAAGTCAATTAACATATATATGTAATAGCGATCTGCTGTGACCGTTATGTCAATTGCTCTCAGCATTTTGAATGATACAAAGAATGGGGTAAATCATGCTTTTTCATCATTGATCAGAGGCATGAATTGAAATTCTGAATTGACCGTTATGTCAATTGCTATTAGCATTTTGAATGATACAAAGAATGGGGTAAATCATACTTTGTCATCATTGATCACAAGCATTAATTGAAATTCTGAATTTCAACTGATTCCTGTTTATTATGCATATTAAAGAGGGAGATTGTCTATAATTTGATTTGATCATGGATGGAACATGCAATATCAATTTTAATTCCAGTTGGATTATTTTCAGAAACAACAACAAGAACGAAATATTAATAATTTATATAAAATGAAATAAAGAGAAATATCTCGCTTAATATTTGGTCTATTTTCGATTAGCTCTTCCTGCATCGATACAGTCCGGGTGCGGACGCTTGCGAGAGCACCAGTTTGCCAGCCTACCTGCAACCATGGCTCACCCGGCTACCGGGCCCGAGTTTCCCGGCTTGGCCATGAGTCCCAGGAGTGACTCGACGGGTATCGCCGGGTATCCACGGGTAGCCGTCCGGTTGGAGCCGGGAAGTGCGTTACGTCACCGTTATGTAATACTACGGGTTCACTACGGGAAAACCGGCTATGTGTGACAGGGGCTTTAGTCAATAAAAGCATATATATCTAGAGTTTAGCTGTAAGAGTTACATAATACACAATATTAAAATAACATTACAATATTTTATTCCTTTGCGGATACTGCACAACAAATTGATATCTTTGTCATTTAGGTTGGGGTTATTTCTCAAGCAACTTGCTACTGGGCCCAAGTCTTACCTGGAATGGTCCCTAGTAAAATCTCTGGCTGGCCAAATTTAGCCCGGTCTCCTGCGTAAATAATATCGCACATCATGGCCAACTCACAGCCCCCACCAAGCTGAGAACAAAATAATTATGACATAATTATAATCACACAGTGAATTGTTGACTCAAATTTAAAAACACAGATCAGATATACATACAGCATAACCATTGACAGCAGCAATTACGGGCATCTTAGCCCTCGCAAGAACATCCCAGTGAGAAAGGAAACTTTCTTTGTAAACACCCTGGTAATCTTTCGGTTGCATTTCCTTTATATCAGCCCCAGCTGCAAAGAAATGGAAAACTTTAAACTGGCAGTCATTTGCACTAAAAACATGATATAGGTATAACTTGAAAGTAAATCAATAAATGACAATACATATTGTTTAAATAGAAAAACCCATGCAATCATCTCACCAGCAAATGCCTTATCTGAGCCTGTGATCACTAAACATCCAACATTTGGATCATTCTGATAAACATCCAAGGCCTGTTCCAGCTCGCGCATGAGACCATCACACAAGGCATTTAAAGCCTTTGGTCTATTTAGTTGTATAAGACCAACATTTTCTTTTGCGCCTCTCTTTTCAAGTTTTAAAAACTCAAAGTTACCTGCAAGAAACACACAGAATGATTGCTGTATAATGTATTGATCACAATTGGTTTAACTTTATTATGCCTTGAAAGCATACATCATTACAGTGTATATATGATTTATTTCAGGGTCATAAACTTCTTTTTTTTTTGGTTTTGTTTTTTACCAAGGTCCCATGAGCTGAATGAGGTTGGCTTTTTTAAAGTATAACTGTTCCATAAATCAAAAGTAAAGCATGAAAGATATATCAAATCATTTAACAAGACAATTGATAGCAGACATTTTACATTACAGTCATATTCGATGTCTGTACCATGGATTTCAATTTTAAACACTGACATTTAGAGATTCATAAAAAAATTCCACTAGTTGCTTAGTCATATTATATCAGAAAAAGCTTAGAATAGCAAAAAATGGACAGAAATGTTACTATATATATATGGCTTTTATTGACATTGATTCATATCAGAAAAGATACATTTGTCACATATAACTAAGGCTCTACTCACTAAATCTAACTAAAGCTACACCGGTCTACAGAAATATGCTATACAGGTTCTCATTATTTTATACATAAATCATAATATGCTAAATATAGCTAAAAATTCAAGGTAATAATATCCTTACAGTAGGATTTACATAAAACATAGAGTAAGATTTACATAAAACATAAATCACATATCAACCAGTGAGGCATTTAACAAAAATACTGATCACAACATAAAATAAGATTAAAATTTTCATAATTATATACAAAATACTGATAATAATATCACAATACAAGTTAAAATTTGCAGTTTACATATAGGTTTCATATGAAATATGGGAGAGAAAAATACCAGGCAACATTGCGCTGACCCTGGCATTTTGACTCATCTAATTTATGATGGCAGTTGTCAAGGAAGTGGCAAGTCAGAGGAGCCCAGTGGAAATTTAAGTCTACATTACTTTATTTAGGAAATTACCAAGAGCATATATCATTTCAGGTTCTTTATTTGACATCAATGATTTAAATTGTTGTGTTTTATCTAAGTTATGGAAATTTGGTATCAGGCTAGTTGCTTTTAGGATTAATTGATTTCTTGGTCCTGCATGATTGTTACAGATTAAGAGGCAATGTAGTTCATCTTCTACGTCATTACTATCACATTTATTACATTTTCTTTCTTCTAATGGTATTTTGGGGGTCTCGTGTCTTCCGGTTTCAATTTTGAGGTTGTGTGAGCTAAGTTTAAATCTCGCTATGTTATTATATGTTCTCTTGGGGAGGTTAAGATTTAGATAAGGTTCAAAGCAATAAGTAGTTTTAAATAATTTATATGTTCTTAGTTTTGGGTGCTTCTCAGAGTCATTAATCTCCCTAAGGATCCTTGATTGTTCAATTTCATACAGTTTAAGTTTGATTTCAGTGACCAGAGTTTCTGGCTCCTTTGATTCCCAACTATTTATATTACATTCATTTATGATATGTATTGTTTTATTGTACCAGTTGCTCTGACCCTTCAGGTGTAGAAATTCTTGAATTTTGAGGCATTTATGTAGGGTGTCATAGGATGGCAGTGTCATTAGTCTTCCCCAGTACTTAATCATGTTTATCTTTTGTCTAACCATAAGAGGAAACCTGCCTGTCTCAGCATACACAGCTAAGGTTGGGGTTTGTTTTCTTACACCTAACAAACTTTTAAGATATCTAATTTGTAATTTCTCCATGTCATTGTGTTGTTTACCCATACACCATAACATGCTATTGTATTCAAGGATTGGCAGAATATAGCTATCAAACATCTTGATAGCAAGTGATGTGGGTATGTAGCCAAGGGATGGTTTTATTCTACTTTGGAGTGCAAATAGTGCCTTTTGCGCTTGGTTGACTAGATATTCAGGCAATTTATCATGTAGAACTCTATGTGAATTTAGAACATGGCCTAAGTATTTATATGAATTAACAATTTCAATATTTTGGTAGTTGTACCTAAAGTCTACAGTACATTTAGTCATACTTTTCATGACTTTTGTTTTAGAAGTGTTAACAATAAGGTGCCATTTTGCACAAAAATTATGTAAAGAATCAATGCTATTTTGTAGTCCGGTAGCAGAGCCAGATATGAGGACTATATCATCTGCATAAAGGAGGTGGGTGAAGTGGGTACCATTTATTTCTATTCCATCTTTAGAATTTAGGTAATTGGGTAGATCTGACATGAACTCATTAAATAATTTGGGACTTAATATCCCTCCTTGTAGTACCCCAAAAATACTGTCTATGCGGTCACCATATTTTCCCTGTTGATATACTTTGGCCTGTGCTTTATCAAACATGCTAATAATAATATTAAGCATCTTCTTTCCTATTTTATTTTTATGAAGTTTGTAGTACAGGGCGTTTCTATTGATATAATCAAATGCTTTTGTGAAATCCACAAAACATAAAAATGTTGGTTTCTTATGAAATAGCTGATATCGGATTACAGTATCCAGTGCAAAAACACAATCTGCTGTTCCACGCGAGGGGGTAAACCCAAACTGAAAAGGGTCATCAAGGGACATGGCGTCATTTTTAAAATAGAGTCTTGCATTCAAAATTGAATCGAAAACTTTGGCCATAGCTACTGTTACAGTGATTTTCCTATAATTATCGGGATTCAACTGGTCGCCTTTCTTATGTCAGTTTGGTTAGTGGATTTAAACTCACTAAGTTTATCTCTGTTTGACCTCTGATATAATCGTTTCTTATGTTGTATTACATTCTTATATCTTTTAATTAGAGATTTGTATTGTTCATTATGTACAGAAATATCTAGGCTAATAAGCCAAACCCCAACTTTTTAACCTAAAAACCCCTCTCTGCATAACAATTAACTTCAAGTATCCCGTTTCTCCAATGTGGCAATGATACTTTTTTAGCCATCTTTTCATTATTATTGTCATTTTTTCAAGGTTACAGTCAAGCATCAGAAATTAGAATATAGCTGGTTCTGGTTGTTAAGTTCCACCCATTCCTGGGTGTTGCTCCTCTTGTGGTGAAGAAGTGCCTCGTTGAATAGCTGCATGTGGTCCATATTAATGTGCAAGTGGTGACACCCTGTGTTACATAGCTGGTTTGCTGGTATTACTTTGTTTTTCAAGGCAACTACTACTTTACTATTGCTGCTTTTCCCAGAAGTGTTTTTATCCGCTAAAAAGTTGGGGTTTGATTTTTTTTTTGGCATTTCTGTCCATTTTGTGCACTTTTCCATGCCATTTATGAAAATATGTGTAAAATCATAACAGGTGGACACTGTTTTTAATCCTATTTAATTTCCAATTATAAGTTTTAATGATCAGCCCTTTATAGTGGACATTGTTTTCAGCATTTCAAAGAAATTTTCAGCACTTAATTCAGTCTGTTCAGAGAAGTTTGTATATATATGAACAGAAAGCTACAGATTAGTACAGAATGAGAAGGGAAGAGAATAGGGGCACTGATGACAGTGCAGATTACAGCAAGAGACAATAACAATCGTGTTTAATACAATAGATCTACACCAACAATGCGCACAATAGTGTGACAATACACATGGCAACATACAATACACATGGTTTTCTAACAAATTTACACAAAAAGTCATATGCATTGTATTCATGTATATGCAATGTTAGGTTTGGCAGAAGAAAAAAAAGCATGTCTAGGTCGACTATATATCAGCTGACACAATTATACAATTATGTGTACTGACTACTGTGTAGACGTCTACATGTATTTTCGCGATGAATTTGGCGTGAAAAAACAAAATTACTTACCACTAGACATCCATCTAGATGACAGCACACCTGTCAGTGGAGCCACAGGCTTGAGAATTTGGGTTTTGCAGAGCGAACTGATCACACACCTCAATGCCATGTTGACATGTGGAGCAATGTCTCGCGACCGGCAACGTCCTTCACCTTCAGCAACCTGTGACCTTTGACCGCATTGTTTCTGTTGCTTTTTATGTATTTTACATCATTTAATATCGACTTGAAACTTCCCTTCATAGTACCCAATATTATATAGATATTTTTAGTAAAAATTGCGAAGGAAACTATTTCAATTGAACTAATTCGAAAATATATCCCCTCCCCCTCCAAAACCCAAGGAAGTAAACGCGATGTGAAGTGCGAAATAAACACGGATAATACTGTTTTACAGCCAGCCAGACAGCTGTAATCATGATGAATGTAGCTTCTGCTAGTCCCCAAAACAATGGTCTCATATTCGCAGGGTGGAATCAAGACCAGGGTAAGTAGAAATCGACTGACACAGTGACAAAGTGTCATGACCAACGTAAACAAAACCACTCAATGTTCGGCAGAGCTTGCTTGGTCCACATCAGGGTCTAGTCCAGTAACACAGGGTCTACCCTTTTGTTTTTCATTGCTGTAAAGTCATCTCCTTTGCTGAAACTCATAAGCAGCTGCAGCAGTGTTTGAACAGGGTATCGAGTCAATTCGTCGACAGCCAATTCGTTGAAAACCAACCCGTTGACATGAGGATGGCAAACTCGCTGACAATCAACACCTTCGGCCCGACCATCTCGTTGACAGAAAATCATGGCAACATGTCGACGAGGTTGGTTTTGCTAACTCGTTGACAAAGGTGTTTCCCGTCCGTCGGTCTCCTCTTGCCCAGTTAACTTGTCTATCGCTGTTTTATGCTATTATCACCGAATATATTCGTAGCAAGTATACCGCTATGGAAGCTTTATTAACTGTGAATCCCCGGGGTTTGGTTTGTCGACGAAATGGTCATTGGGCAGATTAGCTGTCAACGAGTTTGCATTAATATGTCAATGAGATGGTAATGACCTGTCAACGAGGTCAAAAGTTTGTCAACGACTTTGTGTCTCCCAAATTTATATAAGTTGGTTTGTCAACGAATTCTTACCAGGCCTTCTAATGTGTCAACGACTTGGTATGTCGACGAATTTGCATGTCGATAAAAAGACCTGTATTATTGAACCGGCCTGCTAGATCATGCATGGTTTAGACTATTGGGAGACCAGTTGGTGACCATGGCATCATTTTATATAGCTGGGTTTACCTTCACATACCTTTTCTGTCTCCCACATTTTGCCAAAATTTGAAAACATTCAAAACAAAGATGAAATTATTTTGGTTGAATTTAACTTCTGTACTTTAATGACACAAGATGAATTGTGAAGGTAAAATAGCCGGGGATGAGGTTGGCACTCTAATTAATAATGCCCTCATCATGTATTCATGCACCAGAATGCCAGATCTCCAAAAAATTTGAGCAAATTACTAAACTAGTGGAATTTTGCTATCTGGCAGCCTGTTTAGGATAGGCTCTTGGTTTGACATATAAACCTTCTCTTCTGATTTACCTTATTCATGTCTTGATCAATGGTTGATTTATATGATTGATTTGGTAGTGTTTCTATCTAGAAATTCTATGCTGTAGTAATCTGTTGTGGGACCTGTATAAATAGTTATATTCATATATATTTTGGTTTCTGTTTGTTTTTTGTTTTGGCATGATGCTTATTAATATTTGTTGAAATGCTCTGTTACTGGTATTACACAGATATTTGACAGTTGCTGTTGGTAATGTTTCCATTCAGATAGTCAGAGATAGATGAACAAACAAGAATCCTTTGACACAAAAAAAAAATATATATATATATATGCATTTATTTATTCATGGTAGGAACATTGGGAAACAATGCACATTACCACCTATAAAGCAAACCCTGGCTGCTTATCTTGCTTCATAAAAGTCGCTAGTGCTGAGGAACTAATGTGTTAGTAGACTCCACAATTGATAGATCTGTTTTACTATCCATGGGCATAGTAGGGTACAATGTGCTGGTATCACAGCAAGTATTAATTGGACATTAATCTAACCTCAGATCACAGCTGACAGATTACCCATACAATTCAATTCAATTTATACATGACCCAATTCTGCTTAGAACTGTATGAAGCAGTCTTTGAGAAAACACATTTTCACAGGCACTGATATTTGATAAATGATTTAAGTGACATTGTCTTGTATTACCACAGTAAAAATAACATCATAAACTTGCCCAGATTTGTACAATTAATGATAAGACAATAAAAACACAGAGAAGTCACAAAAGTCTTTTGAAATGGAGAGAGCCTTTTTGTAACTCATTTAAAACAAAACTGTGAATAGTCCATGGCTTCCTGCAGCAAGAGTTTAAAGATCTTCTTTGATTGGGATGACAGCTGTTGCATCTTATCTTTTCATAATGACATCAGGAGTCTAGCTATACAGAATCTCAAGCAACTGCAGTCCATTGAAAATAACTTTTTTTTATTCAATTAAAGTGTGGAAACATGTCAGTTTCTGACTTAAGTTTACTGACTTCTGAACATCTTGGGTAATCCTAAACTGTTCAAGAGTCATAAAGACTCCTAGACCAGAGTTTAAATTAATATATTTTTTCTTTTGGCAAAATTAAATTGCAAAACACATTTTTATATGCACGTATGAATAATAATCATTTGAATATTGAACGTGGACATAAATTAATTTCCTGAAAATGTAATATTATACTCAGCAGACTCCGTAATCGCTATGTTAAATTTATGCAGTAATTGACATAATAGGATAGTACGTTTCACAAAACAGTACTTTGTACATCACCGACCAGACCTATCACCTGCTACAGTGTGAGCCACATATAACAAACCATTTGGGACAAAAAAGGTGGTCGTTATAACCGGGTTCGTTATGTTAGTCTGGTGTAAAAGATACGCAAAATAAAATCTATTTTTGGACAATGACCACATTATAACTAGACTATTATAACTTACTAATAAACATGTTACATATAGGTCCGACTGTATACAGGTAAACATTCACCATAAAATGAAATTTGTGCTCTCAAATAAATTAGCTACGTGCTC
The DNA here is from genome assembly GCA_932294295.1 of Alitta virens. Lineage (NCBI taxonomy): Eukaryota > Metazoa > Annelida > Polychaeta > Phyllodocida > Nereididae > Alitta > Alitta virens. The sequence goes on from OW028575.1 coordinate 42,220,405, forward strand.
TCAAATAAATTAGCTAATGTCCAAGTATAGTCCACTTAATTTACATGCACACATGTAGAGATAATAGTTAGTACCTGAACGTACTATGCTGATGTAAATAAAGCCTTAAATACAGTATGATAAATGAAAACTTTGCAGATGAGTAATTATTAATACAGTATGCAGGCAATGTGGCACTATATATACAATTCTTCAAAATTCATACATCACAAAGATCTCTTGGCAAAACTGATGTTTCATCAGTGCTGGCGAAACATCTTTGAACTGTCTGGCAAATTCAATGTCAGATCAACCTACAGGTCCAGCTATTCCTATTAGTGAGTGCAAATGGCAACCCAACCATGCTTCAAGTTGATTACTAATTTGATACTTAATTTACATGCACACATGTAGAGATAATAGGTAGTACCTGAACGTACTATGCTGAAGTAAATAAAGCCTTAAATACAGTATGATAAATGAAAACTTTGCAGATGAGTAATTATTAATACAGTATGCAGGCAATGTGGCACTATATATACAATTCTTCAAAATTCATACATCACAAAGATCTCTTGGCAAAACTGATGTTTTATCAGTGCTGGCGGAACATCTTTGAACTGTCTGGCAAATTCAATGTCAGATCAACCTACAGGTCCAGCTATTCCTATTAGTGAGTGCAAATGGCAACCCAACCATGCTTCAAGTTGATTGTCAGACTCTAAAACTAGGTGCTGCCAGTTTCATTTATTTAATGTGATTCAAATCAAATGATATCAAACAAATACAAGTTGTAATGGAATGAAAATGTGGGGGGGGGGGGGGGGGGGGGGGAAACAACCAAGAAGAGTGTGTTCATGGCAAAACATTTTTAAGTTTTTAGACTCTTGTTTGCAAGCACTGATGATTTTAACAGAAGTAGACGTACCATAAACTCATGCTGCATAATGCATTATGAGGTGCTGTACTGGTGTATATACAATGATATAAGTAGATAGATATATATGGGGGCTAACTTTGACCCATTTGTCAGTAGTACTCGATCCCATTTTCAGTATCATGATGTATGAACATTAATACCTATTCTATAGTATAATCTATACTATAACTACAACTAAACTACTGCTAACTATACTCTTAAGGCAATTGCTATACGAAATATACAAGATTTCACATTTAATGTAATTCCAGATGTAATAAAAAAAATATGTAGGCCTACATAATATTATCAGAAAAGAAATGATCTATGTATTTTAGGGCATATAAAATGGCTAAGAGTACATTTTATATATTATTACAGTATTTGTAAGTTTACCGTTGTAGTAACTGAGAAATTTGATCGAATAACTGTCCACGCATAGGAAAGGGCATATAATCCATAGTTGCATAACCAAAATTTCAACAGTCTCAAAATATATATGATAAAATATTATGTACTATTAGATGACATAAAATTTCACTGACTCTAAAACGAGGTCATCTTACAGAAAATAGGATATTAATTTTCTACTTCGGAAAGTAACATGTTTAAGTTCAATTAGTTCATGCTAATGGACGTCAAGGCAAGACTTCTACATTTCATGTATATATGCTCAACGCAGTTTTCCAGTATGTTGGTACATCGTTTTAATTTCCTTATTAGTCCTGCATTCTGGCTGTTGGCTTGCGCAGATGGTGATCTTAACACTTGGAGGGTTGAGAATGTTGAGCTATCCAATGCTAAAAACAAAAAGATGCGAAATAGATACGCCATCAATTCTGTATTTCAATGAATATGATGAAAGACAGCGTATTTGTACATTTTTTTTGAAAACTTTAATAAGTCAGCATTAGACCGAAACAATGCTGTCGTATCCACGACTTACGTCTAGTGTTGTGAGTCAGTTTGTTGGACTACTTTAATGTCTATTTGGGTCTGAACATTGCTGAAAATGGCGTAGTGTCTTTTGCTGCAGATTTGTTTTCAAATTTAGAAAATACGAACTCCTGCCAATTTAAGTCATTAGTTAAAGGTATGGTTTTACTCTGTGACAAATTAGCAGATAAACACGACAATTAATTAATGTGCTGATAAACCCATTCTTGTAGGCAATATGTCTGTCATGTTGTAGCTTACCTTTTAGAATGTTAGACAATGCTACTACGCAGGCTATGGTGAACTGGACGGGCTGTTTGTGCCACTTTATCATTTACAACCTCAGGGGGAGACTCTTGTTCTGAAAATTAATACAGGAAACTCCTCATTAGTATTATTAATAACATGTATCATACAGCATGAGTTTTATTCAGGTAGACAAGAACCTAAATTAGAAGATTATTTTTTACATCAAATTCTTGTTCAGTTTATGGGCGTTAAGAAACTTTTTTCAAAAGTAAGGTTTCATGTATAATAAATATGATAAATACCTGGGTGACGGTCCTGTTCGAAGTTTTCTTTGCTCATGATAGAGACTGGGATGAGTGACCTTCCGTATTTGAAACAACCAATGTCCTTCAATATCCATACGATAATTATTATAGTTCCGCCAAGAGCCCAGATAAGAAATACCAACATGGGTTCGAAGAATCTGTCCGCGAAAACTACTGGACCTGTACCATTAATTAATTAATTAAAAATCAGTCAAAAAATTTCAGAACTTGATTAGCATTCGTTAAAAGAGTCTAGATGTGGTGCTGATAACTGTGCAGGGGCGGATTTAGGGAGGGGAGAGGGGGTTGCCTGCCACCTTGTTTATAATAAATGTAGATGGGTACTCCAATCAAAGGTTACGAATGTAGGCTAGTTCAGCCACTGCTGTATTCCTCTCTTGACTGTGTGTCCCCCTTTCAAATTCCTGGATCCGCCCCTGCTGAGTGATGCAGCAATGCAATGGACGTTTTATGTCCATTGTAACTATATATGTAGTGCTGATATTGTTGTACAGCGTATTATATATATAGCTACCAGGCTGCCAGAATGATTTGGAAAACTATTTTTTACATGCTGAATTATAGCACACAAAAGTCATAAATCTTTAAAATATTTTTACATTACTTACTGTTTTGGTCCTTCAAGATCATATTCACATATACTGAAACAAAAAAAGAATAAATTAAAAATACAAAAAAGGACATGACAAAAGGAAATACGCCTTAAATTTTTTTTAGATGTAATATTTAGCCAAGAAGTTTGGAAATTAATCAAATACAATTGTAGACTATGACATATAATCCGTGAACTGACCAGTGAATTTGTCTGGTTTGATCAGAAATTGTATAGGCCTAATTCTGAGTTCATAGACTTGGACACGAAACTCAAGCAGATGACGTCAGGACTCCCAGTTCCTTGGCCAATGAGAGTTCATGATTATTAGTACACCCAGTGAAACCATGGTCGTATTCAATCTCGCATATGTCCATGGTGAAACATATCATAATGCATATAGAGGTTCTAAATAAAGAATTTTATGAATGGATTCTTGAGTTATGTACTAGGAAGGAATAGGAGGGAGTTATTGGAGATTGTTCCAGGTGATTTATGGAAAGTATGTAATATCAGATCAGAATCCGCCCCTTAACCATGGTTGAAATGCTGAGATATATGCTCAGCTCAGGTGGTTATAATGATGTGATTTTCCAAAGATTTGTCTGCTGTTCCGACAACAGGGCTATATGGAGTTCGCCTCTAGTCTGATTTCAGCCTCTGGTTACGGCCTTGCCATCAACCATAGGAGCCATCCGAAATAAGTTAGTACAGTGTTACCCCAAGATTACGAATTAAGAATCAGTAAAATTATCGTAATATTGAAGTGGTCTTAATTTTTTACCGTTTTGTATGGAAATTTGTTAATTGGAACCAAACTGCGTGGTCTTGAAATTAAGGAGGTCTTGACATTGTGGTCTTGGTTATTGGGCACCATTGTTACCATTTTATAATTTTGATGGCTTGTTTTAAGAAATACAGTTTGTTTAGTCTAAGGTAAATCAATAATTGCTATGTACTACTGAGATGGTCTTCACACTAATCCTGTACAATTTAGGCCTGTATGAATACAGGTAAAAGCAATGTAGGTACTGGGTAGGTTCTCATATATACTATAAAGAGCTCTTTAGAATTGAACAATTATTTATATTTCAATTATTGACTGACCTGGACATTTCTGGATGCATTCAATCACCCTATCCCTGCTGGTAATCCGTTGAGGATTACAAGTTTCTTGGCATGACCCACATTCCGGTGGCCCGAATGGTGAGTAAGGGCAATATTGTGTCCTCGTGTCACATTGTAGTTCTTGGAAATCAGGACAAGAAATTAACGTCGTGGAGTTCGGTATGTTATTAAAAAAGTCCAGAAAGGTTTGTGAATATTCCGAGTTGTCCTTAGATAGAACAAAGCTAACCAAAGTGGAAGTCAGCAAGGTAACGATGTTGATGGCTTGTTTAAAAAGCATTTTCAATGATTCCGATGTTGTACTCAGCTGCTCAGGAATAGTGTGCTCTTCCAGGATTTGTCCAACACTCAAAGTGAGATGGTTGTTTCACTCTCGGTCTTCTAAGGGTATTTACCTAAATTGCCTTACAATTAGCAGGTTAGGTCTGACTGCTATGACAGATAACCTCTATATGTCCTGACATGTGGCGCGTCACAATCAGCTCCTCCTCAGCTCAGCAATCCACGCTTGGCAGGTAGCCAATGGTTATTGATGGTTGCTTACATTAGCTTATGAAGGTATGAAGGGACTGTTGCTATATTTAACTGGGAGGGGGGGGGGGGGGGACTTCAAGGAAACTGTATATTTAAACCACTTAAGTGAAGAAAACTGCATTTAAACCACTTAAATGATGTAAGACTTTGATATTGAGACAGGCTGATGAGCATTCTAGGCTTTGGTAAAAGTTGTATTAATCAATGTGCTAATATAAACTAGATATTAAACTTTAGGCATGTAAGCCTTAAAGAGGGTATACAAATATTGGAATTTGAAAGCATAGTCACTCATACAGGGAGACAGGCCTCTGCATTTTTGTGTATCCTTGTCACCTGTTTAGAAAGTGTAATAACTGGGAATTCCATGGGAATTTCTTCTAGATATAAGATTTGTTTGTTTAATGAGTCTTACATTGACTTCTGTATTCTTATCAAGACTATCAGATCTAGTAGCATTCTTGTGTGACATGACACTGCACTATATTTGACCTCTGTGAACACTTATAAGCACATGATGCATGTGAATGCCTATGAATGCACATACAGGCAGAAAAGGCAAAAGTTCTCTGTATTTCCACCAGGTGGTTAAAACAGAATACTGCAATTATATTGGCTGAAAAAGTTCCCGCCCTTGGCTGTGATTGGCTGAAGCAAAGTGCATCCTAGCAGCAGTATTTTTAGTGCTTTTTAATGTATATTTGACACTTTATCATTTAGTTGATGTTTGTTATTTTTCTGAGAAAGTTATATTTATTACCTACTGTGTCTGAAAAACAAAATGAGTAATTAAGAGGAGAGGAAACACTTATGTCTTGTTGAATTCAGGGCTGTTCAGTGAAAAGACTCTATTGAAACAAATGATCCAACGACGTCTTTGATTTCACAATATTTAATATTTATGTAATGAATGAGAATCACTTTGATACAAAATACAAATCGTAATCAATAATGGAAACAAAATACAGCGTACATATATTATTGTATACATTGTATTAATTTTAACTGAAACTGTTTCACATGCAATCACTCACATGAATCATCTTTTTGTGTTAACCTGTACATTTCAACAAACACATTTTGAGACAACACAAAATAAATACATATTGAGATATTGCTATGATAAATAACATGTACCCTTACTTTTATACCACACTTCTTCATTGATGGTATACATATTATTGTTATCACATAAAAGCTATTGCACAGCCATTTGAAACGTTCAGCTTAATAACAATACTCACAACATGAGTCTAACATACATACATTTATTTCTTTACTTGTATTCTATTCATTTATTTCATTTAATGAGGATCGTATTAAAATCAAACTGTGCCCCAACTGTTAGGGTTGACACCAATTACTAACCTGTGAACAACTCAAATATTAAATCCATGGCTTTTTAACTTCGATTTTTCACAAGTATTCCATCAACTCAAAAACAAATGCTCAGATTAACTAATGTAGCAACTGAAACTTATTAGGCTCTATACTGCTTTGTCACATAGATTGCTGTAATGTGTTACCAATCATGCAGGGTATACATGCTGCATAATTACATTGCTCAGCTTGCCCATGCAGGATTCTTGTAATACACCTAAAACGTTTATTGCACCATAGATAATGCCACATTAAAGCAATTTCCTATGTGAGTCCTGAGTTTACCCACTGCCTATTTTTTGGTTTTTAATTGTAGAAACACAGACCCTGGAAATCTGGGTTTTTTTTTGGTAATGATAAACCGTACAATACTATTCGCTTCCGTAACATCTCAGGAACATCAACTAGGGCTGATCGAGGATCAGTATCTCAGGAATATTTTGCGGACTACCGGCAGTCTCTTGCTCTGCGGAGAAAAAAAAACCAAAGTCAGTTATTTTATATATCAGACATCAATGTATTATTTATGTCGATAATTAGAAATTTAAAAATCTATTAATATTTGTTTGTCTTATGTGTTTTATAAATGTCGTTTGTCTCAATGCTACTTGGTCTGAAGCTTAGTGACTCAGCTAAGATAACCAGCAAATTGTTCAAGTAACAAAGTGCACCTATATTAAACATCATTTATGCTTTAAAAATAGCTATATAACTGTATATAACTTTACCCCCCCCCCCCCTTTCCCCAATGCACCTGCCTGGAATCCCATTGGCTAAAGCAGTCCCTCAGCCAATGGAAGACCTGGATTCACGTGACGTCATTTGGGGTTTAGTTTCCAAATTTGTAAATTCTACTGTAAAAACATTTCATTTTGATGGCAAATACCTGTTAATAAATTTAATTTAATATTTACCTGGCGGGTGGTCCTGCTGCTGCTGCTGTTGCTGCTGTTGGTTGATTTCATTTGAATCCATGGGGATGCTCATCCCAGCCTCCTCAGCCTCCTCCGTTGTACTGAGCGCCTTGTGCGATTGGTTCTGGTTGTACCACATATACAGGCAAATTGCAGCGAATATCTTTGCCAAAACAGTCGCTGTCACAGCCCAAGCCAGAAGGATCCATTTGAAAGTGGTGTTCCCGCGTTCACAGACTGACTGCTGGTTGTCTGCAGGTCCTTCATTCAATTTAAAAAACAACAAAATTGAAGCATCATTAATATTAATTGTGTGCTAATTAATACTCTGATCTTAAAAATTAAATTTTTGTAATTAAGTTTAAATTGTGTAATAAAATTCTAAGTAAATTCTCTGAATATCAGTTTAAATTTATATATCGCCAGAGTATGGTTAAAGATGGTAAATATATATAGAGGCCTAGCTAACCTGGTGCTGGGTGTGTGCTGTTCCTGTTGTACAATTGTTTGATGAGCAGTTGAAATAAATACCCTGGAAGCATAAAAAAAAACGAAGTTATAATTTAATAATGATTAATGGATAATTGTTACACACAATCAATATGACACTGACCTACACAGCTACACTATATATAATATACTCATGTAAGGATTCTTAGGTAAAATTGCACTGACTCCTTACTGTGCAGCTATGATGTGGTTGTAAAATCAGTAATTTATATCTTTAGAAATCTCGGATCGAAGCAGTGGTTCTCGATGGTTACTTACAGGAAATGGTTTTCTGCCTATAATTAGCATTAAATATATGCGAGTGAGGTATTGGGTGGGGTGATATATGCCTCTTCGGCAGTGGTGGATCCATACATTTTTGTTTTGGGGGGGGGGGGGATCTGATTTGTCTGGATCGATACGCTTGCGCATAAAATGGTCATTCGCGCATTCTGCTCCGAAAAAAACAAAAATAATTTTTTATAATAATTTTGTAAAACATAGCCTAGATATAATATTGTGACTATCTAAAGGCGCAACTAGGCCATATATTAGTATTACTAGACAACATTTTGTTATGGTGAGTGCATTGCTGTTCTACTCCAGAAAAAAAAGTGTCAAGCTGCCCACCATTTCGAACTTCGTTCGCTGAGGGTTAAAATTATTTTTCATATCGCCATGACAGGTACAACAATATTAAGAAAAACATATGTCAATTTATTCTGAAACAGTTATATTTTTTTATTCTTATTGATTTATTTTCTGGCTTCCTTTTTAATTACTTTTTTTCCTTTTTGGGGGACTGGTGGGGGTAATACAAATGTTGCTGAAGGCTAATATAGTTCATATTTGCAAATCAAGTGCTGTCAGGGACTCAGGATGATATATAGTTGTACTGTACATATACAGTTATGTATTGATTGATCATCAGGATGTAGACCTGTATTAATTAACTTTATGATATTCAAGTAGGCCTGTGTAATAGGTATAGATAATAAAAAAGAAAGAAGGAATTTGATGCAAAAACAAATTTAAGAAAGGACAACAAATTTAAATACTTTGACAACATTTACAATGTCAGATTTGTGATTACTATGAATCGGGCATTGATAATAATAGACAAAACGAACTCACAGCATATGTTATGTTAAAATTCCGCCCCCCCCCCCCTTGTACAAATTGCATACGTACGCCCTGCAGTGGTTATTTTAAAGGTGCATCCCAACAGTTGTGGTAGTGGAGAGCAGGAGGGGGGGGGGGGGTTAGAGGAGGGGGGGGGGGTTAGAGGGGGGGGGGGGTAGAGCAGGGGGGGGGGGGCTATTCATTGACAAAAGCGCGGGAAAATAAAATAAAACTTGGAATGTTGAATTATTGCAGGGCATGTCATCCTATTACTATTTACCTATAATAGTCCTGCCTTAGATCCTAAACATGTGTGTTTGAAATTAATATCAATAGCTATGGTGAAGTTTTACATTTGTGCTTTTGTTTTGCCTATGCAATGGAGAGTGCTATATGGTTACCATGGGTCATTGCCATCATCCATGCCATGCTAATTTTTTATTGTGAGGCTAATACAACAGTTAACAATGTATGACAGTAGATTGAATCTGACTGATAGTCTGGATAAACATGTACTATACTATAGTGTGTATTTCACATTCAGGGAAACCTGAAAGTGACACAGCTAGATCGATTTGCTCTGTATATAGTACATACGTGTTTTTTCTTCTTCTGCGTTCATATCATTTGACTTATCAATTCCGCCAGGAAAAAAAAAAACATAGGCTATTTTTCAGTGTTTGTGTTTATTTTAGTTATTGAATAATCTATCGAGGAAAAACAGAATAAGAAAATTGATTAGCTTACCTAAACATCCCTGGTAGCATTCAATAAATTCCCCTCTGTTAGTCATGCCAGCAGGGTTGCAGGTATCTTGACATGGGACGCAGTCTGGCTCACTGTATGGTGAATAAGGACAGTGTTGAGATTTCAAGTCACACTTCAAATTATCAAAGTCTAGGCAGTCAATGAGTATTGGTGAATTTGATGACATTTCTGTATAAATATTCTGCAGAATGTTGTCCATTGTTTTGATAGGTTCTGCACTCTCCCGAGGCAGTAGAAAAATGATAAGATCGATACAAATCCATAATTTGCGAAAGTCTGACATCTTCACTCGAATGTATTGCAGCAATTTAAATCAGAGCTTCTGCCTACAACAGCATAAGGATCATAATGAGCAACCTCTCAGTCTCTGTGTGACGCAAGGGGGCGCTGATACAAATGTAATCATGGCAAGCCGATGGCTCCCTGCAGGATCGAAAGCGGGTCACGTAGAGACTGGCAGCCTCCCCGAAACTGGGGAAACCCCCAATACGTCACGGTTCAATGGCCGCGTCCTTGCAGGGCCGCTAAAGTCATGACAGAAGTACAAGTGTGAGATGGTACATAAAAAATACATATATATTCATATATATGCCTTAATTCAGCATTTCAAGAGGTCCGGGTTGCAAACATTTTCTTCATACACACACATATATATATGTACACGCTTAATAAGGCTTGGATCTTGGGAGGAATTAGAGGAAGGAACACTGAGGTACATCAAAGGTAGAATCACTGTCGCGCCAGAATCTTAATGACCAAAGGACCCGCCCCTAATTGAGGGGCTTGTGCAACAAAATGCATGAAATATACAATTTATCAGTATTCATGCATTGCATGATATACATAATTTGGCTATTCCGAGCAGGAAAGCACTAAAAAATATACACTGAGTATGACATTAGGTGGACATAAACCGTATGAATAATTCACTTAAATTTTAATTCAATCAGATGAATAGTTGTTGAAAAATGGCTGTTTTAATGCCACAGCAGGCCGTGAATATAGGTTACATAATTTTACTGGCCAGAATCTTTACTTTCATCTTAGCATAATTTGATTGTGTGGGTATTTGTGGGTTTTATAAAAAAAGACAGTGTAAAAGACACATTCTTAAATCAGTAAACTTTATTTTCTTATTGTCATATATCTCCACCAAAAATGGTTTGAATTTCACGGGATCCCGCGGGAGAAGTTTCTAATTGTAGACCACAAAACTGGCTTTTACATGGGAATAAAACCAAAAAAATTGTGTAAATAACTATATAAGAGCGTTTCTGCCGAAGATAGTTCCTGGTAATGAGCCAGAGATTCAACTCTGAGGTTTTTCCAAAGTAATAAAACAATATTCATTATTAGGTGCTTAAGAAGAGTCAAATTTGCCCAGAGCTGGCCCAAGGACCTCTGCTGCTTCTGATAAATGATTTTCGCACTGCACTTCAGTGAGCACACCCCTCGTCAGTGATGCTAAATTTCAAAAGTCGAAGTTTTTGTTTATTGTTGTACATCTTATACACTACTCTCAGTGAATTCCGCATGATCCCAGGATTCTTAAAGTATTTTCACCGAATTTCTAGGTCTAATATTATATATATCATATATAATTTTTTATGGACAGTATTATGTCAAATATGACATATTTGTCGCAAATACATTAAAGTTCGACAGAAAATTTCGCGAAACATGAGTTCACTGTACTTAAAAAATAAATAAAAATTAAATAAATAAAAATTCTTTAAAAAAAGAGAAAAAATAAATTTAGCAATGGTTCCAGCGGAAGTTGTTTACATGGATGATTATAGTTAACTTAGCCGGACACACAGATCAACACGGATCAACACGGACTAAATTACTCCGGGACCACCGGCATGAAAAATTTAACATGTTTAATTTTTCCCCCGGAGGCCCACGGTGTTCCCGGACAATGCCGGAAATAAACACGAGGTCTACACGGTATTACCCGGAGTATGCTCCGGCGTCTGATCCGGCTATGTGTGAAGGGGGCTTTAGAAGTAATTATCCCTGTAAACTTTCCTATGTTATGTAATGTGTCGAAGTTTTCAATATATTTCCTGGCTATTTCATTTAAGTTCTGTCTAAATAATGAATTGCTGGAACACGTTAAAAGACAGTGTATTTTGTCTTCTACTTCATTTGCGTTACATTTTATGCAGAGTCTGTCCTCTGTAAGATAGTAAGAAAGTTATCATCAAAAATGTGTCAGTTCTGAAGTACTCTTTATTGAAATATATTATCTTAAGCCGTGAAGAGCCATAGATGAAGCCATATTCGTCTTGAAGCTGAAAATCTTGTCTTCATGATGATTGTTATGTCATATGTGTCTTAATGTGTCAAACTGAGATACAGACCTTAAAAGATGCCTAATTTTCGGTGGATGTGCTCATTGAGATGAATGACTCAGTTACCAAATGCTTCAGTTGAAAGCCCTAGCAAACTGTACGAATATATTTGTTGTCAAAATGAAAATGTAAACATTATGTTTTATGTGGTGATTTTAACATACCTGATATAGATTGGTGTGACTCCACAGCTACATGGCCAAATGTGCCACGTGCGTTTTCCATGAGAAGGATAAACGCATGGTTTTTAGCTAATTATAATGAAGCAAAAACCATGGGTTTTCCATGCGTTTATCCAAACGCATGGAAAAGGCACGTGGCACAATTGGCCATGTACCACTAAGGTGTCGCTTGATTTTCTGAATTTATGTTAAAAAATTGGTGCCATTCAGTGTGTAAAATTTCCTACTCGTAACCAAAATATGTTAGACTTGGTTTTGTGTTCAGACCCTAATCTGGTCCAGTCAATCTCATGCTCAGAAGTGATCGCTGTTCTGTTGAGTTTACTCTTGCAAGCTTTCACCAAACAAGAAAAGAGTGGTGTGCCGAGACCTTTAAAAGAGCTGACTACTTACTCCTTGATAAATAGTTTCTTAGCCACTCTAGATTGGGATAACATTTATAAGGATTGTAGTGGTGCTGAGGATTATTTTAAATCCATAATTATTATCAACCATATAAATCCTTTAAAGATGTTATGGATTTTGTGGTGCAAAAATGTGTTCCTTTTACTATAAGTTCAGCTAAAAAGAGTGTACCTTGGTATAATGACGTATACGAAAATGATTGGTTATCTGTTTGACAATAATATTATTCCTAAAAACCAGCATGGATTTCTATCAAAGAAATCAACAGTAACAAATCTACTTGAATGCTTGGACAAATGGACATTGAACTTTGATTAAAGGTGTGCAAACAGACATCATTTACCTTGCCTATTCAAAATGCTTTGATACCATTGTTCACAGCAAGTTAATGTATGAACTCACCAAGTATGGCTTTGTGGACTCCGCATTTAAGTGGATAGAACATTTTTTAACAAATCGTTACCAGTATGTTAAAATAGGGAACACACTATCTTCTTATAAAAATGACATTTTGGGTGTCCCTCAGGCTACCGTGCTTGGACCCTTGCTATTTTTATGCTTTTCTGCAGATATTAATAGAACGATAAGTAACAGTTATTTGAGAAAAATGCAGACAATACAAAGGTATGTAAAGCCATACATAATATTGATGAAGGTACATTGTTACAAACTGATCTGATCCTACTTTATGAATAGGCCACAAGATGGCAACTGAAACTTAATCCTGAGAAAACTAAACATCTACGGATTGGCAAAACTATACACGATTTCTCGAATTGTCTTAATGACCAGACTATTGAAACTGTGAACTCGATATGTGACATTGGTGTTCATATACAGTCAAACCTCAGATTTACTAATTGTAACAATGTTATTAAGAAGGCTCACTTTACTATAAAGAATATATTTAATACTTTCAAAGGGCACAGCAACACATTTTATGTGTCATTATATAAAACTTATGTTCGGCCTTTATTAGAAAGTGCAAAACCTGTATGGTCACCATACTTGAAATGTAACATTAATAACATAGAATCAGTTCAGTACTTCACAAGAAGGCTTTCTGGTTTAAGGGTCATTCCATACATAGAAAGATGGTTTCTCCTAAATTTAAACTTGAAGGTCCAATAATCCAAGCTGACCTGATTCTATACCATAAAAGGTCTACTCATCTCACTGATATGAATATTCAAAACTCTTAGATATAGTAGTAACCACAGAGGTCATGGTAAAAAATTATTTCACTTTTATAGCCGGTGATGTAAGGAAATATTTCTTTGCTAATAGAATTGTCAATGTATGGAACAGTCTTGACCCTGATATTATAAATTTCAGTTTAAAAAGATTTGAAGGTGCTATTAATAGTCAAAGCTTTGTTGGTTGGGGGAGTGTGTATGTGCCCTTCACACCCCTATGTTTTTATGTAGTTGATTTTATGTACTTTTTATCGATAAATATAAAAAAAAATAGAATATTGTTATGATTTGTTACTTATCCGAATATAGAGATGCCTACAGATATACAATTTCAAAAGTCTGAAAAAACAATGAAGGAAAAATGTCAAGCTTATGTACTGAGTATAGAAGAAAGATATATGCATGTCAGCCTATGTGAATACATATTTTTCACCCCTTTCTATGGAAACCGTGAGGGGGGAGTTGTAAAACTTGACTCATATTACAGGGTCATCAATTGGTCATTAGGACGGTAGCGAAATGCAGTATGAACCTTTGAAGTATCGATGTGTCCAACCCTTCTCTAGTTCATCCAAGGTACACATTTTAAAGTCAATTTAAAAGAAAAGGAAAAGACAATTTGCAATTAGCACAAGGCCTAGCGATTCTCGTAATATGATAGATCTTATTGAAGACCAAGGACATCAACGTGCAAGTCCAGCATGTGAGACTTTGCACAACATAGATCTGCATGTGTCTGACGCAAGGGGGCGCTGATAATCATGGCAAGCCGAAGGGATCGAAGGTGTGGTGGCGGGCGTCTGCAGTATTATAGGGAGAATTCCTATGGTTTCGGTTCGTCGATTCATCTGATGTTCCGAAACCTGACATGTTTTTATGGCATTTGAGTGATAGATGACATTTACATATTATGTTACTTTTAAGCTATTTAATACTGAAATAACACACAAAAAATTGTTGACGAATTAACAACGAACATTTTGGGGTGCACTCTATAATCCGAAGGGCTATATTCCGAAGGGCCTTATTCTGAGGGGCTGTAACCAAAGGGCTATATTTTTTTAGGGGCTATATTCCGAATTTTCTTGCAGGCTTTGTTCCAAAGGGGTATATTCCAAAGATCATATATTAAATGTCAAGACATAGGGTAAAGTTGGTTAGTATGGGCATAATTTTGTCTCGTTAATGCTGTGATGAAAAATATTTTGGAAAATGCATCATTCCTTCAATCCAGAGCATATAAGATGCATATCTTATATTTTTAACCCTCAGCGAACAAAGTTACGAAAGGGTTTTTGTTATCATCAATGTCTGTCCGCCGGGCGGGAGGGCGGACGGACGGACAGGTGGGCGGGCGGGCATAATGCTTTCTAGCAGAACTCTAACACTTATGCACTTACCCTAACGAAATTGTGTACAGTAATACTCTATATGGCCTAGTAGTGCCTTTTGATAGTAACATTGACAAAATAAAGATTTGTATTTATTTGTATTTAGACTTCATTTAAATACAAGTAAATACAAACCTTAAAGGTTAATTTTGTATGAAATTATACCCAACATCTTTATGTGGCATAATATTGTTGCTGAATTGTTTACCCAATTACGTGTGCCTCCATTTTAGGCTGCTCCGAGATGCCTATTCACCTTTTCAAATAATGCTCCTTTCACCGGCCCCTTTACCAAAAGGTGCCTTAGCAAAATTGTATAGGTTCTGCATCCGCTGTGTCTATATCAACACTCAATTTAGTGAAATTAAGTTAATTAATGAATAAATAAATAAAAATACCTACAATAACCAAATGAGCATGAATGAGTCACAACAAATCTTAACATTTAAGTCTTGTATATTTCTATACAACTTCAGGGTAGCCGATGGTAGATATGTAAGATTAGTGATAAATCATTGATTTGAAATTTTTGCTTATTTTCAGGTTGCTTTGCTTGTGGCATGGAAAATGGCTTTCGAGTGTACAATGCAGACCCATTGAAGGAGAAGGAGAGACAAGGTACATGTTAAAAACACATGCATTACAATTGTTAGTTGTCAGTACATAATATAATCTCAGATGAGTAAATACTTGCATTTGATGTTATTTTGAACATGTGTATTGTTAATCCTTAATTAAAATCAAATTGCCATGCACAAAATGGGAATGTTATGGTATTTTCTACGAAGGAAATAGATGCCCATGTGGTAGATCTCATTAGGAAACTTGGGCACAAAGAATTGGCTTTTTAACAGTGTAGAAGGATATCCTTTTTCTTTTAATTACAATGTTTTCTTAGGTAATTTTATGCTGTTGAAACGAAATGGACTTAAGTTTCAGTTTCGCCAGAGATATGAATCATCTTTTGATATTATAATGTCCTATTTTTGTGATACAAAGTCTTATGGTATGGGATTTCCTATAGTATCACAAAGATGCAGAATTAAAAAAGAACCTTTATTGGACCAGTCAATTTTGCACTTGTGTTCTTAACTGCGAAATGAAAAAACTGAATTGGTACTATTTTTTTGCATGGAGTCTCTTTACTCACGACTGTTTCACAATACCAAGTTACGTGAGCTTTATTTATGAGCTTTCAGTAGGGGCTTGGCCATTTCATTTGTGACTCATTTTTGGGTCACTTTTGGTTTTGTTAATTCTGTTTCACCATATATCTGGCACAGTTATATCTTTTTCAAATAAATAAAATTTAACATTTTGTGAAAATTTCTTAGATTTGCAAAATGTGAATAGCACCTTTCAAAGCCTGTGAAAATGGTTGTATAGAACCTGTGCTAGCTGATCGGGGCTGATAGTTTATTTCTTTGTGTTGTTAATGTTTCAGACTTTTCTGAAGGGGGCATTGGTCATGTGGAGATGCTATTCAGATGCAATTATCTTGCCCTTGTAGGTGGGGGCAAAAAACCAAAATACCCTCCAAACAAAGGTTAGTGAACTTGAATAATAAAATGATGCAATTATTCTAACCCTTTCTTGGGATTGACAAGATCAGCCCCCCAATACACTTCCATAATTGCAAGAAAACTTAAAATAAATTTCAAGGAAAGTTTGGGATGTCCGATGCCCAATGTTATAGGAAACCCACACGTGTTCCTGATCTGTTTTGACAGATCAGAGAAGGTGGTGCATAGCCATTTGGAACTTAATTTTTTTTAAATCCAATGAAAATTGACAAAGTTATTGGAGAAAATGTACGACGAAGCAAGTCCTTGTTTAACTTGAACATTGCTGCGTCAACAGCATTATGATCGTCCTCGCTTCGCGTATATTTTATTGGAAAAGCTCTGTCAGTTTTTGTCAGATTTTTTTTAATTTAAACATTTTTATGTACATAAATTAATTAACTGTTATTTGTTTTAATCTGTCCCATTAACTATACTGGCGCCGGCATTTTTACGGCCGTATGCATTTCGTCCTTATTTGAAAATAGTAACGTCTTGAGTTTCCTTATTTGGGCATTACATGAACGTCATTCCGTGTGTGGTATGAAATGCAGTTATCACTACTGCAGACCACCCAGCCCGTATCACCCACTATTTCACATGATAATTCTGCAATTGGGGTAGAAAATATTTTGCCTACGTAGCGGAACATGTAAGTGACTTAGGTATATGTTTAGCATGTGGAAGTGTGCCTCGAAATTGTCTTGTAATTCTGTTGCAGTGATGGTTTGGGACGACTTGAAAAAGAAACATGTGATAGAGTTAGAATTTACAAGCGATGTCCGAGCTGTGCGACTACGCAGAGATAGGTACGTATTTACCCTCAAATCTGTAAAAGTTTTTATAACCTGACTTTTATTATAAGCGTGTTTCATTGAAATTTATAAGAAGTGTCAAACTGTATGGCTAGAATGATACCTTGCTGTAAAAAACTTTGACAGTTAAATAGTTGACTCATTGCACAGGGACCCCTTCATTATGCTCCTCTATTTAAGGCTAGTTTGCTACGTACCAAAATGATGATGTCACTGATATTTAGTGTTTCATTTGTCTTTCAGGATAGTGGTAGTTCTAGACACAATGATAAAAGTGTACACGTTCACGCAGAACCCTCAGCAGTTGCATGTTTTCGAAACAAGTACCAACACCAAAGGTATGTAACGGGTTATTATCTGATACAATGAAATGATCCAGTTTTGCCACTCACTAATTGTCACACTCTGTAATTCAGGAGACCTAATTTAGTTGGAAACTGACCTCAGACACTTGGATCACCATTCCTGGTCCTGTTGGGCTAATTAAGAATCTGGCTACATGACCAGCCCTGCATGACAATTTATTGTGTAACAAACACAACTAGGCTAATGCATGGCAGCATTGCACTTGACCAGTAATGTTTAATGTCAATAAGTGAAAATTATGTTGTTGTGGTTTAAGATTTGCAGTACTTTCTTAATTGCAACCCTATTTGAAATGTGTGTTGTGGAATTTATATTTACAGTGTAGTTAATTTAACTCTAAATGATTCAAAGAGTCTCCAATTTTTGCTGGTCTTTTATGAATTGTTTTATAATTGCAGGATTGTGTGTCATGTGTCCGAACAGCAACAACTCATTATTAGCATTCCCTGGTCGTAAATTGGGTCATGTACAGATAGTAGATCTTGCCAACACAGAGAAACCCCCGCTGGATATTCCCGCTCACGAGGCTTCGCTAAGTTGCATATCGTTAAACCTTCAAGGCACTCGACTGGCCACTGCATCTGAAAAAGTAAGGAGTGTTCAAGATTTACACGTGATTTAATTGTCTATAAGAAACTCTAAATAGCACATTGATTATGATAAACTGACCTATTGCCCAGGTGACCATAAATTGTTTGTTCCGCAATTTAAAGTGGGGCCTATTTTTTCAGTGTTGAAAACCTAGATTATCGGATTACTACATGTTTAAGCAGACTCACTTATACATAATCCAGGCCTGTAACTTGGTCTCATTGTTCTGTGGGCAAGAAATTCTTTATAGTCATTATGCAGCCCTGCTATGTCTACAATGTAATCATACTAAGCTAGTGTCTCACCTTAAAGTTGTTTGAATTTGCAGGGCACATTGATACGAGTGTTTGATACGTCCAGTGGAACTCAGTTGCATGAATTACGGAGAGGTGCCAACAATGCTGTTATTTACTGGTAAGTGCACCTGGTGGGATTTAAATTGGGTTGTCATCGATGTGTTGTATGTAATAGTTACTTATATCCCGAGTAGTAGGAAGTTAACTAACATTTTTGTTGGTTAATCCTAACAATCAAAAAGTAAGTAACTCCAACTATGAGGGATATAACTTAAACTACATTAAGCATATTTACTAATTTGTTTGATTGTATTGATTTGTTTAACTGCTCTCATTATGCAAAAAAAGCACTGTTTGCACTTACGAAGGAGATAACTAACATTTTCGTTGATTATATCCCACTCAGAACACCAGAAAAACTGTCTTGGTGTAGCGTAATATTGATGAAGTGAGAAATCATCAATATCAATATCACAAAAAAAAAATTAAATTCATTTTTTGATCATTGATTTATTTCTACCATGCCTGAAAAAAATAATGCAATGATTGTATTAACATGCATGTGAGGGTTAGCATGGTGCCCTCTGGTGTAAACTATGTCTTGAATGCATGGCGCCCTCACAATTTTAATATTTGATGATCAATAAACGTGTCTATTACACATGTAGCCTGTGCCATGATATACCAGTGAATGCAGAAAGTACTAAATTTGCATGATATCGCAATGGGCCAATGACAAAAGTATGAATGATTCGTGAGATTAGCATAAGCTGAGAGCTTGCAGTGAATTTCAAGCTATACTATGCTGTTTCCAATTTCAGTATCAACTTCAATCAAGAGTCTTCATTTGTGTGTGTTTCAAGTGATCATGGTACTGTCCATATTTTTTCTATAGAAGACCCGAAGAAAAATAAGCAATCTAGGTGAGTGTTTGATTAGACTTAAACGTGTATTCCACAATGTCATACTCTGTACATGTATCACAAAACCCAAAGTTATCAGTAGGAATACTTACTGGTTTTTTTTTGGCCGGATAATTCCAAATGTTTTTGAAGTAAATGATAGTTTATACTAATTTGAATGAAGTAAATGATAGTATATACTATTAATTATCATTACTACTGCCATTATTATTATTACTGTGTTACTTTCAATTGTGGATAGCCTTTATTGCACCTTGATGTCATCTTGCACGATATCTAGAAGGAACCACACTGGAAATAAGTTTTCGAACTTTAGTGTGCTATCCCAATGGCACTAAAACAGTGTACTTCTTGCACTTCAGTCTTGTATGTACACCCTTTTGATGTTATTGAATAAAGTCTATCCATCTATCTAATGTTATTCGAAACTACAACACACAGAAATTCAATTGTCATTGTCTAATATGATGTATTCAGAAGACAATCTATAACAAAGACAACATTTTATATTTTTTGTAATTTCAGTTTAGCATCTGCTTCTTTCCTGCCCAAATACTTCAGTTCGAAATGGAGTTTCTGTAAATTTCAAGTTCCTGGGGGATCACAGTGTGTTTGCGCATTTGGGCCCCAGTCCAATGCTGATACACATTCTATCATTGGTGAGTCTTTTATCTTGTGATTTTGCAAATTTTTCGATGGATGATCATAACATTTTACCTCATGTTGCTGCAGAAACATATTTTACATCAAGTTGTCTTAGGTATATATGACAGTGGCCAAAATCTATTGCATTCACTTCATTGTCTTCTTAATACTGATTACCTACCATCCAGAGCCTTGCTGGGTTCACTATCTCTCTAAACATAAATAAACTTCACCTAGTATTAATTTTTCAAGACACAATACTCAACAATGGGTGATGATGCCATTTCCAATGTATTTGCAATGTTCTTGTCTTGATTTCTTTCAATGTATCATTTATTTTTTGTAATTAATGCCTGATAGATTCAGTATCTTTTTAATACATATTTAGTGTGCCTTGATCAAATACAGTGATTTTCAATCATTTGATGAAGTTTTAGAAAATAGTAATTTAGACAGACAGTGGAGCTTCAAGCCTATTCAGTGTGCATCCTAGACTAGATTTATTTGCAAAATGTGAGATGACAGGCTTCATTCATTCTCTGCATATCTGACAAATCATCAGTTAAACACATCACTAAGAAAACTTTACCTGAAATCGCATCCGTGCTTTGACCACATTATGACCAATAATTTTCTTTTTTTTGTATAACACCTTGTAATAAAGTATGAAAGTGGTCAAAGGTATCAAAACACAATTTAATGGCCGCTCAGCCAATCAGACGTGGCGATTCATCAAAGAACCGCCTGCTGAACAGCACGAAAGCGTTGCAACAACTTTTTTTAGACCAACAAGTTTTCTTAGTGCACATTAACATGGCCCAGAAAAACAACACAGTCACATCTTTTCAATACACTGTACAGCTTTTTCTTAATGTAACAAAATCAGAGTAAAATGATCCTCCTGTCTGTTTCAGTGGTATGTGCTGATGGATCGTACTACAAGTTTCTGTTCAACCTGAAAGGAGAAGTTACACGGGACGTCTATGCTCAATACCTGGAGATGACTGATGATAAAATGTGATATATTGTAAATACATCGTCGTCATTGACATTTTTGTTGCAAAATATTGTTTATTACAAATAGTGTTGTTTTTGTTGTTGGTGACAGCAACGGCTTAAGAGTGAAGTACTCGCAACAAATGAATGCATCACATCAGTATTTAAATGTATAAATGATCACTGCTCTGTTCATTGAGAGAATTATTTTTTTGTGTACTTTTGTGTTCTTAATTGTAATCTTGTTACACCAAAAGTGGTGCTTTTGTATCGGTAGATGAAGTTAGTTTTTGAAAGGGAGTTGTGCATATTATGGAATTGCATTGTAAATGCTGGATGTTAAAAATGATCAAATAAGTTCCATATTTGAGTTAGTAACCTTTTTTGATGAAATTTTGGGCAACATTGATATGCCAATGAGGTCACAAAATATTGATGACATGAAGTAATAGCAGTGTTCATACTTTTATTTGCTTCCTGAGCAATGAACAGATCATTTACTTGTATTTTTATTTCAAACAATCTTGTTAGTATATGTTGTCCTGTGATGCTTTTCATTTCATATTTGATTGATTTTGACCGTTAACGCTTATATTAAGAGCAAAGCAGGTGCAATTGATGCACCTTGATTTTACATACACATGTATCTTATTAATTGGTTTTAAGACTTCCATCTGGTAGTTCAAATTTAATTGAGTCAGCAGTATTGTCCATATGTGAATACCAATATACACATTGTTTATCCATGAATGAGGTAAAGTATAGTGTCATTTAAAATCTACCTTACAAGCAATTCTTAGAATTCCAGGATCATTGCTTATTTGAACGCTTAAGTTCCCAGTGTATTCACACTATTTGTAGCACATTGCTATGCTTTTTTGTCAAGTGTGATTAATGACTCATTATTGCAATGTGGCATGCAAAAAAAAAAGTTCTTTAATAAGTATAAAACCCACAATCATTTTATACGGAAATGAGTTTCAGAAATAATGTGTGGATAACTGGTACCAAACATTTGTTTGATTTAACAGTTGCGTTGTGAGAGCATTCCTATAATGTAAACCATATTGTTATAGCCTTTATATAATAAAGTGACACATATGTGATAAGAACAGTGCTTCAGTAGTGTGTAGTTGATATTTGTTTGATATTGAGAAATAGATTGTTTGGCTAATGGGCATTTATTATCATACAGTCTTATTTTGGTTTCCCTTCTATCATTGATTTCTGGTATGTATACAACACAAAAAATTTATAAATTAGAGACAAGAACTCCAGGAAGTGCATTCAATTTTTACTGAACTTGCCAGCTTGGTTCAGTTGTTGGTGATATATAACTTGGCAGCTGCAGCAAATCCTGCAAAAATCAGCAGCCGAAGCAGCTTGTTGCAGCTTGTTGAAGGGGCGCATGCAGGCCTCCTGAATGTACATTTTAGGTTGGCAGCTCCCTCTTATTAGTTGTCATACAATTTAAATAGGATATTGTGTGCAGGTTAGGGCATTGATAATCTAACTGGCAATGATACCCTGGGTCCTTAGAAACTTTTTGATGTCCAGGAGTCCAGGACAGCTCCCTGGGATGCCTGAAACCCTACAAAATCAACACCAATTATGGATCTGCATGGGATACAGCCCTGAAGCTGTCTCTGCCTGGGACCCTTGAACCTTCAGGGTCCCTGGTAACTAAAGTGACCTACTTTTACTAGATCTCTACGCATGTGCAATGTTTTGCCGACCGAAAAAATTTATCCAATGGAAGCCTCTTTGGTTGAGCAGTATAGAATGCTTTTCAGTCAGCGTATAATTTCCTAATTTCCGCGGCTTTGTATTCCTTGTATGATATTGAGCAACTTTGAATCGATGACCATAGGTCCAAAGTGGTTAGGTTAGTTGTGCAAAAATTTTGGTGAGTTGCTCAAATCAAAGAGCCTCTTCGCTCAAGTGAGATTCCGTACACACTTGTGGTGCTCGTCCGCTAATTAAAATCACTACACATGCTATAGATGGCGTGAGCGGTCGACTTGTACACAGGCCCTGAAGGGTTGAGCAGTTAAAGTTAATATCAATTGATATCCCGTGATAATGACTTGGGGACTACTGGGTCAGTTCCTGGGGGTCTGTCTGGTCGGAATCCCAGTGAGACTAATTTCCTGGCTGTGTGCAACTACAAATTCTGCAGCATTTACTGCAAAAGGTCTGCAGCTGCACCAGCCATTTGCAGCTGCAGCAGATCTTTGATTCCATGCAGCCAATTTTGCATCTGCAGACTGAACTGTTTAATTGGTGCTTTTGTGTTGAACCAGAAGGTCTGGATAGATAGATAGATAGATAGATATGGAAAGTGCAACCCTCTAAGGCAAGTTCTTGCCACTAGAAAGGGTTGATTGATGAGGTGAGAGAGAGGAGTAATTGATACATAATAGGGGCGTGGCTAGGCTTTATCAGAAGAATACGTAAGCTTTGGTGTATGCCACGTAAGAGTCACGCATTTCCGCCGTATCACACGTCATGTACGTGGACTTTACACCAAAAGAGAGACGGAAAAACCACGGAAGACTGACGTTTACGACGTAAGACCCGAAGACGGAAGCCTATGTATAATTCGCCGACTACGACGGAACTTGACGTAGAAACGACGTATCAACCATGGAAACGACAGAAGACAACAAATCAACGAGGGAACACGACGAATCAACGGCGACAACCACATATTTTTTTTCATGGCTGCGGCATATATAAAGGCCCACATGTGTTGTTCCTCCTCATTTCTACCTCTGCCAGCCACATGTCAGGACATCCAGAAGAAGATCTACAGCTTATACAACTAGCTCAGGCCAGCATGGAGTTGAATCTTCAACTAGCTATTGTATTGGAAGCTGTGCAAAATGAAAGCCTTCACAGAGAAGAATGAAGAAGCATACAAATGTTATTAGCAAGGAAGAGGAGGAAAATTTCAAAGAAAAGATTTTGGGTCAGGCCATGGCTGCTAAGACGACCGCAGATGTGGCAATATGAACACTTGCTGATTGAATTGAGGGAAGAGAATCCAATACATTACAAGAACTTCCTCAGAATGGAGCCTGCAATGTTTCAGGAGCTCCTTGCTAAAGTTGGTCTTAGGATAAAGAAGAAAAACACTTTCTGGAGAAAAGCTTTGGAGCCAGGACTGAAGCTAGCCATCACTCCTTGCTATTTGGTGAGTGGTAACAGCTACAAGTCCCTCATGTATGGCTTCAGAGTGGCCAGCAACACCACATTCGAGATGTCTGTGAAGCCATCATTGCAAAATATGCTGAACATGTCATCTCCTGTCCTACAACTCCTGACGAGTGGGAACAAGTTGCTGATCTGTTTGCGTCAAGATGGAACTTCCCTAACTGCATTGGAGCCATAGATGGAAAGCATGTGACCATTAAGTGTCCTCCCAAAGGTGGCTCAGTGACTACATGGTTTCCACTCCATTGTACTCATGGCTCTTGTGGATGCTGACTACAAGTTTATATGTGGATTGTGGAGCAAATGGATCTGTCTCTGACAGCGGAGTTTTTGCTGAGACCTCCTTGAGGGAAGCTTTAGAAGATGGCAGTATTGGATTCAATGTTGGAGACGATGCCTTCCCCTTGAGAGAAGTTGGCTCATGAAACCTTGGCCCCTTAGGAACATGACAAGACAGCAGAGAAGCTACAACTACAGGCTATCACGAGCAAGAAGAGTTGTGGAGAATGCCTTTGGAGTTTTGACCGCAAGGTTCCGCTGTTTACTGACAACCATGCCCCAGAAAACGAAGACAGTGGAAGCCATAGTCTTAGCCTGCTGTTGCCTGCACAACCTCATGCGGATTAGGTATCCTGTAGCCCACAACTACAAACTTGACCAGGAGGACGCAGACCCATGAGTTGCTTCCTGGACCTTGGAGGGATGGTGGACTTACAGATGTACCAGCAGAACATAGAAGGAACTATGCCAACCAGAATGCCAAGCAGCAACGCCTTTACCTGGTCGATTATGTCAATTCCCCTGCAGGAAGTGTTCCATGGCAGGATGATATGATACGAAGATCCAGCATTCTTAATCAAAGCTTGTCAGTCTTCTTAATCAAAGCTCAGTCTTCTTTCTGATCTTCTTCTCAGCAACATCAGCAGCATTAGGAGGAGTAAGACTACA
Organism: Alitta virens; assembly: GCA_932294295.1. NCBI lineage: Eukaryota > Metazoa > Annelida > Polychaeta > Phyllodocida > Nereididae > Alitta > Alitta virens. The sequence goes on from OW028575.1 coordinate 42,245,630, forward strand.
AGTCTTCTTCCTGCAGCAATTGCACTTTCAGCAAGTCTGCATTAAACATCCAGCATGACTACTAGTCTTCTTCCTGCAGCAATTGCACCTTCAGCAAGTCTGCATTAAACATCCATCAGTGACTACAAGTCATCCTTCCTGTTGCAAGTCTTCAGTCCTGGGAAAAAAAAACCCCCGTTGGCCTTTTTCAAGGCCACCAAATCCTCCCAAGAGAGCAAACCATGTACACATTTTGTGCTTACCTTAAAAAAAAAAAAGTTCCCTTTCTGACCTTTCAAAAAACCTGGCATGTAATGTTATCTTCTTATTACTTATTACTCTGTAATAACTTTTATTTGCAATGCAATATGTAACTTATTCATTTTATACATTCTTAATCTTATAGGAAAACACATTTTATGCCATTTCATCTTTATTACATTTTTGCAAATTGTAAGTGCTATATTTGCAAAAGTTATATTACCTAATACTACTTCAATAATTATTCAGCAATTGCTGCAGGAATTCCTTACTTAATTTTAATTATAGGTAAAGTTTAGGTAATAATAAAAAGGAAAAAAGGGGAAAGTTTTCTTGAGAGGGAGGATTGTTTAGTGGGCAAATAAGGGAACTGTTTTTTTTTGTTTTGTTTTTTTTGTAAACACAAAATATGAACATGGTTTGCTATCTTGAAAAAGGCCAAGTGTTTTGCAGCAGGAAGGACGACTTGTATACTCACTGATGGATGTTTAATGCAGACTTGCTGAAGGTGCAGTTGTGGAGGAAGAAGACTCGTATTCATGCTGGAGCTTCATATCATCTCTTTCGGCAGAAGTGGTCATTGAAGACGCTGAGTTTCACCAAGAATAAGGATGACTTGTAGTCACTGAAGGATGTTTAAATGCAGACTTGCTACTTAGCAGGGGACTGTTGCAATTGCTGCATGAAGGAATTGTTCAGACTTGCATTGGGAAAGGAAACTGCATAAATTCGTGGGAGTTGAAGTACCAGTTGGGTCACCAGAGACCAAAAATGCCACAGAAGGTGGGTTGCTTAAAGGAAGTCCAGCAACACCAGACGAAGAACCAAGGACTGCAGGATAAACTGGTGCACCAGATGCAGCAGCAGCCACAGACGTCGGAGGCTGGAAACTGGAAGACTGCTCAGGCTGGAATAGAAGGCGGAGCAGGCTGGGCAGTGGGAGGCTGGCCTTGCTAGAAGGTACTTGCTGTAGCAGAAGAAGAGGAAGAAGGAGTTGCCATTCGCACCGGTTGTAACATGGTCCACTGTTTCTCAGGAGTCATCTGGGAAAAGCTCTGGTATTGATACCCTTGGTAATATCCATGCTGCAGTTGCTGTTGCTGCTGCTGCCGCTGCTGCCGCTGTTCTTGCTGCTCTCTGGCTCTTCTTGCTTGTCTGGCTTGACGTTTAACTCGAAGAAGCATAGTCATGACATTATGCTTGAAGTCCTCCTAGGTATCAAAATCCAATTCAACACATTCCCTGTAGATATATTCCACCATTTTTCAGGCCCTGGCAGCTTGCCATTCAGGAGCAGGGTGCCCAACTTGCTGCATCATCTCATCAATGTTGGCTGCTGTCTTTCTGCTGTCACAACTAGGTCAGTAATAAGCAATGACTGTGGTTCTGCTACCGCCTTCTTCTTCTTGAAGGGCCCTCCCTTCGTACTTGGGAAGACTTGAACTTCTTGGCCTGAGTCCTGATCATCTACTTCAAACCTGAATCAACTTGACTGGCACTGGAATATGCTATGTAAGACATGCCTCTTCTGGTCTTCTCAATTTTTTTCTTCAGGTTGATGGCCTGGCGAGAAGGTACCCTCTTGATGTGTTCATCCAGGAAGCCGAAATTAGCGCACACCCACTTCTTCTCTGTAGGATGCCTAGGTGCAGTTCCTGAAGGACCCAATTTCATCAACTTGCCCACGTAGGTACGCATTGACTCCAACCAAGTCTTCAGTTGCTGGCCAGTGCAAGGGACTGACAGAGTCTCAGCCATCTCTTCCATCATCCTATTCTTCTTTTGCTGGTCCTTAGAGTCCCTCATTGTTCTGTCGAAGAATATGGGGTTCTCCCTGTACCATTCTGCCATCTTCTGTTCATCTGCAGCTGGGAGGCAAAGCTTGTCAGTCTTCTTTCTGATCTTCTTCTCAGCAACATCAGCAGCATTAGGAGGAGTAACTTGCACAGAAGACTGGTCTTCTTGTCCAGAGTGGGAGGGTTGAACAGTAGAAGCAGAAGCAGGATCATCAGCAGCAAGGGACTTCTTCTACTTCCTTCTACTATCTATGACTGGCATGTCGCTGACATCAGTGTCTTGTTCCTTGTCGGTATCTTTGTCGGTATCCTTGTCCGTATCTTTGTCCATATCCTTGTCCGTATCCTTGGCAAGGGCAACAGAAGAGGCAGCATCTTCTTCAGTAGATTCTTGAGGCACTGAAGGAGGAGGCATTTACTTTGCAATATTCCATCTCTTTTTCAGTCCCATGTTGACTTTAAAAGTCTGGCGAAGACTAGACGAAAGACTAGGCGAAGACTAGGTATAGGTTCGTGTCCAGCAAAGCCATAATAATTGTGTGAATGAAGTTTGCAACACCAGGGGCGCTTAAATAGTCCAGGGTTATGTCACATTTTTTTCGTCGTTATTACATGGTTCTTACGCCGGGACTTATGTAGACCTTACGTACCATACGTCAATATTGATTTTCCCTTTATGCTACACTTCGCTTACATAGAACCTTACATGGCTTACTTTGACACTTGCGGTGCTTACGTGGGTGGTTCCGTGGCTTACTTAGCTGATCCAAAAATAAAGACGACGGAGGACCGACGGAAGGTGACGTAAGACTCGTGTAGCTTTGGCGTATGCCAGGAATGAGCCACTGATGTTGGCGTATAATCCACGTAAGAACCACATAAAAATCTTTTCGGCTCAATCTTAACTTTTATGCATGCATGAAAATTCCATTAAAACAGCCAGAACTCGCATCAGTCATGTCAACGCGGGAAAGTGAAGTAACCAATGTATGCCCACACAAACTTCACGTTATCTTACGAAAGCCGATTGAATGCTTTACGTGGCCGTTCCGTTGCTTTCCGTTGCTGGCTATGTGAGATCTACTTAACCTAAATAAACCAGGTTCAATTTGGCCAAAAAAACCCCCATAGTCCTAATCCAAATCTGAAAAAAAAAGAGATAAAAATCAGGAGATACATATGCTCCTATTTGTAGATGATGCATATAATACTCATTTTTACGTTTTCCACTCTTTGAAAGCTTGGTTGTATTGTGTTCAAATAATTCATTGTTTTGGGTTTAAAGAATTTGTGGCACTAGAGATTCTTGACCTTGACCAACCAGTTTGGAGCTTAGATCCCATGTCGCGAAATAGGCAGGCACCCATATGGAGCCTCTCAGGTCAGGTGATATAGGTTTAATAAGGTCAAACTCAGAGTGCCAGCGAGAAGCCCAACCGAGTGAGTTAATTTAGTTCTTTTAGCCCTTTCAATTTAATTTACAAGCCAACACTGGCTTATTGAAGTACGAGAGGAGACACGAAATGTTAAGGATAGTCAGATTTATAGCTATTTATGACCCTAAGGTAAAGAAGCATTACTCAATAACCGACATCAGAAAATATAGCTTCGTAAATAGAATCACAATCTATGGAATTCCCTACCACAAAACGGAAACTGCTTGCCAAATATGACATCGATGCAAAATTACCAACATCAATTTATACAAACTACCAGGCGCGCATGCTGCTTCTTGGGCCATTTTCACAATGTCGAGGTTTCGCTCACTCGAGCGACCCTTTGACCCCTTTAGCTGGGTTTGGATTGCAACTGTCACCATCTACAATAATGGATAGACTTGCAGATGCAGTCTTCTGGTGGATAATATCAGCGTTTAAGCCAATCAGACGCCAGTTTGCACTGTGCCATGTTTTTAAAAACTTATAAAATCAACACAGACTTAATACCGAATAGTAAAAGATCAAAATGTGAACACCATGGTTCTTAAAAGTGTTTTTGCACATCTGATTGTGTAAAAGATGGCATGACTAGTTTGTGGCATGAAATCAGATGCAGGCTCTTGAAAACTTCTTGGGCAATCAGTCGTATTTTGCACATACAGGGTGGCTCTTCGCGACTTTTGCAGCAGCTCCTCATAAGTCGAGATTGTGTCCTTGTGCTTGAGCTGAAGCACCCTTTCCTGATTTTTTCCATTTTTTCATACTTCCTGTGCCACAGAAGTTTTAAACGATTGGGCAGTGTTCTGGAATCTTCGCAATATGTTCAGCTGTCTTGATGCCTTCTTGCAGATGTTTTCAATATGCTGGTGGAATGACAACTTGGCATCAATCATAATTCCCAAGGGCTGCATTTGATTTTTGTTTTTGCAAAGGGTTAGTATGATGAAAATGGATTCTGGAACTGCATGTTGGCTCTAGGCAGATTTCATAGGCATAACTAGGAACTTGTCTGGATTAACTTTCATGATGAAATATATATGTGGTCTGAATGGTTAAGGTAAATAATTGAATACTCAGTGGGTCTGCTATTATTTTTAAATTGAAAAACAGAACTCTGCCAAATTACTTTCAAAATTGGCAATATTTGAGATATTCCGATGTTCATTCCTATATGCTTTTGGGTCCTAAAATTTTAAACAGCTGTCCGGATAGATCAGTGAAGTTGGCTACCCGAACCTAGCTACCTGACAGCTACCTGGCAGCTACCTGAAGGTGTAAAGTTAGCTACCCGAACCCAGCTACCTGACAGCTACCTGGCAGCTACCCGAACTTTCCATGTATATAACTCAAAAACCGTTGAGTGTAATTTTTCCGTTTTTGCGCCAAAAGATACTTAGGGCAAAGGTTTACGTTCTAGAATTTTTTCGGAATTTTCCGAGTACGTCGAAGATGTGATAAATCAAAATAATTGAAAAAATGACGTTTTTTACCGTAACGCAAACGGTAGCTTTTTGGAGTGTCCGGTTGAGAAAGCGCCGGTAGAAAACAAAAATGAACTTTTATGTCTAACTTTTAGCATAGACAAAACTAGCCTTTGCAACCCTTAAAGGGGTCAAATTCATTAGTACTTTCGGGTAGCTGCCAGGTAGCTGGAATTTGGCTCGCCTCTTTTTTGCCACCCTCTCGTAAACGGTTTCACGGATCTTTACCGTTTTTGACACAAAGATACATTTGGCATAGGTCTACATTTTAGAATTTTTCCAGAATTTTCCAAAGGGTTACGGCTCTGTAATATAAAAAAAACTAAAAAACAACCTCTATTGCCGTAGCTGCCATTGTAAATTTACCGGTTGACCGGTTGGGACAGTACCGGTAAAAAACAAAAATTAACTTTTGTATCTAACTTTTGCAATATGTAAAACTGACCTGTGCACCCGTTAAGTGGGTGTAATTAGGCCTTAGATTCGGGTAGCTGCCAGGTAGCTAGCTTCGCTATCGCATATTCCTCGAAAACGGTCAAACGTGATTTTTCCGTTTTTGCGCAAAAAGATACTTAGGGCAAAGGTTTACGTTCTAGAATTTTTTCGGAATTTTCCGAGTACGTCGAAGATGTGATAAATCAAAATAATTGAAAAAATGACGTTTCTTACCGTAACGCAAACAGTAGCTTTTTGGAGTGTCCGGTTGAGAAAGCGCCGGTAGAAAACAAAAATGAACTTTTATGTCTAACTTTTAGCATAGACAAAACTAGTCTTTGCAACCCTTAAAGGGGTCAAATTCATTAGTACTTTCGGGTAGCTGCCAGGTAGCTGGAATTTGGCTCGCCTCTTTTTTGCCACCCTCTCGTAAACGGTTTCACGGATCTTTACCGTTTTTGACACAAAGATACATTTGGCATAGGTCTACATTTTAGAATTTTTCCAGAATTTTCCAAAGGGTAACGGCTCTGTAATATCAAAAAAACTCAAAAACAACCTCTTTTGCCGTAGCTGCCATTGTAAATTTACCGGTTGACCGGTTGGGACAGTACCGGTAATAAACAAAAATTAACTTTTGTATCTAACTTTTGCAATATGTAAAACTGACCTGTGCACCCGTTAAGTGGGTGTAATTAGGCCTTAGATTCGGGTAGCTGCCAGGTAGCTAGCTTCGCTATCGCATATTCCTCGAAAACGGTCAAACGTGATTTTTCCGTTTTTGCGCAAAAAGATACTTAGGGCAAAGGTTTACGTTCTAGAATTTTTTCGGAATTTTCCGAGTACGTCGAAGATGTGATAAATCAAAATAATTGAAAAAATGACGTTTCTTACCGTAACGCAAACAGTAGCTTTTTGGAGTGTCCGGTTGAGAAAGCGCCGGTAGAAAACAAAAATGAACTTTTATGTCTAACTTTTAGCATAGACAAAACTAGTCTTTGCAACCCTTAAAGGGGTCAAATTCATTAGTACTTTCGGGTAGCTGCCAGGTAGCTGGAATTTGGCTCGCCTCTTTTTTGCCACCCTCTCGTAAACGGTTTCACGGATCTTTACCGTTTTTGACACAAAGATACATTTGGCATAGGTCTACATTTTAGAATTTTTCCAGAATTTTCCAAAGGGTAACGGCTCTGTAATATCAAAAAAACTCAAAAACAACCTCTTTTGCCGTAGCTGCCATTGTAAATTTACCGGTTGACCGGTTGGGACAGTACCGGTAAAAAACAAAAATTAACTTTTGTATCTAACTTTTGCAATATGTAAAACTGACCTGTGCACCCGTTAAGTGGGTGTAATTAGGCCTTAGATTCGGGTAGCTGCCAGGTAGCTAGCTTCGCTATCGCACATTCCTCGAAAACGGTCAAACGTGATTTTTCCGTTTTTGCGCAAAAAGATACTTAGGGCAAAGGTTTACGTTCTAGAATTTTTTCGGAATTTTCCGAGCACGTCGAAGATGTGATATATCAAAATAATTGAAAAAATGACGTTTTTTACCGTAACGCAAACGGTAGTTTTTTGGAGTGTCTGGTTGAGAAAGCGCCGGTAGAAAACAAAAATTTACTTTTGTGTCTAACTTGTAGCGTACACAGAACTGCTCCACTCTCTTTCATATTCATACTCTGGTTAATATATTTTTTCCTACATCTTGATGCATTGTGTAGTTCTGCAGTCACTGTAAGTAAAGGTTTTATGACAGCTATTTTCACAGATCTAAATCTAAACAATTTTTATCATTTTAAGCATAGTCTGATTGATGAAAGTAAAAAGTTATAGATAGATAGCATTTCCCGCCATTTTCGGAGGGCTGCATCTTGTGGCTAGAACCTCTTCTGATGATTCAAGTCAATGTGATCGGCAAATAATGCCAGCGTAGGATAAAATTACAGCCCAAAAACAATAAGAAGCTGTCGCACAGCTATGTTCGCCTACGTACTAAGCCACAATGCGATACTCCCCCGGTAACTTTTGCTTTCATCTGGAAACCAAAATGTTGACAAGGACATCATGGACATCACAAACTGAGAACAAAAGTTCTTTCCCCCTTTCATACAATAATTCATACTCAATTTATACCCATAGACTCATTTAATCTTTAAGAGTATTTGTCCATTTTGTGAAAGTCATTAGAATTACAACACAGAGGAAAACAAATCCAAACAATTAGGATATTTTTATGCTTTTTGTGAAGCAATCTACATAGGTGAGTATGAAGATTCAAGGATCCCGAGCAGAGACAGTTACAAATGCCGCATTTGCATTGCATTTTAAATGCATATGCACTTGCAAACATTTGCACTTACATTTGCATTTTTTAAACTGAATATTTACATTTGCATTTGATTTTAAAACATTTGCATTTTTTCCAATGTCTTTCTAAATGCTAGTTTAGGTAAGACTTGAAAATAAGCACATACTAATATTGTAAGTTATAATTAATTACTTGTAATATAACTTACACAGATTTAAAACTTCACACAGTAGATAGTTCATTACAAATTGATAAACAATTATTAGCTGAAAAGTCTTCACAAAAGAATGAAAAAGTGGCATTTATTTTATAGGTTAATGTTGCTCAAATTGTCAATTACTCAATCAATAAGAGTTGTATATACATCAAGTTTCTTATATTATTATCTGCTATTAAAGTGTGCATTGAAACACTTTGAGGTATTTTTAGTACACATCATATTTACCCCATGGTGTCTTGTGTTACCTATTTGATAAGCTGTCCAATGTATTGATGATCTCTTTTCTAATATCATTTATCTTATCTCATTTTAAATGATGCATTTTATCAGATTTTTACGGTGGCTGGGATAGGACATGCACTTTTTATTTTTTATTTCGTTCTCACGAAATAGTATTCATGCAGGATTTCGTTATAACGACATAGTATTTCGTTATAATGAATTACTAATTTGTTCAAACGAAATACTTATTTTGTTTGGACGAAATATTAGTCCCTACAAGATTCTTACAAGATCCAAGAAGGGCTGACACTGGTTTTCCAGTGAACCCATCAAAGTTACCTTCTTTTTAACAGAATAAGACACAAGAAAAATGCACACTGTTAATTTAGTAATGGCTTGGAGAAATTAGACCAGGAGAGGACACTGGGGTACATCAAAGGTAGAATTAGGCCCCCCCCTCCTCCCAACCCCCTCCAAACATTTCCAACCCCACCCCTGCAGTTTCGTTAAGTGCATTTGATTGAAAACCTATTTCTGGTCATGCTCTTCTGTTGTGATACTGAGGCCTATCTGTCTGTCTATCTATCTATCTGGGTTGTAGATAAATTAGGTTATCCCCTACTGAAGAGAAAGGGTGTAGCCACATAGGGGGGGGGGCGATATGGGGTCAGATCCCCCACACCCCCACCCTAAGGCCCTTTAGAAGTTGGAATGAAAAATTTGAGAATTTCACCTCTGCGGCATGTTAAGCCAAAATTATATACTATTTAATGTTATTATTTAGTTAGTGTGAACTTAAATAGTGTTATAAGTTTCTTTTTCTTTTCAAAATTTTTAAAGAGCTCAACCTCTTCAAAATGTTAGCTCTGGTTGCGACCCTCCCAAAGGAGTTCCACCACTGGTCAAATGACTTTGATTTCATGACTTACATTATGTAGGCCTATAAGCATGCAGTCCCCTCTTGCCTTATAGCTGCAGCCAATTTTATTTTTTCGATTTAATAACCTGGTATTCTGTTTGTCATCTTTTTCTACTTGTTGTGGTGTATATATGTATGCAGATAAAGATATCATATAGTGTGCTTGATAGGATAGGATAGGATAGGATAAGATGCTTTTTCCCCCATTCCAGGCAATCTTCATGTGCAACTTCTCAGCTGAATGGCATTTGGAGATGTTCCCTTGTACTTGGTGTCTATGCTTAAGCAAATAAAATTCTCCATACATGTGTTACGTAAGTGCATGTGTCCCTCTCTTTCAGTTGATAATCAACCCTTGTGAGTGGGAAAGAACTTGCCTAAAAGGGCTGCACTAAGTTCACTTTCTGCTATCTATCTATCTATCTATCTATATATATATATATAAATATATATATATATATATATATATATATATATAGATCTTTATCAATCAATCAATCAATCTACCTATCTGTCTATCTATCCATCTATCCATCTATCTATCTATCTATCTGTCTGTCTGTCTGTCTGTCTGTCTATCTGCCTTGGTATTAGACTCAGATTAGGGGCAACAACTGACACCACTTGTACAATGTGTTATATATGTTATTCTATCATTGACTATTGAATGCAGGTCAACTTACTTAGACTGAGTAATTCTTCTGGCCATATATCAGCAACAGTTTAACGTATTTTCCGTGAGTGCGAAATACTATTTCATTCCCACAAAATAAAAAATAAAGAGTGCATGTCTTAACCCAGCCATCGTAGATTTTAACTATTTTATGGTATGTTTTGATGCAATTTCTCTCTGTACAAAGAGGTTAAATAACTACTATTAAAATTATAATTCTTAAGCTATTTTTTCAAAGGTCAATTTAGTCATGCTAAATCTGAACACAATAGAGAAGAGGAATTTCCCTTCTACTGACTGTCACCCTTTCTTATGTAATTCCTAACAATAGGGGCTCAGCAAAACAGTACATTTAATTGACTATTGTTGACCTAGAAAATGTCCTAGATTTAGACCTCTATTTTGCCAAACATGTGGTCTTTGTTTAATCACCCAGTGAAACTGAGTAAAATATCAGGTGCAATACTTGAATACTACACAATAAATAAATATTGTTAAACATTACCTAAACATAACATTTTGTTCACTGCAACATTGGCATTTATTAATGAATGAGTGAGAATATTACATAAGCGTCTTTACCACAATGATTTGATTATAGAGGGATAATATAATAATATAATACAGTGGAAATTCCTAATCATCATTATAGTTGGCCACTTCCATTTTTAAATCTTTAATTTAAAAATAATTGTTATATATCTTGATACTTTTTTTAGGTGTATTACATTTGAAAAAAGCAAATACATTTGCATTTAAATGTGTTTCTAAAAGTTCATACTTGCATTTGCATTCTATAATTAAGATGATGAAAATAATTTAGAATTTTTAAGGTACCAAAGGTAGCAGTTACCAAATGCATCCACCAGGGGAGCTAAAATCTTATGCATCAGATCGAATTTGGCTTTTCTTACTTTTCACACAAAAGAAAATCCAGAAAATAAATAAATTTTCATTATGGATTTTCTAATTGTCTGTGAAAAAAACTGTCATAAAAAAACCTCTTTACTTACAGTGACTGCAGAACTACACAATGCATCAAGATGTAGGAAAAAAAATATTAACCAGAGTATGAATGTGAAAGAGAGTGGACCAGTTCCGTGTACGCTAAATGTTACACACAAAAGTTTGTTCTGTTTCATTACGGCGCTTTCTCAAACGGACACTCCAAAAAGCTACCGTTTGTGTTATGGTAAAAAAACGTCATTTTTTCAATTTTTTTGATTTATCACATCTTAGACGTGCTCAGAAAATTCCGAAAAAATTCTAGAACGTAAACCTTTGCCCTAAGTATCTTTTGGCGCAAAAACGGAAAAATCACGTTTGACCGTTTTCGAGGAATATGCGATAGCGAAGCTAGCTACCTGGCAGCTACCCGAATCTAAGGCGTAATTACACCCACTTAACGGGTGCACAGGTCAGTTTTACATATTGCAAAAGTTAGATACAAAAGTTAATTTTGGTTTTTTACCGGTACTGTCCCAACCAGGCAACCGGTAAATTTACAATCGCAGCTACGGCAAAAGAGGTTGTTTTTGAGTTTTTTTGATATTTCAGAGCCGTAACCCTTTGGAAAATTCTGGAAAAATTCTAAAATGTAGACCTATGCCAAATGTATCTTTGTGTCAAAAACGGTAAAGATCCGTGAAACCGTTTACGAGAGGGTGGCAAAAAAGAGGCGAGCCAAATTCCAGCTACCTGGCAGCTACCCGAAAGTACTAATGAATTTGACCCCTTTAAGGGTTGCAAAGACTAGTTTTGTCTATGCTAAAAGTTAGACACAAAAGTTAATTTTTGTTTTCTACCGGCGCTTTCTCAACCGGACACTCCAAAATGCTACCGTTTGCGTTACGGTAAAAAACGTCATTTTTTCAATTATTTTGATATATCACATCTTCGACGTGCTCGGAAAATTCCGAAAAAATTCTAGAACGTAAACCTTTGCCCTAAGTACCTTTTGGTGCAAAAACGGAAAAATCACGTTTGACCGTTTTCGAGGAATATGCGATAGCGAAGCTAGCTACCTGGCAGCTACCCGAATTTAAGGCCTAATTACACCCACTTAACGGGTGTACAGGTCAGTTTTACATATTGCAAAAGTTAGATACAAAGGTTAATTTTTGTTTTTTACCGGTACTGTCCCAACCGGTCAACCGGTAAATTTACAATCGCAGCTACGGCAAAAGAGGTTGTTTTTGAGTTTTTTTGATATTTCAGAGCCGTAACCCTTTGGAAAATTCTGGAAAAATTCTAAAATGTAGACCTATGCCAAATGTATCTTTGTGTCAAAAACGGTAAGCATCCGTGAAACCGTTTACGAGAGGGTGGCAAAAAAGAGGCGAGCCAAATTCCAGCTACCTGGCAGCTACCCGAAAGTACTAATGAATTTGACCCCTTTAAGGGTTGCAAAGACTAGTTTTGTCTATGCTAAAAGTTAGACACAAAAGTTAATTTTTGTTTTCTACCGGCGCTTTCTCAACCGGACACTCCAAAAAGCTACCATTTGCGTTACGGTAAAAAACGTCATTTTTTCAATTATTTTGATATATCACATCTTCGACGTGCTCGGAAAATTCCAAAAAAATTCTAGAACGTAAACCTTTGCCCTAAGTATCTTTTGGCGCAAAAACGGAAAAATCACGTTTGACCGTTTTCGAGGAATATGCGATAGCGAAGCTAGCTACCTGGCAGCTACCCGAATCTAAGGCCTAATTACACCCACTTAACGGGTGCACAGGTCAGTTTTACATATTGCAAAAGTTAGATACAAAAGTTAATTTTTGTTTTTTACTGGTACTGTCCCAACCGGTCAACCGGTAAATTTACAATCGCAGCTACGGCAAAAGAGGTTGTTTTTGAGTTTTTTTGATATTTCAGAGCCGTAACCCTTTGGAAAATTCTGGAAAAATTCTAAAATGTAGACCTATGCCAAATGTATCTTTGTGTCAAAAACGGTAAAGATCCGTGAAACCGTTTACGAGAGGGTGGCAAAAAAGAGGCGAGCCAAATTCCAGCTACCTGGCAGCTACCCGAAAGTACTAATGAATTTGACCCCTTTAAGGGTTGCAAAGACTAGTTTTGTCTATGCTAAAAGTTAGACACAAAAGTTAATTTTTGTTTTCTACCGGCGCTTTCTCAACCGGACACTCCAAAATGCTACCGTTTGCGTTACGGTAAAAAACGTCATTTTTTCAATTATTTTGATATATCACATCTTCGACGTGCTCGGAAAATTCCGAAAAAATTCTAGAACGTAAACCTTTGCCCTAAGTACCTTTTGGTGCAAAAACGGAAAAATCACGTTTGACCGTTTTCGAGGAATATGCGATAGCGAAGCTAGCTACCTGGCAGCTACCCGAATTTAAGGCCTAATTACACCCACTTAACGGGTGTACAGGTCAGTTTTACATATTGCAAAAGTTAGATACAAAGGTTAATTTTTGTTTTTTACCGGTACTGTCCCAACCGGTCAACCGGTAAATTTACAATCGCAGCTACGGCAAAAGAGGTTGTTTTTGAGTTTTTTTGATATTTCAGAGCCGTAACCCTTTGGAAAATTCTGGAAAAATTCTAAAATGTAGACCTATGCCAAATGTATCTTTGTGTCAAAAACGGTAAGCATCCGTGAAACTGTTTACGAGAGGGTGGCAAAAAAGAGGCGAGCCAAATTCCAGCTACCTGGCAGCTACCCGAAAGTACTAATGAATTTGACCCCTTTAAGGGTTGCAAAGACTAGTTTTGTCTATGCTAAAAGTTAGACACAAAAGTTAATTTTTGTTTTCTACCGGCGCTTTCTCAACCGGACACTCCAAAAAGCTACCATTTGCGTTACGGTAAAAAACGTCATTTTTTCAATTATTTTGATATATCACATCTTCGACGTGCTCGGAAAATTCCAAAAAAATTCTAGAACGTAAACCTTTGCCCTAAGTATCTTTTGGCGCAAAAACGGAAAAATCACGTTTGACCGTTTTCGAGGAATATGCGATAGCGAAGCTAGCTACCTGGCAGCTACCCGAATCTAAGGCCTAATTACACCCACTTAACGGGTGCACAGGTCAGTTTTACATATTGCAAAAGTTAGATACAAAGGTTAATTTTTGTTTTTTACCGGTACTGTCCCAACCGGTCAACCGGTAAATTTACAATCGCAGCTACGGCAAAAGAGGTTGTTTTTGAGTTTTTTTGATATTTCAGAGCCGTAACCCTTTGGAAAATTCTGGAAAAATTCTAAAATGTAGACCTATGCCAAATGTATCTTTGTGTCAAAAACGGTAAGCATCCGTGAAACCGTTTACGAGAGGGTGGCAAAAAAGAGGCGAGCCAAATTCCAGCTACCTGGCAGCTACCCGAAAGTACTAATGAATTTGACCCCTTTAAGGGTTGCAAAGACTAGTTTTGTCTATGCTAAAAGTTAGACACAAAAGTTAATTTTTGTTTTCTACCGGCGCTTTCTCAACCGGACACTCCAAAAAGCTACCATTTGCGTTACGGTAAAAAACGTCATTTTTTCAATTATTTTGATATATCACATCTTCGACGTGCTCGGAAAATTCCAAAAAAATTCTAGAACGTAAACCTTTGCCCTAAGTATCTTTTGGCGCAAAAACGGAAAAATCACGTTTGACCGTTTTCGAGGAATATGCGATAGCGAAGCTAGCTACCTGGCAGCTACCCGAATCTAAGGCCTAATTACACCCACTTAACGGGTGCACAGGTCAGTTTTACATATTGCAAAAGTTAGATACAAAAGTTAATTTTTGTTTTTTACTGGTACTGTCCCAACCGGTCAACCGGTAAATTTACAATCGCAGCTACGGCAAAAGAGGTTGTTTTTGAGTTTTTTTGATATTTCAGAGCCGTAACCCTTTGGAAAATTCTGGAAAAATTCTAAAATGTAGACCTATGCCAAATGTATCTTTGTGTCAAAAACGGTAAAGATCCGTGAAACCGTTTACGAGAGGGTGGCAAAAAAGAGGCGAGCCAAATTCCAGCTACCTGGCAGCTACCCGAAAGTACTAATGAATTTGACCCCTTTAAGGGTTGCAAAGACTAGTTTTGTCTATGCTAAAAGTTAGACACAAAAGTTAATTTTTGTTTTCTACCGGCGCTTTCTCAACCGGACACTCCAAAAAGCTACCGTTTGCGTTACGGTAAAAAACGTCATTTTTTCAATTATTTTGATTTATCACATCTTCGACGTACTCGGAAAATTCCAAAAAAATTCTAGAACGTAAACCTTTGCCCTAAGTATCTTTTGGCGCAAAAACGGAAAAATCACGTTTGACCGTTTTCGAGGAATATGCGATAGCGAAGCTAGCTACCTGGCAGCTACCCGAATCTAAGGCCTAATTACACCCACTTAACGGGTGCACAGGTCAGTTTTACATATTGCAAAAGTTAGATACAAAAGTTAATTTTTGTTTTTTACTGGTACTGTCCCAACCGGTCAACCGGTAAATTTACAATCGCAGCTACGGCAAAAGAGGTTGTTTTTGAGTTTTTTTGATATTTCAGAGCCGTAACCCTTTGGAAAATTCTGGAAAAATTCTAAAATGTAGACCTATGCCAAATGTATCTTTGTGTCAAAAACGGTAAAGATCCGTGAAACCGTTTACGAGAGGGTGGCAAAAAAGAGGCGAGCCAAATTCCAGCTACCTGGCAGCTACCCGAAAGTACTAATGAATTTGACCCCTTTAAGGGTTGCAAAGACTAGTTTTGTCTATGCTAAAAGTTAGACACAAAAGTTAATTTTTGTTTTCTACCGGCGCTTTCTCAACCGGACACTCCAAAATGCTACCGTTTGCGTTACGGTAAAAAACGTCATTTTTTCAATTATTTTGATATATCACATCTTCGACGTGCTCGGAAAATTCCGAAAAAATTCTAGAACGTAAACCTTTGCCCTAAGTACCTTTTGGTGCAAAAACGGAAAAATCACGTTTGACCGTTTTCGAGGAATATGCGATAGCGAAGCTAGCTACCTGGCAGCTACCCGAATTTAAGGCCTAATTACACCCACTTAACGGGTGTACAGGTCAGTTTTACATATTGCAAAAGTTAGATACAAAGGTTAATTTTTGTTTTTTACCGGTACTGTCCCAACCGGTCAACCGGTAAATTTACAATCGCAGCTACGGCAAAAGAGGTTGTTTTTGAGTTTTTTTGATATTTCAGAGCCGTAACCCTTTGGAAAATTCTGGAAAAATTCTAAAATGTAGACCTATGCCAAATGTATCTTTGTGTCAAAAACGGTAAGCATCCGTGAAACTGTTTACGAGAGGGTGGCAAAAAAGAGGCGAGCCAAATTCCAGCTACCTGGCAGCTACCCGAAAGTACTAATGAATTTGACCCCTTTAAGGGTTGCAAAGACTAGTTTTGTCTATGCTAAAAGTTAGACACAAAAGTTAATTTTTGTTTTCTACCGGCGCTTTCTCAACCGGACACTCCAAAAAGCTACCATTTGCGTTACGGTAAAAAACGTCATTTTTTCAATTATTTTGATATATCACATCTTCGACGTGCTCGGAAAATTCCAAAAAAATTCTAGAACGTAAACCTTTGCCCTAAGTATCTTTTGGCGCAAAAACGGAAAAATCACGTTTGACCGTTTTCGAGGAATATGCGATAGCGAAGCTAGCTACCTGGCAGCTACCCGAATCTAAGGCCTAATTACACCCACTTAACGGGTGCACAGGTCAGTTTTACATATTGCAAAAGTTAGATACAAAGGTTAATTTTTGTTTTTTACCGGTACTGTCCCAACCGGTCAACCGGTAAATTTACAATCGCAGCTACGGCAAAAGAGGTTGTTTTTGAGTTTTTTTGATATTTCAGAGCCGTAACCCTTTGGAAAATTCTGGAAAAATTCTAAAATGTAGACCTATGCCAAATGTATCTTTGTGTCAAAAACGGTAAGCATCCGTGAAACCGTTTACGAGAGGGTGGCAAAAAAGAGGCGAGCCAAATTCCAGCTACCTGGCAGCTACCCGAAAGTACTAATGAATTTGACCCCTTTAAGGGTTGCAAAGACTAGTTTTGTCTATGCTAAAAGTTAGACACAAAAGTTAATTTTTGTTTTCTACCGGCGCTTTCTCAACCGGACACTCCAAAAAGCTACCATTTGCGTTACGGTAAAAAACGTCATTTTTTCAATTATTTTGATATATCACATCTTCGACGTGCTCGGAAAATTCCAAAAAAATTCTAGAACGTAAACCTTTGCCCTAAGTATCTTTTGGCGCAAAAACGGAAAAATCACGTTTGACTGTTTTCGAGGAATATGCGATAGCGAAGCTAGCTACCTGGCAGCTACCCGAATCTAAGGCCTAATTACACCCACTTAACGGGTGCACAGGTCAGTTTTACATATTGCAAAAGTTAGATACAAAAGTTAATTTTTGTTTTTTACTGGTACTGTCCCAACCGGTCAACCGGTAAATTTACAATCGCAGCTACGGCAAAAGAGGTTGTTTTTGAGTTTTTTTGATATTTCAGAGCCGTAACCCTTTGGAAAATTCTGGAAAAATTCTAAAATGTAGACCTATGCCAAATGTATCTTTGTGTCAAAAACGGTAAAGATCCGTGAAACCGTTTACGAGAGGGTGGCAAAAAAGAGGCGAGCCAAATTCCAGCTACCTGGCAGCTACCCGAAAGTACTAATGAATTTGACCCCTTTAAGGGTTGCAAAGACTAGTTTTGTCTATGCTAAAAGTTAGACACAAAAGTTAATTTTTGTTTTCTACCGGCGCTTTCTCAACCGGACACTCCAAAAAGCTACCGTTTGCGTTACGGTAAAAAACGTCATTTTTTCAATTATTTTGATTTATCACATCTTCGACGTACTCGGAAAATTCCGAAAAAATTCTAGAACGTAAACCTTTGCCCTAAGTATCTTTTGGTGCAAAAACGGAAAAATTACACTCAACTGTTTTTGAGTTATATACATGGAAAGTTCGGGTAGCTGCCAGGTAGCTGTCAGGTAGCTGGGTTCGGGTAGCTAACTTTACACCTTCAGGTAGCTGCCGGGTAGCTGTCAGGTAGCTAGGTTCGGGTAGCCAACTTCACTGATCTTGTCCGGATTTGATGAAAGAAAAAATATACACTCACAGTATTAAGGGATTCACAGCATATATTAAAAAATACTATATAGATAAGCATTCAATTACATGTCAAAACATTCACTGTTACATTTGTCAAAATTCTGAATAAGAATGGTAACTTTAGTTTAGTTAAGAACTGTATATTTTACCTGTAGCAAGGAATTACAAATTTGGCTAAATTCATATTTTGGACAGTTTGGCTCATAGCATGCACTTAATGAAATTCAAAATTAAGTCTGCATGATAATTTTGTCTGACAAAACAGTATTATGTTGTTGATATTTAATACCTCAAAATTCTTTGGTGGGATAGCTGGGTATTTCATGGATATGCTCAGGTCCTATACCAGAATGGTTAGAAAATGCTACGTTATAAATACAGAGCATGTGAATTTATCAAAGTGACCCCAGGGTTAGGGTTAGGGTTAGGGTTACCCAGTTACCCCACCTACAGCGTAATAGTGCCATATTAATAGATGTGTTTTTTTGTAGGGGGGGGGGGGGGGGGTGGCTTTTATCATGTTTTTATTGCTCTGTGCTCTGTTATTTCACACTATATATTTATCTGGTTCAACCTTAACTTTCTTTTTCTGTTTAACTGAATATACTGTTGTTTTGGAAAGGTTTTTGTTGGAGTCTCTCTGAAGTCTGGGGCGCACCTCAGCAGCGACACTCCATGTCTTGGAGGTGTCCCCCTCATATTATATATACAATGAATATAATTATTTCTTGTATATGTAATATGAAATAAATGATTCTGATTCTATTAGTAGGGCTGACCATATACCGTCCATAAATAAATGATCAGGAATAATGGGCAGGTTATGATAATTCACTGCTATGTTCTAAAATACCTATGTGCAAAATATATGACAAAATTTTTCCAAATTTTGCGATTTAGATGTTTTCATACCTGCTGTTAATTCCATGAGACTCATTTTAGAGATTCTTTCCTTTGCAGCTTTAACGGATACTAGAACGTGGTTCCCTTTCAAAAATAATTTATCCCTTTGTAACACAGCGGAAGTACTCAGCAAATCATGGAAATGATTCGACCCTTATAGATAATTATTTATTAAATCAATTTACATGGACTATATCATATATATACTTCTATTCATGAATTCAATAAAAATGTGTATAATCTCTTGTTCAGTCACAACTTTTTGGCCAAAATGCCCTCTTTTTTCATACACTGTGAATAAGCAGTTCGAAGAAGATGTAACATAGGAACGCTTAATTTGACATTGCAAGTCATGGATTTTCTTCAAAAATATTTTAAGACCTTCATAACACTATATATAATGACTGCTCATAACACATTTCGGACGATGTAATAATCTCATTTTTAAAGTATTCAGAACACGTTTTAGACGTGTAAATGTTTTATTTGTACACTGCCCTCCAAAAGTTTGGATAATCCTATTCCTTTACATCTCATATAATTGGCCAGGAGTTATGGGTACTGGCATGCTATGTAACATCTTCCAGCCGGCCAGACTAGTGAGTAAGCATTTAAAACATGAAAATACTCTGTTAGTGTATTTCGCTTCCATTTGAAGGGTTCACTCCAGTTAAGCAAGTGCTTGATAGGAAAAATAGCCAAAATATGGTAGTACTGGGAAATAGATTTTTACTCAAAAAACCATATAACATTGTGAATTGGGCTTCATTTTCCAGGCATTCAGATTGCATGGATCAAGTGTCTAGCTCTGGGAAAGTGAGCACTATGACCATAGTTTCAGCAAATTTTGGCAAAAAGTCCTAGGTTACCACATTCAAAATGCATAAATTAATGTTTTAGACATAATTGAATTGGTAACCATGGAATTTTACTGCAATAGAACAAGCTAAATAACATCGTTCTTTCAGGCGATTGACCGCATTGCCCGTAGAGCTTACAGGCCATGCCTTCCGGAAAAGTTCAGCTAGTTGCAACCTCACTTAATAATATTTAAACTTATATTCTGATAGCGACCTGATAGAATACCTGCTCTAATTAATATCTACTATAGACTATTATCACACAAATCTGGTACAGGTCTCTTAAAGAGAGCTTTACTTGTTAACAATCAGATTCCATAAGCTCAGTCATACATTTACAGCCTTACTTCATACAGTGGCCTCCAAAACTTTGGCAACACCCCGGCAGCACTGTTCCAGAGCGCATCATTTATCTTGTCTTATAAAATGACCCAAGAGTTACCAGGGAGTAAATTTGGAGATATTCCTTTGGTTGCCATGCAGTACAATTGATTTAAAGGAACCATATACAGGCAGAACATAATACATTCCAATTTTTTACAACCGTATTTGTATCACAGTTATGCATGGCTATATTTCCAGTCATAACACTGAAACCTGTCATTAGGCCTATATGCATTATGCACACACTATCATTCTCATATCACATTTGTTAGTAATTATTTTCACTGATCAATATTTATTTGTTATCCTGAAGTAAAATGCCGTCTTGCCAAAGGCTACATGGCCGCAAACCCACAGCGAATTCCCACATAGTATACTCTATTAGATTTTCCAGTTGATACAATTTTATATTTTATAGAAGTGTGGTTTATTATCCTATTAACTTTGATGTATGCAGCCTCTCCTTTATGCACGACCGCCTCAAAGTTTCGAATCGACGACGCTCTTCATGACGTTGGCCACGATGCTGTTCACTAGTACTTTCCAAGCAATGTCATGTGACGCCGTTTCAGCCAATCACAGGTCATGAGACATTACAGAGGTATAATATATATATATATATATATATATACTCTTCTAGTCTAAATGTTTTTAGAGCTCTGTTTAAATCATGACATTTTCATTTTATAATTTTTTTGTTATATAGGGCCATTTTGGAGTGTTTTTTTTATTGAAGTCCAGTGAGAATGTTACTTGAGAAATAAAAGTATTGACGATGCAGTTTTACCATCAGAGTAAATTTATTGTGTCAGTTTACAAAATTGCGAATAATGTAATGAAAACTTTACATAACAAATTTGAGTAGAGAAGATAATGAAGCTGACATTATCAACATTGTCAAGGTCATTGAACACACTGTGGCTGCACAGGTAGCATCTACTTGCTCCATGCATGTATCATAGAGGTCATTTTGTGAATTTAATATGGCACACAGTTCTGTTGCTTTGCATTCACAGTCACAAGGAAAGTCATATGGCGAGCCAACATTTGCTGTCAGATGCTTGTAATATGGTCCCCATGTTTCACTCTGGTGATTTTGAAGATCTCTCGCCAGACTCCACATTGTGTCTGTTGTGATCGTATTCTTTCCATAGGCCTCACTGCAGTTAGGATTAAAATTAAATACTAGTAATTACACCAAGCTACAGGTAACAAATACGGTTTAGATAATGACTACAAAGTATTTTGTAGGTTATTGATTAGGCTGCGGTCTTCCTAATGTAGGGCTTTGTCATTGAAATTAATTAATTGAGCTCACACCAGCGCCAAGTACCCATTATCCATTGCACCTGGGTGGGGCAAGGTTGGGGTGGATCTGCCCACTCTTCAATGTCTAATAGGGGAGGGGGGGGGGGTGTTTAAACCTGCTACCTCTTCATCAGCAAGTGAATACCTTAACCACTAGACCAGTTTACATGTTGTTTTCATAGTAAAGCAGCTCTGAATAAATTTATGTTACAAGTTAGGACTCCGTACCTGAATTTGTACAATAGCTCCCAGTTTGGCCGACCTTGATTAGCTTCTGGTAAATCCAGGTAATACTGAACATAATCCTGAAGCCCTCCATCTGCTGCATAACTTATTTGCCGGAAGGTGGGGTTGCGAGCATATTTCGAACCAGACCAGCGCCAAGGGGAGATCGAAGGCAACAATAGCATGAATGACACTGGCTCACCTAAGACATCAATACATTTATTAATTTAATACACTGTATGGTGAAAATTTCTTGGGACTGTTAGCTTTCAATATCGTACATAGTGGAAAACAACTATTTTATTGGTGTTACATTTTCTGTTAAATGCTTAATTTTTCTTTTTATTTGTAAATCACAGAATGGTGTTATCCATATCGTTGATTCATATATCCTACTTTTGTCATTCATATACATTTTACAGGTGACTGGAAATAACCATAAGTTATTCTGTCTTCTGATCACTTCCCTGATAGCATTCCAAATCATATCAACATTGGTGCGACATCGGATATGTTGATACGATGTTGTACTGACTGCGGTCGACATAGAAACGACGCTGGCCTAATTTGGAATGCTATCTGGGTTGTATATTTTCTGTTTTGGGTGAATGTGATTATAATGATTTAATTTATTTTTCTCTCTAAAAATTTTTTCTGATGTAAACTAAGGGTGGGGGCCTAGCTCAGTGGTAGCGCGCTGGGCTTCCAACCACTGGGTCTAGTGTTCAATTCCCGGTCAAGCCTATGTTGGATGGCTGTTTCATCCTTCATCTCATTATCATGGTCCCTGCCTGTCCTAATTAAGCCCATCAGGTGCAGAAGTACAGGACGTAAAGCCCTACATGGCCAAATGTGCTACGTGCGTTTTCCATGCGTTTGGATAAACGCATGGAAAAAGCATGGTTTTCACCTCATTTTAATTAGGCAAAAACCATGCGTTTTCCGTGCGTTTATCCTTCTCATGGAAAACGCACGTGGCACATTTGGCCATGTACTCCACAAATTTCTGATTTAAACTTTGCCACTCACTTTCATTGAAGATGAGATTAAACTGATCGAAGTGAAGGTGAGCCCCGTACACTGCATGTATTGCATCGCTGTAAGCCACAATGATATCAAGCAATTTCTTATTGTAATCGTCTGTCATCATTTTCTGGGCTGTAGGAACATGTGTGATGAGGTGAACCTGCATAATGTGTAAAAACATGGCGGATTAACTACTTACTTCAACAGAGTAGACCACCTGTTGGCGAAGAACTTTTGTGGTCTACTTCTTTGAAATTAGTCATTTTTGACATAGGGCTCTCCACTTGTAAGGTTAACTTACTCAGGTTTTTTTTCTCGATAGTGTAACTTATGTCAATACTTATGATCTATTTATGTGCTTTGTGGTATACCAGGTATTAAAGTTTATTGATATTTTATTATATATTATATATGGTATAGTTCATTGAAATTATAACAGGAGTCCCAGTTACAGGACGTAGGAGAGGAAAGCCAAAGGTATGTGGTAACTCAAATAATTATATTTCTAAATCTTGTAGTAGTACTTCTCGTGCCACTATTTCTGACCATATATAGCATAAACTGGGAGCCCTTCCACTCTTCCTGACTAGTCTTTACCTTGTTATTTGCAGTTCTTGCTTGCTCCAGTTGCTCTGTTAACCATTGGAACTGGCCTCCCGGGTCCTCTCCACTGGCTGCATCATTGGAGCCAAGATAGAGATTTGTATTGAGCACAATGGCAGTGATTTTGTCATCATCAAGTTTCAATGAGAAGAAACCAGCTGAAAAAAAATCCCAGTTAAATTGTTATAGCACATTGATGGGGGGGGGGGGGGGGGGATGCAGGCCTATGTACTTCAGTCTGTCGCACTGTGACTTTCTGACTCGCGTAAAAGTGGCTGCAGTTAACATGCGGATACTTGTTAAGAGATAAAACAATGCTGGATCATTGATGCCAAACTATTTTTAGATGCATTTAATTGTACCGATATGTGATATGAAGTGTCAACTACTTAATACAAATATTCCAAAGAAAAGTGTGTAGAAAAAAGGATTTTCATTGTGGATTTCAAGGGGGGATAATTGCCTTGATCATTCCCCCCTTCCCAAAAAGTGGGGGGTATATATCCCCCACAACTCCCCCCCCCCCCCCCCCTGTATCGACGCCCCTGCTTAACATTGATACTAAATGGAATTGAGTTGGACCCATCAGATGTGAGTGTTAATATGTCTCTTGTTTTGCCTTTATATTCATTGTAGCTGCAAATGTATACATGAGAATCATTTTTATGATGAATTAACAAAGCCAGTCATCATACCTTTTTTGAAGTTGTTCTCCTGATCGCTTGGGATCCACTGTTTCCACATTTCATAATAGCGGTCATAAAGGTCATCAGGGTCACTTGTTCCATCATCCGGAAGTTGGTTTTTGGGCCACCAATCATGGTTGCCTAGCACCGGAAGTACGGGGACATTAGGGAATTCCTTTAGAAAAAGAGAGGCGATATTGAAGTGAATGAAAAATGCACAATTAATTTTGGGGTATCTCATACAATAGGCGTGGATAGATCTGAGACACTGAATGTGCAAAAAAGTATACCTACTTGGATCAAGAGATCTGTTATATTTTGAACAATTTCCGCCATGTAGTCCACTGTGTAACGGGTGTTTGGCCCAGCATGGTGACCATTGTCCCTAAAAAAAAAATTCAAAAAATATATTAGCCTACCAGTCATCACAGACATAAGACATAAAATTTAATTTGCCTAAAAAATTTAAAGATATTTATAAAAAAAAAAGAAAGAAAAAAAAAGAGTAAAATCTAAAAAATAAATTTAATGAAATACATACAATGTGCCAAGCACCTAGGATAATCATTGTGTTAATAAACTCATTAGGTTAATTTAGAATGCTCGCAGAAGAAGCCTCAACATCTTTTTATTATTTTCATTTTAATTACTCATCGTGCACTGACATACATCTCTAATTTTCAGTATTTACAGCCAGCAATTTCGACACATTATCTTGTATACCATAATCATGGTGCATTGTTGTCTGACACTCACCCTCCCCATATGATGAACTTTGGCTGATCAAATCTTTCTTTCATTTCCTCGATTGAGCTCTCAACCAGGTCCCATGGTGGGTCACACTCGTAGTGCCCGAAAGTACCCTTGGGGTCGCCACTTGCTTCCTGGTTGCAAGACTCGTTAGTGTCGTTGTAAGTAGGGTCATAGTGAATGTCCGTGAGGTACCAAAAATCACCCTGGCCTGATGTCAAGATTGAGTTAATCAACAAATTTTATTGGTGTGATTTGGAATGAAGCGATAGTCCCCGTATCATATTTTCGAACGTATTTTAATGTACAAGTTTATCAGCAGTTAAAACACCGTAACATCTGTTTAAGACCATGTTGCTAACTTGGACAACAGTGTCACTTGGTGTCTAAATGATGACCACAAGTCCTTAGATTATGAAACATACAGTTTTAATTTTTTGCACATAAACAGTCGATCAATAGCTCTATGAGCACATTTTATTGTTGTCTTATGTCGACTTTAAATAAAGATTATTCTATTCTATTTCATCTAAGTATGTCTATGTCTCAAAGCTACTGCATGGGTCTGAAGCTCAGTCAGAGCTCTTATATGAGCAGCTACCAGAGGTAGACGTAATGATGAGGTGATAAGACTTGGGAGTCCACACCATGATCCCCTTTACTTGCCTCAGCATAGTACAAGCACCGAGTACAAGGCAGTGATGCACCTCCAATTTAACATCACAGGAGATCGACATCCAGCTGGGATGTGACTAACTATTTATGTAGGGGGGTTTGTGTTTCATTTCACGTGATTTCCCATTACATGCAAATGCTGATTTGAGCACTACATGAGCCTATACATATCAATGAAATGCATGTATCGGACAGTGCATGCTAACGACATGTATCTACCTTATGCTTGCCTGTACAATTTCTTTTTGCAGCAAATATGGCTATAACGGATGTTTACATTTATTTCGACCGACCTCAAATAGACATATCAAGCAACATTGACAGAGTTGTACTGTCTTAATTTTATAGATGCATAATCACCTTTGTCGAATATTATTCTTGTGGCTTACCTTTTGTAGTCCCCAGAAATAAGGAGACTAAGATGGCTACCTCTGTGATTCTCATTTTCTGACAGCAGTGACCCCAGTGACAGGAGTAAGTCCCCTGAAAGACAACAAGCACCGAAATATCAACGATTTTGATATGGCAGATAACGTACAGCTTTTTATAAGCTTAGGTTGTGTACCACCAGGCGTCAGCATTGTACTTTTTTTCTGATTTCATTCTTCATGTAATTTCTGTTGCTTCTTTGTGACAACAAATGGCTATATCAATAATCATAAAAAATACCAATTGCGCATGAATATTTGCCAGTCCACCTTGAAGCTCAAAGAAATCGTAAGGTGACTCAATTGTAAACATGTAGCACACAAAACAAAATGGCAAAAAGACAAAATAATCATCTTAATCATATTTCCACATCCATTATCACAATACCATTTTCA
Source organism: Alitta virens (assembly GCA_932294295.1). Taxonomy (NCBI): domain Eukaryota; kingdom Metazoa; phylum Annelida; class Polychaeta; order Phyllodocida; family Nereididae; genus Alitta; species Alitta virens. Next base: position 42,271,709 of record OW028575.1, read on the forward strand.
GGGGTGGTCCCCACTACAGCATCCAGTAATAAGGATTCAAAATCAAAGTCCACCTATTTTTCTGTTGGAGCAGCACAAAATATAGACAGACATATGCGCAACAATTCAAATCCCAACTTCTCAGCTGACAAAACACATTCAGGAAAGAAATTACTTGAAGTTTGCTTATTCTTGACTTCATTGTAATTTCTGTCAAAATGGCAAAAAATAACATTGCAAAGATAGGAAACTTGAAGTTAATTTGTACTGAGAGGGGTTTTTATGGGTTAGAAAGTTGGGCTTTGACCTTGAACATTTCATTTGTGGACATTTATTTTGGATGATACAATAAATAACCTCCCCACATGGCACATACTGACGGAATATACAATTAACCACTTACTTATGCTATCTCCAAATAAGACTACTGGATTATCCGGTCCGTTTTGCACAATCTTTCTGATGTTATCAAGGTGAGCTAGATCAAACATCTCATGCGTGACCTCAAGTAGTAAAAGTGGGTTATCGGGCTATTGTCATTTGGGCTACAATATATTAGACTACATAAACAAGACAAGGTTCACCCATGAATGTCACAATGCCTTCATATCGAGATTATTACCAGCTGCTACCACAAATAAACAACATAACAACCAATCAGCCTGAAACAACAAACATCTACAAACAATTTACCGCTGTAATCTTACATTTCCCAGGACAGCTGACAAACACTATTTTCGTTGTGTCTACAATGGCGTTCAAACATTTTGACCAAATGGTCAAAAGCAAGTGTTGCTCTGTGAGTTGCCACTTTAGTTGATACTAACTAATCAGCCAACCGTGTTTGTGTTTACAATGAACAACTAATTAAGAGGATCGGAAAAAAGTCCCTCTTGACAGTCAGACTTGTTATAATTACAGACATATAAGAGTAATATACATAATGATATAGAGACAGAGATAGAGTATATTTATTTTTTAAATTCTTATATGATTTTTTGTTTTCTCTTAACAATTTTTACCCATCTATGTACTCACCATTGTACTACATTTTGTAATTTGTGATTTTATGTGTTTGCCCACAAAAAGGAAAAAATTCAAAACTCAAATTTAAAAGACATATAGAGACTAGAGATATCTATCTAGCTATCTAGCTATCTGCCTATCTGCCTATCTAGCTATCTATCAACCTAACTATCAATGGAATAGAATATTATAACTTTATTATAAACAGTAAAGGTAACTTGTGGCTTGCATAAATAAAAACAATAAATAAAGACATAAATACAGCAGAATAATTGATAAAAACATAGAGAAAGATATCACAGGAAGTTATGGCATAAAAACAATGTTAAAAAACATCTATTAAATGTTTTTAAATACAAATATCTATCTATTTATCTATCTACCTGTCTATCTATCTATCTGCCTGGGTGTCTGTTTGTCTATACTTCTACTGTTCTACAGTGGATAGGATAAGATAGGATAGGATAGGATAGCCCTCTTTAATCAACAGCTAAATAAATACCATGCTCAAGTGCACAGCAGTGATGCATCTGTGCCAAGTTCAGTTACTCCAATTCATTTACAAATAACAAATTTTAGCACCCTAGCTGTCAATCAAAGTGACAACTGTGTGTGTTGCACTTGACCATTTGGTCAAACATGTTTGAATGCCATTGGTGTATGAATCAGAGTAACTGAGCTTGGCTCAGACGCATCACCACTGTACTCGAGCAAGGCTGTCCTATCCTATCCTCTCCGCTGTAGAACAGTAGAAGTACAGACAAGCAGACACCAGGCATATAGATAGATAGATATTTGTATTTTTAAAAACATTAAATTGATAATGTTTTAAATATTGTTTTCATGCCATATCTTTCTGTGATATCTTTCTCTATGTTTTTACCCATTATTATGCTGTATTCATGTCTTTATAAATTGTTTTATTGATTCAAGCCACGAGTTACCTTCACAGGTTATAATAAAGTTATTCTATTCTATTCTATAGAAAGATAGGTAGGTAGATAGGTAGATAGGTAGATAGATAGATAGACAGATAAATAGACAGATAGATAGACATATAGATAGACAGAAAGAAAGCTAGACAGATAGATAGACAGACAGACTGCCAGACGGATAGACAGACAGACAGACAGAGAGACAGACACATAGATAGATAGATAAATAGATAGATATATAGACAGACAGATAGATAGATAGATTGATAGATAGATGTCTTCTATCTCTTGAATTTGAATTTTGAATTTTATTCTCTTTGTGGAAAAACAAAAATATAGTACAATGGTAAGTACAAGTATGGTTAAAAAACGGTTAATAGAAAACAAAAAATCGTATAAAAATTTAACAATAACATATACTCTTACTCTGTCTCTAAATTACTGTGTCAAACCTAGCTGGACCTCCAGGAATGGGTTGACTACTCTAGGGCCCCGATGATATCACGATGACGTAATTTGCCCTGAGGGCTTGATATCATATCGAGCTGTACCTGCAGACCCCGACGATCCGGAGTCTCTCCTCCATTTTGCCCTCAGGGCGTTGAGCTGCAGGGATCAATTGTAGCGCCTGAGGGTATTCTCCCTTTGTAGTTAGATTTAATTAAGCTAATTTATTCAGAAAGATTGTTACTCAGTGTTTAGTTTACGTATTAAATCGCTACTCCGCGCTTAATTTATGTATTAAATCCCTGAGGTTGTTTTTATAAAAATTATTGTATACACGCTGTCTGTAGACACATCAATTTGAGCACTGTAGCCTTTGGGGGTCTCAAAAAACGGTGTAACATGACAGTAGTCTGTTTTAATTAGATTTATTTACTAGCTGAGACACCAAGGTTCTTTTTAATTTATGTATTACAATCAGCACTTTATTTCCACCAAAATTAGTGTATACTTAGCGTTTTTTAGAAATGTATACAATATATTTGTGCGCTATGTGTGGAGCTAGCAAAGCCCAAAATCTGTGTATATGTCTCGCAAATAAATAATAAGCCATTGAAGTCTCTGAGGTAGCACTACGTAATTATAAACAAGTGCACCGTAATTGAGAATTAGACTCGCTATTGGTATAACGCCTTCACTGAATTCCTTATAATTCATACATGCGAGAGTGCTCAGACAATTCTTTAATCCCAATCACAGCTCGAGTACAGTACACCTCGTCTTTACAAATTGCTCAGCTCCAATCTCTCCTTTACGCAATATCAAATATATATATATATATATATATATATATATATTTAACTTGCTAAAGGTAATTTCTACGCAAGTATATAAAACATATTTATTTTTTATTTAAGTTGAACGAATTAGCAGGTAAATTTTTAAGTGATATAGCTCTGCCTGAAGACATAACCGTTAAGTTAATCAGTCATGGAGACCGAAGGACTTTCTCAAACCCTGAGGGCAGTCATGCGCTCATCAGTACGGGGAGTCACTGTTATCTGACTGCTAGTTGTTTGTAAACGATCTTATCTCTGCTCCGAAAAGGTGCGCAGAGCACACATTGCGATAAGGATGTGTTGTATTAGCTGAATATGATAAGATTTACATGCGCGATCGTATCACTGCATTATACCCAAAGCAAATTGGAGCAGGTTTTATCACGGCATTATACCCAAAGCAAATAGGAGCAGGTTTTTTTCGGCCTGTAACACAGTGGCATCGTGCACCTGGTGTCACACCAAATGAGCTCTATTATTACCTGATATGTAGATCAGTGTAATGTTAATAGTTTTAAAACAAAAAAATACATAGTGACTCTATTCGAAAGTCTTTTATTTAAGTAAAGCCAGTACTTCGGTTAACAAAAAAAAACACACACTGTCAAGTCCATTCAAATTGCAATAAGCGTAAAAAAAAACGATCTACTTAAAACACAAAAGTCATACATAAAAAACGTAAGTTTAAAACAAATTGGTCATGGCACAAGTTAAGCATTTTTTCCATATATATATATATACTTTACTGAAGTCTAGACTAGTAGTAAAAAGAGCAACACATACAATAGCTCAGAGTCAATAGCACAATGCAGGCAGTAAACTACTATCTAATCTATCAGAAACACAATTATACATCGACTGTCAAAGAGCAAGACGCATCAATTACATCGATACATTAGGTCTAGACTAAATCTACAATGCATTATATCTATACTAAAACACGTTCAATACAGAATTAATATAAGTCAAACATTATACCACGCACACACAAACGCGCACACACACACGCACGCGCACACACACACACACGCACGCACACACACACACACACACAGTAAACAGTATATACAAGAGTAAAATGACTAAAAGAAAAAAGTTGAAAATGTCAGTGGAAATTAGCTGCAATGCACCCAATCATTGCGCAGCAGCAGCCGCATTATGTAGCCTGCTATTGATGACATTATTGATGTCAAACCATGCCTGATTCCTCGCTCTTCGGACACGGCGAGGCCTCGGCAAAACATCAGCTGCAGCTACATGTTGGTCAGGGTCAGCGGTAGGGCGCTGGACTGACTCTCCATCATCGTCACCCCTAGCAGTATGGTGGCGTATGCTAGGATCGTAATTAACATTCGCAGGGTGTCTATCGTTGTTGTTGTTGTTGACGTTCTCTCTGCGTAGAATACCTGCCTCCTCCTCATACAAGATCCAAGCCACAACGAAAAACCGTATCAGGCCCACCAGTGTCCGCAGGTGTCTTGTAATCGTTTCTCGCTTCTGGAAAACATGTATATATGATAAGTACACTTCAAGGCGATTGTTTAAACAACTATAGTGATTATCGCGAGAACGTTTAATGTAAATGTTTACTCAGCAGGTTTAAGTGACAATAATCACAGTCTTCATTGAGACAGTTGAGAATAACTACTGAAAAAATATCATTTCAATTCAATTCAAAGAGATCCTACCTAAACCTGGAAAGGTGTTGTTGCCTGAGGAGGGCCCCTGTCCATGGTGTGCATATCGCCCCAAGTACAGTTACAGCACTTCGCGATGAGGTGTACGGGGTAGAGCAATAAAGCCATACACTTAAGGCAGCCTGCCACAGCAAACAGTGCAGGGTCATTGGCACGCGCATGGCTGTTGATGCGGGCATGAAGGTTGACAAGACTCACCAGTATACAGCACGTGGTGATCCTGCCAAAAATGGTGCTCAGGCTTGTCCACACCATCATCCCCACGTCATAGCCAGGCGTTTTACCAGAGCCAGTTAGGGGCTGAGCATGTTCTCCATGCGCTGCAGTGGTGTCGACATGCACTGTATCACTTTCAAGCCCTGAGGTAGCATCAATTTTCGTCATCGGTGTAGTTTTCTCAGTCGTCATACATCTCACCCAGGGGAAGCCAAGGGTCATTTCACTGCACTGATCAGAGGAAGGCCCCACAACTAGCACGCTTGCAAAACTAACTGTGTTACGGAGACTCGTCATATCGAATTTCCCGCTCGTTTTAATGATCAGCATCTTGTTGTTCCTGTGATCAGCACTGAAAAAAGGCGCTGAGTGAGCATCTCTGCACAGCACATAATCCGTGGAAGTGCAGCTGCACTGGCCATCGTTACTGCATGCCCATGCAGTAATCTGAGGTAAACTCAGAAGCAGAATAATTCCGGCCCCAATCATAATTCCTTTTCTTGATTCTTGACGTGCTCTCTGTCCTCTTGAAAAACGCTCAGTGATCTTGTGACCCCTAAAGAAAACCCCTCACGTGACCACTGGGCTGCAGTGGTGTTATGTAATGAAACAAAAGGCAGTACCAGGGTGTACAATGTAGAAACAAAGGACTGGGGTATATTATACTCATGGCCACAAGTTATATTCAGGCAAACCAATTGACCAAATAAAATCCGATTAATATTTCTCCCACTCTCTTCAGCAGCTTAAAGAATATCGTGTTTTTTTCCATTGAAATTTAACCAAATTGGTCAAATGGATATTATGAGTTATTCTGCATCAAATATATTAAGGTGACCTTTAAAGAAATTAAAGTCGATTTACTAAACACGTATTTAGAGTTATTCATCTCATAATTTGCATAGTGTTACCTCAAATATTTTAAAACATCATTTACATCACATTTCACTATAAATTAAACTTATATATTACACGCTACTTTCATAATACTGCGATATATATAGCCTGCTATTGATGACATTATTGATGTCAAACCATGCCTGATTCCTCGCTCTTTGGACACGGCGAGGCCTCGGCAAAACATCAGCTGCAGCTACATGTTGGTCAGGGTCAGCGGTAGGGCGCTGGACTGACTCTCCATCATCGTCACCCCTAGCAGTATGGTGGCGTATGCTAGGATCGTAATTAACATTCGCAGGGTGTCTATCGTTGTTGTTGTTGTTGTTGACGTTCTCTCTGCGTAGAATACCTGCCTCCTCCTCATACAAGATCCAAGCCACAACGAAAAACCGTATCAGGCCCACCAGTGTCCGCAGGTGTCTTGTAATCGTTTCTCGCTTCTGGAAAACATGTATATATGATAAGTACACTTCAAGGCGATTGTTTAAACAACTATAGTGATTATCGCGAGAACGTTTAATGTAAATGTTTACTCAGCAGGTTTAAGTGACAATAATCACAGTCTTCATCGAGACAGTTGAGAATAACTACTGAAAAAATATCATTTCAATTCAATTCAAAGAGATCCTACCTAAACCTGGAAAGGTGTTGTTGCCTGAGGAGGGCCCCTGTCCATGGTGTGCATATCGCCCCAAGTACAGTTACAGCACTTCGCGATGAGGTGTACGGGGTAGAGCAATAAAGCCATACACTTAAGGCAGCCTGCCACAGCAAACAGTGCAGGGTCATTGGCACGCGCATGGCTGTTGATGCGGGCATGAAGGTTGACAAGACTCACCAGTATACAGCACGTGGTGATCCTGCCAAAAATGGTGCTCAGGCTTGTCCACACCATCATCCCCACGTCATAGCCAGGCGTTTTACCAGAGCCAGTTAGGGGCTGAGCATGTTCTCCATGCGCTGCAGTGGTGTCGACATGCACTGTATCACTTTCAAGCCCTGAGGTAGCATCAATTTTCGTCATCGGTGTAGTTTTCTCAGTCGTCATACATCTCACCCAGGGGAAGCCAAGGGTCATTTCACTGCACTGATCAGAGGAAGGCCCCACAACTAGCACGCTTGCAAAACTAACTGTGTTACGGAGACTCGTCATATCGAATTTCCCGCTCGTTTTAATGATCAGCATCTTGTTGTTCCTGTGATCAGCACTGAAAAAAGGCGCTGAGTGAGCATCTCTGCACAGCACATAATCCGTGGAAGTGCAGCTGCACTGGCCATCGTTACTGCATGCCCATGCAGTAATCTGAGGTAAACTCAGAAGCAGAATAATTCCGGCCCCAATCATAATTCCTTTTCTTGATTCTTGACGTGCTCTCTGTCCTCTTGAAAAACGCTCAATGATCTTGTGACCCCTAAAGAAAACCCCTCACGTGACCACTGGGCTGCAGTGGTGTTATGTAATGAAACAAAAGGCAGTACCAGGGTGTACAATGTAGAAACAAAGGACTGGGGTATATTATACTCATGGCCACAAGTTATATTCAGGCAAACCAATTGACCAAATAAAATCCGATTAATATTTCTCCCACTCTCTTCAGCAGCTTAAAGAATATCGTGTTTTTTTCCATTGAAATTTAACCAAATTGGTCAAATGGATATTATGAGTTATTCTGCATCAAATATATTAAGGTGACCTTTAAAGAAATTAAAGTCGATTTACTAAACACGTATTTAGAGTTATTCATCTCATAATTTGCATAGTGTTACCTCAAATATTTTAAAACATCATTTACATCACATTTCACTATAAATTAAACTTATATATTACACGCTACTTTCATAATACTGCGATATATATATATATATATATATATATATATATATATATATATATACAGGCGAAGTTTTATTAAAAAATTAATATAATTGATTATACACTGCTCATACAGTCAGCTGTATCGCGGCTACGCTCTCCGAAAGTGAAAAGCTTGTGCCCTAAAGCCACCGAAGTGACATACACCTGCTCGATCTGACACCGACGACGCTGGCCTGGCCGGCCGCGTAGCTTGGGGAACCGCTCTCTCAGCCCTCGGGGGAAATATCGAGTATAAAAAGTACTTGTCACAGGGTCAGAGGGCATCATTGAACGGCAGTATCACACTGTAGAACGACAACCGAGCTTTCGGCCACCGGGATCAGCACTTAGACTTTCTACACTTCACTCTACACTTCACTCTACTCTACTCTAGAAAAAAAGGTAAGTCACATTGTAAATTTATTGCGACCATATACTCTGTTTATTTGGGCATACTCTAGTGAGTATCGTGTTACCGTAAATGTATTAATATGGTACTGAAAAGCCAAGACTCATATATGATTTGAGGTAGACATTTTATTCAGACATTTTTTTTTCGTTACACATCATTGCAAACACATATGTATAGAACCTTAATACCTTTTTAATCAACACCATACTCGCAAATATCTATACCTATATATATATATGTTTATAGAAGAAGCTTAGTCATATACACGACAAAAAAAATATGTTTATACAGTCGCATTTACATATTACATGTAATAGTTCAATTCAATTCAATTCAATTCAATTTAGTCGAGACTAGTAGATTGGCCATGCCATACCGTATAGAACTAATTTACATACTTCGTGAAATAGTACAATTCGATTCAATTCAATTCAATTTACCGGAGACCGGTAGATCGATCAGCGCATGTAGTATAAGTCTAATTTACATATTACCCGCAATAGAGTAATTCAATTCAATTCAATTCAATTTACCTGAGACTAGTAGATTGAACAATGTATTCAGTGTAGGGTTAATTTACATATTACATACAATAGCTCAAGTCAATTCAATTCAATTTATCTGAGACTAGTAGATCGATCCGTGCATACTGTATAGGGCTAAACAATGACTTTTTACATCAGTTATTTTACTCAGCAGATGTATCACACTTGCAGGCTCATATTTCCTGCTTCTATAGTAAACGTATACAAGCGAGTAGTAGCCGCACTGCCTATTAGCTAAATGCTCAGAATACGTGGTACAATATTTAAATTTGGACATAAAAGCAGTCATTTCTCCATTGTAGGTCCGCTCTCCCAAGGAATCGAAAACCTCTAGACCACAAGATTCTTCATTTCGAGTCTTCTTAATTACATCTCGGCTATGAACGATCAGGATCATCCAGTGTCCCACCTCTCCGCGTAAGTACGAGTTTTCGTTACAATTCACGATGTAGCAGCGTTCCCGCTGGTCTGGTCTCACATATTTCAGGGCATTCGAGGGCATAATGGCCATGACATATGCAGTGGCAATGGTGTCAGTCCAGAGTATCTCATATAGTTGATCGGTGTTCATGTTAAATAGAGATTACGTGCGTAATCAATTTCGAATAGGCCTGGATATGTCACCTTGGTGAGCATAACAACAGACTCCTGTAAGGGCGACTTGAATCGTAGCTCTATTCTGACACAGCCCTCTCTTGTCACGGGGTAGAATTCATCGTAATTTTGAGGAGCCAGGTCAATGACGAATAATGTGTAACCGTCCCTGTATTCCTCCCTGCTTATTCTTGCCTTGTCTCCAATAGCTGACTTTCCCCTGTAGAGGTCTGAGTAGCAATGAAGATACTTATCCGCTGAGAAGTCAATGCTCAGAGGGCCACCGGGAGTGGGCGTCCCCGATAGCGTGACATTGATGAAAGTGATGTCATAGTGCTGAAAATTGTAGGGATTCTTGAGCAGGCTACCGCTCATTGATTCGCCTGACACAAACCCCATGACAATTTTACTGGGTACTCTTCCATTGAATGCATCCTCAATGTAATATGAAGATGTGTCTCTTGCCAAGTTGAATTTTCGTAGCTCTTCTTTTGTGTAGAAATATTTCGCACGCAAAATCTCCTTCAGCATCACATCCTGATGGCCGAGTAGAATAAGCCCGGTGGGAGTCACGTGTTTCAGAATTAAAGTAATGTCCACAATCTCTAATCTGTAGTCAGTTGACTCTTTATTGGCGCTTAGTAGTCTGAATCTGTTCGATGTGGGTGTGAGTGTCAGGTCTATGGTGACACCATTTAGGAGATATTTGTTCACTTTGAAAACATCAACATCGACTTTACCTAAGAGTTCAACAGTGGTGCTTCCACTCATAGCCTCGGCTCTTTTTTTAAAGCCCGCATTGCTACCTAGAGCAATACTAAGGTCCTCCATGAACTGAGTTGTGTCTTTGTGAAACATTGAGCATTCCAAGTCGGCATCATTCAGCCCATCCTCGCATAGGAGGGTGTTCATTAGGGCCTTGTAGCTGTACCCTGTTTGGCCGCCAGTCACCACTCTGTCATTAAGTCGTACTTCCACTTGGTCCCATAATGCTTGGGCCAGGTTATTAACTGGCCCCACACTCCATAAACCCTCGTCTTCGATTATGTCTGATTTGCTACTTGTAGGTGAGCCCGAGGTGGGCCGTTCTGGTACTAGTGAGCCATCTCCTCTGACTATTCTCACCCGTGTAGACAAGTAGACATTTGCCAGGTCTATGTATGAGGTGCCCACACCCGGTACGTGGAACTTAGCATCGCCCTCGGTTGAAAACTGGTTTACGGGTTTATGCGTCAGGTATTTCACGTCTGTAACTCCCAGATTGCTCACAGGCACACTGAACAAATTTAGTGTGTCCTCATAGGCTAGGTCAGCCGATTCTAGTACTTTTTCACCGCTTGACATGTTGAGTGAATATGTCTTTGAGTCTCAGTGTTTTCTTACTAGGAGTCCCGCTCTGAACCTGTCGCTTGCGTTTAAGTCGCTGCGTCACTGCCTTGCGCTGAGAGTGTACTGATTGCCCTCGTTCTGTGGCCACTCTTTTATCGCTTTTAGCCACCAGTTCCGCTTGAGCCATTTCGTTTGACTGTTCTATAGGTGACACCACTGTCAGAGGTAAATTTTCATGGTTCTTTTTCGATCCATCTTCGTCGTCGCTCCCTGTACCCTTCCTGCTCCTGTTCTCACTCGATTCGATAACTATGGCCCTTGGTTTATTTGACCAGGGTCTCGTGCGACCTACAGTTTTCTGAAAATGGGCTATCCATGGTTCAGCCTTCATGGCGGTTAGCGATTTGTATCTCTCTTCCATGTCAATTCCAGTGTGCAGTGAGTCGATTGCACTGTCTCTCTGGCAAGTTCTGGGAATAAAGTTCCTCTCGAGTCCCTAAGCTCTATAGAAAGATGTCTCACGTCCGACACTCTCAATGGAACATGCAGCACTGGTTGCATGCGAGCGAAGTTGTGTCTTTTTATCTCTCCAAGGGGGATAGCTCGCAGCACTGGGCTGTAGCTATCGCCAACTATTGAACCTTCAAGCTGAGGGCATGTGACATACATCACCTCACCCTTGGACCACCTATTGTTAACCGAAGCAACAGTTATGTCAATCAGGCCTAGGTACCACTGTCCATTCAGCTGAGTATTTTTTGGAGCGACGAATGACTCGGGCATCTGCACAGTAAAACTCCCTGCATTGTTGGATGGATTGATCCCTCTTGACTGCCAGCTGGATACGTAAATAATCATCTCCACCTGCTTAATTCTTCTTCTTCCTTCTCTTTTTTTGCTTCAGCGTCTTGAGGTCACTACTCTGTAGCCACTGGTTATATTTGCTAGGCCATGATTGATATTTAACCAGACTCTGACTCACGCCGTCGCTGTTCACTCTTGTCTTAATCACCTTTTCGATGTTGAAGAATGCATCAGGGTCAAACCTAACAGGCGTCAGTTCATTCGAATAGAAAGGTCCATCGACTGTCTCACCGCCGTAATCCCTGAGGTAGTATACGGCTATACCATCCGAAAATTTTCTCCCCCGTACAGTGAACACTTCGCCTGTAAACTGTTCGTCATATGAGCGAGAAAAGTTCTTTCGGCGATGATACGCAGCTCTTACTCTGTCTCCTACTGCGAATTTGTAAATGATTCTCTTCTTGTTCCTGGCGGAAGAAATGGCTCTCTTGAAAGCTGTAGCTAAGTCTGTGGTGTTTTGAGTCACATACTGGTAGTCCCAAATGTCCTGCTCATTGTCCTCATTGACCTGAGTCGGAGTGATACCTATGCTCGAATGAACGGTGCGATTATACGAAGATACTATATTCTGAAACTCATCGATGTACCTGTAGCTGTTACTGTATTGGAAAAACTGGAACAGTCTTTTCTTCAATCCCTTTATCACTGCCTCAGCGTAGTTTGCCTTGGTTTCGGTGTTAGTGTAAACAGTCTTGACACCGTACTCAGTCATAAGAGCCGCTACCCTTGCATTGGTAAATTCGGTACCCCTGTCACTCCTCAAGAAGCGGGGTAGGTCTGAATCGGCACCCTCATCAGTTCTACCTCTAGGCTCCTGAGCCGCCGTAGAGTCACGATCTTCATCAGTATTAGCTTCTATGGCCGTGTTAGTTCCGTGTGCGCTTGTGTCATTTGAGCCTGAGGGGCCTGAGCCCTCAGCATAGCTGTCTGTAAATATTTTCACGAATCCCCCACAGATGTGTTTCCCTCCTTTGCTCTTGACGGGTACAGCACGGCAGTATCTCGAAAAGACATCTATCGCAACAAGAATGTATGCGAAACCGTCATTGGCCCCAGTGAATCTGACGCCGTTCAGGACGAGTAGGTCGCAGTCCCACATGTGATTTATACCAGGTGCAATGACGCGGCGATACTTGATCGGTTTTTCCCTAGCCTGCCTATGTAGCGTGATAATGTCCTGCGATTTGGCCCAGTCGTTGATCCTATTGAGACTTATATTGTATCTCCCTTCACGCTTAATGACTGCATGTAGCTTAGTGGTGCTTGTGAAACTACCAGGCAAGCTTGGATTGTAAAAGCGCCTCGCCAAATATGCATCTATATCTTTAGGAATGCCCATTACGCCGGTTTGACGCAAATCCAGGCTGTTTTATTCTTCGTCTTTCGTACTTCAACTTCAGCACTACTTTCACCGCTACTAGCCCTACTACTACTACTACTACTACTACTACTACTCTTCGAGACTATTTTCTTTTTTCTCTTCTTCAAACTTTCTCCTTCTTCTTCTTCTTCTTCTTCTTCTTCTTCTTCCGCTTCCCTCTCTTCTCCTTGAGAGTACTTATTCTTCATGTAATGCAAAATTCGTCTCAATTTGACATTCGAGATGAGGTTTAGAGGTACATCGAACTCTAGGAGGAGGCAGTAAAACTTGCGATGCCCACGAGGTACAGGGAACTCACTCGATTGAGTGTGGAGTAGCGATGCGGGGTAATCGATCACTGACGTGTCACCTCCGCACGAGTCGGTACTAGAACCACTAGCAGTTAGCACTCGTAGAATGGCGTGTGCCCTTGACTTATGTTCTTTAGAAGTCAGCGTGTTCTCAACCTTCCTCAATATCGACTCGCCACTGTACCTCTTGTCATCAACACTGGGCGCATTGTCTCCACTGTCACCCTGAGAGTGCGTAGAGAGCTCATCCGATAGAGTTGTCAAAGTCTCAGCACGCTCAAGGCTGAGAGATTTATTTTCATTGCTAGAGGCCCCCCCACCGCTGCCAGGGGGCGTACCTGCCCAAATTGCAGGAGGCACAAAAGGCGACTGTGGCAGGGAGGACGACTGGCCTGCACCGCTGCCTATGGCAGCAGTGGCGGCCAGACGTCCTGGCTCATCGTGAGACTTCTTTCTATTACTCTCAATCAAACTTTCGTATTTGTCATGAGGTATCAGATAGACCTTCCTGTTAAATTTCAGCGTCAGAGCCATCTTCGCGTTTGTTTTCGAGTGACTGTAATTTCTTCACGTGAGGTACGCAGAGCTCCAAAAACTCCACCAGTGTCTTGTAGTGCGTTACGTAAACACGCTTCAACTGACTCCTGACTGTCGCGCTGATCCTTGTTGTTGGGCAAAATTTACTAGCCTTCCCTAGAACTAGGCGTGACACCTTCCTAAGCACTCTCTTACCTCGACCTAACTCGTGCTGAGTGTCACTGGGTAGGTTCAAGTTGCCTTCCATGGTGTTCACTATGACCTCCATTATGCAAAGCACCTGTTCTCGGGTAGCACCATCCAATAAGATTCGACTCAGTCTCGACGTCACTCTGTAAGTGCGTATTAAAAGTTCTAAAAAATCCATGCACATCCTGGCTCCCATCGCCTCTGACATTATTTACGAGTGTATAGTACGAGAGTGTCACCGGGGAGAATAGAAGAGCTCAGCCGTATGTCCTCGTCACCCGAGCCAGTCAAGTTGTTAACTACTAGGTATCCGCGTGGGTTACGCGTTGCGTCCTCGTACGCCTCGACTAGCCTCTTGGGAGTGCCAGGGAACATCTGTCGTGAGAGGAAGTGTATCTGCTGTAAGTCTCGACACGTCTTCATCAATATTAAGTAGCCTGTATTGAGACTGATGGTGCGCGAGTAGCGCGACTGGTGGTAGACATTTTTGAGTCAGCATAATGACTGAAATTCTACTATGGTGAACATCCCTAGTGAAGAGAGAGCACATTTCACTAGATTTACATATTTCGTCCATAAGATCATCCAACACGAGTAGACTGTGCCCCTCCTCGTCTGGACTTTTCAATTCCTCAATCATCTCGAGTGTAGGTAGGCCATGGTGAGTGGATAGGTTAGGCAACTCGATCTCGAGTTCTTCAATTTTTTTCTGCTTCACGCCGTATGCGTAAAGTATTCGCTCAGGTGGTGTAGTGTACATCTCCCTGGAGTTCCTCAACACCGCCAGCGTTAGAACTGTCTTACCCGACATCGAAGGCCCCGCAATGACTGTAGAGGACGGCGATTCGAACTTGAATATGGCTCGATGCTTCTCCATGATTTTTAATTATTTTCTTTCTTTCTTTCTTTGTAGACTAGCGGATAGAGTCATGAAAGACTTGAACGATTTGGCACGAAGAGCGAATGCGAGACCCTCTAACGCTGAAGAGGAAATGGACACTGATTCGAACTCACAATATCAAAAGCCTGTGGTAGCTACTGAAGCTGCCCCGACGAATGGCTCAACTAGCTGTACCTCCAGGCAGGGCAGCTCACCACTGGGGCCTCAGACTGTCCCTGCCTCGAAAGCGGGTACGTCAACTGGAGGTGTGACCCGTACAGCCACTGTTCCGTCTACGCCATTGTACTGCATGTGGCCTAGTGATGAGTCTGACTGGTCCGATTCGTATGATGTATCGGAAGATGAGGGACAACTTAATGCGAAGGAGGGGGAGAATGATCAGAAAAAAGGCAAAGGCAAAGGCAAAGGCAAAGGGAAAGGGAAAGGGCACGGGAATGGGAATGGGAATGGGAAAGGTGAACAGTCTAAAAGCCTCAGAAGCGCTCAGGATGCATCGGCTCAGAGACCTGTTGAGTTAATCCCTCAGAGAACGTCTAAGAGACTAGCAAAAACTGCTGCCTCTAAGAATAACATGGCTAGTGCGGATGGGAGTACTCGGCAACAGACCTTTAGTTCCCGCACTAGCTCTAGTTCTACCTCTTGTTCACCGACCCGAGCAAATTCTAGAACACTGAGTGTTGTCTCCGTTGCAGGCGCATCGAAGCTTAGTACTACGCCGGTTGAAAATAAGATCGAGATTACTACACAGAGTAATACTACTACTACTACCACAACAACGAGTGCACCTGCGAGCGCTACAAGGAGTACGGTGACGAGCACCCCGGCAAGAGACAAAAGTGTCTCGAATGTCTCGGAAGTTGATCTAGCCGAAGAGATGGACGTTGATAGTAGCACATATACAGGCACCGTAGCGCCGACTGCTGATGACTGTGCCGGTGCTGCAGACAGAGGTGGAGCCGGAGATGAGCCAATGGAGGGTGTCGTTGAGGGATGGCAGTCTGATGATGATGATGACACCACTCTGCGCAACACTGAGAGTCAAATGCTCAAGGTAAAAGGAAAAAAATAAATAAATTAAAAAATTATATTGGAGCCTCCGACATGCTCTTCGGTCTCAACATTATTTTTAATTATTATTATTATTTTTTTTTTCAGAGGTTCGAGAAGCAACTGCAATTTCATCGTAAAAGGTCCAGAGAAATCGAAGAATTCCTGGTCCATTTCACTTCAGTGAAAACCGGTGAGCCCTCACCAAAGAAACGAAAAGTTGACACCAAGTGAGTTTACCGGCTGTAAAATGTTTTTTTCATACGTGAGTGCTGTATTGGTGTACGGTTATAATTGTCCCCCTGACTTATGCATTTAT
The DNA here is from genome assembly GCA_932294295.1 of Alitta virens. Classification (NCBI taxonomy): domain Eukaryota; kingdom Metazoa; phylum Annelida; class Polychaeta; order Phyllodocida; family Nereididae; genus Alitta; species Alitta virens. The sequence continues at coordinate 42,288,008 of OW028575.1, forward strand.
TTCTTTTCCAGCGGTCAGGAGAGCCAGTCAGCTGTAAATAGGGGTCTGTGCGGAGGTGCTGCAGCTGACACCGCTTCCGCTTTGAGGTGAGTCCGGTAGTGTATTACAGCTTTTTTTCTGTGCCCCCCCACCCAACATAAAACAGTGCGATATAAGGATGTCTGACTCATTTTACTACAGAGAGATCAACACAACCTCAGTGACAGCGAATAAGGCGAGTAATGGCAGTGAACGTGAACATGAACATGAGCAGGAGAAAAAGAAGAAACATACACGCAAAGAGAACGGCAAGGAGACAGAGGGCTCAACACCCAGTGCAACTAGTGCGTTAGTAGTCGTGTATTTCAGTCAGTGATATCGATACCTCAAAGCTAAAGGCTATTACATACAGCTGAGAAAGATACCTAACTAGTTAACTAACTAACTAACTATTGTTCTTCCATTTCATTTCATTTCAGTTTGAAAGAAATGCTACAGGTTGAGATTGGAATTGACTTCGGATGTGATTGAACTGGAGGAGCTACAGGATGGAAACGAAATGAAACTGCTACTCGACATGCTATATGACAACAATTTAGTCGGACAGGGTGAGGGAGAGGGGGAGGGAGAGGTAGAGGTAGATGATCGGGGTAATGATGGTGAAAATGTACCTATTGTAAATGAAAATAATGACGATAATGACAATGAAGAAGACATGGAAGGTAACATGATATTTGAGGGTCCTGACTACTCCGTGAATTTTCATTGCAGCATCAATGTACAAAATATAAGAGACCTCGAGTTTGACGGTGGAGCCGCACGTGAAACGGTTTACCGCGTACACCTTAATGCCAACTGGGCAGGGGTCAATCTACGTGATATAATGGGGGATCTTGAGGCAGTGATTGACAGTATCATTGCAAAGCTGAATGAGAGCTACAACCCCCATGATCTAGTGAGATTTTTTATGCAAAATGCTGCTTTTTACAGCCCTCACACACTTGGTCTTCTACCTCTACACCAGCTCAGTATTTTTAAAGTATTGGAGCTGCTAGAGTCACTACTGCAATCTGATGAAGAGCTACATTTAGATGAGCCCATTGAAATCCATGTCAGTGTGATACGCAACCCCCTCGGGGCAGGTAGGAGTGCTGGCATCAATTATGTAGATGACCTGCACCGACTGAGATGCATCTGTAAAATATCTAATGATGATAATTTATGTTTAGCCCACTCAATTGTCGTGGGTACAGCCAAGGCTAATCTAGACGAAGTTCCGCCATCGAACAGGGCCCTTCACCTGAAAGCAAAGTCAGTATACTACCATATCCTTAACTCAAGGAGAAATATTCAAAAGACTAAGGCTTCACAGCTGCACGCTCGTGCAGGTTTTGATATCGACCATGTTCCATCTTTCACTGACATTCCCACTTTCGAGAGGGAAGCCAACGCACGCATTGTTGTTTTTGGCCGAGGGTCGGGTGTTAGACCCCTCTATGTAGGTGACCAAGACAGACAGCGAACCGTTTACTTGCTCTATGTTGACGATCCGCTGAACCCAAAAGCAGTCGGACACTTTCACACCATAACTAGAATACAGTGTATCTTTGGAAAGAGTGCTTTTTGCAGTAAGTGTCTGCAGCCGTATGACAAGCGTTACGGCCATAGAGGCTGTGAGCGCTGTGTATCATGCCGTTGTGACAGGTGCGAAGTTGTTAACAGTGAAAGACATTGCTGTGCAGAGTGTAATCGCTTCATGAGGTCGGCCGAGTGCGCTCGCCGTCATAAAGAAAATGGTGTCTGTTCCGCGACTCATCGGTGTAAAGAATGTGGTGCTTACTACAGACCTAGCTTTGAACACCGATGTGACACGCGTGAGTGTAAAATTTGCAATGAGTGGGTCTCCGGTGTTCATTTCTGCTATATCAGACAGCAACTCCCTCGAGGAGTGTCTTGCAAGTACATGTTTGCAGATTTTGAAACGGACCCCACCACAAAGTATCATACACCCAATCTGCTGATAGCTCACTGGGAGTGCGAACATTGCATTGGCTACACGTACAGAGAGAACCAGCGATGTAAACACTGCGGTACGCCATGTACTCAATGTTCAGCTCTCATCTCGAGTAATTCATCAAGGGGCCACCCTGAGAGAACGACATGTATGTCAGGTGAAACGTGCGGAATGCGGTCTGTCAGTTTTTTTCGGAGATGACACTGCAACTGAGTTTTGTAAATTTCTATTCAGCAGAGAATTCGAGGGTTATACACTCATCTTTCACAATGGCCAGGCGTATGACGCCTATTTCATCGCCAAGTACATATTCTGTACAATGCGCAAGCTACCTAAAGTGATCTATCGTGGTAGCAAGATTGTGGCTATTGACACTGGGAAGTTCAGAGTGATCGACTCGCTGAACTTTTTGACATTCCCATTGAGTCAAATGCCCAAAGAATTTGGGCTGCAAGGTGTCAAGAAGGGTACATTCCCAGTTTTTTTTAATCAGAAAGAAAACTGGGACTATGTTGGACCCATGCCGCATCCTTACTGCTATCGAGTGAACAGCATGAAACCAAAGGCTCGTGAAGAGTTCATGAAGTGGTATGTGAATCAGAGGGGTAAAGTCTTCAATTTCAAAAAAGAATTACTTGCATATTGTGAGGATGATGTGAATATCCTACAGGAAAGCTGCAATGCATTCAGAGACTGGCTTTTGGGGATCACATCAAGAGAGGAAGTGGTTGATGTGGGTGAGGGCGGTGAGAGGATGACCAAGACAATAGGTGTAGACCCACTCCAATACAACACACTGGCGAGTGTTTGCATGGCAACATACAGACATTTATTTCTTACTGAGAAATATTCAGTCGCTCTAGAGGACGGGCGCACAGTTTCAGGGTTCTTACAAAATGACAAATTGAAACTGCTAGATGAGCAGGGTGAAGTTGTCGATAGTGAAGCTGTCATAGTGAGTGGGATGAAAATCGAATCAACACCGTTTGCCAGAATGCCCTCATGTGGTTTTGCCGGTATAGACGCCCACAGTCGATCCTCAATCGTATGGCTGGAATATGAGGCTCAGAGACTGGGTGTGCCTATTCAGCATGCTCGCAATGGTGGTGAACACCGTATTAGGAATAGGCAGGGAGATGGTTGGGTGAAGCTCGACGGTTACTATCTTGACTCAGCGTCGGGTAGGGAGTTTGCATGGGAGTTCTATGGATGCGTCTTCCATGGCTGTCAGTGGTGCTTCAGCGGCGGTGACGGTTCATCGGTTGTCAGACACCCCCACACAGGTGAAAGCATGAAGACTCTACACACTCGTACTGTTGATAGGCTAAACTATCTGAGGAAAGATCTCAAGTTCGAGGTTCACACTGTGTGGGAGTGCGAGTACCGCATGATGCTGAAAAGCAACCCTATGTTGCGTGACATTGAGAGCGCCTGTGACATCATGCCTCGCCTGGATCCGCGTTCGGCATTTTATGGTGGTCGTGTTAACGCCGTAAAGCTCTATCACGAGGCAGAGGGGGGCAAGAAAATAGGCTATGTAGACATCTGCTCTCTATATCCAATGGTACTGAAGAATGAAATCTTCCCCGTGGGTATTCCTGAAGTCATAGTGGAGCCACAAACCACCGACATCAGCGGTTACTTTGGTCTTGTTCAAGCTCGAGTTCGACCACCACGAGGGTTGTATCACCCGTGTCTCCCAGTGCGACTTAACGGTAAACTATTTTTCCCCCTCTGTGTCACTTGTGCAAGTAAGATGAGCACTGACCCATGTAAGTGTTCAGACAGCGAGCGAGACCTCACAGGCACATGGACAACTGTGGACCTAGGCGATGCCATCAGTGTAGGTTACACAGTGGTCAAAGTCTATGAGGTGTATCACTTCAGGGAGAGTGCAAAGTTCGACAAGGCTCAGGCTACTCCAGGCTTGTTTTCTGACTATGTCAATCTCTTCCTGAAAGGGAAGCAGGAGGCTTCGGGGTGGCCTTCCCCAGATATGAGTGATGCCGAGAAGGCTGAATATATAGATCAGTATGAGGAGGTGGAAGGCATTCGACTTGAACCCTGTAACATTTCACTCAATCCAGGGAAAAGAGCAACCAACAAATTACTGCTGAACAGTTTCTGGGGCAAGTTCGGGGAAAACAACAACCACAGGACACACCAGCTGGCTGAACAGGGGCTAGACATTTTTAAGGTGTTAACCAACCCCTCTATCGCTCTCAAAGGCATGCATGTGCTCGATGAGAAGCGATGTATGCTTGAGTACAGTCAGGCTGAGGGTTTCCTCCCTGAAATGCCCCATGTGAATGTATTCATAGCGGCATTCACGACTGCCAATGCCAGAAGTAGACTGTTCAAGACACTCCACAATCTAGACAGACGAGTGCTATATTTCGACACCGATTCTGTTATTTACGAATATGATGATAGGAAATTAGACGAGTACACTCCAGACATGGGGGATCATTTGGGGCAGTGGACGAACGAACTTAAGACTGGACAGTTCATTTCACGTTTTGTTAGTAGTGGTCCGAAATCGTATGCTTTTGTTACGAGTGAAGAAGAGCGAACCACAAAACTAAAAGGCTTCACCTTAAACCATGAAGCGGGGGAGCTGTTAAACTTTGACAGTATTTGTAGGTTGGTACTTTTTTGGGCCGACCCCGATAACAATCCACTGCCCCCTGATGAACAACCCCAGGTTGAAGTGCAGTATAATAAAATTCGTCACAACAAATACCAATTTAAACTCTTTAATAGAGAAGAATTAAAGAAATTCAGAGTCACATACTCGAAACGTCGCCTGATCGCTGGTACTTACGACACTGAGCCCTATGGTTTTTAGACTGTATCAATTTGCTAGTCACCGTGTCACCTCCCCTCATTTAATACCTTGTTACTGTCATTTTGTCAATTGCGTTTAGCACTGTTAGAATTTTTGCAATGTATTAATTTGAGTCTTTGACTTTGTGTTTTATTTAATTTATTGCTGTTTTCCCCATAGAACACGTTTTAAGTGAAGGTTTCTGGTACGTGTATATGTATATGTATATGTTTACGCCTCGGGTGTGTTTTATTTTTATTATTATTGTTCATGTTAGTGTAACTGCTGTGTATATATGTATATGTATGTTTATTTTTTTTGACGTCATTCTGTAATTGTTTGAATGATACAAATTAGCATGACCCGTATGGGACCCCATGGAGCCCCTGTGTTTACTGTAACACATAGTTTATTACTATGCTGTTACTAAATAAAAATGGAGCCATTGTGCTTTTTTCTTAAATCGAAGATACTGCCTTTCATTTTTATTATATTTTTTCACCTTTGAGTATCATGGCGGTTTTTTTAATTTTTTGATGCATTGGAGCTTCTGCTTGAATGTTATTGAGTAAAGTTAAATAACCGTAATCAGTCAATTTAATGCAGTACTTGTAAAATACACCTGACCCCTTACCAGCTGTCTTACATTGGATAAATCTGAGAATATTTTTTTCAAGCCTTTTTTTTTTCATGTGAAATTCACAGGCCGTTTTCATAACACCATAACAATAATAAGTAAAACCAGTTGTTTGCATTTGAAAAAATATTTATTAAAAAAGCATCATGAAAATTTACATTGACATGTCCTGGTGAATCTCCTCAGTATTTGACTGCCGAATAGTACCAGTATTGGGAGCCGCTAGAATTTCGGGTACAGCTTTTTTGAGAGTCTGTTCATAGCAAAAATCTATCAATCGCTCTGTCACATGCTCAGAGGGTGATTCACAATTTACAATTTGAGCCTCGATTTTGGCTATTCCGCCTAGATAGGCGAATATATCATAAATTTCGCTTAAAAAATACAGTCTCTTGTGGTTGAGCATAGAGGCAATGGCCTCGACCACTCGTAGCACACTTGTCTTGGTCAGCTTCTCCTCGATTGCAGTCTTAATGTCGCCGGGTGAAGGCGGGGCCATAGCTAAATCACTCTTGTCATAGCCGGCCTCAGCCAGTAGAAGATTGTAGAAAACTCGCTGCGTGATTTCGAGCTTTGAAGGCCTGAGCAACTGCACTTGCTCTATTGTGTATGCACATTGATCATTGTCATTTCCAGGTGTCGATTCCATGTAGTTCTGTACACTTGCCTCGCACTGTTCACGTTCCATGTACACCGTGAGAGACTTGAGACCTCTTTTCTCGATAGACCACCTGTAGCACCTGACTGTTGGGCACTCTTCGAGATGAGAGTATTTACTTCCATCATCTCCACCTGGTTGAGGTGTACTTATAACCTCGTAAAGTTTGGCAAGTGAAGAGTGAAGCTTTTCGAATTCCTCTCGACGTAGATTGATGGTTTTACTGTGTAAAAATTCGGTCAAATCACCGATTTTCTCCTGCTCGGTCTTGGGGTGTAGTATGGATAAAAAGTACAGCTCCTCCTTGTTATACTTTTGGAATTTAGTGACCATGAGAAACTGCTTTTTGGTCAGTCTCATCTGCACAGGCTTATGGTTCACTATCGCATCGAGTAACTCTGCTGCGGATTCTTGAATTTTCTCGAAAGACTTCTTTGCAATGTGAACATTACGCCACTTGCCTGTATCATCATTGAGTCTGAGAAACAGTTATATATCCGGCCTTGTATTGGAGGGCTGCATGGGCGATGACGCGGGTCTTCTCCGAGAGACAAATAGTCATTCCACTAGATCCATGAGGAGTCTGAGCATTCAACTGGGTAGTAGTCATTGTTGCTGTAGAGTTTTTCTATTTTCACACAGAAGAAGCGAATGACACTGTGATGGGAGCACCGGCTTATATACTACGTGACTTATGCAAATTGATTGTGATTAGGTTCAATTCTACCAATCAAATGGCTAGTAATATTCGATTTCAGATGACCGGAGGCTAGCGTCTGTTTGAATTGGCAAGTAGCAAGTGTTATCATATCAAGCTCTGCCTCGAGCAACTGCTGTTTGAGGTGTAGGAATTCATCATTCAGCCTTCAATGTTTATGTGATGACAGGGTGGGTTGGGGCAGCATTATTCCAAGTGATGAAGATAGAAGTGCTGTCCAAAGATTACTGTCGCCATTACGCATTGAGAGATTAGCTATGCACGTGATAATGACTATGTATAGAATCACCACTTGACAAATGAAAATAACTTCATTTTTAGGGAGAATTCTACCAAAAAGTCTCCAAGTACTAGCACTACCTATAGAGTGAATGTCTATTGTTCCCTGTATGTCTTGCACAGTAGCTTTTCCATAATTCTCCTCTTTATGTTCAGGAGATAAATCTCCAATGAATTTCCCTGTAACGTCCTCTCCTTCCATTACGTAAAGCTCAAATGAATAGCATATCATAATCAACACCACTACGCAATATTTGGCATGAGCACATAGTAGTTTACATGTGTTCTATGCCCCTAAACTATTTACATTTCAATGTCACTGATCATCATGATTAATGCCTGAGGCAGAAACATGAAAGGATAATAACGTAATAATTAGCATAAAATTAACATCGCCCCGGGCAATCTTAGGAGAGGTCCAGGATCCACAGGTACAGCTCGATATGATATCAAGCCCTCAGGGCAAATTACGTCATCGTGATATCATCGGGGCCCTAGAGTAGTGGGTTGGGAGGGGCAGTGTCAGGCTATCTTAAAGATATCAGCCTAAAGGCGTAGTGCAAAAATAATGCCTTTCGTATCATAGTCTCAGATGCTACTCATTCTAGCGTTATCTTTGTGCTACTTTTGCAATGGTAGATCTATCTGAAAGATCTGGCAAATCAATTTTGCGGTATTGATTTTACAACCAAATAAACGGCAGAAAAATGTCATTTCATACCATTTTGTGACATTTTGAAGCTGGTTCTATTTATTAGATTTTTTAATTTATTGATCTATTAGATATAATAGCGTAAAATGAAGTTATGTTCTTTATATCATTATCAAAGTTCCTTGTGTTTCCTGGGTAGGGTCTCCCAAGCGTTGTTATCCCCAATTGCAGCTATATCACTTGATATAGCAGGTAATACGGGTTGGGTGATCTGCATTTCATACCACATTCAAACATGCCCAAATAAGGAAGCTGACGTTGCTATTTCCAAATAAGGGTGTCAGTGCGACTACATTCAATCCTGTTCTCAGAATTTAAAGTTCCAAATGGGGAATAAAAGGAAAACCAAAACTCGTCATTGATCTGTCAAACAGATCAGTGACTCGTGTGGTTTTCCTATAATGCCCAACCTTTCCTAAACAGTCTTTTTACAATATAATAAAACTAAATGACTGAGACTCTGGTGACTGATTTTATTGGCCTAAATAGAACAATAATAATTTATTGGATTTGTGGCTTCTAGAAGTGCGAAATACAAAAATTCTCCTTTAATAAATAAAAAAAGAAATCATTATACTTGCAATAATACTAATACTAAGATTTAAGTTATTAAAGATGTTGGGACTTTTTAAGAAGGATTAACTTAATAAAACCACATGTCACACTAAGTCTTTGGCTTTATAATTCTTGCACTAGGCCTTAATCTGGTAGCTTTTTTTTGTTATATTAATTCCCACCAAATTTCCTCAATTTCCTGTTTCTTAAATTTGGTTTTATCAAATTGATTCATATTAAATGTTCATAATATATTATATTAAATATAATAATTATGTTACATTTGTATTGTATATTAATATTTCCTTCCGAAAAAATGTTTTGGGAGGTAATTATCCATCTATAGGATGAAAAGTCGGCCAAAGGTTTTACTGTAATGTACAGTGGAAACGTGCTACAAGAGCAGGGGCCACATATTTTTGGATTCAAGTCTGTTCCTAGTATTGTATTTCACATCTTAATGGTTGAAACAGTCGTGAAATATAGTAGAACCAGGCTATATATCACAATCAACTATATCAACCTCCAGTACAAAACATGCAGCACTGTCTTGACCTATCATTAGTAATTTAAACTATCAGATGTCCCCCAGAAGATGCCTGCTTAATTGCAACAGTTGCGAATGTCTCATACAATACAGAATGACTATGTTTTTGTAAACAGCTGTACTAAATGACGAAAAACAAAGACCTTGAAAAACTTCATATCTAACCTCAGGTGGCTGACAAAGAACCCTGCCAGTAGCAATATTCACTCCATGCAGGTATGGCAGGATGCCCTAGGCGGGGAGAGTAACCTAGGCAGGTAATTCAGTTGTTTGACCTAGTGAGCTAAGGCTTACACCGCCCTGCTGACCTTTGCCCTACAGTACTGAGCTGATGCAAAGAAACGGAAAACTAGACACAGAACTACAGTGGAATTTCATCTATACCTGAATATTGCATGTGCTGACTGACTGACTGACTTGCTGACTGACTGATTGACTGATTGACTTATTGCTTAAACTACTCATTGGATTTAAATTTCCCAGCTAACACAAAATCAAATAATTAAAATAACATCATGAAAAGGATAGAAGAACACTTATATAACATAAAAGTTACGAAAAAACAGACGGTTGTGGAAATTTTATTATAATTTTTTATGTATCACATTAGAAGTATGTTAAAATAATGTTATTTCAAAACATTTTTTTTAAATGTGACTTTTACATCAGAATTACATTGTTTAATAATGTTTTGTTTCAACATCAATTTAACATTATATGGCAACATGAATAAGATGACACTTTCATTGTATTTTTATAACATTATGTGATAACATAAATTTAACATTATTTGCCACATTTAAAAAGACGACCCTTTTATAACATTTTTATAATGTTATGAGATATCATAATGTTAATATTATCTGGCAACATGAAATTATAACCTTTCGCAACGTTTTTATAATGTTTTAGGTGACATCAAGGTAATGTTATCTGGCAACGTTTTCATAACGTTTTTGCTTTAACATTACCTAACATGAATAAGAGACAACTTGTTTTTCATTCAAAAAGCAACATTTTATTTTTTAAATCACAGTGAAGAATTAGATTGTATTCAGTACAAGAAACAGTAATAATGAAATAAATATAATTTACATGAATATATTTCACACCACATAAACTTGCACAAAAAAAAATTACTTTCAGTCTGAAAAGGGTCCTTGATTTGTGATTAAAGGCATAGCAGCTTAGTTTTTAGTTCTACATACAATGCATGAATTGTTTCATCACTACAGTTTGTGTGGAGATTCGCATAACCCATGTCCAGTCAGTCACTCCAGTCTATTTGATATTCCACAAATGTTAATACCATCGCAGCTCTCAAATGTCTCTGCAGTAAGTAAGTCCGAATAATAAAGCAATAGGTCTTCTTCTATTAGCGTCTATTCTCATAAGTCATCAGAAGTACAAATAAAAAAATAAAAAATTTAATAATTTAATAATTTTCTTTGTATGAGTGAGTGACAATTATATTGATCGAGCCAGTTCAGTGGGAAATAAAGGTATAAATACAGTTGTTTTTAATGTACAAGACTACCAGTGGTCCCCAGCCTGTGTCCCAATGCACCCCATGTGACAGTTTTCAAGGGCAGAAAGTTGGTGGATCACCAGATAAGGAATTTAAATATCCATTTTTTTGCTGTAACAGAACTGTTTGCAAACATATGAGGCTATGTCACCGAGTCACAAACTTAGCCTGCTTTTGTTTTTTCTTTTCCAAGATATTCAATTAAATGTCAAAAATGTCAGAGCCCAAATGATGGGGTAAAAAGTTATGAATTTAGTTTGTACGTTTACTTGCGATCTCCCCTAATTGTTTATTTTGTTTGTTCATGAGCTGGATGTCAATGCAACATGTCAGTGATGTCACCCAAGGCATGTCATTTGAATCCTCCAGCTCTCACTAAGTATGCCTAATATCTATTCCATCAGGACAACAACTTCTCATATGAGGAATCCCTTGGACACAAACATTTTTTTTATTATGAATTTTGGCCAGTTGTGGGAAATAAAAGTCCACAGAGAGTCATTTAAGAAAGCTGTGATTGCTGCTGGAGAGTAAATTAAAAAAAAAAAAGAAGAAGATATAATTGTAGTTTTCACTCAGTAAATTTATGGTTTTGCGTCTAGACTACATCGTAGTTTCAGCATTGATGGAAACAGTCTTTTATGCGATGAAAAGTGTGTACATTGTTTTAAGTTGATGCAAATGTACTTCCACTTGGACTGCTGAATTATTAACTTTCCAATAGAGTATTTTCACTGAGCAGCCCGGAATTCAGAAGGACATAAGTCTTTCATCTCTTCTTATGAGTGGTTTTTGTTCAGACATAGTAGATCATTTATACATTAAAATGCCCTTAAAATACTGCTGCTAGGATGCACTTTGCTTCAGGCAATTACAATTACAGCAGATTTCATATGCTTCCTTTCCTCGCGTGAACTTCATGGCATTCAGCATAGGATGCGTTACCATAGCAACAACGTATGTATGGACAGGATTCGACTCTCCACAGCACCTCTCCTGCAGCCGACCCCCTGCAGCCGATCCCCTGCAGCATGCTCTTCATCAATTCTGTGCAGGAGATGGTGACTGCAGATTCAGATCACTGGGCCAGCGGCAGTAGCAGCATCCCTAAAGCATCATAGCATCACTTTCCACCTGTGGATGCGGAGAAGCCAGTTGCTGATGCAGAGGACCCTTCTATCCTATCCCCATCTCATCTCTTCATTCTTCCAGGGCCCTCCAGGCATTTGCATATCAGTAAGATCTCTCTTTACCTTACCTCTAACATGTTTACTGATGTATTTTCTCTGTTGCAACATTGCATTCTTACTTTGTTCGACCTGCTTTCTTTACTACCTGGAGTTTGTTGTGGTTACTTCAAATTCACTTTTAAAGTTCAGATGATTTTATTTCCCAGCCTTTGAAACATAGAACAAAAGTTTGTATTTTTCTAGTTTCTGCAGTCTCCATGCTTCTAGGTTCTGTAGTTTGCACGTTTCTCACTGTTTCTACTTTCTAGTTCCTGTATGCAACGTATTCTGTTGATTGCAGACCGTTTCTTTCACACCTTCCCTTCTGCTACTTTTCTCTTTCAGTTGTGGCTTTATATTTCCTCTTGTTTACCTTCTCTCATTTGGCATCTGCGTTCACTTCATTTTTGTATTCAAAACACTCTAGTGTGTTGTACTGGTTGACTAGCATTACACCAGTACTCTTTCTCTAAGTTTATTTTTTAGTGGGGTAAATGCCTCAGCATTGGGTACAATTACCTTCTCTCTATAATACCCCTTGAATCGCACTTATCCACAGACACACTGCCATTGCAATGGCTACCTTTCTATAAGCAATCGTATAGATGCTAACCTATCTATTTGTATGTTTCTTGACATCTTGAAATGTCAAAGCAGTCTCTTTTAAATCACAAAGCACTGAATCTCTGTACTCCAGCTTACAAATACATCGCTATTAGGCCTACGATAAAAAACGGTTGAACACTACAATTTTTAATATCATGCACTTCATATTTACTCATAAACTAAATGTTTTCTGGATGGTTGGAAACATATCCTAGCATTTAACAATTGACATCAGACGTATTTTAACAGAATATTTAAACTTTGAAAATGTATGTACATATAGTGTAGATGTTTTCTGCTTTACATTTTAGTGCTTGCTGTATAGCTGAACTTTAGGACTCAGCCAATGTTAGTTATTCATTATAAAGCCCTTGAATTGTCTATTATGAAATGTTATCACAATATGGGATATGCTAATGGACTCATCTCCGTTTCTTTTCTGCTTATGTTTTTTGTGTGGGGTTTTTACTCTTCGTTTTCATTGGCCTGACACCTCAGATATGCCTGGATTGCCACAAGGCCAGCAGGGGGCGCTTCGATACATACTTCTTATAAATGTTTATCTCACCTGGGTTCACGTGATTTAGAATGTTGATGCCACGAGATTCACGGCTTAGTTCTGCTGGGCAAACAGGTACTGCAGGATGTTATTGCTCCAGAGTTTTCCATATAGTGAATGGCCACTCAAGTAGCAGCTGTTTTTGTGGAATACCGAGATGCAAAATCTTGATAATGTCATATTTTCTGATTGACAATTTGACAGACTATGGACAGCAAGACAGGTTTCCTGAGTAAGCAGAAAAAAGACAATGTGCGAGGGTAGTTTAATAATGTCTCAGCCGAACCTAGGTCACCCATTCAGAAATTATTAGGGGACTCATATCAAGGGTGGACTGTTACCATAATACCATTATTTTATATTACATACAGTTAAGTTACATCAAAGCAGTCCTTTAATGATCAGCTTCACCGGATATAGCCACAGAGAACCAATGTATTTCCATTGTGATGAGTGTACCACAACTTGTGGGAATTAATTGATTATGAATGTAATTTAAAACCTTTCACAAGTACTGACACTGATATTCTAAAAAAAAAAAAAGTTTATCAAATACCTTTGTAACAAAAATAAAAGTTCCCTAACAGGTATAAATCTGTCAAATGTTGGTACGTTTTAGCATGTAACAAAAGCCTTGAAAGGACAGTTATGAAGAGCGTCCTCTTGGCCAATTTTGCTAGCACTCAATACAACAGTCAAGCAGCCAGTTGTGTGCTTGTGTGAAGTCAGTGTTTTGTTAACTGATCTTGATGTTGATCTTAGAGAAGATTAGAACTAACACAAAGGAAGCTATGGTTTGGGTTGGAGCCAAGACAGGAATACACATTGGTTGAGGCATGCTGGAGGTTGTACCCCTCATCCCTCATTACATGGTTCTAAGGGAGGAGAGCATTAAGGCCATATTGCCAGGTGGCCAATACCATACATTTTACTGGCATATTTTCTAGTAGACAATTGGGATGAAACTGACATAAATTGCCCCATCCCCTTAGCAGTTGAAGAACAAATTCAATATATAAAGCCCAATCGAAATATACAAGCTGGGATAAACAGACCAGCGTATGTGGTTTTACTTCTGTCTCAAAATCAACTTGGCCATTTTGCAGCGTTGCATGCAATTATTAATTATAATATAATGGTATGTAATTTTAACACACTGATGATAAGGCATAGTTCTGACTTCTGATCCCTTATCATAATTAAATTCCCCAAATTTAATTCAGGTCATTAAATCTGAAGACCTAAAAATCTCCTTTGAGAATTATTAGCTTCAAGTCGTAAACATCAACGCTGCTTTAAATCAATACAGAATTCAACCCTTCTGTATGATCCTCCAAATGAAATGTTCCACTGAAAATGTAGGTATCAGCAGTATGGGGTATACTGGTATCAGTTATATTCTTTGATATTCCAACTAGTTGCAGCTAATGGACCTTTCAATTGAAGGTTAATATACGGCACTTAAATATTCAATGAAATAAGAGCAAAACAATAACACAGAAACTAGAAAACCCGTTTTTAAAACCATGTTGCCTCTAACCACAAACATGATGTTTCTGAATATGCTGCAATTAATACATTTTGCATACTTTCATCCATCGAATATTGGGTAGATTGTGGCTACCCCAGCCAATGGAATCACAATTTTGTAATTTTTTGTGAATATTTCAAACACCCCGCCTCCCCAAAGAAATAGTAAGTGCTATATGTTAAGGCCTTAAATCATAACCTCCAGTTAAGAGCGTTGTCTGGGGGGCGGAGTTTGTTGTGATAGAATATAAAAATTGTATGCGCACAAAAAAAGGCATGCGAAAAATAAGTAAACACAAAGAAACAACTTAAAAAATAAAACTAGCTACATAAAATCTGCTCCCAAGAGTATACTAGTATAAGCATCTTCTATTACAGTGCTAAGTAATACTTATATCACAGAATAACTCTTCATCTCTAATGGCAATACGTCCCTTGATAAATATTTCATTAAACCATCTGTCAGTAAATACTTTCATTCTGACAACGTATTATTAATTACAGCATAGCACAGAGAGTGGATTTCTTAGTATAATGTCAAATGGATTTTATAAATCCACATTTACTATTTAAAATTACTTTTACAGCAAATTGACTTACCTTCTGATCAAACTGATCTCGAAAGGTACCCAGTCTGAGATCATTGCTAATATATTACCATGAATTTGAGGATACAATTAACAGCTAAGTGTAGACTAATTGAATTTGCTGTGCGACTTAATTGCATGTGATTAGAAGTTTATTGAGTGACCGTTTTGAAGTCTTATAGGACTATTGCAGTTGCTGGCTGATGCCTGTGTTCTTAGTCGTTAAGACTCCGTAGCTCTTCTAGGCTTTCTTTAAAAAAAGACACACACAAAATGAAAGAGGCACATTTTTCATCTCAAGTAGACCATGATCCTGAGCATGACACTTTGGCATAGAGTCTGAGAATGTCCCGATATATTAACCTAGGAAAACTGACAGCAACTATCTATTTGGCGAAATACATTTGTTTCTTATTATCCTGGTTCCTTGCACACCTCGCCACATGTCTTAGCTCAAGAAAATTGACATTCATCATTTTGGGCCTAAAGCTTGTTGTGGGGATATGAGAGGTTGATTAGAAAGGTGGGACGTGTTGCTTTAGTAGTTAGGAGTCTGGCCTTCAAAGACTGGACTGGAGCTCCACCTCTAACCCACAAGCGTGTATTTACTGTGTATTTACTACTTGAGCTAATAGGAAGCAATTATAGACCATAGAAAAAAGTTAGTTTCATTAAAAACGGCCTGTCACATGGAACCTAGACCAAGCTAGACAACTTCTGATGTACCATGCTACCTGCAACTATATGGAACTGACTGGCTATAGCTGGCTACTCAAAGCCGGATCACAGGCGCCAGACGGAAAATAATACTAACTGCTAACTACCTAATATTTATTTCAGTGGTGGTAGGTGGGCTCATCTTAATACGGAATTCATTATATTTGGGAAACAATATCAGAAAATGCATTTTCTACATCTAGATTACATGTCAAACAACGTCTTTCATCTATACTTAAACCCCTAAATCTACCAGTTTCATTCACCAGTGGTAAATTCCAGATCTGAACCGAGCTATAATTAAAGGTGTTCGGTATTTTTTCTTTCCTTTTTTGTTTTTATTTCTTTAAGAATAGTTTAAGGTCTTTGAGAAGGTGGCTAGCTCCTCTGACAGTTCCTTGATTCGGTTCCCTATCTAGTAAATATACATCAGGTGCCTGTCATGGTGTGAGAAAGCGTGGTGGGGGTGGATTAGGGCTTTACATCCTGGTGGGCTAATTAGGACGGGCAGGGACCATGGCAATGAGATGATGGATGAAACAGCCATCCAACTTTGGCTCGACTGGGAATTGAACTCGGGACCAAGTGGTTGGCAGCCCAGTGCGCTACTACTGCTAGGCCTCCAGCCCTGGTGTAAGAGAGCAGCGGCGCAAGGAATGAATCCTTACAATATAGGTGTATTACTGGTCACTGTTGTTGTTAATATATTTAATGCATTGCATTGGATTATTTTGTAGATGATATGGGGAACGTGAAGTCAAGTTCAGAGGAAGACCGACTGGAAAGGCACAAAAAGGAAGAAGAAGAATTGAAGAATAGTGAAGAGAAAGACAAGCGCAGAAGAGAAGACAGGCTGAGGAGGAGGAGGGAGGAAAAGCAGTGGAGTACTGAAAAGAAGAAAAGCGAAGAGAAAGAGAAGGTGGAAAACTACCATGAGACGAGACATCGAAGGTTGGATGATGCTGAATGGGAGCGAAAAGCGGACCACGACAGGAGACAGCACTTTGGCGGACGGAAAGGAAAGAAAAACAACTTATTTGTGAACAAGAAACCGGGTACAATGTGGAAAAAGGAAGAAGAAAAGAGAAAGAGGCATGATGATGCTAGACATGGAGGAAGTAAGCAGGACTGGAGAGTAGGAAGAAGATAGACTAGTTGAGGATTGCACAGATACTAATCTGGGCTGAGAACTCTACTTGAATCAAGGCAGCATTTATAAACCTTGTGAGGAACAGGTGTATGGCCTCCTATTGGCAAAGGGCAAAGGTTGAAATGTTATCAAGCCTTCTAGCAAGGGATTGCATGAACCTGCAAAGAAAGGTTACTGAACTTAGTCTTGAATTTCTGCCAGCTGAACAAAACATGTTGTTCAATTGCACAATATTTAGTTTGATAGACGGAATCTGTCTCATTCGCTACAGCTTACAATGTATTTGACAGTCTGAATATTTATAGACATGTATCAAATATGCTCAAAAATTCAGTATTACTATTTTAACTCCATTTTTACAAAGTATATACCTCAACTTTTTACAATGTATTTACACAAATGACTTGCATTTTAAGTTATTACAATGCTATTAAAATGTTATTTGCTTCAACATATTTTAAAAACAGTTTTTCTAGTTTCTGTGTTACTGTTTTGCTGTTATTTCATTGAATATTTAAGTGACTTAGATGGAAAAATACATAAGTATTTAGACACTCATTATTATAATAATTTTGTTGTATAATAATAAATTGTCTGTTCAACACCTGAATGTTTTTATTCTAAAGTTAAATTATTGCAACTCGTTTAATAAGCCATGACATAATTGATACTTGTATATACATGTAACCTCTGATTTTTCCCGTGACTATTATACATATTTATTTATTTCACGCACACTGTGGCATAGCAATTACATTTGAAAAGAAAAATCAAATGCAAGCTATGAGACCAAATCTGCCTGGTTGTATGAAATATACCACCCAAAATACAATATAATACATAGCTTCAATAACAGGATTTGATATGGGAAATTCCAGCCTGTCCAGTTGTTGGACGGCTACCAATTGATTTCTTGCAGTATAAGATTTTACCCATTGGACTACTGACCACTTAAGAGTATTCTGAAAGTTTTCCAAGTCTCATTATTCAAGTGGCTAGCTCACCGGGTATTCATTATCCAATTATTCAGTTGTATCGAATCGTTACAACAATTGCCAGATCACGTGGGCCAGACTTGACTTGAATAATTGGTCATGGTTGATTGATAAAGGATCAGCCAGGATTCAATAGTTTTGTTCTGGAGACATGTCCGAACATTAACACTACAGGATAGGCCTAGACAAATCGGATTGAAATATGGACTTCCTGGTATTGTAATCATACACACGAGAATATTTATTGGTATTTATTATAAAGTATGGCCTATAAGTTTCTCACATGAGCAGGATACAAAAATGAATGAAGAAAGGCCAACATTTATAATCGTCAGGTATGGAGGTAGGTGAAACTATCAATATCTTGTAATATAGGTCAAACCTTTTTTTCTATATTGTTACCAAAGCATTTCCTATACTGTTGCCAAAGAAGTGTTAGTGGCTCTAGAAGTGTTAGTGACACTAGAGTCACCCAGTGTAAGATTTTTGCCACCCTTGTGCTATCAAATTCATTTACTATTGAACAAAATGAGGGGTGGGGTGTAGGGCAGGGGGGTTGTGAGGTCCAACCCCCTCCCCCCTATTTTGGCCTGAAAGTTTAATAATACAACACCTTCCCAAAACGTATTATTTGAAGGAATTAATACAATTCTTAACATGCAGATAATAACTCTGCTGTTAAACCAAAATGTCAAAATATAAATGCCAGGAATAGGTGATAATTGTTTTCACTCAGTTAATACAGCAGTAATGCAAGTATGACATATTGCAGACGAAGAAATTTTCAAATCAATTGTATAAGAAAAATGTATATGGTGCAATTGTGTTGCTAAACATGTCGATCTAAACACCAACATTGCGGTCAGTCATTGATTATTTTCAATAACATGAAAAGCATTTGGCGACTTTTGAATCGTAGCAAGCAGAAATCCCATGGAGCCTTTTGATCACCAAGTAGGCCTTTACACATAACGAAGAATCCACAACAAATGTCCACCTTTTTATTTATTTATTTTATTTTTTGTAATAGTTAACAATTAACCTTCTGTTTGCTGCATTGAACAATTTCAATTTGGGTTGTTTCTCTGTGACCACAACAAATGGCCATAATGATAAAAAGAAAGCAAAAGCTCACTATGGGAAGTATAGGAAACTGCAAGTTTATTGTTACAGAATGGTGTTGATCAAAAGAAAAGTTAGGATTTGGCTTATTGCTAACACTGAGTTTTGTCGATTTTTTTCCCTTCACCATCGTATGTATTATCATATTGACTGGTTCCATCAATAATAAATAAACAGGAACTTGATAAAGCATTTCTATAACTTAGAATTATTATTGTGATCCGCAAACAGAACAATGATACCATCAACTAACTCAAGAAAACTGCAATCAAATTTCGCAGTGGTTCAGGATTGTGAATAACAATTAAAATTGGCAAAATATTCTAAAATTTCATGAAATAAAAAATTCCCACCAGAGCCATTCATCATTTTTCACCAATATAATTGAGTTATTTATAATGTAAAACTTTTTTTTTTAAATCTTGGCTTCTGTTTTTATTTTATTTTAGATGATTTAGATCTTTTCGGATATACTGTACATATATAGTGGTGTTATCTTTATATAAATGACTGGCGGAAATATTTCCTTAGGAAATTTACACCATATGGTACTGTCATTAATATATATGTAATATATCTACTGTCTTGACTGACGCTGGTGTAATATCCTTTGTGGTTCACAGAAAGCCTATGTTGTCATAAAGTGGGAAAAATCTATCACAAATATTTTAGCTAGCTGTTGAGCATAACCTCATTGATAAATTCACCTTTTCACTGTTAAATATTGCATTCCAAATATGATCCCTTTAGTTTAAATCTATTTCAGATAATCTGGAGTTAGTGTTTAATCCATGGTGCCCTGTTTACATCTTGTTGGAAAATATCAGAGAAAAATGCCAATGTGACAAAGAAGGTGAGAAAAAGAAACCTTCCTGTGAAAATAAGATGTTTACATTCAATACCCAATTTGTTATCTTTATCACACCGTAGCAGGTTTTATCACAACTCAACTAGTTTGTCTCCCCACACAGTATTTATCACACCATTCGATGTTGATCACATCAAAATTAGTATTAACACACAATGCTGCAATTGCGGCATAAATTCAGAACATTTAGCATGTATGAAGGCATGGGTATATTGAGTTTTGGAGAAAGCTAAAGAAGTAGATAATTTATTGACTTATTATTAAATAAAGTTGTTCTGAGTTCTGACTGCAAAGCAAAATATTCGGTTTCAATACTTTTTCAATAACAAAAGTTATGTTTTAGCCACTAGGTCATTTTAATCCATGTGTGTGTGCGTAACTTCAGTTAGCATTTCTTGCTTATGTATGTAGTGGTGGTCTGAGTATGGCAAAATATTGCACATTGGAAATTTTAAGAGGCAAGACGCCTAGGCCAGGCGTATGTAGGTAATTTTCCACATTCACATAAGAATATTCAACATAGACATGTATACCTTTACGTATGTGTGCTGCTTGCGACAATGTTAGACAATTTGACTTCTTTTTTTTTCAGCAACTTTGGATCTCTGTGATGCAGATGGACAAGTTAAAAACTTACCTCACCACAAAAATGAATATGCCTCAAATCTGGTTGTGGGTCGACAGTCATATATTTTGATACGAGTAGAACGTAAGTTAGAGATTTATGACTAACTCTTTGGTGAGTTATCATCATATTAAAAAACGCAAATCCATTATCAAAGCTATAACTTCCACATTGTTGATTCAGTCTTTATTGCTAAATATAATTGCTGAACATTGATAAGTACATCTATATCATTGCAAATACATGAACAACATTTTTTACACCACCCTCCTATAAAAAAAGATCACTCGAGCTTGTACACACTTCACAGTAGTCAAAATACATACTTGTAGTCTTATATTAACTCTGGTGTAGAGGACAATTATTAATAATAATAATTTACTGTTATACTATTTGACTCCAGACCAAGATGGAGGCCCAGCCAAGTACATCTCCTTGCTTTCCAATACAGACGATGATATTAAAGGTCAGATTACTAGAGTGTGATTTCAAGGCCATTCAATGAAGGCTGCAAAATGTCTCTTATCCTAACAAGTATCCCTTCTGGTTAGCGTGATCCATACTATCATTTTCATTTTGAATGTTTTGGATCTGCCCCTGCCAGTGATGATTAAAGCCAGCAACTGTGCTGTCGACCACAATTTTAGTGTCAGTCACTTTAAAAATACCTCAGCATGGTATCGCGAGTAGTTTGAAGTTTAACATAAAATGGACACCTCCTTTGCTATGAACATTTCTTTTGCCATTTATTCTGATAAACTTTTTTCTTTCCATGTTTCAGGCAAATTAGAAAATCTGAACCGTCCACAACCCAGCAGCAGAACATCAAGGAGAGGGTCAAAATGGAGTGTCAAAAATCCTAAGAAAATTAAGTCTGTTAGTGCTGTTGTTTCTAAGCTGAATAAATAGACCAAAATGCAAAAATTTTATCTGGTATTGGTTGTAAAAAAATATTTGTTGAAGAATCCGGAAATTGCCAGATATTTTCTCTCAAACTAGACCATCACAAGACAGAAGTAATAACCTTTGGAATACGATGCTCTTTGGTGGCACTTCTATTAGAAAATGCAGAATGTTTTTAGCAACTCAAGATGATTATTTTGACAACTCAAGCAAACAAAAATCAACCACATCACATTCTTTATTATCACAGCATTCAGTATAACAACAATGGAGGCTCTTTTCATTTTATAAATCACAGGGAAGTTCTTTGATGTTCATGTACATTATCCTAGCCAAATGCCTCTTGTTGCTTAATAAAAAATATATTCACTATATTCATAGATATGGCACAAGGCTTATCTTCATGCAAACACTATGCATTACATAATGTGGATGAAGCACCCCAAGATTGTGTTTTGTGATTAGGGCTTTACGTCCTGTATTTTTGCACCAGTTGGGCTAATTAGGACAGGCAGGGACCATGGCAATGAGACGAAGGAGGAAAGCACCCCAAGATGCACATGGATCAATTCAATTCATCACTAAAAAAAAGCCCACAGTTATCCGAGGAAATCCAAGACTGCCAGGCGGCTGATCGTGATGATCACTTTCTGTTTATAGTTTCATTGCAGTCTGACATGGAAGGAGCTCACAGCGACATCCATTTGTCACGCAATTGAATAAATTGTAAATTCAAGAATCGTTGAAGGATTCGTGTAACTGTCTTTGAATTTCACTTCGTCTACGGGCTCTCATTAGAGATCCAGGAGTGGTTGGCAATGCGTTTTCAGACCTGTTCTCAGTTCTGTTTCCTTGTGCATTGCTTTGAGAAGGACGAGTAGTCCTGCTTGTAGTGGCACCACTAGTTTGTCCAGAGTTATTCTGTTGAACTTGTCTGAGTATAGGTCTATTGGAATTGTCACGGCGGAATCGCTTTTGTGGAGAAAATGACCCAGAAGGTCGGGTGGATTCTTGTTGTGAACTAGCTGTTCTGCTACTTAGTGATTGACTTCCCCTGACCACCGAGGCGCGACGTGATGTTTGAGATGTTGAAGGTTCATCTTGAGAAGGGATTGGCTCCTGGAAAGTTACAGCAGATTGTCTGATCTGAGACTGGTTTACTTCTGATTGTCCAGTCACTCTATCCGGCCTCACAGCTGACTCTCTCCTGAATCTGTTAATCCTTTGAGAAGGTCCTGAACCTTGTACTGTCACGACTGCCTGGTCACCATCTCTACTAGAATGACCCTCATTGGTAATATTAAAATTATTTGGCCTCTCAGATGCAAGTTGTTGCATGGCAAGTTGATGAGCTGAACTCCCAGGTGGCACCGGACTGTTGGAATCTGCAATTTGTCTGCCGGTAGACAGCTGGCTCGTAGTAATCGGTGGTAAACTGGTGGTGTTAGACGGCTGATTTGAATCTCTATTAATTGCAGTGGGTCCTTGATTTCCACGAACATTTCCTGTCAGTTGAGTAGGTCTTTCAGGTGTAAGTACATCAACTTGAGTTGAGGATAAGGAACTCTCATTGTTTGTCTGCAATACAGTTGGCGATAAAGAGTTTGCTTGCAGGGAGAGAGAGGCATTATTCTGTGTAGGTCGTTGCAGTATCCTAGGAGTGGTTGTAGGCACTGAGGACTCGCTTGATGTGGAAACCTGACCTGTGTTGCCATACAATTGACTTCGAATGTCACTTCGCCGAAGTGGTCTTTCTGTGGAGTGTGATGCAGACTCTCTTGATGACAAATTTTGACGGGGACTGCGAGATGTTTGAAGTGAATTAGAGGTGCTGGAAGCCTGTTCAGAAAGGTGGGAATCTGCTGGATTTCTGGATTCATTATTTGAGGAAGACAGACTTGGCATTCGAGGGGATACACGTATTGTCATACGCGGCCTGGTACTTGCATTGTCTTCACGAGGCGAATTTTCATTCAGCCGGTTCCTGTTTCCTCTAATGATGTACTGACTTCTGTACCTGGACATGGCAAAGGAATCGCTGGATTCAGATGATTCTGACGAAGAATTGTCGTCATCACCAAGCGCAGCAAAGATTATTCGGGCTGCTGGATGCCCCCCAGAATCTTCAGATGACCTAATTGGGACATTCATAAGAGCATGAAGGACTCCTCCAACTTCACCTAGTTGTTCATCAAGTGCTACCATCTCATCCACCTGTCTTGAACCACGATTTTGCGTAAGACTTATCGCAGCCTGACGACGAAGTTGCATTTCTAGCTGGAGCAATAGCATCATCTGGTGCAGCATCATTCGACCCTATAATGGAATAACAATGTATCAAGTATTATTAATCTTATACATACTTCTGCAATACTATGTATAGAAGAGCGGTTGTTCAAATTTATTTTAAAATATCTGCATATATATTTAAGAATTATCAGTCCCACGACCATTCTCATAGTTTACATCACAAGATGGCAACTCGTCAGGGCATAGCAATCTTCAAAATTGTGAATACATCAGTAGTTAATAGTAAGCTTAACATTTGGTCTGTTTGGTCGAAGAGATTCTAATTATGTCATTTCATTCCTGAACTTATGAGACTGATGATGAGAGTGCAAAGCAGTAAGTTTCATTGTGCATGTGTCACAGCTGAGGTTTCCACAGTGTGTGTACTTCATCTTTTGATGATCGAAAAGGGTTGCTTAGTCATGCCAAACCCACATAATGGTGCCACATGAATCATTCATGCCTTGGCACTCGAAAGATTCAAAAGCTTAAAATCAATACAACACATAGAGGAGAGCATCACTTCCCCTCTTGAGCATTACAGGTCATGCCACAGAGTATTGAGTACTGTTGTGAATGCAATTCATGACACTTAATAGTGTATGTGGAGTACGGACTAAGCAAATGTCAAAACATATGCAATGGATTGTAGGAAGTGCAAAATGAATTATTGACATTGACACCGTTATTGACACTACTACTGTACATCTCGAAACTGACAAATTTGTCATTGCAAGTCAATTATTACTCACGAGATCAAGTCTAGAGGCATGTTAAGCAAGACCAGTGATTCATTTCTTTTGCATTGAAAATCCAGAAGAAAGTTGCACGTTTAATTGTTCAATATTACTGGACTGAAGCTTAGTACACATGTACTTACCCCATGAGAGGTGTATTTTACTTGCCCCAGCATAGATGCTGAGTACAAAGCACCATCAATTTAATACCAAAAGTGCCTGGGCTGGAATTAGAACTAGCCAGGGCATTAACCATGCAATAAAACTTTACCTGAAATCTCATGCGTGACTTAACCACTTCGACACTATATCCAAGAAAATTCTCTTTTTTTTATAATGACATGTACACAACTATGAATCAGACAGCGCCCCAGCAAAGACGTTGCCTCCACATTCCAGGAAGAGGCCACTTGGTGAGATCTCTCTGACAACCTATCTTTTGGGGTTGGAGAGTGTGTGTGTGTGTGATTAGGGCTTTATGTCCTGTATTTCTGCACCAGTTGGGCTAATTAGGACAGGCAGAGACCATGGCAATGAGACGAAGGATGAAACAGCCATCCAACTTAGGCTCGACCGGGAATCGAACCCAGGACCAAGCGGTTGGAAGCCCAGAGCGCTACCTCTGAGCTAGGCCCCCGCCCTTTGGGGTTGGAGAGATCTCGGCCCAGAAAATGGATAAGAGCTGGAGAGTCTCTGCAGAGGTATGTGGACATAACACAGAGAGGTATGGCAATGGAACATGTAAATGACTTGGAGACCCCCTGCCAAGAATTTTTATTGAGACCACAAGTTTTCTCAGTGCCCTGCAACAGTCTTCTATCTGCTTATATTACTTTTTATGTACCTGAGTTAACTGATCTCTTAGACTGAGAGCTCGTTGCACCGGATTGCTTCCACTTGAACTTGGGAAGAACAGAAGCTGAGCACCAGGTGGTCTGTTTGGTCGAAGTGATTCTAAGTCTGTCGTTTCATTCCTGAACTTCTTCATTCCATGGCTGTGTTGCAAGAAAATACTGAGTGGTGCCCGAAAATCACAGCTATCCTCTGGACATCTGACTCTGTACTTCCCAATGTCCGTGTCAACATCATCTACCAGATTGTACTTTTTCTGTTCTGACCGACACATTGGACATTTTTGGCTATGCAATAAGACAAAGAAAACAAATATATATAGAATAAAAATATATATAACACTGTAAGTCACAAGGTGAAAAAATTTTGCAAATATATATAGTTAAAATTGAAATTATCTTCAATTCAATACTCACCTATTTTCACTGTAAGTCAGTGTCCAGGCAAAACAACACGTCTGGCAAAATAAATGCTTATTGTCGCACTGCCTGGCTTCGCGGACTATAAGATAACTGGAAAACACAAGAAGAAAGAAATGGCATCAGACCCTGAGGAATCTATGACATAACAAGTGATGATGATAACACAGTACACAGACAGATGTTGTTTTCTGTGATCGACACTATGATTAAAATATGTAAAACTTTACAAGTAAATAATAATTACCATATATTGCATGTCCATTTCCCCTTCTCATCCTCCTCCATATCCAGGAACATGTCATCCGGATATCCACCAACTTTGACTCCGGCCGGTTTCAAGATGGAGTCGATGACATTTTGGAAGGACAATTCCCTGATATCAGGGCCCATTGCCATAGCCATGGTTGCACTCTGTTAAAATAATATTTTACTATCAGATTTAGTTAACAAAACTTTCGCTCAAAAGGCAATAGGCCTATAAGTACCTAAAATGGGTTGCAAAAGTATTCGCTGGAGTTTGCATGTGTCAACTATAATTTTATGCAGGACAAAAATGGCACATACAAGCATCACAATTATCATGGAGGTGAAAATCTACTCTATATATTGCCAGCGTGTTGTGGCCAATTTCCTTGGTCACTGCAAAGCATGGAGGGGGGGGGGGGGGGTCCTTTTATAATCAACGCAGCTTGTTTTGCCCTCATTTGACCAATTTGTATTGTAAGCCCAGTTGCTACGGGATGCTTTTTGACCTCGCTTTGAATTCCGAAGCAGAAAGAGGCTGAATGAATGTAGGGCACCATGACAACTGCCTTTGGTCACTAGGTCACAACACCATTATCAACCATGCTTGCAAGTCACAGGTCCTTAGCAACCATCAACACCAGCGTTGCTATGGGAGCCATTGAAGCTCATTGAAGAGCTCAGAATGAGGCTGAATGGCAGGTCACATGGCCTCGTGACGTTTCCAGCTGCAGAATGAGGTTGAATGGCCTATTGTGGATTCAGAAAAGCCAAAAATCGACGCCTTGTGTTGTTATCTTTAAGTTCTTTGCTTGTTTGGTCTAAAATACCTAAGAGCCAAGACCATTTTTGTTGTTCAACAACAAACAGAATTCAATTAATTTTTTTCTTAATTTTTATGTAAAACTAAGAGCCTCTGAAATTTGGGGGTTCAGCACGCGAATGAACAAAAGACAAAAAAAAATTCTCATTCAGTGCTAACTTGCTTTAATAACATCATATAAATTAATGCCGGCAGCCATCTTGGTTCTGTTCTTTTTAAAACGCTATCTCCTCCCTGGATAATCCTTCTATATCCTTCCCGCTTAGCCAGGACCTTATACGCGTATTTCTCAAGGGAGCTAAGGTCCGGTTTCCTTCCTAAACCTAAATCTGTTGTTTTATTTTCCGTTATAAATTAAATTAAAAACCAGAAAGAGACTGAGCCCCCTAACGACCATGCTTGCAAGTAGAATTAAGGCTCTTGAATGAAACTCAGAATGAGGCTGAATGGCAGGTCACATGATCTCACAGAGCAAGTGATCTTTTTGAACTCTGACTGAATAGGGGCAGTGGCAACATTTGGTTTTTATATCACAAACTTTTAAATCCAATATATTTTAATGAAGGCCATAATGGATACTTTTTTTTTAAATTTTGTCTCCTGGCTGGGGGAGTTTGATAAAAGTTCAAATGCATGTATTGTAGGATCCCTCAAATCAAATTAAAAGGTACTGGACAAAGGGGGCAGAGCTTACTGGGTTGGATCCATGCATCGACTACTAGTCATTGAACCAGTTACCCTCTCAGGCTAATCATTCTGCTTCAGACGATCAAATCATTTATACTGTGTCCTGTCCACCAAGCAAGCATTGTCTCATACCTGCTGGGGCACTCAGAGCTGGTTCATTAACAATTTACCTTCATATTGTTGCACTTTTAGGTTAAATGCAACTTGACAATTAAATTACTAAAGCCTTTTATAATTATTTTAATTTTTCATCCTATTTTCAAAAAATAAAAATTCCAGACAGCTATGGGCATTACATTGCTGCTCATTGCTTTACCCAATAATTAAATTACCAAAAATAAATAAATATAAACTAGGTCCAATTGTAGTGGTAGTATGCAAAATCATATGCAACAAAGATTTACCCTGGTGGCAAATTGCCCATAAAATTTCAATAGCTTGGTCCTCTCTGGTTCCCTGTCAGAGTGAATAACACTCAGGTTGGGTCTGGTGAGTTCTGTGATCTGATTGGCTGATATCTAGGATCCAAACATTGGGACGTCACTTTCCGATTGACAGACCCGACCTGTCTCCTTAATTGAGACGGGAATGAGACTCAACAAGTCAGAGCTTGGTCAGTCCCCAATAACTGGAAAATTCAAAACCATAAGGAGGCTGAATGGATGTAACAACCATGATTGCAAGTCAAAGCTCCTTAGCAACCATTCACACCATTATTGCCGGCCTTTTAATGAAACTCAGAACGAGACTGAATGGCAACATTGGTTGCTAAGTGACGTCACCATTTTCCCCGCCATTTCCAGTTCCAGAAAGAGGCTGAATTGCTGTTTTATGGACTGGGAAAGGCCGAAAATGTGGAATTCGGGAGTTCGGCAACAAAAGACTAAAAAGTGACAATCATTAGTATCCTTGTTCAGTTCCTACTTGCCTGAATTGCACAACATTTTAGAATCCCTCTCCCCCCCTCCCCCCAATTTATTGTTGTTATAAAGTGACAAGAAAAAAAGATACAAATAATAAAACCTTTGACTTTGTGTAGAATTAAACTGTGCTAACAAAATTTGTCTTTTAAACTTATTGCGTAAATCCATTTTCTTTACTTTAAGCAAGATGAGCTATACTGTATATATGTTTGTCTGTGCAAACTGCATGAGATCTATGCATTCATTGTACATTGTTACGGGTTTTGCTATTTTAATGAAGGATACAAAATGTTATATGACCTGATAGCAGTGCTAGTAATATTTGATAACCCAAGAGACAACTATATTGTTGTTCTACAACTTAGGTGGTATGTCTCTATGATGTTTTGATTTTATGAAAATTGATCTTAAAGTTGGGGGTGTTGGCCGACGTCTAAAAAGAGGAAAACGGCCGAAAACTATCACTATTTTTTAAATATGGTAATTTATCACCTCCAAAAAATTGTGATGATTGCATGCACCTTTTTTGTCCTGTAAAGAATTATAGCTGGTATATCAGCCTGCAAACTCCAAGGTGTTTGAGTACTTTTGCAACCCCACTCTCTGGTCTGTTGCCAATTAACCCCGGCATTAATTCAGGCACTATGTTTCATCAGGACAATAAAGACCTGTTTATTTTATTCTAAGCAATTGCTTCATTTTCATCTCTTCCTTTTCACAGCTGCACAGAGGGAGGCCTTAAAAAAACCAAAAAAAAAAAAAAAACCAACAGCAACTCACCAGAAAATCTCTTGCCAGATGTAGGCCGACTGCTACCTGTAGAAATCCATATTAGCAAGTCTTCTGCCACAAAACAACTGCAATATATGCCAGTAATAAAAGAAAAAAGAAGACAGATTAGCAACTAGTTCTAGTTAGCAAATTAAATGTTTTAATAAAACCATTTTACAGGTACTTATCTATAGGAGCAAATATAAGATATTAAAAAACAAAAAAATGAATAACAATTAAAATGCTACAAACATACATTGACAATAATGGCAGTCAAGTAGGATGTACACCTGCAAGTAGCCCATACCTACACATTCATTTGCAAGAGGTAGGAACAATACATTGGTCAATTTTACAGGTGTAGCATGACCAGCCTCAGGCTGATGGAAATACCAAATTTTCTAAAAATTCAAGTGACACAGGTCCTCTTTAAATATTCAAAAGAAGTCCACACTGATTGGGTTTTATCACAAAGCACATTGAATGCTTTGGGATTTTATGTTATTTTCTCTCTTGGGTAATCCTCTGTGATGCAATGATGCCCTTGATAATGACTAAGCAGAAATTCTATACAAATGAATTTTAAATCAGCTATACAGCAGCATGTCGTATAAAGAAATAGTAAGCTTACTAAATTTTGTCTCAAAATTATGATTTTTTTTTTTTTTATTGCTAATCAATGTCGATCTGCACATGTAGGTCTTGGCCATACATGTTAGAGTGTAAGTGTGATAAACACATTGCATTGCAATTTCACTCTGACTTTGATAGCTATATTGATTCGATAATAGGTATCACCACCTAAATATGCGACAGATTTCCAAATGTACAGTTAAAAGAAGAAAAAAACGAAAGACATACCATATTTACCTAAAGTGTGTCCTTCATTCATGCTGTTTAAAGTTGCAGTGTATATCAAATGACAACATCGCTTATAGTCAACTGTGCAAGGAGTAATGGTCTATGGATCATGTGGAGTCATATAATAGCCATTATGTTGTGCTTAAGGTTAATACATACATAAGAGGCTCGTGTAAAACATCAATAAATGTATCCAGGTGTAACAGGCTCAAGGTGAATTGCCTTAGCAACTGCTGTACAGCTACAGTTCCACTGGATGCAGCTCTTAGATGTACATTTATATTCCCTGGTATGTTATTAGCACCATCAGATGAAAATAAACATATTTTCTTATTCCAGGGGTCACACAAAAGCAACAGGTATGAGTTGTGCCATTCATTGTTCTCTCATGTGTGTCCATGTTTGCACCGCTCATCCTATGTAGGTCACAGTCAGGATTATTGATCCCATGCTGATCAGACTGCTGGAACTCAATCTAATTGGTGCTTCGGTAAATCTGGACTCAATGAAGCTAGTGGCCGTCAGTGATCATCGGTACACCAAAAGTTGAAAGTAAATGACGCGTTATGTATGGTCCGAAGCCTTTTCTTAATTATCAAGTAAATTATTTGTTCTTAAACACATTATTCTAAACGACAAACCAACCAACCAACAGATCAAGCAATTATGATCAATCAATCAATTATGATCAATCAATTTGGATATTGATGGTTAGCGTAGTTAATGTTGAAACTTGATAGTTGATGTTAGATCGTGGTATCAGACAGCTATTTATTTTTATAGGCCTATAAAAATATTTTTTCAAAGGTAAAGGATATAGGCGTAATGAATAAACGTTTTAAATTGTTCTGTTTTTATCAGACACACATCTGAAGTTGAGCTTCAGGTTTGAAAACCGACAGTCATTTCAGAGTTTTAAATAATTAGAGCTGACTCATACATTCACGAGCGTTTGAATTTGTAGATGGGTGTATCAGCAAGCTGTACTATTTATTATAATTATAGGCCTATGCATATAAACTGGCTTGGGCGCAAAATAAATTCAAGTGCTCTTGCATACATTTGACTGCCTTTTCAGCAGTGTAATTACCAGTAGTGATACAGAAGAATCTGTGAAAGAGAAGTTTATTATTTATTGCATGTTATAATGATGTGAAAATGTTATGTGTATACTTTTGAGTGTGACAATATATTGCTGGAACTGTATACTTACATGATATAGGAATGGCATAGGAAGCATGTAGGTGAAGCATTGAAATTTTCAGTCTAAATCAGTAATCAGCAACCTAAAAAATCAAAGCATATGGACTTCTGGTGGTGGGTGGGTGGATTAGGGCTTTACATCCTGTATTTCTGCACCTGATGGGCTAATTAGGACAGGCAGGGACCATGGCAATGAGACGAAGGATGAAACAGCCATCCAACATAGGCCCAACTGGGAATTGAACCTGGGACCCAGTGGTTGGAAGCCCAGCGCACTACCACTGAGCTAGGCCCCCACCCTTATGGACTTCTGGTGCATCCAGATTTGGAATATGCTACACACGTAGTTTCTTTCGAACAACTAGAAATATTTCAACTCTTTTCTTATTTCACTCTAAATTCAGTATTCCTTGATTGCTAAGAACCATGCATAGTATTTCATCACGATGCATCAAAGCTGGGAGAAATCAGAACGTTCAAAGTGAGATATTGAAGAAAACACAAATGGCGGCTTAACTATGGTGATGCCAAGAGGTTGACTCTCTCGGCTTACTATGAGAGTAGTGGTCAACAGAAAAAACAGCAGCCCTTGATTTCAATGACCCCTGAAAGGGTGCCAAATTAAGAACTTCAGTATGTGTCACCTGGCAGCCACCTCAACTTCTTAAAACAAATTGCACAGGTTGATAGGCCAAGTTTCTCGGATAGGATCTACTTTCACTAAGATGTGATGGTTCAGTAGATAAAACTCAAGTTGAAATAATGGTGTGATGACTAAATTTTTATATCAATTTTCATTGTCATTGATATGAAAATTTAGTCTTCCTAGGAACTGAGGTGTATGATGCAGCTGCCAAAGCACAATTGCCAATGAAGTAAGTAAAATCTCTGCTTGAAAGTAACCAGGTAAACTAGCAATAATTAGGTCGCTGGGCTGTGAGGTGACGACACACAGTGTCCAGGTGGCTCGGTCCTTAAAAATTATATTATATGAATTTACTGTGGAGAGAGCACCCTTAAGACAATCAGTGGGTACATGATAAACAGTTCATAAATGGGGTATAGCTTTAAAATGCCCTCTTTTTCAAATGAACGGCTGTCATTTCTGGTACTGTTCAGTAACTGATTTCCAGCTGGCTCCTGTAGACAGCACACACAATGTTCAATTTTCGGCAAAATGTTGGTACATTTGACTGAATTTTAGATTCAAACTTTGCCCAAAGCCAATTTTTCCCCTGTATTTACACTGGCCCCATCAGTTAAACAAAATGATTGGTTAAACTATGTAGACCATAGGCTGAGAATGGACTTAAGAAATCTTCTCTTAAAAATACAAGAGAAATTGATTCATATTTTTTAGTTTAGGCAATTTTTCTGAATTGCCTGCTTGTCAGAACAAGAATGGTGTAAACTGAGCACATGAACATTTAATTATTCTGTAATTTAATTGTTAGACCTTTTTTTTTTTTACTATAAACCAGCCTAAAGATTATAACAGAAATTGATTAATTTAATTTAGATGAGTAAACATGTACATACTTAGGTCGCTGAGCTGTGAGGTGATAACACACAGTGTTAATTGATTTAGTTGCTTTTGCATGTAGAAGGTTGCATGGTAGTAAAAACGAAGGACTGCTGCATTAAAATCAGAGACACATGGTCAGGATGGTAATAGTAAATCATTAGCTGCATTGTGTATTTTTTACTGACATATATATATATATATATATATATATGGATGCCATATATCTTAAAAGACTGATTTATCATAGATGGCACCAAGTGTTTCGCTTGATCCTGCAGCTGTGAAAGAAATGTTGAGCCCGCAGCGTATACCAACCGATTTTCACAGGATAACTTGGAGGCGCACTTTGGGAAGCAGTGAGGTGTAACAATCCATCCCTGCATGCCTTTGGGTATTAGAATGTTTTTATACAACTTCTTCCGACAATGTTATTTAACATTTTATCATGGTTTTTTTTTAACCATTTAATTATTTTGCATTAATATATTTTTTTATACATCTTTTCAGCTATCAAGAAAATAAATTAAGGATCCAAAGATCTGTAGCAGCAGTGATTAGGCCCCGAGGCAACATCAAGCATGGCCTTGACACAGAAACAATTGAGGTAACCAATTCACCACTCAAGAGAAGGAAGAAGAAAGAGTGAAGTTTGATTATTGGATGATATTATTCAGGCTCATCTGTTTGAACAATTTTAATCACAGTTTTAAGAGTGTCTTTGTGTGCATTCTGCCTTGTCTTTAAGTATCATCTTGCCATTCAGTTTTGGTTGTGGTTCATTAAAAAGATCTGTCTGAATGTATTTTCCCCTAGGCCTAGATCAGTTCATAATCTTAGGTATCTCTTCAAGTACACTATACATAGTTTGTGTTCATCATTGCATTGTGTGCAGCAGATTTTTTAATAATTACACAAACATAAATTGTTGAAAAATCTGATATGTAAAATCGTCTAATTGTTTCAATAAAACATGCATACAAAAAATTTCAAGTCTGTACGTAAAACTATGAAAGCACCATAGGGCACTTTCACTAGATTATCTGATTATTTCTTCAATTCCTTTCTCAATGCCTTTTGCATTGCCTTTTTGATGCATTCTTTGCATTTTATGTTTCCTTTAACACCTGAGCTCTATGATGGATGTGTATTGTGAAATATACTGGAAATTTCATGAAGAACTTATCCATTTTCCATGATGAAATTTGTCATTGCCTCCATTGTAGCATATTTGCAATCTTGAATAAATTTATGAAGACTTGTTAATCTGATCTGTTGCATAATCTTTCTTTAGAAACAAGGCTTTAATCTTACAAAATATCTCGGCCACCTCTTTTTTTACATACATGGCCAAATGTGCCACGTGCGTTTTCCATGAGAAGGATAAACACATGGAAAACGCACATGGCCATGTATAAGAGGCCTCCTCGGTCCTTGATGTGTGTCAGCCTTGTCATGTCTGCTTTGATATAATCTTCATTCCCAAGCAAAAATTGGAGTATTGCTTGAAAAGTCTCATCCTGATTTTCCTTCTTAAGTATATTTTGCACTACTGCACCAGCAATGTAGCACACAATATCCTTGTCTTTATGAAAGAATTGTTAAGGCCAGCAAACTGTGAGTCGTTAGAACACTTTTAATGCCAAAAACGTTGTATCCCTGATATCCAGGTTTGGTATGGCTTGCATATTAAAACAACTGTGATAGTTGGCCCAAGACTTCTCTTTATTCACTTTGCCATCTTTTCCAACTGACAAACATTCATTCAAAGTTTCCATGTTTTTGAGGACATCAAGTTCTCATTTCGAAATTTATCAACAGTATTTTGGACACATGTCAATAATGACATTCCATTGTCAATAAAAGTATGTATAGTATGAGCATGACGAGGGTAATTTGTAAATATAGATAAACACAAGGCTTTAAATAATTGCTAACCATGACTGAAAGATCCATTTCACCCACCCCATATATATATATATCGGGTGGCCTAGCGGTTAGGCTGCTTAGGCATGCGTTAGTGAAGTCACAGGCGGCAGCTCCTCTGAAGTACATTTGTTAAATATTCAGTATCTTTGCTCGGATACTATTTATTAATGCTTTCTGCAATTATTTTAACTGTGTAATTTTATTGCAACTATACTGTATAACCTTTGTATAATTTGAGATACCATGATTTGATACTTGAGGTCCTCCCCCAACGGGGGATAGGACCTATCTCTATGAGCTCATGGCCCACAGACATATTGTCATGCAAATGACAATGATTAGATATGCAGATTCACAAAGTGGAGGAGGGCGGACCCCCTTGTAAAAGAAACAGGAAGCTCACCCGATTTGGAGATACAACTTCAAATAAATGATTCCTGCCGTAAAGTGGCGGAAGTTGTGCTGATAAGTAGTGCTGAACCAAGACCGAAGGGCCTCCCACCTGAAACTGAGGAGAAATAGGCCCCTGGCTTGGGGAGGTTCTCAAATGTGGCAGAAATGCCAGCTAAGAGAACAAAACATACAGTCCCTGTTGCCGACTGGCGAGGAGGGAGATAAAAACATGCTCCAGGCTGATGAAGAGCTGGAGACTAAAAATTGGTCAACTGTTTCCGAGCCACCACCGGGTGCTTGCGGTGTTGACCATCTGGCTGGAGACGAACGTCAGCCAGGTAGAAAGAAGTGAAGGTGGAGTGGGAGGCCCAAGTTCCCGCCTGAAGGATATCCGCTACCGAGTGGGATCCCCCATGGAAGGCCCAGGAGGCACTCATTCGACACACTTGATGTGCGGTCACATGGAGGTCTGGACGATGTTGATGCGCAAACCTCACACATGCCTTGATCCAAGACGCCACTGTCTGGGAGGACGGAGGGCCCTCGCCCCGGACTTTGCAGAATAGGCGTTCCTTGGGCGTTAGGCCGCCAGTGAAGGAAAGGTACTTCCTTACCATCCGAAATGGGCAGAGCAGGCGATCCTCAGCATCCCGTCCGGAAAAGGGGGCTAAGGAAGGGATGAAAAAAGGGGAGGGGTCCATTCCAGGTACTGCCGTCTTGGCTAAAAACCCCGGAACGACCCGCATGGACATGCCAGAATCGGAAAACATAAGATCTCTGGGGTCCCTAGAAATGGCTTGCAGCTCACTGCTAGCGGAGGCTAGAGCGGTAAGAAAAACCGTCTTCCATGTACAGCGGAGCCTGTCCTGTCTGGAACCCCACCGGAGTGGCTCAAACTCCGGAGCTCTCAAGCAGCGTAGCACTCGAGCGAGGTCCCATTCCGAATGTTTTCGTCTCAAACAGGAAGACGAGAAAATCCGCTATCTGGTGAACAGAGGCCTGGGAAGGATCGATATCCCGTTCCTCGCACCAATTGGTGAAAGTCCACCAGTGGGACTGGTACAGCCGGAGAGACGAAGTCTCTGGGCGGGGAAACCGAACAGTAGCTCCAGATGTTCGGGGAACCAAGACTGGTTGGGCCATGCTGGGGCCAATAAGATCAGTCGGACTGGGGAAACTCGGAGCTTCCTCAGTACCTCTGGAATTAGTTTGAATGGAGGGAAAGCGTACCGAGTCATCTCTTCCCATTCGAACGTGAAAGCATCCGCTTGCCAGGCTGCTGGATCCGGACATGGACTGACAAACCGTGGTAGCTG
The DNA here is from genome assembly GCA_932294295.1 of Alitta virens. NCBI lineage: Eukaryota > Metazoa > Annelida > Polychaeta > Phyllodocida > Nereididae > Alitta > Alitta virens. Next base: position 42,324,324 of record OW028575.1, read on the forward strand.
GTTGTTCAATGGGGTGGCAAACAGATCCACATCCTTTTCCGGGAACAGCTGGTGGAGACGGCGAAAGGCCGCTGTGTGTATAGTCCACTTGGTGCCCAGGACTTGTGCTAATCGAGACAGGATGTCCGCCAGCAAGAGACCCGGAAGATAGAATGGGCGAATGGTGACCCGTCGGGGGGAACACCAAAGGAGGATATCCCTGGTTTCCCTGAAGAGGGAAAGAGAACGAGTGCCTCGTTTGTTACGCAAGTAGCACACTGCTGCAGTGTTGTCGCACAACAGGTGCAAGCACTTGCCTTTAATCAGGGGCTCGAGCGATTCCAGTGCTCGAAATACTGCCCCGAGTTCCAGTGTCGTGATGTTCAAGGCCGATTCCTGCGGGGTCCACAAGCCGGCTCTTTTGTGGCCCTCCAAGAAAGCCCCCCAACCCTGTAAACTGGTGTCCGTCAGGAGGGTGAGGTCTGGCTCTGGTGTCCTTCCACCAGTCTAATGCCCGGTGAAAGGAATTCTCTAGGGGGATAGAGGAATCTATCGCCTCCTTGAGATTCAGAGTCCAAAGACAAGAGGATTCGAACGGAGCTGCGATGGCAGGAACTCAGAGTGGATACCAGAACTCCTATCCTTGCTAACTGAGCCTCGGTGGGGCGTATCCAGGCTTGTTCGAGGTCTACATCCATACCCAGAAACACAAACCGAGTCTTCGGCATAGTAGGTAGGTAGTGTTATTGTTTAACGCCTCATCAGCACCTGAGTGGGCTATGTAGAGGCTCTCTAGGGTAAGATTGATCATCCATAGTTGGTAGTAGAAACCAGAAGCATGCAAAAAATCAATAAGTGTCTGCGTTGGATAGCTGGAGTAGCTTGTGCAATGCGCACTGTCCTTTTTTTCCACTGGGGATGGAGGACTTCACCCCAAGTGTTTCCACCCTCGCCGCGTGGAGGCCCAGGACCTTCGAGGGCCGAGTCTTCGGCGTCAATTCGAACTTCTCTCGGTTGACCAGTAGGCCCAGGCTCTGGAAGAGGGAGATGAGTACCTGGGTGTGGTCGGCGACAACTGATGGGGAGGGTCCCCTGATCAGCCAGTCGTCCAGGTAGCGGTGTAATACGATGCCCCTGGACCTGAGGTGAGAAGCCACAGGGTCCAGGATCTTTGTAAACACCCTCGGGGCTATGTTCAACCCGAAGCACATGGCCCTGAACTGGTACGATTGGCCCTGGATGTGCAAACGTCGAAACTTCTTGAAACTGGGGTGGACTGGAATGTGTAGATAAGCATCTGACAAGTCTACACTAGTTGTCCACTCCCCTGGTCTGAGTTGAGATCGAATGGCCCGGTCGGTTTCCATGTGGAAATGAGGGCAATATATGAACCTGTTCAAAGCTTTCAGGTCGATAACGGGACGAAAGCCCCCCCCCCCCCCCCCGACCTCTTGGGCACTGTGAACAGGTGCGAGTAAAAGCCCGGTGAGCAATGGCTCACAAGTTCCAAGGCCTTCTTTTAAAGTAAAGCTTTCACTTCTTTTAACAAAACGTGACATTTTACAAGGTTTAACGGTATCTTTATTGAAATTGGAGACATTGACAAAGGCGGATGACTCATAAAGTTCAGTGACAGACCCTGGGTCAGAATCTTCCGATGCCAAGGCGTCAGGTCCAAGGAAGCCCATGCGGTGTAGAAGTAAATCAGCCGCCCCCCCCCCCCCCCCTACTGGACATGCTCCTCCGTTTCCAGTTAAGGAGGCGGGGACACCCCTAGTGGCGACGGAAGGTCTGATTGTTGCCCCGGCGATAGCTGCCCCAGGACTGCGGCTGCTGCCTTGGCTGTTGCTGAGAGGCCAGTGGCCGAGAGACCTGACTCTGAATCCGCTGTTGGTAAGGACGACTGCTGTTGTTGATGTTGTTGCTGTTGGTTCCGTAGTTTGATGCCTGACTCCAGTTACGATTGGCCCCACGATAGGAATACGAAGAGAGAGAGGTAACGATGGCTAGCTCTCTCTCCTCCCTAGACGCCGTCTGAAAGACTTCTTTCGTATCTCCAAGAAGCGAAAGCCTGGCTGTGGAGAATGGCGAGCACAAGGCTGCCCATGTGTGGGTGCGTCTGGGCACCTTCATCGGATCACAAGCCTTTAGGAAAGACTCACGCCGAGCAACGATGGTTGACATCACCGCTGCCGACGTAAGATGTCGTAAAACCCAATGTTTTCTGAACATTGGCCCACAACGAATCCACCACCAACTCGTCCCGGTGAGGAAGTTGAGACACTTCCTTCAGGGTATTCAGCAGCCAGTCCAATGTGGACAGTGTGCGGACTGCCTTCCTCAAAAGCACCTCTACTTCGCTATGCTTCGTGATCGATACGGAAGGTTCTGCCCGGGGCCTCAAGTATGACAACTCTTCCGGAGAAGGCTTGGCTGAAAGGGCTGCCAGCGGGAACGAGGAGTCTCCATGAAACCTCAAGTTGAAGTTCCTGGCAAATTTGGATGATTGGACTTGCGTCGTAGCCTCACTTGGCAGTCTCCGGTCTGGAATCTGCGGAGTCGCCTCCAGCCGAAAACTTCTCAAAAGCCTTCTGCAGAGACTCGTCCACGCCCTTCGATGGAGGGAAAAAGGTTCTACTCTTGGGGGCCGCTCCAGTGGATGCCAGCAGGCCCTCAGAAGACTGCAATCTATCCGGGGACGACGAACGCCGTTCCCCGGAAATTTGAAGCGCCAGGTCAACCAAGGTGGTCCAACTTACTTCGACTTGTGGCTCCCTGTCGATGGAAGCCTGGTCAGAGGCAGGGGTGGGTGGATGGGTGATTAGGGCTTTACGTCCTGTATTTTTGAACCTGATGGGCTAATTAGGACAGGCAGGGACCATGGCAATGAGACGAAAGGATGAAACAGCTATCCAACTTAGGCTCGACCGGGAATCAAACCCGGGTCCCAGCGGTTGGAGCCCAGAGCGCTACCACTGAGCTAGGCCCCCGCCCTCAGAGGCAGGGGAACGCGGAGGGCTCCCCAACCTGGCAAAAACATCCGGTGAATCCCCCTGAGGGGAGGAAAAATGTAGCCTTGCCGGACGAAAGGCATGTCTTTCATGCTAGCCCCTTGCCGGAAGTTCCTCGAAGGCGACATGGCGAATAGGACACCTGGATCTCGAGAACTCAGTCAGGCGTCTCTCCAATTCAGCTTTCCGTTTGGTTAGGTCTCTGGATTGGCGAAAGCCAGCCGGGGACCGCAGCAATTCCAAATCACTCTCCGACTGAGGCAAGGCATGAATTTCAAAGCCCGGCGAAGAGGGAGGTGGAGAACAACCTGTAAGTATTCTTGAAAGGGAAATCGGACGAATATTTGGCGAATGAACACCAGCTCCGTAGCACCATACCGCTTTAAGCGTAGCCGCAATCTTCGCTTGTCTATCAGACATAGTGGAATCCAATATAATCACAATAAAGTCGAATGAAGTATCAGCACAACGGAGCTAATGACAGCTCGAAATGACAACGGCACGAAGTTGACCAACGCGACGTACGCCGTTGCAATTTAATCCTAAGATTAGGGTCAAAACAAACTTACCTGAATCATTGTAAACTGAAAGAAAACATTCTCGGCTTGGATGTTATCTGGACTAAATGACCGAAAATTCCCTAAAGTGAGAGAAATCAACCATAACTAGGCCAGCCGTCGATCGTGTACATTACGAACAGGTTACTCAGCTGTAGCTAGCGCGAAAGAGAGGGGGAATGCATATCTAATCATTGTCATTTGCATGACAATATGTCTGTGGGACCATGAGCGATATAGAGATGTGTATTTAATAAAGATATATATATATATATATTAAACTGTTGGGCATCTGTACAGGGCCAAGTAAAAGACCCTACCCATGGGGTAAATGTATACCATGGTGTAGACTCCAACGCCTCATCATTTCATTATTACATCTGCCTCTGGCAGCTGGTCATACAAGCTGACGAAGCTTCAGACCCTTAGCATCGAGACTTGAAACCAAATATTCCTACAGGCATGGTTGAGGAATGCTGCCTCATTCTGTTTTACAGTGAGTATTGCATAAGTTAAATTTGACTACATGAAACCTCTGTACAACCCGAACCAAAGCTAAAGGGAAAATTTATATATTATCATTGCGTATTTAAGCTTCAATTTCACCTATCATTTAAAATACAAAAGTTTGAAATTAAATATTTAATGACAAAAATCAGATGGTCCATTTCAACTGACAAGGTTTACTGTATGTATTAGGGTGATCCATCCGCCCTCACTATCTTAGAATCAGCTGGCTGTACTCTCATATGTTCTCATACATGTACAGAACCACTAAAAAAAATTTGAAGACAATCGGAGAAAATTTCATGCCCGCACCTCGCGCATTTCCGCCCTGACGCGTTTCCGACCATCGCAAATATGGTTTTTGGACATATCTCAGCTTCTGAACACACTAGAAAGCTGATTCATATACCAAAAGTTGTGGAATTTTAATTAGAAGATATTATTTTTCCAGCACATTTTGTCCTAAACCTTATAGTTTTTGAGTAAAGTCTAGAAAACTGTATTTTTAGTGATTTTCTTCGCGCTTTCAACACATTTTCATCTTATTATATATTTCCGACTCATAACATATTCCTATATCTAATTCCTCTTTTTTTTTTTCATTGTAAAACACATGGAAATTTTGTGAGGCCATGCATAAGTAGACAGATTCTTTGTGAAATTGTTAAATTAGTATTTTCTAGTAGTCTAGTTTCTAGTTGCTCATTAGAATAATTTCACACGACAGTTATTAGTTATTTTAGCAATGAGCCGTGCTGCTGAGCAAGACTTTGTCCTAGGGACAAAAGTATCATTGGCTGATGAACACATCAACCACCTACGCCTCCCTACAGAAGAACAGGTGTGTAGTGTGTACTATGTATTAACACTTTAATTAATATATCGTAGGACTTTAATTCACTAGAGCTTGGACTAACAATAAGTCAATGATGATTATTACAAATTCACCAATTTAATGTTCTTAAAACTGTAACTCATGTTTAGATATTGAGATGCTTCATGCATTGGAGCAGCAAGGAGCTGAGAGCATTACCAGCCCAGCAAAAACATGTACCTCGGAAGATCGCAACAAGGTTGTATGAGGAGACAATCTTGCCGATATATGAGAAGGCTAACATCAAGTTGCTGACCAAGAAGAGGGTCGTAGAACTGATTATTGGCCTTCACAAAGAATACCAGTACGTTTTTAGTCACAAACGTTGCTACTGGGCTAATGTGTTATGATCGAATTCTTCAATCCTCGCCACAAGATAAATAATAAATAATAGACATTCATTCTAACCTAATCCTAGGAAGCTGAACAAGACTCCCAAAGCCCGAAGGTTGCTGTCCACAACACAGACAAAGATCCAGGACTACAGGTGAGGATCAAGCGGTCCATGCAGCTGTGGAAGGAAGGGACACCTCTAATGCCAGAAGATGAGGCATTCCTGAACAACATGAAGACAACCAGGACAGCGGTCATGGCAGGACGGGATGTCAAGCTACAAAGCTTGGTCAAGCAGAGGGAGGCCAGAGAGAGACGGCAGGCTCTACATGGCCAGACACAGAGGGAACAGGATGCAGAGGCAAGCCGAACAGTGTGTGATGAAGAAGGTAAATTTTATTTAATTGTTAAACATCAGAGCACCAGTAAGATTTATTGTCTTACTCTGTCTTTTACTTCAACTCTGGTATTATAATTGTACTCATTGATGCTAAAAGTTATTATTCAAATCCTCAGAGGACTCAGAGAGCACTGAACTGGAGCCAGAACAAGAGCCAGAGTCGAGCAGCGACACAGTTAAGAGAAGCCACCACAGGAGAATAAAAACGATAGTAACCCTTACCATTCCCCACGATGTCATTGGTCACCCTGCCATTGTTGCTCATCAAGTGAGAACCGGTGCAACGGTCTCAGGCACCATCTCCTATTTCACGACAAGTTGTAGAGCAACATCGGAAAGACACTCCGAACCTTCGCCAACCCAAGCGACAGAGATTAAACAGCTCCTACGACTAAGTTGTGTACTGCGTAGTATTGAAATTTGTATTTTCCGTACTGTGTACTTATATATTTTAAAATAATCGTCATGCTATCTAATCACGTGTTTGTTACTGATTCTATGTCAATAAATTGGAAAATTCAACCTAAAATTGCGCAAAAAATACCCAAAAATACAGTTTTTTGAACTTTACTCAAAACCTGTTAGGTTTAGGACAAAATATGCTCATAATAATATCTTCTAATTAAAATTCTGCAACTTTTGGTATATGAATCAGCTTTCTAGTTTGTTCAGAAGCGGAGATATGTCCAAACACCATATTTGCGATGGTCGTAAACGCGTCACCGCAGAAACGCGCGAGGTGCGGGTGTGAAATTTTCTCCGATTGTCTCCAAATTTTTTATGGTGGTTATGTACATTTATGAGAACATATGAGAGTACAGCCAGCTGTCTAGGACAATGTTTTGATTTTTGATGGGCGGTTGGATCACCCTAGTATGTATATTAAAGAACTATGAAAGGAAATCCGACTGCAATGACGCGAGTCTAGCTGGGGGTCTTGCCGAGCATTCCATAATGTTATAGTCCAATAGTTTCTAGATACAAGGAAGCAAAATGTGGTCAAACTTAAATTAAAATTAAAAGCCACCAAAGTGTCCACTGACCAATGTTCTGCCCAGTTTCAGGAGTTCAGACAAAATGTATTTGACATATCCATTACACTTCTTTGATGTCATATCTCGACAGGAATGGAGGCCTCCCATTTGATGACAATCCCATGTTGTTTATCTGAGCATTTTATGATCAGGTACTGGACAATCCACCACACTGTCGCATCATAAGAGAAGAAAACACATTAGTCAAGTCATATCTTGACAGGGATGGAGGCCTCACATGCAGCATTTGATGAAAATCACGTGCTGTTTAACATAGCATTTTATGATCAGAAACTGGATGAGGCACAACACTTCCACGCAAGAGAAAAGAAAAAACACATTAGTCAAGTCACCACTTGATAGGGATGGAGGCCTCACATACAGCATTTGATGAAAATCACGTGCTGTTTAACTTAGCATTTTAGGATCAGAAACTGGACGAGACACAGCACTTCTGATAAGACAAAGCAAGAATTCATGGAAAACAGATTATCTACTGAATCTCAATGAGAAAAGGGCAACCGATAAACTATTATAGTTTGTTGGATGAAATTCACATGCTACGCAACTTAGCATTTTCCAATTAATTTAGACAATGGTTAAACCCACAAAATACTTAATAAATAAAAATACAGCACTCGCATTGACATGAAATATAAAAATAATGACAGAGTATGATCACAATATGTATTTCACAAAACAGCTGTGAATAAGCAAAACAAAAAAGGACGGATTCATTATCACAGTTTACAGACATTGAAAGAAATATTTGATGAGACTGAACAAAAACATTTTCATGATGCGGAATGTCGAATAACAGCACTAAAGCAACACATGTATGAATTATTGCAATAGATTATGTAAATGTATAAGTTATTGGTCATTGTATTGAAGTAATATAGTTAGTATGATGGTACACAATATATCTATTCTGGCAAAAGATCATCTCCGAGTTCTTCATCTGCGAAGTCATCCTCAGGGGCATCTCGTCTTCTTGCAGCTGTTTTTGGTCGTTCAGCTTGGGGACCGAGAGGATCAGAGTAAGTAGCATCTGAAAAAAATAAAATAAAAATAACATGAACAATTAGCAAGTACAGTTACATAATTACCCCTCACTTCTAGTAAGGAATTATATAATACCACTGAATCATAACTGGATTGCTTAAAATGGTGGTAAGTTTGGCATGTACTGACCGACTTCCTGTTTGTTAGAAAGTTGATAAGGTTCATCTGTCTCATCGAAGTTGATGGTTTTCCGTGGGCCGGAAGCAGATCCTCGTCCTCCAACAGCACTGCCTCTTCGACTTGCAGATTCTAGAAAACAATCACATTATATTGCATTTAGCCTAATAGAGGACTTTGCTAAACTTTCTTTCATAACCTTGAATTCTTTTTCATTCTTCATAATACATTCCTTATCAATTTTTTTTTTTTTTAATTATCTTCAAGCTTTCTCCCCAAAGATTTTTTTTTTTTTTGCTTCCTAAAAAAAACTTGGTTCAGAACAGGACCAAAGAGAATCGCTTTGGGATTACTTAAGCAGGAAAAAACCAATATCAGATGTCTCATATGTTCACTATCAATGTATTTTCAACTATGATAAACAATTTGTAATGTATTTCCTCAATTCACTGTCTTGGGCTTAGCTTAAGTAATTACATGCCAAGCTGTCCCAGGCTGATGTCGCGATGAATTGATATAAGTTGGAGCCATCAGAAATGGAAAAAAGAAAGCTAATTCTAGTACCGTAATGAAGGGTATTATCGACAGGGCAAGTATTTTCGACACTCACATTAAAATGTTAGCTATTTATTTATTTATTTCTTAACAAACTAATTTAAGTGTCGAAAATACACGCCCTGTCATTAATACCCTCCGTTACGGTATGTCTAATTTTAGTTTAACACAGACGATATCCAAGCCATTCTGCAAGCATTGGAGCATTTACTCCTAAAGGACAAGTGCATTTATCACTTTCTATTCATTCTTCAGACAATTAACATATGCAAAATCATGCTCAACAAAGGAATATCAGAATACCATAATGTAAAATAACATGCATTGCTTCAATCAGAGACCATTCAAAAAGACATTCTGTAAAAAGCATATTTAACATATATATAAAACAAATTAAGTCTACAGTTTGCAACTAACTAATTATTAATGAATTAAACCAGCAAACAAATGAAGCTGAAGTTCAAAATTGACTTTTAAATAAAAGTGGATAGTGTTGAAGAGTTTAAACTTAACAAACAAGCAACATAAGATGAATCGAAATTAACATAATCTTCCAGTCCAAATTATAAGAGGGAATATTCATAACAAGTCTTTGAGGATTTTACCTGAATCTGGAGTGTCCCGCAAACTTGATGCTATAGAACACATTCCCATAAATATATTTCAATTGTATGAATTATGTAGCACTTCAGATCAAAATTAATGCAGTCTGTCACTTACCACTGCCTTCACGGTCTGCTTTTCTTCTGCCACTGCCTCTGCGAGAACCACTGTTGATTCTCTGTGAAATAGAGAGAGATTATTTGCTTCTGGAAGGAAAACCTACTTCATAGCCTGACTCAGTAGTCTAACTAATCTTCAGTAGTCTAACTAATCTATTTTACAGTCTGATTCATCTACTGTAATCTAATCTCAGATCATCATTTGAAGTCTTTTGTTATTCTTTTCTTTTGTCTTAAATTGTATAATAGTATTCAATTCACATGTATATTGTGTGGTAAACCTATTGTTTTTTATTACTAACAAACCACTTTTTTTCTTTTTATTTACGGTTACATATTCATAAATTGTTATTTCTTTGGCTGTCTGCCTGTTGATGTTACTGAAGTGTAATTTTCCTGAGGCCAACAAGCCCTTTGGGGTTTTATGTGTCATAGATGTACGATTTCATGTTCATGTTCATTTTTTATAAAATAAATGAAAAGAAAAATATTCACCTCTTCACGAAGTTTAGCAGCCTTTTCAGCTTTCTTAAGCTTGTTGGCGTAATCTTGTGCATCTTTCAGGCCAAGATCAGTGCATATTCTCACCAGGAATTTCAAGCCTGTACAAAAATTAATTCATTTATGAATACTCTTGTCCAATTGTGAAATGCTGGCAAAAAATAATAAGAAGAAGAATAACCTCTGACTACTCATAAAATTCTAACTACATACTTACACTCAATATTGTCTGGGAATTTCTTGTGAATAGACTTGTATGTATCCAGAGCCTGTTGATAATTTCCACTTCGCCGATGACAACTGGCTACCATCAATTGCCACTTCACTTGATTTGGCCTGGAAAGAGATGGTTGTAATCAGTTATCTCATACAGACTTGTGCTAATGAGGTAATAACAAAAAAAAAATCATTTTCTTTAGTTTGCACTGAATGACTTACTGTATGATTGATGCCCGCTCAAAGTACTGGATTGCTTTTTCACAGAACTGGGAGTCAATGTAGTAAGCTCCGAGCCACTCAATTACTGAGATGTTAGAGGGGTTGTAACGGTATGACTGAAAATAAGATAATGTTGATGTAATAACCATATTCAAACTTTGCATGAAATTTCTGATAAGCTGGCATCTGCACAACAGCTGATTCAATCCCTCATATTGGATCATTCATCGAACATGTACATCCGAATAGAATGATAGCATTCTAATATTATTGTACCAGGGAAATCCACTCACATCATAATGATACTGGAAAGCCTGGGACTTATCTCCTTCTGCATCATACATCTCCCCAAGACGTTGTAGAATGGTCGCGTCAGTTGGAACAATACCAATAAGTTGCATGAACCTGAATGAACGTGTTAATATTCAAGTTATAATAAGATAAGATCAAAGAGATGTCAGATTCAGATATTTATAATAATATTCTCTAACATAGCATACCATTCAATGGCTTGAGCATTGTCACCAAGTTGGTCATTGCTAATACAGTCAAGGAAAATGACAATGATAAAATAGAATAACAGATCAATACATTTGAAACATGTTGTTGCAACAAATACAAATAGTAAATCAAATGTTAGCAATCTAATAAGTGTGGTATATATGTTGAAGGATACATGTCAGCCAGTTGGTAAATCACTTGTGCACTACTTCGAAGAATTGCATGTAGTTTGTAAAATGAGTCCAGAGCATCTTCAAGACGTCGTAACATTTTGTTGCAAAGACCTGCCAACACAAAGCATGTTTCATGACAGACCGTTTATAGCACAATCACAGGGCAAAAATGATTATTTGAATATTAGTTACTCACCCATGTTGTACAAAGCCTCCACACACGATGAGTCATTCTGTAGGGCCTCCCTGTAAAATTCTCTTGCCTTTTCATAATCTTTCTTTGCAAAGAAAATGTTACCTTTGTTGACTAAACCTGAAGCGAATTAAAATAATATTGTCAGTAAGATAGGGCAGGACATATGATGTTTCAAATTCTGCTTTTATTTGTTTTCCAGTTTTGGTTGGATTATAGTACCCAGCTCTTCAAAACATACTTCGTTTCAGAAGATGATTTCGCACAGTAGATGTTAATGACAAATCCTCACTTCAACAAGATGTATACTCTCTTTTAGCTAGTTTTATTTTACAATACGATAATACAGTAACATACCTGAGGGATTATATCTGTCCGCTGTAAGAGCTACTTCTGCATAACGATCTGCATTATTCAACTCTCCTTCCTGCAAGTATGAACATTGACCTTTTCATCTCCTTATAATTTTTCACTTTATTATAAACTTTCCGAAGGAAAGTTTATCTTATTATTGTAAGTCTTATTTTTTTTTTTTTTTTTTTTTTTTTTATTATAAACTTTCCGAAGGAAAGTTTATCTTATTATTGTAAGTCTTATTTTTCTTTTTTTTTATTATTTTTTTTTTTTTTATTATTATTATTATTCTTCTGAAGAAGTAAAGGCTTATTACTCAGAAACTAATAAAGAGAGGGCTTTGGCACTTCAAGGTCACATAGACAGCCAGAGCGCGCTTTGAAATGCATAAATTTCATGACCAAATTTCGTGACGCTTCTGCGTAATTCACAAAATAAAAAATAAATTTAAGGGCACGGTTTCAAGAAACTGGGCAAAGATAATGGCATGAGATTTTTTTTCAAGATACCTTAGACAAATACGCAGTGCAGAAAGGAGTTTGAGCCAAATTGTGAGCCTGCTGACTGAGCCATGAATTTTTGAAAAAAAGTTACTCGAAATTTTCATGAAATTTTTTTTGAAAACCATAGAAGGAATAATGATATTGACTTGCAATTTCACACTTTTATAGTCCTACCCTAGCACAACTTTCATGCAAAAAATGAGCCCATTTGGTAAAGTGGTCTAGGTGGTACAGGGGTCCAAAGTTGCATTTTTTGACTGCTTATATCTCGGCTCAAAATTGAGATACAGGAATCTCAAAGACATATTTTGAATCCTTGAAATGTTCTCTTTTCAGGAATGTATAGTAATATGCTCCAGGTAGTTCCGTTTGGAAAAGCGTCAGACATTGAAAAATTTTTGTCACTTTTTGATTTTCTCAAAATGAAAAAGTCTAAAAAACAGTAGAAGAACTGCTTGGATTCTCACCATTTTTTTTACAGATATGTCCTCTAAGGAGTACTATGTAAATTTCAAAGGGCAAGGGCTTTGCTTAAAAACCCTAGGCCCTGGAATTTTTTTCATTCCAAATTTCAATAATTTTTAACTCCATTTCTATTCAACCAAATTTCATGCAACTGGTGTCATTATGTAGAGAAAAATTAGGCCTTTACATAGGATAAAATGTCTATTCACCAACCTTTACCAGTTTCGAACTTGGAGCCAAAATTCTCTTTCCCATGTTATCCAATGGGAAGACCTACCAACCCTGAAGCGCTGAGTCAGCAATTTTTACAATGAATGTTAGGAAGTTTATGTGCATCGCCCCAAAAAAGCAGGAAGGAAGTCTTCAATTTCATTCATATTTTGCACATATATGTACTCTGGGTAGTACTACATTACTGTAAAAGGGCAATTACCTGCATCAAACAGCTTAGGTCCTAGAATTTTTTTTATCACTCATAAAGCCTGAATTGCTGACCTACCTACCTCCCAGAACCCTGGACCGCTGAGTCAGCAATTTTTACAATGAATGTAAGTAAATTTATGTTTCTCGCCCCAAAAAAGCAGGAAGAAAGTCTTCAATTTCTTTCATATTTTGCACATATATGTCCTCTGGGTAGTACTACATTACTGTAATAGGGCAATTACCTTCATCAAACAGCTTAGGTCCTAAATTTTTTTTATCACTCTTAAAGCCTGAATTGCTTACTCAGACCAAAATGTTGTTGATAGATTGAACCAAAAAAAATTCACAGGAGTGTATATACATGTTATACATGTGCTTCACAAATGTGAGTTATTTCAGAATTTTGGGTTACAGGGTCAAGGTCACAGAGTGTCCTATATATGCAATTTTCAGGCGTTTTGAACCTGGGTCCTATACAAGGTACAGCAACCAAAAAAATATTTTCTTAAACCTTTTTTCATTATCTTTCTATTCCTGTATAGCTTGGGAGGTTAGGGCAACTATTTTTGAGGTTTTCAGGTACTTTATTAATTGCAGAAATTCATGGTACTGGACAAAAAAGATAAAAGGAAAGGAAAGTTTATCGTAATTGTCAGGGACAATTGCAAGTCTAGTTATAAACTTTCCGAAGGAAAGTTTATCTTATTATTGTAAGTCTTATTTTTCTTTTTTTTTTTTTTTTTTTTTTTTTTTATTATGAACTTTCCGTAGGAAAGTTCATATTGTTATTGTAAGTCTTATTTTTCTTTTTTTTATTATTATTATTCTTCTGAAGAAGTAAAGGCTTATTACTCAGAAACTAATAAAGAGAGGGCTTTGGCACTTCAAGAGTACACAGACAGCCAGAGCGCGCTTTGAACAGCACAAATTTCATGACCAAATTTCATGACACTTCTGCGTAATTCACAAAAGAAAAAACAAATTTAAGAGCACGGTTTCAGGAAACTGGGCAGAGATAATTCCATGGGAATTTTTCTCAAGATACCTTAGACAAATACGCAGTGCAGAAAGGAGTTTGAGCCAAATGGTGAGCCTGCTGACTGAACTATGAATTCTTGAAAAAAAGTAGTTCGAAATTTTCATGAAATTTTTTTTGAAAACCATAGAAGGAATAATCATATTGACTTGCCATTTCATACTTTTATAGTCCTACCCTAGTACAACTATCATGCAAAAAATGAGCCCATTTGGTAAAGTGGTCTAGGTGGTACAGGGGTCCAAAGTTGCATTTTTTGACTGCTTATATCTCGGCTCCAAATTGAGATACAGGAATCTCAAAGACATATTTAGAATCCTTGAAATGTTCTCTTTTCAGGAATGTATAGTATTATGCTCTAGGTAGTTCCGTTTGGAAAAGCGTCGGACATTGAAAATTTTTTGTCACTTTTTGATTTTCTCAAAATGGAAAAGTCTAAAAAACACTAGAAGAACTGCTTGGATTCTCACCATTTTTTTTACAGATATGTCCTCTAAGGAGTACTATGTAAATTTCAAAGGGTAAGGGCTTTGCTTAAAAACCCTAGGCCCTGGATTTTTTTTCATTCCAAATTTCAATAATTTTTAACTCCATTTCTATTCAACCAAATTTCATGCAACTGGTGTCATTATGTAGAGAAAAATTAGGCCTTCACATAGGATACAATGTCTATTCACCAACCTTTACCAGTTTCGAACTTGGAGCCAAAATTCTCTTTCCCATGTTATCCAATGGGGAGACCTACCAACCCTGAACTGCTGAGTCAGCAATTTTTACAATGAATGTTAGGAAGTTAACGTGCATCGCCCCAAAAAAGCAGGAAGAAAGTCTTCAATTTCATTCATATTTTGCACATATATGTACTCTGTGTAGTACTACATTACTGTAAAAGGGCAATTACTTTCATCAAACAGCTTAGGTCCTAGAATTTTTTTATCACTGAATTCCTGACCTACCTACCTCCCAGAACCCTGGACCGCTGAGTCAGCAATTTTTACAATGAATGTTTGCAGGTTTACGTGTTTTGCCCCAAAAAAGTAGGAAAGACTTTTTCAATTTTCTTCATACTTTTCAAACATATGTCTTCTGGGTAGTACTACATGACTGAAAAAGGTTAATTACCTTCATCGAACAGCTTAGGCCCTAGAGTTTTTTTATCACTCATAAAGCCTGAATTGCTTACTCAGAACCAAAATGTTGTTGATAGATTGAACAAAAAAAATTCACAGGAGTGTATATACATGTGCTTCACAAATGTGAATTATTTCAGAATTCTATGTCACAGGGTCAAGGTCACAGAGTGTCCTATATATGCAATTTTCAGGCGTTTTGAACCTGGGTCCTATACAAGGTACAGCAACCAAAAAAATGTTTTCTTAAACCTTTTTTCATTATCTTTCTATTCCTGTATAGCTTGAGAGGTTAGGGCAACTATTTTTGAGGTTTTCAGGTACTTTATTAATTGCAGAAATTCATGGTACTGGACAAAAAAGATAAAAGGAAAGGAAAGTTTATCGTAATTGTCAGGGACAATTGCAAGTCTAGTTATAAACTTTCCGAAGGAAAGTTTATCTTATTATTGTAAGTCTTATTTTTCTTTTTTTTTTTTTTTTTTATTCTTTATTATTATTATTATTCTTCTGAAGAAGTAAAGGCTTATTACTCAGAAACTAATAAGGAGAGGGCTTTGGCACTTCAAGAGTGCACAGACAGCCAGAGCGCGCTTTGAACAGCACAAATTTCATGACCAAATTTCATGACACTTCTGCGTAATTCACAAAAGAAAAAACAAATTTAAGAGCACGGTTTCAGGAAACTGGGCAGAGATAATTCCATGGGAATTTTTCTCAAGATACCTTAGACAAATACGCAGTGCAGAAAGGAGTTTGAGCCAAATTGTGAGCCTGCTGACTGAACTATGAATTCTTTAAAAAAAGTAGTTCGAAATTTTCATGAAATTTTTTTTGAAAACCATAGAAGGAATAATGATATTGACTTGCAATTTCACACTTGTATAGTCCTATCCTAGGACAACTACCATGCAAAAAATGAGCCCATTTGGTAAAGTGGTCTAGGTGGTACAGGGGTCCAAAGTTGCGATTTTTGACTGCTTATATCTCGGCTCCAAATTGAGATACTGGGATGTCAAAGACATATTTAGAATCCTTGAAATGTTGTCTTTTCAGGAATATATAGCAACATGCTCTAGGTCGTTCCGTTTGGAAAAGCGTCAGACATTGAAAATTTTTTGTCACTTTTTGAAATTCAAAAAATGAAAAAATACCAAAATCACTAGAAGAACTGCTTGGATTCTCACCATTTTTTTTACAGATATGTCCTCTAGGGAGTACTATGTAAATGTAAAAGGGCAAGGGCCTTCATAAAAAAACTTAGGCCCTAGAATTTTTTTTCAGTCCAAATTTCAATAATTTTTAACTCCAGTTCTATTCAATCAAATTTCATGCAACTGGTGTCATTATGTAGAGAAAAATTAGGCCTTTACATAGGATACAATGTCTATTCACCAACCTTAACCAGTTTCGAACCTGGAGCCAAAATTCTCTTTCCCATGTTATCCAATGGGGAGACCTACCTACCTACCTCCCTGAAACCGCTGAGTCAGCAATTTTTACAATCAATGTTAGCAAATTTATGTTTCTCGCCCCAAAAAAGCAGGAAGAAAGTCTTCAATTTCATTCATATTTTGCACATAGATGTCCTCTGGGGAGTACTACATGACTGTAAAAGGGCAATTATCTTCATCAAAAAGCTTATGCCCTAGAATTTTTTTATCACTCATAAAGCCTAAATTGCTTACTCAGACCAAAATGTTGATAGATTGAACCAAAGAAATTCACAGGAGTATATATACATGTGCTTCACAAATGTGAATTATTTCAGAATTCTAGGTCACAGGGTCAAGGTCACAGAGTGTCCTATATATGCAATTTTCAGGCGTTTTGAACCTGGGTCCTATACAAGGTACAGAAACCAAAAAAATATGTTCTTAAACCTTATTTCATTATCTTTCTATTCCTGTATAGCTTGAGAGGTTAGGGCAATTATTTATGAGGTTTTCAGGTACTTTATTAATTGCTCTATTGGAAATTGAATAAAAAATCTTTAAAAAGCCAAAACCCACAACTCTTCATTGTATCAGTCCCAAAAAATTTACAAGTGTGTATATACATATGACTGAAAAAAAAAAGAAAAATTTCAGAAATCTTGATCAAAGGGTCAAGGTTACAGTGTTTCCTACATATGTAGTTTTCATGCATTTTGAACTCAGGCCCAATGCAGAGTACAGAAAAACCCAATAGATATTTTTTGAAAGTCAGTGCTGGTGTGTGTTCATCTTATGAATAGTTTAAGACAATAAGGCAAAGATTTCTGAATTTATGAAAACAATTTGTAGTGAGGACACCTATTTCCTACCCCCATGATACTCAGGAAGTTGGCACCCCTAGTAAGGCCCAATTGCACTCTGAACAGCACAAATTTCATGACCTTATTTTATGACACTTCTGTGCATTTCAGGGTATACAAAAAAAACTTTTCTTCACGGTTCCAAGAAACTGGCCAGAGATAATGGCATGAAATTTTTTTTCAACAGACCTTGGAGACTTCTCCAGTGCAGAAATTAATGGTACTGGACAAGAAAGATAAAAGGAAAGGAAAGTTTATCGTAATTGTCAGGGACAATTGCAAGTCTAGTTATTATTATTATTCTTCTGAAGAAGTAAAGGCTTATTACTCAGAAACTAATAAAGGCAGGGCTTTGGCACTTCAAGGTCACATAGACAGCCAGAGCGCGCTTTGAAAGGCATAAATTTCATGACCAAATTTCGTGACGCTTCTGCGTAATTCACAAAATAAAAAATAAATTTAAGGGCACGGTTTCAAGAAACTGGGCAGAGATAATGGCATGAGATTTTTTTTCAAGATACCTTAGACAAATACGCAGTGCAGAAAGGAGTTTGAGCCAAATTGTGAGCCTGCTGAATGAGCCATGAATTTTTGAAAAAAAGTTATTCGAAATTTTCATGAAATTTTTTTTGAAAACCATAGAAGGAATAATGATATTGACTTGCAATTTCACACTTTTATAGTACTACCCTAGCACAACTTTCATGCAAAAAATGAGCCCATTTGGTAAAGTGGTCTAGGTGGTACAGGGGTCCAAAGTTGCATTTTTTGACTGCTTATATCTCAGCTCCAAATTGAGATACAGGAATCTCAAAGACATATTTAGAATCCTTGAAATGTTCTCTTTTCAGGAATGTATAGTAATATGCTCTAGGTAGTTCCGTTTGGAAAAGCGTCAGACATTGAAAATTTTTTGTCACTTTTTGATTTTCTCAAAATGAAAAAGTCTAAAAAACAGTAGAAGAACTGCTTGGATTCTCACCATTTTTTTTACAGATATGTCCTCTAAGGAGTACTATGTAAATTTTAAAGGGTAAGGGCTTTGCTTAAAAACCCTAGGCCCTGGAATTTTTTTCATTCCAAATTTCAATAATTTTTAACTCCATTTCTATTCAACCAAATTTCATGCAACTGGTGTCATTATGTAGAGAAAAATTAGGCCTTTACATAGGATACAATGTCTATTCACCAACCTTTACCAGTTTCGAACTTGGAGCCAAAATTCTCTTTCCCATGTTATCCAATGGGGAGACCTAACAACCCTGAAGCGCTGAGTCAGCAATTTTTACAATGAATGTTAGGAAGTTTATGTGCATCGCCCCAAAAAAGCAGGAAGAAAGTCTTCAATTTCATTTATATTTTGCACATATATGTCCTCTGGGTAGTACTACATTATTGTAAAAGGGCAATTACTTTCATCAAACAGCTTAGGCCCTAGAATTTTTTTATCACTGAATTGCTGACCTACCTACCTCCCAGAACCCTGGACCGCTGAGTCAGCAATTTTTACAATGAATGTAAGCAGGTTTACGTGTTTTGCCCCAAAAACAATAGGAAAGACTTTTTCAATTTTCTTCATACTTTTCACGCATATGTCCTCTAGGGAGTACTATGTAAATGTAGAAGGGCAAGGGCCTTGATTAAACACCTTAGGCCCTGGAATTTGTTTTCAATCCAAATTTCAATAATTTTTAACTCCAGTTCTATTCAACCAAATTTCATCCAACTGGTGTCATTATGCAGAGAAAAATTAGGAGATTACATAGGATACCTTGTCTATTCACCAACCTTAATTAGTTTTGAACCTTGAGGCAAAATTCTCTTTCCCATGTTATCCAATGGGGAGACCTACCTACCTACCTCCCTGGATGGCTGAGTCAGCAATTTTTACAATGAATGTTAGTAAATTTATGTTTCTCGCCCCAAAAAAGCAGGAAGAAAGTCTTCAATTTCATTCACATTTTGCACATATATGTCCTCTGGGTAGTACTACATTACTGTAATAGGGCAATTACCTTCATCAAACAGCTTAGGTCCTAAAATTTTTTTATCACTCTTAAAGCCTGAATTGCTTACTTAGACCGAAACTGTTGTTGATAGATTGAACAAAAAAAATTCACAGGAGTGTATATACATGTGCTTCACAAATGTGAATTATTTCAGAATTCTATGTCACAGGGTCAAGGTCACAGAGTGTCCTATATATGCAATTTTCAGGCGTTTTGAACCTGGGTCCTATACAAGGTACAGCAACCAAAAAAATATTTTCTTAAACCTTTTTTCATTATCTTTCTATTCCTGTATAGCTTGAGAGGTTAGGGCAACTATTTTTGAGGTTTTTAGGTACTTTATTAATTGCAGAAATTCATGGTACTGGACAAAAAAGATAAAAGGAAAGGAAAGTTTATCGTAATTGTCAGGGACAATTGCAAGTCTAGTTATGAACTTTCCGTAGGAAAGTTCATATTGTTATTGTAAGTCTTATTTTTCTTTTTTTTTTTTTTTTTTATTCTTTATTATTATTATTATTCTTCTGAAGAAGTAAAGGCTTATTACTCAGAAACTAATAAAGAGAGGGCTTTGGCACTTCAAGAGTGCACAGACAGCCAGAGCGCGCTTTGAACAGCACATATTTCATGACCAAATTTCATGACACTTCTGCGTAATTCACAAAAGAAAAAACAAATTTAAGAGCACGGTTTCAGGAAACTGGGCAGAGATAATTCCATGGGAATTTTTCTCAAGATACCTTAGACAAATACGCAGTGCAGAAAGGAGTTTGAGCCAAATGCTGAGCCTGCTGACTGAACTATGAATTCTTTAAAAAAAGTAGTTCGAAATTTTCATGAAATTTTTTTTGAAAACCATAGAAGGAATAATCATATTGACTTGCCATTTCACACTTGCATAGTCCTACCCTAGTACAACTATCATGCAAAAAATGAGCCCATTTGGTAAAGTGGTCTAGGTGGTACAGGGGTCCAAAGTTGCGATTTTTGACTGCTTATATCTCGGCTCCATATTGAGATACAGGAATCTCATAGACATATTTAGAATCCTTGAAATGTTCTCTTTTCAGATATATATAGCAATATGTTCTAAGTCGTTCCGTTTGGAAAAGCGTCAGACATTGAAAATTTTTTGTCACTTTTTGATTTTCTCAAAATGAAAAAGTCTAAAAAACAGTAGAAGAACTGCTTGGATTCTCACCATTTTTTTTACAGATATGTCCTCTAGGGAGTTCTATGTAAATGTAAAAGGGCAAGGGCTTTGATCAAAAGGCTTAGGCAATAGAATTTTTTTTCAGTCCAGATTTCAATAATTTTTAACTCCAGTTCTTTTCATTCAAATTACATGCAACTGGCGTCATTAGGTAGAGAAAAATTAGGCCTTTACATAGGATACAATGTCTATTCACCAACCTTAACCAGTTTCGAACCTGGAGCCAAAATTCTCTTTCCCATGTTATCCAATGGGAGACCTACCTACCTACCTCCCTGAAACCGCTGAGTCAGCAATTTTTACAATGAATGTTAGCAAATTTATGTTTCTCGCCCCAAAAAAGCAGGAAGAAAGTCTTCAATTTCATTCATATTTTGCACATATATGTCCTCTGGGTAGTACTACATGACTGTAAAAGGGCAATTACCTTCATCAAAAAGCTTATGCCCTAGAATTTTTTTATCACTCATAAAGCCTAAATTGCTTACTTAGACCAAAATGTTATTGATAGATTGAACCAAAAAAATTCACAGGAGTATATATACATGTGCTTCACAAATGTGAATTATTTCAGAATTCTAGGTCACAGGGTCAAGGTCACAGAGTGTCCTATATATGCAATTTTCAGGCATTTTGAAACTGAGTCCTATACAAGATACAGAAACCAAAAAAATATGTTCTTAAACCTTTTTTCATTATCTTTCTATTCCTGTATAGCTTGAGAGGTTAGGGCAATTATTTTTGAGGTTTTCAGGTACTTTATTAATTGCTCTATTGGAAATTGAATAAAAAATCTTTAAAAAGCCAAAACCCGCAATTCTTTATTGGATCATTCCCAAAAAAATGTACAAGTGTGTATATACATATGACTGAAAAAAAAAAGAAAAATTTCAGAAATTTAGATCAAAGGGTCAAGGTTACAGTGTTTCCTACATATGTAGTTTTCATGCATTTTGAACTCAGGCCCAATGCAGAGTACAGAAATCCTATATATATATTTTGAAAGCCTAGTGCTGGTGTGTGTTCATCTTATGAATAGTTTAAGACAATAAGGCACCATAGTGGGCACCCCCATGGTACGGCCAAATCGCACTCTGAATGGCACAAATTTCATGACCTTATTTCATGACACTTCTGCGCATTTCAGGGAATACAAAAAAACTTTTCTTCACGGTTCCAAGAAACTGGCCAGAGATAATGGCATAAAATTTTTTTTCAAGAGACCTTGGAGACTTCTCCAGTGCAGAAATTAATGGTACTGGACAAGAAAGATAAAAGGAAAGGAAAGTTCATCGTAATTGTCAGGGACAATTGCAAGTCTAGTTATAAACTTTCCGAAGGAAAGTTTATCTTATTATTGTACGTCTTATTTTTCTTTTTTTTTTTTTTTTTTTTTTTTTTTTTTTTTTTTATTATTCTTTATTATTATTATTATTCTTCTGAAGAAGTAAAGGCTTATTACTCAGAAACTAATAAAGGCAGGGCTTTGGCACTTCAAGGTCACATAGACAGCCAGAGCGCGCTTTGAAAGGCATAAATTTCATGACCAAATTTCGTGACGCTTCTGCGTAATTCACAAAATAAAAAATAAATTTAAGGGCACGGTTTCAAGAAACTGGGCAGAGATAATGGCATGAGATTTTTTTTCAAGATACCTTAGACAAATACGCAGTGCAGAAAGGAGTTTGAGCCAAATTGTTAGCCTGCTGACTGAGCCATGAATTTTTGAAAAAAAGTTATTCGAAATTTTCATGAAATTTTTTTTGAAAACCATAGAAGGAATAATGATATTGACTTGCAATTTCACACTTTTATAGTCCTACCCTAGCACAACTTTCATGCAAAAAATGAGCCCATTTGGTAAAGTGGTCTAGGTGGTACAGGGGTCCAAAGTTGCATTTTTTGACTGCTTATATCTCAGCTCCAAATTGAGATACAGGAATCTCAAAGACATATTTAGAATCCTTGAAATGTTCTCTTTTCAGGATTGTATAGTAATATGCTCTAGGTAGTTCCGTTTGGAGAAGCGTCAGACATTGAACATTTTTTGTCACTTTTTGATTTTCTCAAAATGAAAAAGTCTAAAAAACAGTAGAAGAACTGCTTGGATTCTCACCATTTTTTTTACAGATATGTCCTCTAAGGAGTACTATGTAAATTTCAAAGGGCAAGGGCTTTGCTTAAAAACCCTAGGCCCTGGAATTTTTTTCATTCCAAATTTCAATAATTTTTAACTCCATTTCTATTCAACCAAATTTCATGCAACTGGTGTCATTATGTAGAGAAAAATCAGGACTTTACAAAGAATACCATGTCTATTCACCAACCTTTACCAGTTTCGAACTTGGAGCCAAAATTCTCTTTCCCATGTTATCCAATGGGAAGACCTACCAACCCTGAACCGCTGAGTCAGCAATTTTTACAATGAATGTTAGGAAGTTTACGTGCATCGCCCCAAAAAAGCAGGAAGAAAGTCTTCAATTGCATTCATATTTTGCACATATATGTACTCTGGGTAGTGCTACATTACTGTAAAAGGGCAATTACCTTCATCAAACAGCTTAGGTCCTAGAATTTTTTTATCACTCATAAAGCCTGAATTGCTGACCTACCTACCTCCCAGTACCCTGGACCGCTGAGTCAGCAATTTTTACAATGAATGTTAGTAAATTTATGTTTCTCGCCCCAAAAAAGCAGGAAGAAAGTCTTCAATTTCATTCATATTTTGCACATATATGTCCTCTGGGTAGTACTACATTACTGTAATAGGGCAATTACCTTCATCAAACAGCTTAGGTCCTAAAATTTTTTTATCACTCTTAAAGCCTGAATTGCTTACTAAGACCAAAACTGTTGTTGATAGATTGAACCAAAAAAATTCACAGGAGTGTATATACATCTGCTTCACAAATGTGAATTATTTCAGAATTCTATGTCACAGGGTCAAGGTCACAGAGTGTTCTATATATGCAATTTTCAGGCGTTTTGAACCTGGGTCCTATACAAGGTACAGCAACCAAAAAAATATTTTCTTAAACCTTTTTTCATTATCTTTCTATTCCTGTATAGCTTGAGAGGTTAGGGCAACTATTTTTGAGGTTTTTAGGTACTTTATTAATTGCAGAAATCATGGTACTGGACAAAAAAGATAAAAGGAAAGGAAAGTTTATCGTAATTGTCAGGGACAATTGCAAGTCTAGTTATTATTATTATTCTTCTGAAGAAGTAAAGGCTTATTACTCAGAAACTAATAAAGACAGGGCTTTATCACTTCAAGAGTGCACAGACAGTCAGAGCGCGCTTTGAACAGCACAAATTTCATGACCAAATTTCGTGACACTTCTGCGTAATTCACAAAAGAAAAAACAAATTTAAGAGCACGGTTTCAGGAAACTGGGCAGAGATAATTCCATGGGAATTTTTCTCAAGATACCTTAGACAAATACGCAGTGCAGAAAGGAGTTTGAGCCAAATGGTGAGCCTGCTGACTGAACTATGAATTCTTGAAAAAAAGTAGTTCGAAATTTTCATGAAATTTTTTTTGAAAACCATAGAAGGAATAATCATATTGACTTGCCATTTCATATTTGTATAGTACTACCCTAGTACAACTACCACACAAAAAATGAGCCCATTTGGTAAAGTGGTCTAGGTGGTACAGGGGTCCAAAGTTGCGATTTTTGACTGCTTATATCTCGGCTCCATATTGAGATACTGGGATGTCAAAGACATATTTAGAATCCTTGAAATGTTGTCTTTTCAGGAATATATAGCAACATGCTCTAGGTCGTTCCGTTTGGAAAAGCGTCAGACATTGAAAATTTTTTGTCACTTTTTGAAATTCAAAAAATGAAAAAATACCAAAATCACTAGAAGAACTGCTTGGATTCTCACCATTTTTTTTACAGATATGTCCTCTAGGGAGTACTATGTAAATGTAAAAGGGCAAGGGCCTTCATAAAAAAACTTAGGCCCTAGAATTTTTTTTCAGTCCAAATTTCAATAATTTTTAACTCCAGTTCTATTCAATCAAATTTCATGCAACTGGTGTCATTATGTAGAGAAAAATTAGGCCTTTACATAGGATACAATGTCTATTCACCAACCTTAACCAGTTTCGAACCTGGAGCCAAAATTCTCTTTCCCATGTTATCCAATGGGGAGACCTACCTACCTACCTCCCTGAAACCGCTGAGTCAGCAATTTTTACAATCAATGTTAGCAAATTTATGTTTCTCGCCCCAAAAAAGCAGGAAGAAAGTCTTCAATTTCATTCATATTTTGCACATAGATGTCCTCTGGGGAGTACTACATGACTGTAAAAGGGCAATTATCTTCATCAAAAAGCTTATGCCCTAGAATTTTTTTATCACTCATAAAGCCTAAATTGCTTACTCAGACCAAAATGTTGATAGATTGAACCAAAGAAATTCACAGGAGTATATATACATGTGCTTCACAAATGTGAATTATTTCAGAATTCTAGGTCACAGGGTCAAGGTCACAGAGTGTCCTATATATGCAATTTTCAGGCGTTTTGAACCTGGGTCCTATACAAGGTACAGAAACCAAAAAAATATGTTCTTAAACCTTATTTCATTATCTTTCTATTCCTGTATAGCTTGAGAGGTTAGGGCAATTATTTATGAGGTTTTCAGGTACTTTATTAATTGCTCTATTGGAAATTGAATAAAAAATCTTTAAAAAGCCAAAACCCACAACTCTTCATTGTATCAGTCCCAAAAAATTTACAAGTGTGTATATACATATGACTGAAAAAAAAAAGAAAAATTTCAGAAATCTTGATCAAAGGGTCAAGGTTACAGTGTTTCCTACATATGTAGTTTTCATGCATTTTGAACTCAGGCCCAATGCAGAGTACAGAAAAACCCAATAGATATTTTTTGAAAGTCAGTGCTGGTGTGTGTTCATCTTATGAATAGTTTAAGACAATAAGGCAAAGATTTCTGAATTTATGAAAACAATTTGTAGTGAGGACACCTATTTCCTACCCCCATGATACTCAGGAAGTTGGCACCCCTAGTAAGGCCCAATTGCACTCTGAACAGCACAAATTTCATGACCTTATTTTATGACACTTCTGTGCATTTCAGGGTATACAAAAAAAACTTTTCTTCACGGTTCCAAGAAACTGGCCAGAGATAATGGCATGAAATTTTTTTTCAACAGACCTTGGAGACTTCTCCAGTGCAGAAATTAATGGTACTGGACAAGAAAGATAAAAGGAAAGGAAAGTTTATCGTAATTGTCAGGGACAATTGCAAGTCTAGTTTTCTTTGTTATATGATTGTCAATCATGACAGAAACTAATGTAATGTTGGATTTTCCATAAATGGTGCCTTTTAGTGTAAAAAGGCAGTGAACATAAACGTGTCCTACTAGAGTCAAAGAAGATGAACAAGTATTAGATATTCTATGCTAATTTGAGCATTTCAGACATCAAGGTGAAAGTTATAATTATCAAACATATCAAAAAGGTATTAAACTATAAGTTGCAATATAAATTGATGTGCAGCGTGTCAAATAAAATTTTCTTACAGTGCATGTATAAGGTAAACTATTTTGCAGATTTATGCAAGGGAAACCATGAAGTTGAGAAATTTATCAAATAAGGTAGGGTATGTCTGCACATGTTACATATGTATAATTGACCCATAATTAGAGCTTATTCAACATCATTATAATTGGTAGATCAAATTAAAAAAACCCTCAAGTAAGCTAATTTCTCACATTTTCTTGTAAAGCCACAAATCATGCAAGTTTTGAAGAATGTTTTAATACAATCACATGATTGAAGATCTTTGATTTTCCATCATGAATGAAAAAGAACCTCCTGACAGTCTTTATAAAGATTCAAATATATGAATAGAAAATATTTCGCACAAGTATACCTGTTCCTTAGACTGGCAAGCACAAACATCAATATGTGTGTGAAAGTGAAAGTTTATGAAAATGTGTAATTCATTTTATCTTAATTGAAACTATCATAATTTGAGTATATTTGTGAAAAACACCAAACAGAAATGTTGCATCACACAAGTGCCTCAATCACAGTGTTTTACGCTCAAAAGGTCAAGTTGCAAACAAATACGTTCCAAAATAAACTTACCATGAAGTACAAAAATGTCAGATTTGTTGCAGCAGTTGCAGCAACTTTGGTGTCTTTTTTCTCAAATGACTTCAGCGTCTCTATGGCCTGTAAAGAAAATATTTTGGAGTGAATCAAAACCTGCTCTATTCAGAATTAAAATAATGTCCATTAACCAGTTAACCTTACAAATACTACCAATTGTATTGGCAATATCTATAGTTTTGCAATTATCAATACCATTTGATCAGTAAATAAAGCCACATCTTGCACTATAAACAGCTTTGAAAGTTGAGCCCACCTGTTGGAAGTCTTTCTGTTTCAGATATCCAATTGCCTTGTCAATTTCAAGGTCATGAGAAAGATCCACATAGGTGGATGATTGGACCTGTTCGATGCACCTAAAATTGAGAAACGCAAACATTTACAATTGAGTTATACAAAAAAGTAATCAAATAAATTTGTTCTGAGTTCTGAGTTATACAAAAAAGTAAGCAGAACAGAAATTTTTAACCAGGCGAGTGACCAAATAATAGGAATACCAATCATAACCAGCAGAATAGTTCGCTTCAACTGCTGGAGAAATTATCTTAGCGGCTGTCTTGATGCACCACTCTGCTTGCGTCTTCCTGTGATACAGAAAAATTCAAACCATGCACTCAAAAATGTATGACAATTCATCAGTGACCAAAGCACTTTGAAATTCAAATAATTCTTAAAAAGTTAATTGATGCATAACATGATAATTTAAATCATAGTTGAAATGCACCAAAACATATTCATCACAATAACAGACTGCTTACTTTTCTCTTTCAATCTTCCTGAGAGCATCATTTCGAATAACTTCAAGAATTAATGAGTATTGTTTATCTTCCTGAAATCAGAAAATGTTAATTAATGCATAGAAATAATTAAACATTCTTTTCATTTAAGTATGTGAATAAACAAAAGATACTCGGATTACTTACAGTATTCGCCGTGTACTTATCATCGTCATCAACCTTCAGATCTACCGTCAGAAGTTTCTGAAAAGATTTCTTCATCTTGTCCTGGTCGCCGAGGGCATAATAACACAGGATGAGGTTGAATCCAGTTTTTAAATCAGGTTCTTCAGTCATAACGTGTTCAAAAGATGTGATAGCATCATTATACTGGCCCATTTTCACAAACACAATTCCAATGTTCTGCATGATTTTGACTCTGCAACAAAACCAGCCACATAAAAATGTTACAGCTAAAAAAATGATTTAATGTGATTTAAGTGAAAATACACAAGAAAAGAATCAATACCATCTAATTATAACAGTTTTATATTTTATTCACTAATATTCATCTGCATAATCATTAGTTGATGACGACAGTATTACCTCATCTTCTTGTGTGTGTTTGGAACCTGGTCAAGGGCCATACGATAAAATTTGATGGCTTTTGGAAATTCCCGCTGCTTAAAATAAATGTTTCCCATGTTCACTTTCAGCCGACCTAAATAACAAACACAACTGATGTTGGTAAGAGCAAAAATCAACAATGAATCAATCATTTCCAAGTGCTAATATATTTCCTACCTGCATTGCTAAACATCTTGTTTTTCACAATGACTTGATAAGTGTTCAAAGCCTCAGAATACATTTCATTGACTTCATATTGATTGGCCAGGTTGAATAAAACCTGCAAATAAAGTTGAATTGTTTATAAACATATGAAGTTATGATATTTATAACTTATAAGTAACATAATAAAGCACTTTAACTGTAACCACTTACAGAATATGTGAGATCCAGATTAATTTGGTCACTAACAGCCAGTTGTTCTCGTAGCCTCACAAGCATTCGTTCCTTTCTACCTGCTTCTTTAGCTTTTTCTAGTGCCTGTCAAAAAACAAAAAATCTATTTAATTAAAATCAAGTTTGCTTGTTCAATGTTCATTTTGTTTCATGACAATTAAAATACACATGATAAACCAAATTCAGTTGACTTACAACTTGAAGTTCACCACGCCCATTAGCAAAGCAGCTCTCCTCAATTAGTGCATTGACTTTCCTCTCCAATGTTTTGATTTTCTCCTCAGGGCTGCAAAAATATGAATCACATGATGCTCAGATATATACCCAAGTACTGTTGCCCTGAAAAGTACAGTTTTTTTTTTGTCTATCAATTACGTGTGAGGACTCTTAGTTTATTTTATATAAAATCACATACGTGTCTTCATTCTTCTGTTCTAATGGTGGAGCAGGGCCTTTATTTCCTTGTCCCATTGGATCAAAACCAACACCTGCAAAAGAAACATAAAAATCATCCATAGATCTATTGATATCCTTTCACTGCCAATATAGCTGTGCATATTAAAGTTATGCAATAAATTTGAAGCACACTTAAAATATTTTACAGACACTTGGTTTATCACACTTTGATAAAGTTTTCACATTGTCTACTTCAATGTTGCTTTTGCCTTGCATACATGCTTACCTCTGTTTCCAGCTGATGTGTACCCTGCAGCCCTAACAGCAGTCATTGGCCTGGCTGCTCCATCAGCACCTGTAATTGGCCGTCCCATAGAGGATGGGGGGATGACGTTTTTTCCTCGGCCAGCTGAGGTACCCAGGCGCATTGAGGTGGGTGGCGGACGTCTACCATGGCTGGTTCTCACAGCTTGCTGGAAACTTGGATCATTCTGAAGATCCTGAAAAACAAATCAAAGCTTCACATCTTGCACTCCATCAGATCAATTTAATTCGGAATTTTAGGGAATTAATAACCTTTCCTGGACAAAAAATATAACATATCGACGTTGTGACATGACAGGTGCTTTTTTTCACTCTGTCCTGGGCAGGGCTCGACATGACCTTTTAATTTGGGCTACCAAAAGGGCAGTTGCCCAACTGGGCAACAACCTCAGAACTCCTAAGTACAATCATCTCAATTGCAATTAGTGTGGTTATTGTTGGTTGGGTTCTTTCATATACAAAGAATATGCAACTTCAGTCAAGTTCAGAAAATATCAGTGTACACCAAAATAGCATGTAAGTCATACTTGACGATAAAAGATATGCAAGCAAATTTGCTGTTGGCAACCAAATTGCTTGTTTGGGTAACCACATTTTGCAATTTGGTTGTCTGACTGGCAACCATGTTACAGTGTCTGACGGCAAAGTTGTGCCGATACCGAACTTATGGATTTTTAATAATGATGCCCATGGACCAATCCAGAACATGCTGAGAGTGAGGTTTTAGAATATAGTGAATGTACAGGATGATAAATCTCACAAGTGATATCTATCATCCTGTACATTCAGAATGTTCTTGATCCGCCCCTGGACATCACTTTTAAAGGCCACAACTCAGGTGTCAGCCACAACTTCGCTGTCAGACACTGTATGAACCTAATGTCACGCCCTGGTCTTGGGAGGTAAAAAAGAAGTTTGGAGGTTATACAGGACTTTTCTTGTCTGGATATCAGTTTTTTATATTCCATGAGTTTTATCAGATTTCCATGACCCGCATACCTTTACGAACCCTGTATGTACATTGTGAGTTCAGTCAAGGCCAATACTTAACATTACCTTTTAGAAAGTGAAAACTTCTTTTTTTAAGTCCTCTACTTTTCAGCGGGGTCTAGCTAAACATGTACAAAAATATGGTGCAGGGGCCTATGCAGGCTTGTGTTGCCCCAGTACCGTGCGGCCCTGCAACTGGTCATGCAGCCCTGCAACTGGTCATGTATAGTTTTCAGAAGTTCAACCTGTAGCCTAGGTATACTACTGTAGGTGGATACAGCTTGTGTTCAAATTAATACTACTACTAGTAGCAATGACAGCACCCATAAGGGGCTAGTGTCGAAATCGCTGCCGCCTAGCAGAAAGGTTGATCCTGTTTACCTCGGTCAACATTGACTTACATTACGGATGTTTTAACAGAAAAATGCAATAAATCATGGAGAAAACACATAGAATTGAGGAATGAGGGAAGTGGAATAGCACCTGTTGGCAGTGAAACAGCAAAATTTTGAGTGTTAAGTTTTTGTTCCACAAATTTAGGTTGCAAATGTGATGGTACCACTTTGAACATAACCTTATCAATTAGAAAAAATTGTTACAAGTATTTTGACTTTTATTTTGTGAAATTCCAAGCACATAGAGAGGAATTTCCGGCAATTTTAGTGGGCCTTTTGAGATGAATCGGCTGCTTTTGCCATGTATTGCATGCAGGCCAAGGCACTTTCACAGCAGCGATAATGGCGGCGCGGTCCATTTTCACCACAACATGCTATATATTGAATTATATGGTGTATAAACTGCAGAGATATTATGTTAAAAACATATCCAATGGTTTGACACTTTATTTTCCATCATAGGTTGCATAGATAAATTTTTGGCAATGAACTGGATCATTTTTGGCCCATTTTAAGGCTGAAAAGCCTGTCGAAAAAAAGTCACAAAATTCTAAAAACAAAAACAATGCAATAAATTTGAGTTTTTCCAGTGGTTTTATCTATTATGTGTCAGTATGACTCTACTATGAGTGGATTTAAAGCAATAAAATTCTGGGGTCTTCTCTCAAAAAGTGCTGTCACTGTGTCAGTGTGTGACAGCTGTGTTGTCACTGTCAGTGCTACCACTACTAGCACTAGCCTGTTTTGCATGCTACATATTTTATTATTTACCTCAGTATCCAATGTGGCATTGTAATCATTATATCCTGAATACAAATCTTCCTCATCCTCACCAGCCAGATGAACCTGTTCCATCATTTCCATGCGACTTAACCCTGCCAGCTTCTAGTCTTTTGGTTCACAATTTAACTGAAATTCAACACAATGTGAATGTCACAACTTGACACAAGCCTTGACAAGGCTTAAATTTAGTCTGCAATTTTCAACTTTGAGCGATCTCCACGAGACTGTCATCAAATTTCAGACATTCACAGTGACACTATGTCATTATGTAATCTTACGACTCACTCTGAACTGACAGACGACATGACAGCCGTTTTTTTACCTGCTCTGAAGTTTACAACACCGGTGAGACGATATTAGTTTTCATTGACAACGAATGGAATTCCGTTATTACGCATGCGCAACAAACGCGCCCCCTAGCGCTTTGCTTTAATTTCACGCTACCCTGGCGTACTTTCTCAAACCCAATTTCGCACAACCCACTTGTCCCTAATCAACCTTACGTATTTTGGACCCATAATTAATTTCTGGGTACATTACAGGCAATTCCATATAATTAATTTCTGGGTACATTACAGGCAATTCCATATAAAGTGCAGTTGCAACCATTGATACAGTGCATTCCCATATTGGTAATAGTCACAAGGAGGATGCCTGTCCTGTTTCAAATAATATGAAATGTATAAAACACAATTGCAATGGTTAGTATTTCAGTTTTTTTTTTATTCGCAGTCCATATATTACAATGAAATTACAAACGGCGACCACGTCGACCTCCCTTCCTTCTGGTACAATCAGTTGGAATAGGTGTAACATCCTCTGCAATAAACAGGCAAAATTTCAGAAATTCTTGTATTTGAAGGCAGACAAGCTATTATCATTCTCACAATTTAGAAATATATATCATTCTCATTTCGCACAATATAAATTCATAAAAGAAACATGACATTCAATATAAAGTCAAAGGTTAGAATGAACAGAACAGTAGCAAGTGCTAATTTTCTGCAATTTACTGATTAAAGATTTCAGCAGATTTACTTAGAACCATTTTCCAACTAGCAAAGATCGCTGTACATGGCAGCTGGCACAGCGACCTCTGTCCTGAATGGCCGTAATTTCTGTGGTTATTCATCTACTTTCTGATTGGATGCAACAGAAAGTTATTGCACAATCAGACAAGACTTAGCCATATTTGGAATATTGTGTCATAGCTTAACGGTGTAAGGTGTCGATTGGCCCATAGCTAGCATTTTTCACAAGAGGGCAGATCCTACAAGCCCTTCCATTGGCCCAGGAAAAACTATTGCTAGCTGATATTATAGATGGCAGCAGTTGCAATCCTCAAGATAATTTTCCCACCAGGTCAAAGTGTCGCTCTTCGCTCCGCTCTTTGCGACAATAAGTGATACTTTGACGTCAAATTTGCTAGTTTCTTTGACAAATTTTTTACTGAATCGTCTCTTAAGTCAACAGATGAGTAGTCATTTTTCCCTTACCAATACGTCCGATCTTCATTCCTGAACGAGCAAGAGCTCTCAGAGCAGACTGAGCACCAGGTCCAGGGGTCTTAGTCCTTAAAAGAAAAATAATATAGAGTTACATTACGTAGACCTTGAAGTAATAGTACTGTTACTGAAGACTGCTTTGTCATATATATATTGGGATGCATTTTACTTGTTATTTGAGATATGATTATCATATCCACACTAAATCATTAAGAGTTTACTATCTCTCAAAGACAACCATAGACAAAACGTTTTCAAATCGGCTTCCATCCAATACATGAATTTTCGAAGGCAGAGAAAAGCATATTATCCTCTCTGAATGTCAACTAGAATACATTCTGACGGTTCATTTGCCAACAAGAAATACAAAATCATATTACACAGGTGCCGAACTGATGCACTAACAACTTGTTAGTACATCATAGCAACATGGTGGAGCCCCTTCCCTTGTGAGTGTATTTTGTAGATTATGCTATAATTTAGGGCATTTTCTGTTACCTACCATAGAATGATACAAACATAACTGTCTTTAGGACACACGTGAGAACAAATAGTACTTTTCAAACTGCTCAACACTTGGAAAATGAACCTAACAATGGATTTATTTTTACACATTGTTACTTCATCAAAGTGTGATTAATTCAGCCAAATTGCTCAATATTCATCATCACTTTATGACAGAATAATATGCTAAACCGCTTTATGTGTAATTAGCTGCACCTTCCAATGATGCACTAAGAAGTTGTTAGAAATGGTACAAGCACGGGTGTAAACTTACAAAACTTTTTCAGAACTACTACAAAACTTGCCGCTTTTTGTTATTTATGTTTAATTCATAGTTGATCCAAGATGATGGTGCAACATGAAAGCATCAAAATTGCCAATACTCTACAGCAGTATAAACTGAAATGCTATCAGCAGGTTAACAAGTCAGAAAAAACAAATCTCTGGAGTTCAAGAGTTTTCAACATACTTGTTACCACCAGTGGCACGAAGCTTGATGTGGAGAGCAGTAATTCCCAAAGTCCTGCATTTCTCAGCAACGTCCTGGGCAGCCAACATAGCAGCATAAGGAGAAGCCTCATCACGATCAGCCTTCACCTTCATTCCTCCAGTGACACGGCAAATGGTTTCCCTAGGAGACAAGTCATATAAAATGATTCAATTACATAAAATTAACCAGACAAGTGCACAATACAGCAGTTTTCGAGGGGCCATCTCTGACTGGATCATCAGAACACCACTTTGAAACAATTAAGACTTTGTGAGGGTGAAACCACAGGGCCAACACATGTGAGGTCATTAACTGACATATAAGGTGGTCATCTGGCCCTGTTGCTGTCTAGGAGAATATGAAAATAGCCATGTGCCACATGGGGTAAAATTGAGGAACCGAATGTCAATTTAATGACATAAACATTGCCTTATCTGTCTCCCAACGTCCTCAAAATGCAGCGAGAGATGCCCCCTCGAAAACTGCTGTAACAATCTGATGCAACAATCAGAGTCCATCTCTGACGTTCTGAGAATGCATACTTACTTGCCAGAAAGATCAGTGACGTGGACAAATGTGTCGTTGAAACTAGCGAAGATGTGGGCAACCCCGAAGACATTTTCGCCTTCGACCACAACAGGTCCAAGCTGGACCTGCTCCTCCTTTTGAACTTTGGTCTTACGTGGGGGCATTTTTTAGGCTGAAAATTAAGCAAATTAACTTGTTTTAATTTTGTACAGCAATACATTGTACAGTATGAATGAGGGTAATTGCTGCAATCTGCATTTGTAACTTTAATCTTATTTCAACAAAGATTGCTTCAGGACGCAACGACCCTCAGCCACAGGAACCCAGCCTTAAAGGTTATAAGATGCCAAAAGCACCGCATCCTTGACTATGCCATCACTATATGATGCTGTCATGTGCACCTAATGGCATATATGTCAAACCTGTGGCATTGGATGAACTGTCGCAAATGACATTTTTTGCAGGAATTATCACAGACGTAAGGCCATAAATTCTTTCGCTGTCCATACCTTGAATGTATTGCTGGTGCACTCTTAAATAAAATCTGTCAACCCTGTTCTTAGAAAACAGACGGCATGATTACAGACTCGGAACAGCAGACTTCCACATAAACAATGTTATTTTTGTTATAGAAATGTCCTGTATCGTTAAATTATCGACATTTAGAGAGAGAAAAACTATTCTACAATACTATTCAAGTGTGTGAATGGCTAAATTGTTGTCAGATAAGGCGGATGAATGTCGATTTCAGATATAATTTTCATTCTCATACCTTGTTTTCACACGACAAACCGGAAAGAGAAAGATCTCGTTCCCCGAGAAACCGAGCGAGAAAACGGAAACGGCCGAGCAGCTCCGAACATAACCGAGCGCATTTGTTATTGTTATGTGGAGGAGCATGTAGGCTCAGTAGTCTCCAAATTGTTAACGAAATGGCTCCAAATATTGCACATTCCTTACCAATTACCATGTAAACGGTTCATTAAGAGTTACCAGCACCGGTAGAGCCAAGGAGAATATGTCCTTTAGGCAAAACATTAGGAGAAAAAAGCCTTTTTACAGGTGACGGATTGAAGGGAGTACAGGGAATTTTGTCGTTTTTGGAGCTTGACAGTAGCTGGGGATTACCGCTCTGCGCCCCGTACAATGGATTTCATGTTCGATTGGGAGGCTGAGGGTGATAGGTTTTCATTCGAGGATAGCGACAGATTCGAGGAAGATTCACTGTGCTCATGGATTAGTGAACCAGAAAGCCTTTGTAACAACTGGCGGGGATGGCGAAAACAAAATGGAGGGCCGCCTGCTTTGCAGTCCTGCTATATTGCTCGGAGTCATGGTACGATTATAGCTATTATTTGTGATACATCAAAGCCATCGTGATGAGCGAAACTTTCTATCTTTTATATTACATAATTACGTTATTGTTACGTCCGTTCATGACCATTTCTTCTTTGACGGTTGGAAATGACAGGTGCTGTGTTCGGCACACCTGACTGCTACTGACAATGGGATTAGCACCGCCCAGCTGGCTGCTGTCATCTTAGAACCCTATCTTTCTTGTAACTGTTTCTTGCGCCGCCGTTTGCTGTTTAATTGCAATTAACTGTATCAGATATAACAATTTTGTGTTTGCTCAGCACAGTGCCGCTTCACAGGTGTGAAATGCACTGTGCGAGCCATTTTACAATGTTCTATTTTTAATTCATCTGCCACATACAGAATCTTGTGTAGAATTTTTTGATAAAATTTCTCCTTTTTTCTTTTTTTTTCTTACTGCGTTTCAATAATGGCACATCTCTGAATGGCAGTGTTCAATCCCTCTCTCTTTGTTCTTTCGATAGTTTGACTCATGACCAAATCATTATCAATGCTTATTCAAATCCTGTTTAAGTTGCACAAGCAGGATCTTGCTGATTTACAGTAATCTTGCTTCTCGTAAATCTTAACCTCAGCCTGGGGTGAACCCACTGTCAAATGTGACCTTTTTCAGTGCATAGCGAAGTTTGTGGGAATGCATTTTGGTCAGCACTCTCAGTATACAAGGCCAGCACCTGTTGTGGCAGTATTCATACACCATATGGCTTTCAACTGTTCTAACTTCTGAACAAAATTTTTATCAACACAGTATGAGAGATTATGAAGTATACTGGGGTATACCATGTTTGCAAATTATGACTAGAATGATGCATGTCTTTAAATTAAAGTTTTGACGAAATGGCCTTGAGTCAGTTTTATCCTATTATATCATTAGTCACTCATCGTGATATGGGCTTATGTACATTGTTAATCGTGGGGACTGAGAAGGTCTTAATTGAAATGTGTCAACTTCCATGATTCACAAGTGCTAGTCACACTTGACTCATACTGATTCGGGTTGAGGTGTCACCTACTCAATGAACAAATCACTCTAATGAGCTTAATTAAATGTCATGAATGATCCGTACTATAAAGGGCAATGATTATAGAAGTGTTTGACTTTCTTTTCAGATGGTTCAGTAACCTCACTGGTGGAATTGACAGCCCAAGCAGTAGCATATCACATCCCCTTTGAAGTTGTGGAGCATTTCTATCCTCCCATTCCAGAGCAGTTACAGCTCCGCATCGCTTTTTGGAGCTTCCCAGAAAATGAGGAGGATATACGGTATGATTATATGCATGAAGAATATGGTTTTAATAAAAGGAATTTTTAGTGGTTATTAATTAGGTATTACGATGTATCTATGTTGACGCAATTTGTTTTCTGTGAAAATCTTTCAACATAATTTGCCAAGTACTGATTGTAAGTTACACTGATAAGAGATTAAATTTGAAACACCTGATATGTGTTTACGTATCCCTAGTGCAAATAAAATTTTTAGTCCATGTGAAGCTCACCTTTACTTCAACTGTTGCCATGGCAACCAATCTGGTAAAGGTGTGCAAGTTGCAATTTTTCACGCATATTGCGTCATGAATTGACTTTTACTACGGAGTGGTAAAATATTTTTGGCTAATATTGAAATTACCTTGTTTACACAAGTGGAAAGTATGTAGAAATGAGGACATCATGTTTTATATTATGTGAAAGATGTTAATAATTGATGTTTTGTAGAGACTTCTTTGCTGGCATCAGTGCATTTCATTGATACTTAATTGTCATTAAATCATTGTATATCCTATGAATAATACAAAACTTGTCTTGCATTTTCCAGGTTATACTCCTGCCTTGCCAATGGCAGTGCAGATGAATTTCAACGTGGGGAGCACCTTTTCAAAACAAAGGCAGTGAAGGATGCATTGCAGATAGGTATGTGTGGGGATTTCTCTCCCTTTTAAATATGTTTGTACAAATCACAGGTTTTATTGTGTAAGTTGCACAGCACTAATTGGATAGATGAACTAATAGTAGCTGTGGTAGCACTTGTTGCTGTTTGTCTGATAAAGGTGACTCTTCAATGTTTGGCGTTTGATTATGAGGCCATATTATGTGTTATAAATGGAGAGATAATTTTTGTTTGTATGTATATATGATTAGCTTTATCCCATATCAATAAGTGGATATGTTATGTAATTTGCATTAATTCACTCATGGTCTATTTGTAATGTTCAATCCCTTTTTAATGATGCTCAGTGTTTAGTTTATGTATAAATGGCAGGATTGTTAACTCAGGAGTGGTTAAGAAATGTGATGGTCTTTGACTTGGTCCCTGCCTTTATTTTCATTAATGCAAATTATCGCCATTCGTTTTTTCAGGTTTTCACTTAAGTGCGACAGTGGTTCCTCCTCAACCCCTTGCGCAAGCAAAGGGTTCCTTCAACGTTGCTGTTGTCTTCGATCGGAGACGGATTACTTCTTGTAATTGCACGTGTTCCAGTGCTGCATCTTGGTGTTCCCACGTTGTTGCTCTTTGTCTCTTCCGTATTCATTTAGTAAGTATTTTTTATTTATTTCAATTCTTACAGTATTTTGTGAACCACTTGTATGATTATGCACAGGAAGATGACAATTTAGATAGACATAAAAAGTGAGGTTTCGACTTGAGAACTGCGGTATTGTCTGTCTGTAATGACCCAGTGATATTATTACTGCTAGGCTATGCAGCGGAGAGTGTTCATTTATTCATGACTGTGAAGATAGGCTTCTCAGATATTCAGTGATGTGAGCATGTAGCCATAGTGATATGTCAGGTACTTTATTAATTTTTTAAGGATCTTTGCAAGTAAACAATGTTAATGGAATGTGTGTTCTCATGGCTTAGATATAGGGTAGCTAAGTTCTACTATGTGCATGAATCCATTCCATGTTATATGACACTTTATTTATTGTAGATAGGTAAAATATGTGAATCTTATTCTTCCTCAGAAATGTGTCTTGAGTGGCTATTGAGCCATGTGAATAATAGCATTTTTTTGGACTGAACATGTCAGTTTATTTAAGAATTGGACATGAAGTAATGCAATATGCAAATACACATTTGAATCTACATGCTTTGCCTTGCCAATACAGATTTTAAGAGAGTTGCCGAAGAACTGAGGTGACCTCTAATGTACATATTAACCTGTTCTGATGGTGCACAGTGGGTTCTGTCATTGGTGTATGCAAAGATTGGTGTAGAACTAGCTTGCCTGGTCTGAATCGTAGTCCTATAAGGTTGTTTTAGTGCTGATGAACTTGTGCTAAGTTAGATCTGTATAGTCAATGATCATAAATTATGAATGAATGAAAACTTCACAACTTGAACTTGGTAAATGAATCCAATTTCAGCAATCAATAGACGGTAGTCAGCTTTTAAAATGTTATCACCCAAGAAGTGCAGTAGAGATTGCAGTGCGACAAGCTTGACATATTTATGTTCTGGACATTTATTGGAGCCACTGTTTTCGTATATGCAATTGCCTTCTTCAGTATGCAAATACACACACAATGCAATATTCAGCATGCAATGTAGAGAATGCTTTTCTGTAATCTGTGCTAGTTTCAACAACTTGTCCAGTATATATGATCATGCACTGATGCTGTATTTGGTACGCCCCAAAAACTTACTTTGGCTTGATAGATTTCAACTTTAATAGCAGGTTTTTCTTTGGTCTAACATCTATATTTTCAACATGCGCACATGTTTGGCAGACATGACAGCTGTAATCTATACCTGATAGGATAGGATTGTATGATGACCTTCCATATATGCGATATGGCAGTTAGCAGTGGGAAAGTGAAGTGGTCAAGTGAGATGAGGTCAATGGCAAAGGTCATGTACCTGCAGCTGTGTCCATACAAAGACCTCAACTCAGCCAAGGTCATCCTGGTCTGGTCAGTCACCATGTGAAGTTCCATGTTACAGGGTTCTACATGATCGGTCTGTTTTGGGGTTGGACCTCAAAACATGGACTGTCATGCTGATATGCCAAATGCAGAAGCTCTACAAACAATCATAAATATTAAAAACAGAGATGCCTAGCTCTGGAGTGGTGACTGTGCGTTTTTTGGCCCATTCCAACCAGTTTACATTAAAATGTTAAAGATTTATTCTGGTTCTCTTTAGAGT
This sequence comes from Alitta virens, assembly GCA_932294295.1. Classification (NCBI taxonomy): domain Eukaryota; kingdom Metazoa; phylum Annelida; class Polychaeta; order Phyllodocida; family Nereididae; genus Alitta; species Alitta virens. The sequence continues at coordinate 42,364,046 of OW028575.1, forward strand.
GAGACAAATTAATATATGAGGAAAATACTCAAGTCTGGAGGAGTGAGACAGCAACCAAATGAGTGAGACTCACTCTCAATGAGTGATACTTGGCATGTCTGATTAAAAGGACAGGGCGACAGACTAATTCTTTATTAAGAAATACTAAATAAGGAAATCTGTGACTTGTATATTATTAAGAGCAATTATGAATTGGTATCCTGTTACCTTTTGTATGGTGTCATTTCAGTTTATATGTAAACTTAAAAAAGAAGAAATAGTTATTATAATCACCAGATCTGGTGGCTCCATGTTATAATTTATACAATTTGTTCAGCAACTCATTATAATGCTCTTCTGTTACCATGAATATTTACCCATTATTCACATTTGTAACAATACTTAAGTTGTATCTTGTTCTGTCATAATAACCACTCTGTAGTAAAATTATGATAATCATTAATGATATTGCTAGGTGAGTAGTTCAGATTCTTTATCAAGATATTGATTAAAATCTCGTGAGGGAGTAGAGACTGTCTAGTCTTGAATCATTTATTATTGGGAGTTAAATAGGAAGGCTAGTGAAAGGTTATCATGTTGAATGCTATCAAATGGATTCCGTTTCAATCCACATGATATCATCGTTCAGTCACAGGAGTTTGGAAACTAATAAAATGTATCGTAAATGGATACGCTGAGTCCTGAATAGCAACAAGAACAGTTTGTTGATAATTAATTCAGATGTCGAAATGATACAAATAAATCAGCAGCTTGGGAAGTCTTACATGATAATTTGAATATTAATTTCAGCAGTTTGTAGCTTTAAAGTTGGAAGAATGACAAGTAAATACTCTCAATACATGTGGCTTTTAAACAGCAGGGGGTATAGAAGCCTTAAACCCCCTATAGAGGTAACTGTTGCCACTGTCAGAGGTCCTGGAGACAGCTGGCTGGTAGAGACTTAAATTGCCACATCACTGAACTAGCCCTTAATAGGCCTCCTTCCCTATAGACAATGCACATTCTTCATTTGTTCTTCACCCACTTGGGTGACATACAAAGCTTTGCGAATGGGACCTTTGTGTCGACTGAGGTCTAGTAATAAATCAAGAGAGATGGGACTTTTAGTAAGTTGGTTGCCTTTGTAAAGGCACCAGACCAAAACCTGTTCGTCACATTTAGTGAGTTCAGTTCCCGGGGTTTAGCACTCTCTAGTTTTGTATATGAAAAATATTTCAAAAGACTTTGAATGCACAATGATGCAGGGACTGTTGTATGTACACCAACGTTTATGAATTATCATTAATGTGAAATCTTGAGAGATAACTCCCATGTCTTGCTATTTTGTAATTTTGACAAGAGTAATGCGTTTCATTTAATGTATGAAAGAAACAGTCCCAAACCCTTTAATTACTAACTGCCAATTTAAGGAGAAACGCTGGTGATGTGCAAAAATGCAGAGATCCCTTAATGAGTTTCACTGTTCATTCATTGTCCACAAAGAGCGGGTTGGTTAATGTTATGCAATGAGCCATTGACAATGGCTTGGCAGGGTACCCTCATTATGTAATACAGTGCAATAGTGAATACCCTTTTCGTCTTCTCCTCCCCATGCCTGTATAATATTGCTTATGCAGATTGTGTTTGAAGTATTGCATGAGTACTGCGGACATTAGGCTGTGTTGAATCCATCAATTGTATGTTTGAAGTAAGTGTCTGGCCTGCTGACTGTGTTCTGTCAACTGAAACCAAACTACATTTAATTGATAGTAGGCATGTGCGACCTTATTTAACCCAATGACTGCAATTCTCTTTGTCTTCTAATTGTTTCAAGGTGCCATTGTACTTTTCAGGGAGGGTATTCTCAAAGCTTCTCAATCCCCTTGAAGGGAACTTAACGTTTTTAAGGGCCCTCCCTCTGTGTGTCTTTTGTTATCCACAGAAATAAATTATAGTCTATAATGAAATTTGCAAAGGCACTCTAGTCCCATAGAAAGCCATTAATGGTGGTAAATCATCCATGCATCATCTATCTACATGTTGTATGTACCTGCCATCACGGCCATGGTTAATTTGTCCCAGGACATCCGACTGACATTGGCTGCCTTTGCTTTTAAAATGACAATGCGTTCGCTCTACCATACTTTAACCAAGCCTTTATTGTTCAAATTGTGAATTCTTTAGATGTCTAATGCTGAATAATTCATTAAAGTTCCTATGTCTCTAGATTTAGCATTGCCAAATAATTATATAAACCAATACTACCTTCTTGTCGCATGATACTTTCATTACTGCTCATTTGTGCACAGCAATTTAGCTTTAAGGTACAATAACTAAGATAAGAGTTTTTCATGCCATCAAAAATACAATATGTAAGCAAACCTAGTGATGGCGTCCCGATACTGAACAATGGGTGATGATGCCATTTCCAATGTTTTGATCTGGTTTTTCTTTTAAATTTCTATTTATTTATTGCCAATATCGCCTTATAGACTGACTAGCTGATACAAAGTTAGTGTGTCTTGATTTATTTTGGCAATTTTAAACTTTATGATACACAGTCTTACAAACTAGCAATTTTGACAGACAGTGCAGCTTTAAATGAGCAGTAAATCGTTAAATGCAACATGTACAGCTGTGCCTTAGGTCTTATAAACGATAAATATGAGTACAAAAGTATAGGTTAGAAGAGCTGTCACGTGTCAGTCAGAACATTCAAGTTAGAAGAGCTGTCACATGATCATGATGATGTCAGATTACCATAGTCATTACAGTCATTACAGTGATTAAGCACTGGTCAGTGGTCATAATAACACCACTTATATGTTACTTGAGAGTTGTTTTCGTTTGCGTCAGCAGTGGTCAGTAAGCGACAAAAACTTGATTAAGAGGGCTGCACTTTCTGTATCTATCTATCTATCTATCCATCTATTTATCTATAAATGAATATCACATGTGAATATGAAATAAAGATAAAAGAGGACATGGGCAGTTTGCAAAGTACTGCACCAATGCACATTGAACCTAGCTTCACCGAAGTTGTTATAATAACAGGGGGAGGACTGTGGAACACACATCATCCTTGAATTCACCTGACCATTTTCTGATTTGAAATGAAATGGTAGCGAATGACTGATGATTGTAGCTTTTCAGGTCTGTCAAATCTCCATTGATTGATTCTTTGTCACATCAGTTGGTGATCTAACATTGTCACATTCACCTAGCTGGTCTGTGGTTACCAAATTATTCCTAAATGCTTGTCATGCATCTACTTAAAGGCTTTAGATTTTGCTATTGATGTTGCCATTGTTACGAGACTAAATCGTTGTTACATGCTAATAGCATGATGCTTACATGTATCATGTGTATGGTTGCCTTATGAGTTGTGTTGGGTGATCTGTGTTTGTAGCTGAAAACCCTGTCTTACCTAACTTTCGGTAACCCTAGTTTATCTGAGATTAAACAAAACACAGAGGATAAGAGTCAATTTAATTAGTCATAGTTCAATATGCAACCCTTTCTTTTTTTTTGATTGCCCTAGACTTAATTTATCCATGTTTCATTTCTGCCAACCAAACGTGTGTCAAACACTCCCTGCCAATAGCTCCCATCCCATGTTTTTATTCTATATCATTCTCAAGGCAATTGAGCTCAGTAAAACCAGTTACAGATATCTGGTGACAGTTTGAAATGTTAGTCATAAACTTATGGCTTTCTGCTGCTGTGCGGACGGATATTGATTCTAGGGAATTAGCAATATGATTAAAGGATTTTAGAAGTTAGCCAAGGGCTCATGGCCAATTGGTCTTAAGAGATTTTTTGTATGCAGTGCCTTTGGGTTTTACATCATTAAATCCATAGAGCTGTTTTAGAGTTGTCTTAGTTGGCTCTGACCAGTAAGAAATTACTTGTGGCTGTTAGGGTTGTCATTGATATCATATTTTCATTATACAGCTAAGCTAGTTTTTTTAGGCAATCAGTTTGCAATTCAGGGTGGGGGGCTGTGTAGTTAAGTGCTCATCATGGAACTAATGTACAATTATAGAGGATAAACAAAAAAATGGAGATATGAATTTTATTTTAGTTTTTATTATTGATATGCTATGCCATCTTGCAAGAAATGGACTTCTTCTCTTCCCAGCTATGCTGCATTTGCTGCTGCATGATTATGGCATTAGTACAGAAGGTGGGAGCTCCTGAGCCATGGAGCTGTTATCCAGAGGAAATTGCTTCATTAAAACTGTGCTAAGTATCACAGCTTATCAGGCCCCGGCAATGTTGTAGTATGATAAATACTTAAAGAGACCCGTGCTGACCCTTGGGGGCAACTCGTGGAAGTGCAACGTTATTTTCGCACTGTACATAGCGTTAAGTCGTGACGTCAGGTAAATTGTACTTTTATGTACTTGTGACTGCATATACATTGATGTATATGGGAGTGTCTTGATTGACATTGATTGCTTGTGGTAAATGCATAACTGAATGCATTTTCATGATCATCGTGTGATCATGGCCTCTGAATGTTGACCTTACCTTCTGGTCAGTTGGTCAAGGCTGAGGTCTGTGGCTGATTTATAGGCATAAGGCATTGAACTGAGTGACCTGAGTTACCCATAGTAACTGATCATGCTGATCAGATCATTAATGTTTATGAGCTCCCTCCACAGTAATGTCATATACAGCTATATTGTATGTGATATAAATATATTCTTCTTTTTTTTTTTCATGTGTTTTTCTGTAAAAAATAAACCTTCTTAAATCTTGAAGGCAAGATACTGTACTTTCTCGGTTATATAGACATATGTCAATGAGACAATAATGATGATAATATATTAGATATTTTGTTTGTTTATTTCTATGAACAAGACACGGAGAGTAATAATACATATGCAGTTGTATCTTATTCGAAAATCAATCAATCACTCTGTCTCTCAACCTTTCATGAGCATCATCCCAGCTGGATGTTGTTCGGAAGAGCAATGAGATGTTGAATTGGCAGTCCCTTGTACTCAGTGTCTTTGCTGAGACAAGTAAAAGATGCCATCCATGGGGTAAATGTGTAACATGAGTGGACTCCTCCTCTGTCTCTCATCAATCAACCCTCGATAGCGGCAAGAACTTGCCATAGAGGGCTGCACTTCCCATATAGATCTATCTATAGATCTATCTCACATATGATATAGGTTTAAATGCAGTCCAAATCATGTCAGGCTCTTATATGAATCAGCTTGTTGCTTTCTTTAAAGGTTTTTGCCACCACTGCTGACTGCACACCATATAATCATAATTTTAAATTTTGAGCCAAAATTCCGCTACGTGGTCTGTGCCTCATTGTGCATAGATCCTTCAATATCGGACGTGATATTGTTTCCGAGCTTTGGTCTTGTCATCCAATATAACTTTTCTGAAGCAATAAAATTCAAATTCCGACCAGTGTGCAGATTCCAAGAAAAAAAGACTCTGCAGAAACTGTGATTCAAGACGAAATATATGGAGCGGAATGTGAATTGGAGACTCATGGTGATGAGGGTGATTCAAGAATGAGTAAGTGCATAATATAAAAAGATAACTTCAGTGCATGCCTTCAGCTCAATTATACTGATCTTCCCAAGTATTTTATACATCCAGAGCTATCTAAATTCTGGGAATTCTCAGGCTGTTAAAAAGGAAAAATAAGGATAAGATTGGATAGCGAGAAGCAAAAAATGCATCAAAATAACGATCCATTAAAATTAGACATATTAGGTTAAGGTTTGGGTGGATAAAGATAATGATAAATATTAATGACAAATATTCTAACAATGAATCATTTGGAAGAGGAAAAATTCTTTAGCAACGAACTGATGAAAAAGGCACTTAAATTCCACTTGTGCACCCACTCACCCCTGTTCGATATGCATTTGTCTCGGTGCACAAGTATTGACTACCATCATTCAAGAATGCCTAAAAATTTGAATTTTCAATGCCATAGATCTTCTAATCTAAATATTGTAAATAGCACTTGCATAGTTTCCATAGACAAATTTCACCAGGAATTTTATCGAGCGAGAATTGATGAAATATGAGCGCAATGAGTTTGTGTTTACTTTATATTGCTATTGCGATTATCAAATATTGGATTATAACTATCGGTGATTTCTTGTTATTTTTTCTGACAGCACTACCATGGTGTCATGACCTCAAACCTATAGATGCCTTTAGACCGTTGTTCAGATGTGGAGAATTTCATTCTGTCGAAGACATTGTTTGATTACAAAAGGTTAAATATAATTCATTGCGATTTGAATATCAGATTAGGCCCATTCATACAGGTGTCAGTTTGTATAGTCAGTGATTCCTTGTATCAATGACTCCCTGTGTCCCAATACAAAGCATGGCTACTATTAGCACAATTGTAGTAGTTCACTTCATACATTAATTATATGAATATGATACTCATGATAATCAATTCGTGGGATGGGCATATATTGTGATAATGATCATTGACACTTTGGGGTCAATTTGGGGTCATGACAGTTCCTTGGAAGGTTAAACGTCAGGTGTGACCTTGATAATATGTTGATGACACAATGGGCTAGCAATTAAGCAGTCATATGTTGCACATCACTTCAGTGCAGCTACAAATATTTAAGCTGGGGATATTATATATATAATTTTTTTGACGGACGATGTCAGACAAGACATATATGTCACAAGTACAAAAGATAAAAAGAAATAAAAGCAAACAGAAAATAATCAAAAATAGGGAATACAACAAAGACTATAGTTACAGATGGTTCCAGCCACCAAATTTAAGTATTTACATAGAAGTTAACATTAGTTAAGCTGTTTATCCACTTCTTATAAAATCCAATCAAAATCTTTTATACATACAGCTTTTTATATAATACATATTAACATGTTCAACAAAATACATCCCTTATATAATGTGTACGATATTACTATTTACAGAATGATTTTACTTCAAAATAAAGCTAACTATATTGTGTATATATTGATATTGCGAACTCCTTCGTTTGTGGCTAGAGCATGTCTCCTCAGAAACAAATTTATGATGTATTTCTCTAAAATTGTTTATGGCAAAACTATAATCTACAAACGATCAATAACTTGAATGTCAATTTGCATGACGTCATAAATTCAACTTAGGTTGATCATAGTAATGATGGTGATTGCAAAGTGCATTGACCCTAACGGCTGCTGGTCGGGCGTGTACTCCCGGGGGGGAGGGGGGGGGGAGTTGAGAAAGACTCGTGCTTGACCAGGCTTGCCAAGGGTATAAATTGTGATGTCGACAGAGCTTGATATACATCGAGAAAGCAGACTGGAAACCTACACACATTTACATAATTGGTTAAAATGTGGCATATTTATCATTTTGTCTATTGGAAGTCCACCTTACAAACTCCTCATGATTAAGACCACCTCGTCATTAAGATCACCAATTATAGACCCTGACTTTATTGCAATCAATGTGTTTTACTCCTTATTTTTATTAAAAGATCACTTCACTAATAGACAATTAATAGACAATTAGACATGAACCTGGTTTGTGAAATTGCTGACAGCTCTGCGGATGGAAAGCTATAACATTTTTATAACATGGGTGGCATCTCTAATGGTAATCTGTTGACATCTAAAAGGGACTATGTAAAGACAACCCTGTCCTGCTTACTTTTACTGCTTTAGGTAGATTTGTCTGCTGTAACAATGTATAAGTTGTGCTACAATTTGTCAGCGTATCGATTTCCATAGCTGCTACACCATGATAATGCCATGACTACAAGTGAGTTTGCACAAACCGGCATTGGCAGGCAGTCTAACATCACTGCTCTGCCATTTCTAATAAATCAATGGGACTGCATGGGTAATTCTTATCATAAGGGGGCCAACAAACTTCCACGTTGAACTGCATTTCATGCTGCTGCATCTAGTCCTTGAAAAGGTGAAGTTCAGCATTTTTAGCATTTTTCAATGCTCTCTCCATGCAAAAGCTGTCCTGGGGTTTATGGCGATGATCACGATAATGCTACACTGTGCAGCCGTGCTATGCTGTTTCAGAAAATTCAATCCATCATTCAAATGTGTGATCCCTTTGGAAAACCATTGTTTACTTTGTGCTGCAGTCAGCTGCAGTGTTACCATGGTGACCAGGCGGCTATGAGGAGTCACAGGCTTTCTTGGAAAAAAAAGGAAATGGGGGGGGGGGGGGGGAGATAGTTGCATGCAGGTAGCTTTTAAGACCATATTGCTGCCAGTCCTCTGAAAAAAAATATTAACGAAAAACGTCACTTGCAGGCAGAGGGGTAAATGGTAAAGGGAAATAAATAACAACCCCCCCCCCCCCTTCCCAACCCTTCACCAACACCCTTTGTTGCTAATGCACATTAAATTTTATGCTAGTCTTGCATGTGCCACTCAGATATTATAATATTTCTCGTGCCTCAAATGTGGACATTACTCACGCTGCATCCAGGTTTGTCAGCAGGGGCCAGCAGCTGAGACCTGGGAGGATTCGTTCTCTGTGTGTCATCCAATGTGAGAAGCAAAAATGGAGGGGGAAAAAGGAAGGGATCATCTGGGCACTGGGGACACAGTTTGCTGCTCCTAATTTCACCCTAAAAAGTAAAAATTAAAAAAAGGATAGAAAGGGAAAAAGGGAGGGGTAACAGACTGACTCCAAAAATAAAAAATCTGTGAGGGAAACAATGTAGAAAGAGAGAGGGGATTACATGCTAGATGGGTGGAGAGAACGGTTGTCAGGGTTTAAATATCGGTCGGGTTTAGGTTTAAATATTTGTCGGGGTTTAAATATCTGCTATAAATTTAAGTTTTTAATATCATTTTGGTGTAAAAAATGTATTTATTACAATAAGCTATTATAGAGATAGTGTCCAGACTGACCAGACAGATAATTCATTTATAATGCCCTCTCTTTTTACAATATATTCAAATTCATGAATATTAATGAATCAATTGAGATGAGGGAGATTGCAAGTTCTCCATTTGATGGCCATGCCTTTTATGATATTTGTATTGTTCTTTTGGCTCAATTGATAGTCTGGGCAAATAGGTCTAATAAATCATAAATAAGCATCAGGGCACTGTGGACAGTGGTCTCTACAACCTGAAGGACTTCATTGTTGTCCCAGTGGAGAGTTTTATGATCTATAACAAATGTAACCACCCCCCCCCCCCTCCACAATAAAAAAAAATTGAGAGGGAAAAAGGGATGGTGAATACTCTTGACTATAAAGATTGTACGTCATATAATGGCAGGAGGTATATCTACTTAATTATAGGTGTCAAGTCACTGTCATTACGATTTATCAATTAAATATTATCAGATATATTTCATTATAATTTCGGCCAAAATTCTAATTTAAATTTGGGCTATGGGGGGGGGGGGGAGGATAGTAGACTGACGCCATATCCCCCCCCCCCCCCGCCTTTGTAACGCCCCTTATTGGAAAGTCAGATTAGAATGATTCTTTCGGAATATTATAATAATTCATCCCCTATTGGATAGGCTTTTACTATAGATTAGCCTTTGTGTAAAAATTTTTATTTTGATGCTGTACTGAAGAAGCACCTGGATTCATCCTGTTCTTCCCATCTTCGAGATTTATTCCTTATTTAGCATCTCCCATGGCTTTGTTGTGTCACCCCTGATCCGGCTAAAACTCTCTTAAAATGTAGTGGCTTTTTAGTCTGAGGAAACGAGTTCACTGATGGAAAGGATTTGCTGATCTCTATAAAAAGGCTCATGAAAGTAGAGCAACTTAATATAATTAATTGAGATGCTGGGTTCTAACAAATGAGGTAATATCATCAACTGCGATGATGAATCCACAAAATGCAACGTCAGTATGTGATTCAGTACAGTTGTTAAAATTGAACAGTGGCAACTATATTTAAACCTGGTGTTAGTCAGTAATCATATTTTGTTAATAAGCCTATCTAAACGTAATTAGTGCAATTGCAGTATTTGATTTGGTAAAAATTAAATACTACTGCCTTCTACAAGAAGATATGAAAAATTTGCTAAATTCTCGCAGAATGTTTGAGACCTTCTGTATACTTTATTTGCCATATTTCATGATATTTGCCCGTCTGTTGGAATGCCAAAGTTTGCTTCTGTGTATTTTGGTGATTCCAGGAGGCACATGATATATGTCATATAGTCTTGGCAGTTTGACCAAAGATTTGTTTATTTTAGGACTGTGTTTTTAAGAAATGGGGTGATTATTTGCACTTGAATGCATTGAACATTATGTTGAATATTTCTGATGGATATTATATACATGAGGCCTGCCGTCTGAAAAGGTATAGCTGTATAGTGCATGAGCAGTAAAATCCTACAATTAGTGGTATATTAGATATGACAGCGCAAAATAATTTCTCAAGTTAATGAAAAACGTTGCACTAGCCTTTAGTTTGACATTTTTTAATGCCTTTGCCAGTTGGCTAAAATTGATCAAAATCCTTGACAGTTTGTCAAAAATGCATTTTTTGGTCTTCATCGGTTTTTTCTCCAGACTGAAGTCTTATTTCGCTTTTGTGGAATGACGAGCGGTTAGCTAAAGCGTAGGTGGCAGGTTGCGGCGTATCCATGCTGCATTAATCATGAGACATTGATGATATCTCATAACAGCTTCCTCTGGTGTGTTTTCTGCAGTTCATGTTATTGAGATCACCTTTCATTATCATCATGATTGTGTACATTCTAACATCAAATAATAGAAAAGTAAGAAGTCTAGAAAATACAGTTACTGTATGTCACAGCTGACGTAGTGGTCTGTCCCTAAAATGTGTCACTGCAAGGTCAGAAGGGTCATGCTAGATCATTTGAGGTCAAGGTCAAATTGAAGGTCACACAGTCATGAAGTATTTTGTTGTGTTTTGTTTGGAGAACATGCATGAGTCAAGCATTTATTTGTCCTTATGAAATGCCTGGTTTCTTTGTGTCGTACATCATATAAATGAAGTGCAGTAGTTCTGAGCTGCAAGACAAAATTTATAATTAATCATATATGACTAATTGGACTGTCAAATGTAAAATTGCTGCTTATGACAAAATTAAAAAAATACATGAAATTCATTGGCTAGTATACTAAATGAGTTGTGTTATGATTGTTGGGAAGTAACATATTCTTGGAATTTTCTAGTAAATTTTAAAGCAAAAATATGTTACAATTTTTGCAATTTGGTGTATTTTCACTTTTCAGCGTATCTTTGACATTTGACAATGTTGTAAAGATTGTGTTATTAGATATGGTACAAAATGACACAGCAATTGTAGAGCCTGCTCACAATTTTCTAAGCAATTGTAAATCCTGAAAGGTATTTTTCACTACAGGATCCTATTCTAGGCGCAGTACATGCAGTACACACAGTACAGTACATTGCCATAAATTCAAGAAGTCTATGAGACATGTCCTCTGCTTCCTGGTCATGACACGCCCACAAACTTTAGAAAAAAAGTACTGTCTAAACAAACTTGGTTTTCCTTAGGAAATAGTTCAGTTTGTTTGTCAGGTGCAGTTATTGTTTGACAAGAGATAAAAAAACGCATTGTAGGTCATTTATCAGACAACGCATAAGTTCCTGTTTACCTCTTAGATCAAATAATTTTAACATGCTTAATTGTAACGGTACGGATTCATCGTACTGTTGGCTTGTCTTGACTTCTTCTTTTTAATTATGTAAGCAAGTTGTGGTATTATTAACGAGAATAACTACCCAATTATGTCATGTAAGTTAATCCACATTTGTAAAAAATATGATTAATTAAATTAATATCTGACAGATGGAAATGGCACCCACAGGTTGTTTATAATTGTGTTACCACAAACCATACTCCGATGGGTGATTTGCACCATAATTAAAATGTTATTTATGGTTTTTTCTTCTTCTTTTTTCAGGCTCCATCAGTTTGTCTTCGTGCGCCCGTGTCAGAATCTCTGTCAAGATTGCACAGGGATCAGCTTCAGAAATTTGCTCAGTATCTCATCAGTGAATTACCACAACAGGTGCGTTAAAGTTTTTAAGTGTAATGTGTAACTTCAGCCATTGTAGAACGTCATAACAATTTAATTGTGCCACACAAAAACTTTTACATGTACATGATGTAGGTGAGGCAAGGACCCTTATATTTAAGTTATTCAGCCTCAGGGCTTACTTTATTTGTTAATTGGGCAGCCTTGTGTATGCTGTACCACAAGAGGGTACCAGTGCAACAAATTATGAAAAGAAAACATGAATTTGTCAGTACTTGTTGCCTAGCAATTATACCAAATATGATGCTTAGTAGTTGATACACACCCCACTATGGGATAAGAATCTGCCCCCATTCATTAATGGACATTACGCTCTAAATGTGTAGGCACCACACAGACCAGCCGATTATATTTCTGGTGAGCACTTGTCAGCTACTCTGATCAAATTAGAAATGCGTGTCATCAATACATTTAGGGTACAAATGTATAAATAAATGGCACATTGTATTTGCCTCTTATTGTAGTAAAAGGTAGTTTGTATAACTGAATGTAAATGAAAGTCAAACGAAGTCCAATGTGGGCCAGTACAGTCCTCAGTTCATTGAAAAGTTGTGTAAGTGCAAGTCAGAAACTGGCAAACTTTTTTGTATCATCTGTTAATATTTGAAGCATGCAAACATTCAAATTTTTTTTTAGGCTTATGTCAGTACGGAAAAAAAATGAACATGTGTTTCCTACTTTAAAGCTTCATAAATGTCCTCTTTTGGGAATGCATAAATTTTTGTCATGGTCAATTGAATAATTTCTTGAGCAGCCTGTTATATGGCAACAATTTCTGATATGACAATAAGGAAACGTTCTTTGAATGTGTTGAATTGTTCTTAGCAGTTAGTTTATGTTACCAACATTTTTTTTCAATTCAGATATTGCCAACTGCACAGCGGTTGCTAGATGAATTGCTATCATCACAACAGACAGCAATTAATACTGTTTGTGGGGCACCAGGTAACTAATTTGCATATTCTTACATGATTTGAGTTTTATACTAAACTAATTTCACCATTTTGCATAGGTTTTGAGGATTTAAACATTTCAATGATTACTTTCAGATCCCACTGCCGGACCCTCAGCCAGTGAGCAAACCACATGGTGTCTGGATGAAGGAACGCTGCATGAAAATATTAAGAAAACTCTCATCAAATTTTGTGTACCATCCCCCATAGTCTTTAGGTATATCATTTATAAATATAATTGTGAAATGAGCTAACATTTTATAGTTGTTTGGTCTGCATCTTCAGCAGAGTTTAGAGTGTGATTTGCATATTTCTAAGGATAGAAGTAATATAATTTTCATGAATTATTTGCATTCATGCAAATTGCATTAATTTAGGAGACATGTAATATGATAACTCTTCGGAGAAAAATAAATTATTACCAGATAATAAAAATACTTGTATGAACCCACTACAGAGCTGTGTGCACATTTAATAAGACTGTATAGGAGTTTGCTTTCTCCTTTTCTTTGTATGGATGAGATTAGGTAGAATTCAGTGTAACACCCATTGTCGATATATTGATTCAGAATGTATTTTCCAAGGCCAGCTGACTCTTGGTGTTTTTGCTTAAAAACTTATATCTTTATGGATTTGTCAGTACTTCCAATTTGCTATATAGAATATATGGATGGAGTGTCCTTGTATTTTGGATTAGGTTTCACTCATAAGTAAGCAATGTATGAAGAATTGTGTAGTTTTATGAGCTAATATGACACGACTGTCACCTGGGTCTTACATTAGGTAAGGAGAATGGAGTTGTGAAAGAGAAAATGTTAATGTGATATCACTTTACTTTCTTGCAGCGATGTGAACTATTTATCATCAACGGCCCCTCCAGCTGCGGCTGAATGGCAGAGTCTCCTTCGCCCCCTAAGAGGTAGAGAACCTGAAGGCATCTGGAATTTATTATCCATCGTCAGGGAAATGTACCGACGGAATGACACTAATGCTTTTCCTCTGCTAGAAATACTTACGGAAGAGATCCTTGCATGCGAGCAAGTAAGTTGAAACATTTTATTGGATTGGAAATATTTTCCTGAAATAGATCAAAATTGAAACGTTTTGTTGTATTGTTATACTGTGAAAGGAGGAATAAATGTGTCCTGATTTGTTTCAGATATTATTATGGTGGTTTACTACTAAAGTATCAGCATCACATAACTGGGCAAATAACCACAGTGGCAGAGGCAACCAGAACAGCAGTAGTTCATCGCAGCATGCTGCTGCAAGCATGTGTGATGAAATAGTAACATTGTGGAGACTGTCGGCTTTAAATCCTAGCCTTTCCCCCATTCAGCTAGATGACCTGACGCAACAACTCAAAGACTGGCACATTAAGACCATTGATAAAGTGAGAAAAGCTCGAACGTCAATGCCAGGAGGTAACACAGCAATAAAAAAGGCTGATATAGAAGTGTTTTCAGGATTCAAAAATGCGATAGAAGCGTGTCAGTTGGACTGGAGGGATTATCCCATCCCGTTTGTGACGTATGTAGAAAGGGATCGACCGCGATGGAAGTTTAGCTTCAGTAAAGGACAGGATGGGGAGAACAGGCGGATGCAGAGGGGAAAAGGGATGACCGTTTCTCAGACATCTGGTGCTCCTCGGTCTGCCATGGATGCTGCTCTGGTGCAGTGCAGGCGTCAGTTATCACAGGAGCAGAACACGTCTGATTTGGAACCTGGTATGGTCAATCAGGACGGAGCTTGCAGTTCAAGTTCTGAAGGATTCTGTGAAAACGACCGCTTAGATGGACCGTCAGCTGTACATGACTCTGATTCTGATCTCGGAGAGGGTGCCGAAGCCAGTTTGGGTCCCAACCAAGTGGCCAAATTGAAGTCAAAAGTTGCACATCTCAATCATAAGGATCGCGAAGATGCCGACTTTGACTTTGGGCTGCCAGGACCGTCTGGGTATCCCGGCAACAAAGAAGGTGATGTGGATGGAGTTGTTGCTGTTGCTGCACCATTCCCTGTGGAACAAGCTGCCCTGGAACAGCACCACCAAGCGGTTGTTGATGAGTACCAAGTCTACTTCTTTGACCCCAAAGCGAAAGTTAACGAAAGTCAGCTTGATAAGAAAAAGAAGTCTGATGAGCCCAACTACTTCGCTGGAATCAGAAAATTAGAAAATAAACAAGATGTAAGTGCCTTAGATAACCCTTTTGCCTCATTTAATGAACAGGCAAGTTCTATTAGTTCCCTCAGTGTCTTATTAGTACAGTGTAATATTGATCATAGAGCATCTCCTTGGATAATTTTTGCACTATATTTGCCATTATCAGTTTTGTGGTAACACCTATTTTGACCAATTAAATTTATACTTCACAGATACTTTTTGCTCGAGCTGAAGGACTCCATGCACATGGCCACACAAGAGAAGCCTGTAAATTGGCGAAACATTTAGCGGAAGAAATGCTGACTAATCCACCTGATCTCACTCCTGAATCTGTACCTGCTGTACCTGCTAAGGGTGAGAGTTAGTTTTGAGAACGTCATAAGTCGTTATGTTAACAGCTGTTGGAAATAATACAGAGGTTGATTGGTAATATTTTAATTGCAATTTAACAGGAAAGAAGAAGAAAGCACAAAACAACATCAGCTCATTTGCCAGTACCACCTTGGCGAAAGCAGCATTCTTATGTAGTGTATTACTGGAGGATCCTGAGTGCCATCATCTTGCTTTCCAAGTAGGCATGTTTGGTTTGGAGATGCCGAGGCCACCTGCTGTTAGCAAGGCACTTGAGGTAAAAACATAAAGCCTTTATGAAAAATGTGTCAGTTCTTTAGTTTACATTTACACTGATCCGTTCCGGCATGCGTATATGATAGAAACCGAGGCAGTGCCATTTTGAAGGACCGATGTGAATGTTATCTAAATTGCATACTTTTATCATACATGTAAGCATCACTAACTAAAGTGCTAATAACGGAAATGCAACTTTATTTCACCATGGAAATCGCTTTAAGTGCAAACCAATCTTTTAAGCATGACATAAATAATGGTTGATGTCTTTTGATGCAGGTGAAACTGGCACACCAAGAGTCTGAATTGGCTTCCCTTCTGAAGCGAATACCCTTGGGTCCAGGCGAATTGAACGTAATCCGGGACAGAGCAGAAAGGTTACGTGATGGCAAACTGAAGTCTCGAGGGGACGCCCTATTGCCTTTGACCCTCGCAAGCTTCATCTTTGATTCTCTTTGTTTGCCAGGTAAGCGGGTTGATGCTGACTTGCTCTTTTTAAGTAGCAATAGCTAACTCTATTGTATAATTGGTAGATTGTACCATATTGTAATTTGCTCTATTCTCTCACAGTTATGCCAGTTAATGGAGGAAACAGTAGACCGCCCAGCCGCTCCATTCAACACATAAACCGCTCGCCTGCTGATGAGAAGCTTGGTTTTGAAGCTGCAGTCGCTGCCCTAGGTTTGTTTCGTTTTACTTTGCTTCGAGGTGTAATTATTATTAGTAATGTTATAGATAATAAGAATGTCGACATGTATGAATTTCACAATTAGTACAATGGGAAATTTTGAGACTTGGAGACTTTCCAATTTGAATAAATATTATGACCAAAACTAACATGCCTTAAGCATGAAGCCATAAAATGAGATCTGTAGGGATTAGTAATCTGATTTCAATTCTGTATTTGTATATCTTTTTGTCATTTACCCGCAGGCCTGAAGGCAAATGTGAGCGAAGCTGATCACCCGTTGTTATGTGAGGGAACAAGGAGGCAGAGAGGAGACCTTGCCATCACAATGTTGGTTCACTACAAAGATGACCAACTTAAGCTTAGCAAGGTGAGGTGACAACCCAGTCTGTTATCCAATGAAGATATAATTGCAGCAGCTACATTTTTGAGTCATGATATCCAAGGCACAAAACCTCAAGTATATAACCTTTTCATTTATATCATATTATGTGTGATTTATACAGATAATGGACAAGCTACTAGACAAGGAAGTTCATCAGTTGTACAAAGCTCCGTCTCTGACGACATACTTGACTGGTGCCCAGCAAGCAGCTGCCCAACAAGGCCGAATGTTGGCTGCCAACATGGCAGGCACAGCATCTGGTTCTCATCATGCTGCAGCTAAAGTTTCTCAGGAGCTTGCAGCAGAGTCCAAGCAGCACAACGGCAGTAAAGAGGGCGCTTCACCTGGTGGGGCTGCGGCCAACGTGGGAGCTGCTGACAAAAATTCGCAGTAAGTGATGGCCATGTCAAAACCATGTTAAAACATATATTAGTAAATACATTGAGCGAAGTATTGTCTCAGTTGATATACTAACCACTATCTCTTAAGTATTGGGACACAATTTCCAGGATAAAATATTTGTCAGTATCCGCAATTAGGGATTGTCTTTCCCAACCCTATGATTTTCTTTCACAACCTTATCATAAATGATTTTACTTCTGTGTTCAGCATTCTTTGGATGTCTTATTATGACACATATAAAATGGCTGAAGAAAAATAATTTGAGTAGGCTATGCATTATGTCATGAGTAATGGTGAAGACATAACCTTCAGTTTGGTTGAGTGTAGGTTTTCATAAGTTGAATGCTGATGACACCTCTTGCTTGGTTGTTTTAGTGGCCCAGTGGAAATGGTTCAAACGACAAGTGCTGGAGACATTCTGGTCAGTGGGAGGGACAATTGTGAGTGGCAAGCGGCAGGTAAACCTGATTGCTCCAACACTCACAGTCTTGACTACTTGAACTTGGAACAGAATCTAGCCCACTCTCTACAACCTGTCATGACTGGGGCTAGGCCAAAGACATGTCAGCGCAGGTGAGTTGTTATGGACGTCACAAATTTTGTAGCCAAATGGTGAAAAAACATTGATTGCTGTGTTAAAAATGGGAATATCGAAGTATCAAAACACACCCAAACAAGCAAACTACCAAGTATTTCCATCAACATCTATGCAGATATGACCGAATGGAAGTTTTCTCTCACATAACTGTAATCCTTATCTTGATCATTTAGGAGCCATGAGAATTGGTATTGAAAGAACCAGTGTCAGGGTGTTGAAAAATTTGTAATCTTATAATTTCACTTCATGTTAACAGCAAAGAAAAAGACCTCGCTTCATTGGATGAAGACTGTAGTAGTCCTAATTACAAAGACTGGGAGCTTAAACTACGATGTGCAAGTCTCAAATGCGGCAAGAAGCATTCAGCGTCGAAGTCACAAGGTATGAAAACCTGCATACATATGATTCTGCAAGAGTCAGCAAAAATGATTTATTACCCTATAGGGTAAGAAAGTGAAAGTAAACTCTCCAGTGTTGGAGCACTAAAAGGTTACCAAGCCAGTTGAATCACATAATGTATCGATGGGGTATGTCATGTCGACATTATTTTTCACAAACAAAAAACCGTTTTCCTTCATTTCTGTCCATCTCCATGCACAGTTCTGGGGCTTCAACTGCTATCGCAAAATTTTCAGCTCGTATGAGCAACTTTCTAGCCCTATTTGGGATGAGTTCCAGTTGATATCTGTTGTTGCTTGTTTTCAGGTATGGCTGCAGTTGACAGCAGTGCACCAGAAACCACATCCAGTGACAACTCCCCAACCTTGATCCGCCGCAACTGGGCGAAACACCAAGGACCAGGGAGTGACAGTGGCAGCAGTGGAAAGAGTTCTGACTCTATTGGGTCAAGCAGTTCTGGTGACAAGGGTGCTTCAGTTAAGATCAGGGATAATGACAGGTAATAATAATACAGTAAAAACCTGCTCTAAGGACCGCCAGTACAGAATGGTCACTTGCTGTAAACGACAACTTCCAACTTGCAGTGAATTGAACAAATGGGACCTTTGTTAATTATGATGTTCTTTCTTACAGCCCACTTGGTGTGTATGCTGGCATGAGATTTGCCCCACACATGATTGTGGATTCAAGAGCATCAACTCCCAATATTAAGGCAACAAGGTAAATTTAATGATTGATCGATAACAATGACACATAACTCATCTTATCTAAGTCAAATTTCTTACCCCAATTTGTTTTCTCTTTGTCAGATATAAGGGCAAGAACAGAGCCATGCCAACAGTACCCAACCAGCCCAGCGAAGCATCAGCACACTTTATGTTTGAACTTGCCAAGACAGTTCTCACAAAAGCTGGAGGCACAAGTTCAACGTCTCTGTTCACCCAGCCGACATCCACAAACAACCACACTGGACCACATCGCAATCTCCATCTTTGCGCATTCCAGATCGGTCTCTATGCCCTTGGGCTTCACAACTGTGTATCGCCCAACTGGCTGTCAAGGACTTATTCTTCTCACGTATCTTGGATCACTGGTCAGTGTTATAATTTTGTGTAGACTTGTTTCAAATTGTAATTGCCAGTAAGCGCCACCATGACCTTGGAGAATAATTCATAGTAACACATATGCTTATAATGTTTATTTCTGTCAATCCAGGCCAAGCAATGGAGATCGGCAGTGCTGCTATAAACATTCTCATCGACACATGGGAAGGCCACTTGACCCCACCAGAGGTTGCATCATTGGCCGACAGAGCATCGCGGGGACGTGATCCGAATATGGTCAGAGCGGCAGCAGAGTTGGCGTTGTCGTGTTTGCCGCATGCTCACGCTTTGAACCCGAATGAGATCCAGAGAGCATTGATTCAATGCAAGGAGCAGAGTCGGGATATGTTGGAGAGGGCTTGCCTGGCTGTGGAGAGTTCTGCGAAAGGAGGTGGGGTATACCCTGAAGTCTTGTATGATGTGGCTCATCGATGGCATGACCTGTACGAGGAGTCGATGCAAGGGCCATCCGCTCGCAGGAATCAAGTGCAGCCAGCTCGTAATGCCCAGCAGCAAGAGGTGTCCCAGGCACTTGTGCCCATTGCAGCTGCACAACCAATTGTAGTAGAAAATAATAGCACTGCAGTGGTTCAATTGGTACCATGCCAGCAGATTCCACAGACAAATGCAGCAGCAGTAGGAGTACAGGCTGCAGCCCAAGTGGGCCAGGCCGGTCAAGGAAATGGTCAAGTTGCAGCAGCAGTAGCCATACCCACCCTGTCCTACTCCTTGCCGCCACCCCCCGGACACAGCCATCCCCAGTTGTCCCATCACCCCTACATTGCTCCTTACAGCTATGTGCAGCAGATCCAGCCCAACTTCTCCCATCATTACAGCCAGCCCCACATCCCTCTCCACACCCACAACATGCATCCTTCCTATATGGCCACCTACCCCTATCAAAGCCAGACTTTTGCAAATATGCCACATATACAAAACCTGCCCCACAATGCGACTTTGTATCACGCTAATGTGTCTCACCTTCGTCCTCCCCCTCCTACTGTCCAGGTGTCTTACAATGGACAGACTGCCCAAATGGCCATGCAGCCAGCCAGAGGAGTTGTGCAGAACAAGTTTAACATGGTCCAAGGCATGGACCAGGGCCAGGCAGTAACTCAGGCTATAGTAGTGACCACACAAACCAATAGTCAAGCCACAGCGGTGGTCAGCAATACCTCTGGACAGCATCCGCAACAGCCCCAACAGGACCTGCCTGCCCAAAACTCCACCCAGATGAACTACCTACTCTCGGCGTACAGAGTGGGGATGCTGGCAATGGAGACACTCGCTCGCAGAGTGCATGATGATAGACCACAGACGAAGTATGCTCGCAATCCACCTTACGGGGAAGATGTCAAGTGGCTGCTTGGCATCTCCATGAAACTTGGTAAGGCTAAATATCTTTGTCTTTCTGGTACATCATTTCCTGTTAGCATATTATGTCATGCTATTAGTTGAGTACAGTTGATGGAATAGGTGCAGATATTTTGCTTTTACTGTTAGGAGGAATCAGTCCTCGGCAGTGGCAAGAACACGCTTAAAATTCTAATATCCTTTAAATTTATGTAAGCATAAAAAGCTTTATGATACAGGATTGGCAATGAATTATAATAGAAAAAGCAACGTTGGCATTACAATGTACATATTCTTAGTATAATAACAATGTAGCACACATGCTTATAACCTAGCAGATCGCCATGTTTCAGGTACCAACTACCTGCAGCAGTTCTGTGCTGCAACAGTGAATGCGGTGGTCAGCCCCTTCATCCTCCATGACATCGCCATAGAGGCAGCCCACTATCTGGCGAGAAACAACCCCGCTCAGGTGCAGACCCAGCTCAGGTCGCCCATCCTCAACTCTCTCGTCCAGAAATGTCTACAGATGTAAGTGGATGTTGTGATGTGTACTATTGTATTCATGGCTTTGCATTGTCTTGATGCTGCAGATCTTAAGTAAAACCAGCTGCTAGAGGTAGATTAAATGATGTGTGTTTGTGACAGTAAGTTCTTATCAGGGCTGTACTCCGGTTCTCGATATACAGTTTGTACCTGTACAAGGATAATGATATGGGTATTGATAATCGTTATTTAATAACGATACACTGAACAAGACGCCTGCTACTCAGATGTTCAATTCGTTTTTGAAGAAAAACAACAGTCAGGTTACCATGGCATTTATAGAAGGACAGTCTGGCAAGACTCCAATTCAGTATTAAGATTTGCTCATTAAATTTCATTGTCTATTCTCAGCATTGTAGGCTTTTATTAATACATCTTAATGATACATATCATATCGGTTTTACCTTATCGTAATATGAGTACCATATCGTTTTAAAGATTAAGGTATCCAGCTCTAGTTGTTATAGCTATATACATGTAATTATCATGTATATGTAAAAAACCCATGCACATCCATGTACCAATGTTTTAGTGACTCTCCTATACAACAACATGGTCTTCCTTTATCTTTCATTAAAGATATCCACATATAAGAGTATATGTTCATGATGCAAACTGTTCATTTCAGGTTTATACAATGTAGTCACCAGAGGATGCATCATATCACGCAAGCGGAATACGATGAGTTTGTCGGGATTGTTTGCAGCGCTCGCAATGCCTTCTACATGACACCAGGGGGCATGGTGCAATTCAACGAACTGCTTCAGAGTCTTCGTCGCTCGAAAAGCTGCAAGAAAGAACTATGGCAGCGCATCATGAACACTTTAACAACTGGAAATATTTGATGATGGCTCAACCCTAGCAAGTCTCTGTGAGCGGACAGATTCAGACAGTCTGGTTCAGCGAGGACTCGGCACTCTCATTCACTGGTTAACTATCTTGGTCGTCTTGACCAAGGGACAGCAAAAGTGATGGGAGTGACCTCCAAAATAACATAAAAGACGGCAGCAAAGTCCAACATACGCTCCCACTGACAAGTTATACTGCCACAGAGGGATCATTGTTATTTGTTGATTGTATGAATTAACCTCTGAAAATTTCTAGTAAGTATATTTTAAGCGGAAGCTATACAGTATACTGAGCATCTATTTTCATCTCAGACAATTTTCAAAGTGAAGTGATATGATCATTTGAATCTACAAAATCTTATAATTTATCCAAATGTTAAAATACAGTGTCATCCTCAGCAAGCATGGGACTGCATATGTTGCTATTTAATGTGTGCAATGTATGCTACCACATTGTTTTAAAAGAATTCAGGGAAAAAAAAAGACGCATAAGGTATCGCATCTCATTTATGTTATTGAGTACAGCTTGGATATATATATATGAATGATGTACTGACAATTCAGAGGAACAATTTATGTTACCAAGAGTGAGAAAGAAACTAATATTGAGCGTTTGTCGATGTGCTGCGTAGAAGTCATGAGAGGCGGCAATGCCAGGGAGTAACACAGCATCACACGCTATTAAGTGGATAGGTCATTCATTCAGTCATCATAACATCAGGAACCTTACCATCTGATCGTCACCATAAAGAGATTCTCTTGAAAGTGTCATCCTAATCCAGATGAAATTGCATACACACAGTGTGATAAAGACTAGAGAGAACATAATTGGAGCGTTAGGATGTCATATTTTAAGTAGGTAGTTTGGTAATTTCTTTTAAGTCATTGAGCTGGTCTCTTCCATCTAATGTTGCAGTATTTAATGTGTACAATTATATAATATGACAAAGTGTATTAAAAATGGCAAGCCATCAAATTATGCTGATTATATACCTGTTTTATGAATGCGATGATTTTGAAACCTATCTACATGTACTTGCTATTATTGTTCCTGAATGCATTCAAAGACTATTTTTGTAATTTCTGTTGTTGAAATTTTTGGAGTGTTACATCACTGACTGTCAGTATGTAGAGCCCCTAAAAATGATATACGAATGCTAAAAGTTTGTAATTGATAGGTTTTTACATGTGTATCGACTGTCATAAAAAAAAGTAGATAGGTAGTTTGCATAGCTCGTAGCGGGGCTTTTTGATGGAGTGACGAATGAAGGATAAGCCAGTTAGCAAAGATGAGCAAGTGGTGATGTGCTTCAATATTTTAGCATGTAATTGAGCTTCATATGGTTAAGAAGAGTGTGACGGACGAATAATTGATAAAAATGAGTGTGCAAGTTGACTGATCTTCTGATGTATTGACTGACACAAACTTAATAGGCACAGTGAAAAGACGCTCTTTGGAAGTAGGCCCTCATCCTATACATTGTAAATATGTCTTGTACATAGGAATTATGCAGTCTTTTTGTGGCAGTCTGCCATGTTTGTATGTGAGATGATGATTTGTATTGAAATGTAATTGATTGGCATGTTTGGGATTTACTGTTGGCTTGTTTTTGTTTGATTGTTGATCCTAGGGGGTTCTATCAACATTAGGGAATTTATTTCATTTCTGCACAAACATTTGTGTATGCATATGGATTTATATACGTAATATGCATATTCTTGTTTTGCGCATCCTGTTTTCTGCTGTGTTATCGAGTCTTGATTAGGTTTGAGTGAAGTGATTTTTGCAGCGTAGCTTATTTATGGAAGTAGGAGCTTTGTGTGGAAATTGTAATTGTAGGATCAGCGGAATGTTGGGGTGTGTTAGAACAGAAGGCACTAAGTCTTTTGAGGATGTGTCCCTCGATAGTAAGTATTAGTACCAGCAATGTCGAAGTAATTGAAATGGAGTGACCACTCATATATAATAAATTAATAATCTGTGAAATGATGATGAGGAAATGTAACATAGAACTTCCAAGACTTTTCCACTTTTGTCACTGGTGGACCTACACATATTAAATGTTGTTACCAAATCAATCAAAGAACGCTGGTATGGAAGTTGTGTGTTATGAAAATTCTCTAGTATTACAGATTGACCGGTAACTTGGAATTGCGAATGGCAAGGGTTGGCGTACATTGTGTATTCAGTGTATTGTTTGCATCATTGCAACATCACTGACGACTTAGTAAGGAGTTGTAGCTCATGTCGCAATTAATTTTGCCCTTATTGTGTATTTCTTTGAATTATGATCTCCAACTGAAATGTTTTAGAAAGTAGGTAATTTTTCCATGTTCTCTGCTGATTGGTTTGCAATTCGAATAACTTTTTCACCCTAAATGACACATTAAAGCTTATACATTATATGTAAATATATCAAATATTAATGTATTCTGCTAAATTGATAATAGCTCACTACTTGAAATCCAAACCGTCTGTCACATTTTTGAAAAGTTTATAATATAGTGGTTGACATATCAATTCAATTTATAATTTATCGATATTCATTGCAATACAGTGATTAGCATACGTAGTACTACAAATTTTATTTGGCAGTGAGGGATTCAATAAATTGGAGCTGAACTTGGGGAATCAATAACTGCAAACAGCAGCAGAGAATTTGAGACTTTCTAATTTTATTTATAAGTTATACAGTCTAAAAGTGTTCAAACTAATGTATAGTCATTTTGTGAAATGTTTCCTCCTATTTGGTTATTTAGTTATGATATATACAAGACCCATTTATTTTGTCAGTTGTTAGGAAATTATGTCTTAGAAGTAGGTTGTTTTATTATTATTCATATATTATCTATTATATTATACTCAATTTGTATATACTAATGTTGTGAGTTGACATTTTAAGATAATCTTCTTCGGTATTTTGCGGGGAACTTTAGGTTCAGTTTACAGTGTTATATATTGTAGAGAATTTTTTGTAATTGGTTAATTTGGAAGAAGACTGAAAAAAAAAAATCTCATACATTGTCTTAGGATTGTACATGATTATTTGCGTATAATGGATAATTAATGTGTAGGTAAACCCCTTTTTCCTAGAAAAAAAAAGATATTGGAGAAAATAACATAAAATGGGAAAAGGTGGCAATGTCACTAGTAAATTACAAATATATATTGATATGTATATGAAATTTGAATATTGGAAGTGATCAGGGAATTTCTTTTTTTTACAGCGTGTTGTGTATCAGATCTATAGGTGTGCTTATGTGACAAACCATATTCTAAAAAAAAAAAAATGTCTGTCGTATCTGCTGTGCATTCTCTTGATATGCTTAAAGAGTACTTCGCTTAGTTTTTTCCTGTGAGTCCTGCTAGTATATCATCTTAAAAATGAAAAAAAAAAAAAAAAAAATCAGTTCAAGCATTAGCTAAGGGTTGTTCCATTTAAAAGTGTGGTGGGGGTGGACAAGGAAATATTCAAACCCCCCGCTCTTTTTGTTACTTTGACAGACACCCCCCCCCCCCCCTGTCCCCCGTCTTTTTTCTAAATTAAGATATTAAGAAAATACTGGTCAACCAACCCCCACCTCTTTTTCTCGTTTGGAAACCCCCCCCCCCCCTATTTTTCAAAAACCTTCCTGTCCACCCCTCTTCACACTTTTAAATAGAACAGCCCTTATCAATCCTTGTGAAACATAGCAAGCTCAAATGTTCTCTGCTCCAGGTACCCTGACAATCTGTGTTATTATATCGACTGTATGCAACATGTGTTTCAAAATAATTGCGTAGTTTTAGCCACTGTTCTATGCATTTCCGAGATTTTAGATCATTCTTAACAACACGGAATCCTTTTGTGATAGTTTTATCCCTTTTCAGGAAAAAAGTTTCATTAAATATTTTTTAGTTACCCTTTGAGCACTATTTTACTGAACGGTTATAATAGTAAAATTACTGTTGTTTTTTTTTTTTACATTATCAGAACTGAAGCATGTAAATTGTTCCTGCATTATGATTATTTCTATTGTTAATTGTTTATATATATATATACCAATGTAAGACTTTAGTTAGCGCCAAATTTTTTTTCTTACAAAAAAATCAGGGTACTGTTGTAGTTGTGTAATATGATTTCTTCTATATAGGCTTTTCATCAATACAAGACTAAATGTTGGCATGTGTGAATCACCTGTTTTGTATGTAATATCTGTGTTTGTTGTAGCTGTAGTTGATTCATTTATGTTACAATGTATTTTATACAAAGTCAGCTTTTGCTGAAGAAAAAAAAATGTTGCATTCTTATTATTGTAATATATATATCATCCATTTTGTGCCATTTAATTAATGTGAAAAATTCCTTCCTGTTATATGAGAAATTTGTAATTGAATTTTCTGACAAAAAGAGGAATGTAAGTTTGAAGCTGAATGGCATAATTTAGCATGGCATTGTCTTTCTACCTCATTAATTCAACAACAAAGAAAGGACTAATGAATAATGAAAAAAAAAGATGAATTAACCATAAATGATTAAAATTTGGTAACTTTGAAATTAAGTATGCCCATTGATGAATTTAGTTAGCTAATCAAATGTTTCTTGTAGCAGGAGAATGGAACTAAACTTGAAATAATTAGGCAACAAACAATGTATTATACATCATAAGATATAGATGTTGTCCAAGATAATATTATATTTATTACCATGCAGTTTCAGACATGACCTTTTCTTCCTAATGTCATGCTTGGTTAGCAGTAAGTTGGGGTAAAACATAATATTTAAAGGTTTCTGTATGAACAATGCGGACTTCTAGTAATTATTTCTTTGGATAAATAAAATGGATAAATTGTAAGTAGTCCCGGAATAATATAAACTGTGGTGATATAGATGTCATTCTATTCATGTTTTATCAGTTGAGCCACCTCAGGGTCTATATAACATAGCATGTGATCCCGTTTACATTAACTGATCTAATTGATATCACAATGATTGCTGTTATTTCAACTATAATACAAATAGTATTGTGTAGTCTGATGACAAAATCTTTTTGTCCAGTTTTAGAAGATATAAAGCAGGAAAAATAACAAAAAAGAAATGAGATGTAATTTTACTACATGTTTATATAAAAAAGAAAAATGTATCAACTGCGAAAGAAATTACATGAATGCAACAATTTGTAAATTTGAACAATTGTTTGTGCATTGCCATAATACATGAACTGTTGTAGTTGTCTTGAATGGATTCATTGCCATGTCATTGTCATGTATTTGTATAAGCAGGGTTCCCTGCAGGTTTGTAATGGCAGGCGGGGTTTGCTGATGACAGATAGGAAATGTAAGTTAATCCGTCAGTTGAAAAAGTTGGCGACAGAAGTCCACTCCCTTCCTGCTTAACATTCCTGCAGGGTACCCTGTATACTTCGCCCTGCTCAGATGATGATATTTTTTGATAGTTCAGTTTTCCTGTTCAAGTATGCCACGCTCATGTTATTTGCCATGCATAATGATAAAAAAAGAGAAAAAAAAATTCAGTGTGGTTTTGTCTTATGGTAGTCAGGTGAATGAGTAATCACAAATCTTATACAAATTTTGTCATGTCCATCATCACATAGTTTTTCTTGGTCGTCTTGTTGGTTAAATATGTTGAATAAGTGTGAAGTCCTTCTTACAATGTTTCTAGTACACACCTATTCAGTCAATAAAGTATCAACTTGGAAATAAAATTTGGCGTTTTGTGTATTATTTCTCCTTTGATGTGAATGAGTATCATTGTGACAAACAAGGTAATAGCACCAATGGCTTTTAATTACAACCCCTTTTTGACTAAGGAGTTCAGTTTGCGTATTTCTTGGGCATAGTCACCGTGAGGAGTTTCCAACACCAGAGGCAGACCATCAAGGCGGGGGTCATTCATAACTCTCCTAAATCCTTCAACACCAATTTTTCCTCTTCCAATATTCTCATGACGATCGAGGTGACACCCAACTGCACCTATGACCAAAAAGAACAAAACACATTTTATTTCCAGATAGTGACCACCCCTATCATAAAACACTCTACATAGAGTAATTGGTACTTTCTGAGCTGTTCATTTTTTTATGATGATATACAGTGTTCGAAATAAGGGGTTTCCGGTTGTCCGGGACAACCAAATTGTCAGCCGGACAACCATTTTTAACCACGGGGTTTTCCATCGGACAACCACTTCAAAACCCACTGTACATAAATGCTGCTTTCACCCTGCAGACAGTGGCGCCTTACTTACAAACGTAGTGGCAGCTTTTGTAACTAATGTGAAGCTAAAAAAAATCAGATGTCATATATTTGATGTGTTGCCACTGTTGGGTTTTTTCGGACAACTGAAAATCTGAGCGGACAACCAAACATTTTGGCCCAGTTGTTCGCTGGACAACCACTCCAGAACTCCTAATTCGAACACTGATATAGTATATAGTGCCTATCATGAATACATTGATTTTACCTTTTGAGTCATTTATATGGAGAGCTTTGAGGTACTTTAATCCAACAATGCTTTCAAAATCGGACATCATTTTTTCATAACCTTCCTCAGTGGCTATGTTGAAACCTGTAAATGGAGGAAAACGAATGTCAGCCAAATACAAAAGATTGTGTAACCAAAGCAGAGTTTTTTTAGAAGTTGCAAAGATTCATAGCAGTTACCTGCAGCAAATGCATGACATGTATCAAGACACACTCCAATTCTGCTTTTGTCTTTCACTTGGCCAATTATTGCACGCAGTTCCTCAAATTTTCCACCAATAGTATTTCCTTGACAACTCATGTTCTCTATCACTATAAAAAATAAAAAGCATTTTTATTTCCTTAAGGCCATAGGGCACATGCAGACAGTTCTATTTACTATGTATGTTAGTGTGTGCATTATACCATGTACAGCACAACATGTAGCTATGTATAATATTAAATTATCAAAATTTGAGTTTACCTGCAATGACATATTTGGTCTCGTCAAGCGCCATGTTAATACTTTCAGCAATTCGTTTTATACTTTCTTCCACAGGGATTTCTCCACATGTTGAACCTACAATAAATTTTAAAATCTGTATGAACTGCATCTCAGGTAATGATCATCACAGGTTAACTTCAAATGATATGCAGAAATATTTCAAATAATTTACCAGGATGAAAATTAAACAAGGCAAGTCCAAGATTTTCACAGCGCTTCAGTTCATCAGTTAACATATCACGACTTTTCTGTAGAACGTCATCTTTTGGCGAGCCACAGTTCATGAGATATGACCCGTGTGGAATAATATGTGAAGGACTGAAGCCATGTTCCTGAGTATTATAAAGAGTATTATGTCCACAAAAAATAAAGTAATTGCTAAAACTTGGGACTATAAATGATAAATCCACTGAGCCGTATACCTGACAAGCCTTTTTGAATTTTTCAGCATCTTCCTGTTTCAGTGGTTTACTGTTCCATTGTCTTTGTGATTTCAGGAACATCGCAAATGACCTTGCACCAAGCTCTACAGCTTCTTCCACCGATTTCCAGAGGCCCCCTGAAACACGAGGTTATTTATTGAGATGGTGTGAGATTGTGGTGTCAACATACATGTCTCTAGGCACATGTCACAAACGCTTCAAAATTCATACTGAAAATTCACATTTTGCACAAACCAGATATAGAAACATGGGCTCCAACATATTTTCCCTGAATGGATCCCACACAGGGATTGGTAAAGGCAGTTGAAAGGCTCTTGTCTTTCTTGTCACAGTGCTCTTTATGGCCATTTGTTCCAGATTTCATTGAATGTTCTTCAGCTTCGACTGCTTTAACCGGACGCTTTCTGAGTACCCTTGTTTTCTTGCCTGTTTTTGGGGCCTTACTTTTAGATTGTTTGGCTTTTAACATCTTCATTTTATTCTTTGTATCTTGGTTTCCTGTGTCTTCACCATGCAGTTCAACCTTAATCTTCTTTAAAACAGGTTTGCTTTCTTCAGAGTCTTGACTTTCTGCTTTTCTCTTGGATTTTCCTCTCATTGTATCAGCCTTGGCCTTGGTACTTTCAGTTTTTTTATATTTGGCCATTTTCCTGCAAATACATTTTTTTATTTCAGCTTTGTCGGCGACATTTTTATCCCTCCGCCGATGTATATGTAGATATATCTAGTAGCGGATTTAGGGGAGGGCGGTGTAGGGGGTAAACCTTGGCCTAGTATTTATATTTTTCTAGCTGGATCCATATATCTGTATATCTGAATATATACTAGTAACATAACATTTTAACTGTCAGTACATAGTATTATATTTTATGTATAAGCTATATTGGCAATTTAGTTTAGCTATTACTAGTATTAGCTTTAATTATAGGCCTATTATTTTAATATTCAGAATCATTAATACATGAGGGTGGGGCCCTGGGGGCCTAGCTCAGTGGTAGTGCGCTGGGCTACCACTGGGTCCCGGGTTCAATTCCCGGTCGAGCCTATGTTGGATGGCTGTTTCATCCTTCGTCTCATTGCCATGGTCCCTACCTGTCCTAATTAGCCCATCACTGCATCAGGTGCAGAAATACAGGACATAAAGCCCTGATCCACCTCCACCACATTAATACATTTGCATGTGTGTTTCAAACGGTGATTGAAGAATTTGTCACAGACCTTGTTCTGAACTTATCTGAAGGGAGGGGTCACTGCATGCACTGACCACTGTCACTAGTGTTCTGTTTTGGTTTTGACGTTTGCAGCTTCTCGCGCCAAATATTTGCATACCAAGCAAATGCTTAATCTGTTAATAGAGTAACTCATAGACTCATTGCATTAGTTTTTTTTATAGTAGCAATAGAACGATAGAAAATTTATTTGACATAATTACTGTAATTTATAATTTTTTCTCATACTTGAGGATTCTTAATCATATTGTTTAAAATCTTGATTTTGTTTGCGAGGTCACTATTTACATAACATGTGGATTTGGAGTGAGTGAGGGTGATTACAAAGTCATTGACGTTTGAGCTGAGTGAAGCCGGCGAATCCCATCAAGCAAAGATGTCGTTCTGCAGCTGGTTTGGAGAAGAACGATACCGTGACCATTTTGAAGTTGGTGGGTTGAAAACTAGGCCTATATACAATTACGGAGGTATTATCGACACTTGACGATAGTGATGCAGACCGGACCGCCTTTTGTGGGGTGGTCCGATATTCCTTAAAGTGGTCCGGTACTGGTCCGGTCCAGGGTCAGGTGGTCCGGTATTATTACTGGACTGGTCCAGAAGCGATCCATCGGCATTTTTTAAATTATGATAAAAACAAGGTTTAGCCAAAGTTTTTTATTTAAAAAAAAAACATAACTTATGTTTTTTTTTTTAAATAAAAAACTTTTCCTGCGGTCCGGACCGCGGTCCAGGCACCCAGTACCGGTATTTTGTTGGTCCGGTACCGATGCGGTCCAGGGTCGGACCGCGTACCGGACCGGACCCATGCGGTCTGGTCTGCATCACTACTTGACGACAGGGCGGGTATACACAATCACATCAAATTTTTTTTTTTTAACTAATTTAAGTCGAAAATACCCGTCCTAGCTGTCGATAATACCTCCATTACGGTACATGTATAGAATTGAAACTTAATGAAAGTGTGACTGAAATGTCAAAATCAAGTACAATCTTACTGATTCTTACATAATAATGATAAAATATAATATATTCATTAATATTGTAAATGGATTTCTTTGTTAGGTATATATGTGTGCAGTAACTGTGGACATCCTCTTTTTCCAAGTCGTGCCAAATTTGAACATTCTTCCCCCTGGCCGGCTTTTACACGGACACTGCGAGATGATAGTGTTGTAAAACACAAGGAGTCCGCATCTGCATTTAAGGTGAGAATTATGAACTTACCTTACGAGTTCCTATGATAATATATGTAAAGTACAGAGCTTAAAACTGTAAGAAAATTAATGCAAAATTAAATTTTTTCGAAATAAGTACCAATGGCAATGCTAAACATATTCCATCATGATTTATAGGTTCGTTGCGGAAAGTGTCAGCAAGGTCTGGGTCATGAGTTTTTGGGCGATGGACCGAAGGAAGGGAAGTCACGCTTCTGAATATTCAGTTCTTCCCTCAAATTCGTTCCTCAGCAAAGTGAGTCATTGTTGGAATTAAAATTTTGTATGTTTGTCATAAATCTGAACAAATTAAAAGGCTAATAAAGCCCTAATTGCCATGGAAAAGTACAGGCTTCTGGGTTAACCATATGTGCATATTGCTAGACAAATTAATTAATTGTGTGTGCTATGAATGTATACCTAGATATGTTAATATTGTTGTATTTTTGTTTCAGAGCTGAAGGAAGGAAAGGAAGGGAAATAAACAAGCAATGCGTCTTCCCTGTGCAAACATCCTGTGATCAAGGAATCCCGTTATAACCTATTCCAGCCTATGCCTTCCAATTTTGGTCAATATGTGAATTTGGGTTATAGATCTACACTGTGTTTCAATATTCTTTGTCTCCAGTTGTGACTTCATCAGACTTCATGTGTACAGTTTCTCTATTATTTTTGAATATCGTTAAACCAGAGGACTTGGCTAGTTTTTATATAATAAAAAGAAATCCGTTTTAGCAAGGGCACACAATAATAAACTACGAGAAAGTTACACCTGTTCCCCAAGTGAAACAGTGCCTTCTGGCAAGTCAATATGTAGACTTACTGGAAAAAAAAACGTTTAAGGTTAAAACTCAGTCATACAGAAAACCTATTTGACGATAGAACCTAAAATTGCGCTTGGCTGTTGTGACCTAGCTAGTAGTAATATATCTCATGAAAAATATAGCGAGTTTACGATGTATTTTATTTTGAAAATCTCATTTTTTCTACCTCATTAAAAGGCTTCATAGCAAATGCTCTTCTGTGGTAGGTTATCAGGGGATTCCCCAGCTGGTTTAAAATCTAACAATGCAGTCAGGCAACACTGTGAGGACTTGTGAAACTTCAAAGTTCAAGCCAAATGGGCGACTTTGGAGTGGATGTAGATTATTTTTCCTGTGCAGTGATGCCATTGCAGTGTCAGATTCTGCCACCTGGTTTCAGTATTAATAGTCCAGATAAAAGTATGTGGTGATAATCACATTTACTGAAGTCTCAATAATTGTTTACATGTTTTTGTTTCATTGTTAGCGTATTTATTAATTAGGGCATAGTATTGGGTACAAAAGCTTTTACTATGTATATTATGGATATGTTATAGCTCAGGATTATGGGTTTATTTGTCTCATATGATGTCCAGGCAATTTTTTGCCTGTTCCATAGACCTTGTCGCATTATTTCTCAAAATGTAAATATAATGAATTTAAAGAGCTAGTTATACTTGGCAACATTATCAAATATTCCATAACTGTGAGGATAACTAACATTTGATTCCCATTTATAATTTAAGAATTGCAATGACACCATTGGTGACATCCGCAATACATTTATAGGAAAAGATTATCCTTGATGAACAGCTGAACTATCAATAAAAAGTAATGAATCTCATAATTTACTATTGGATAACAATAATAACCTATGAAAATTCATGTAAGGGTTTTAATAGATCTCAGGTGATGTTATAATCATGTAAATTGTTTTAAACTGTTTATAATCATGTAAGACCAGTTTATTTATGATAGCTAGTCATCACTTAAGACATCTCAACATCATACATTGACTGTAATTGAGTGTGGACTGTATAGCTATTCTACAGATGTACCCCAATTTTTATGTGACAGCGTGTTGTGCCTGTAACCTAATTGTAAATAAATTTTATTCTTAATTACTTTTGAATTCTTTATAATAGTTCTGCTCCTTATGATCTAAAACTTGATCACAGGCAGATTGAGTCACTTCATATAACCTTAGCAATACACACGAGATATGCAGATATCATAATTATGGGCAACCAATTATCTGACAATTTTTTTTTAACTACAAGATTTTCTACAAACTAAATTTCAGCTCAGGGTTACTAAGAAGGACTAACCATCATAACAAGGTTTTTGTCTAGGAACAGATTTTTGCCAATCTTTTACACCAGCCCCAATTATTTCTATGTTTATGTCTCAATCAGGTACACAAAACATTGGTACCATCCACTCAGCCAGGCAGGCTTGGACTCAGCATTGCTGCGATGTAAGGCAATAATTTTCACAGCAGCAGCAACTCAAATTGGAATTTTTCCACGCTGACTCTAAACTTACACGACAAAATTAAACTACACCAGCTTGAAAATTAGCTCTTTATTAACATCAACTCCAGAGCAATGCATGGATTACATGGAACAAATATCTTGTGATTCTAGTTCTAAAATATAACTGATCGTAACAATTTTAGTCTCAACAAGGTATCTAAAGTACCTGTCATTAAATACACATTAGAAAACATTACCTGTACAATATCACAATAAAGCTTCAATATATATCCTGGGCTACCTAACATTACAGTCATGCAACACTCCATTCACTCCATTGATAATGTCTTTGCCAATTTCTGCTTGACTGAAATCTGTGCGACTTGTGACAGAACCACGTTTACCACAGCTCACAACAGCTTCAGTTTTGAATTTTGGAGAATTTTTACATTTGTTAGAGTTCTTATTGTGTTCCACATTTGCACCCATTTGAGAAGATGACTTGCTATCTTGCTCTTTTTGTTCCTGATGTTGCTTGCTTTGGTTCGATGAGCCTATGATTGATGAATTTAATACTTCTGGATTGCTCACATGGAGCTGATAATTTTTGTCAGCAACGAACCTTTTCACCGTCCCACAATCCATGCACCTAATAACCGTGTGCTTCTGCCGATTTCCTGAAATGGGAATAATATTAGCTTTTCATTTTATCATGACATACAATACAGTGGTCATTCAATAGCAAGTAGCATCTTATTACAAAGATATTACACGAATCAATGCAAAGCAAGCAGAATTATTACCTCGCACTCTCACTGTTGACGTGACTCCTGGCACCAACAGCATGAAACATTTTTTGCACAACTGTCTTTTTATGTCTGGATGGCTGTGGGGAAGAGAGTGAGAAAACACATTTAATGGCACACAAAACACACATGATATAAATTATATATTTTACAGCTGGAAATATGAATGTTATTGAGCACAGTGGCATATACTTACATTCGGAGTACTTCCCTTTTGGCCACAGACCTGAGAGTGTGAGCATAGAATCTCACCAGTTCAGTATTTTTACTGTTTTGTTCAAGTGCCAGAATTGCTGCCTGAAAAAAAGACGTTCACAAGAATAATTTATTTGTTTATCACAGCCAAAATTAAAATTTTCAATACATTTGTAAATTAATTTTATTATTTCTGTGTATACCTTTAATCAAAGTGTATTAATAAACATATATATATATATATATATATATATATTAGTTTCTGAGAAGCTCTTCAGACTTTCATTAGATTATGCAATATTCTTGAGTACACTTTACTCAATCTGTATGATAAAAGCATGAATATTATATTACATTACTAGACTGATGTCTACTATTAGCATCATCAGGAGTTACCACTCACTGACTGTTTGCACCGCCAGGCAATGTAATAAGCAGGATCTGTCTGCACCACCTGTTACCGAACAGGCATAGATAACTAATTTCCCTCAATGCTAAAACAGCGACAACTGAAATAGCAATGTACTATCATCAATGATTATCAGGCAAAATGGCGACAGGGCTACTGCATGATCCCTCGAATCACGCTCAAACTGCCTACCCTATGAACCACACATGCAGCTCACAGCGGGTCTAGGCCAAAGCACCATGGAGCATAGAGCAACTAAGAGGGATTCCCCTCCCCCCCCCCCCCTAGCTATCTAAAGAATACACTCTACTATACCCTATGGTCTATACTCTAGTGATTTCACAGAGTGCACGTATTTGCCAAGCTCTAGCTGCTACCATAGACGTTACATTTAATTCGGCAAACCGGCGTGGTAGACCGGAGCACACCAGTCCATGATAGGTGTACCTAGGTCGGCGTGGTGCATTTCTTCGTCCGGTGTGAAATTATTAACCAGGCAAATCCTGTAAAGATCTTATAACCTACTCTTTCTATGTTTATATTAGTTACTAACGAAAAGTTCTATGTTGCTGACTGCATGAGCACTGCACTGGTCGCATGAACATTTTTTTCTAGATGGATTTCCACAATTTAGCCAAAACTTTACCAATAAAGTTCTTCACAAGGCAATTTTGCACATTTTACAAGTATTATAGCCTTAGGCTAAAAATTGAGTCGGGGCAAACCGTGGCACACCACTGTCACCAGTCTATCCAAACACATGCACCCAAAAAAAGATGCAACAAAATGTGCAATGCAATCATGTGCCATGATGTGGCAATTATCCTTAATTTGCTTAAAGCTTAATTTGTACAGATCTGCCCATATTTGAGGGGCTATTCTGGTAATTCAAGACTCACAAGAGTACTCCCATATATACCTGATATAAGTAATTGATTCTCTTGAATGCACAGCTTCCCTTCATTTGTATTTTATCACTTTTTCCCATTTTTGATGCTGAAACTTCCAACTTGGCAACAGCAGACAGATTTTTTGGGTGTCTTAGGAATAAATACCCACACAATATTTACAATAAGATACCCAGATAATTCAACATTTTTGAATAATCAAATTTTAAACAAATTTTTCGATGCACTTTTATAATCAAAATATTAATCGCCATCACCAATGGATGCTGGAAAAAGTTTTGAAGGATAACATTCACTGCGACACCCTCCATTTGACCTCAGTGTTGTGGACGGACGCTTGCACGTTTCTGCAGTTCAAGACCAATAACATCACTGAAACATGTAGCCAATCCGTATAATGAGTTTGTGCCCTTGAAGTGGACATACCTTGTCAGTTTAAGCCATTTCTCTTTCAAATTTTTCTTAATTTGATTTGCTAGTACATGTATATTCAAATTTCAATATATTTGTATGTTAGATTGTTTATGCCATTGCCATTGAAAAACAAGGGCTGTGAAATACAAAATGAAAGATGGGGTTTAGTGCAGTATAGGGGACTCAAATTAATGACAACATATTTGGCGTCCCAAGGAATATAAAATATATCATTGTTTAGACCAAATTTTGTCACTTTTGAAGTTTTACATTGTAGATCGTGGAGGTTTGGGGCCCAAGAAAGAAAAAAAATTAAAAAATTGGTTGGATGTCTATGTGATAGGAGGGGAGTAATTATACTAATGGTTATTGTAAACATATATGTGTATATGCAGCAATGTTTTATTGTACATGAACTAGCATAAAGTAATGGACAGTAATATAACAGAAAGTTACAGCCAGATGATAATCCTTGTCCAGTAATAGTGATCTTCCACCTTAGGGCTGCATTTAGGCTGACAAACATGAATAATCTGTGTGCAGATTCTAATTGGATACGGTCTGCATTTTTATGGGATGTAGTAGATATATACTTGTGGTAGCGCCCTTCGCTTGTGAGTGTATTTTGTAGATAATGCTTAATTTTTAAAACCATAGATTATCACAATATGTTTGTGTGTTTAATTGGACCACATTGCTCAAGGTTCACCAGCATTTTATGAAAGAATGTTGGAAAGAAATTCACATGCATAGGGGCGGCCACTCTGCAATGATACATTAGGAAGTTGTTCGTGCATCTGTTCAGCACCTGTTGTATTCATCTGTATATTTCTTTGCATAACAATTTCATTGTTGAATTCACAGATTAACCAAGGCCATGGAGAGACAAGCAACAGTGAAGCTATTTTCAGTCTTACATCGTTCGTCATGGGCAAGAAGATGTATCGTGAAGCAAATGCGATTTGAAGGCAGAACAGCTGGTGTCAGCTTGATATTGAAAAAGGTATGAGTGAGAGCAAGATGCCCTGCTGTATGCCTGATTTTTTTAAAGCATTGTGCACTTACTTATTTCTGATGCTTCATATTTATTGTTTATATATAATTGTTCTGTTTTGCAGACTTACGCTACGAAGCCAGTTCCTGAAGAAGAAGACAATGGAGTCAATAGCAAAAAACCAACGGAGCTGGCCAAATCTGAAATGGTTGTTACAGATTCTGAGAACACAAGCTCTAAAACACAAGACATTCGCCAAATGATCCAAGCATGTCAAGAGGACAACAAATGTGACAAGAATTTCACTTTGTTTCACAAACCAACGAAACATGCAATAGATGTGAAAGGGTCGGCAGTACCTGGACAAGATGTTACTCTGCACTTTCAAGGGACAAATAACATGGTAAACTTTGTCTTCAAAAACAATAAAGATTTGTCCCATGAGGTTGAAGATGACCAGGGCGACAAACTGCCATCTATGCAGTCAATAGATGAACATAAATGGAAACCGGTTGGAATCGAATACAAAAAATTACCGGAGTATTATTTGAAGTTGTCCAAGATCCGGCTGACAGGATTGGTTGTCATTACAACTCAAGCGGGTTATGCCATTGCACCTGGAGTTTTTGATCCATGGACGTTCTTAATCTGCAGCATTGGAACTGGTCTGACATCAGCGGCAGCTAATTCTATTAATCAGGTAATATATGATCTCTTCTTCTGTGGGAAATATATTTATATTCGATTTTACTTGAATTTTTAGACGTGAATATTTTTATTCCAGTTTTTCGAAGTGCCATATGATTCTCAGATGAATCGAACCAAAAACCGAGTCCTTGTCAGAGGAATGCTAACGTAAGTGTCAAGTCTCTGATGATGTGTTTATTCATTAACACAAAAACTCCTTACTTTGCTAATAAATAGTATGAAGTGCAAGCCATTTTGCTGGCCAGTTAATTTCTGATAAATAGTTGCTTTTTATTCTGTTCGATGCTCGTTATTTTGAATTGTTAATGGCACAAATAATGTGTTGGATTTTTATTTCAGACCTCTGCACGCTGTAGGATTTGCCATAGCGGCAGGGGGCATTGGGACAGCGATGTTAGCAAGCTTAGTAAACCCTTTAACTGCTGGTTTGGGACTGTTCAACCTCTTTCTGTACACCATGTGTTATACACCCATGAAACGCCTGAGTGTCGCTAATACATGGGTCGGATCCGTTGTTGGTGCCATACCCCCAATGATGGGCTGGGCAGCATGCACCGGTGCTCTGGATCCTGGTAAGTTAACTTTATATTATTCTTGGGAGTTTGTTGTTTTTTGCAAAATTGCTGTAATATTATGCTAATTTCAAAGTTTAAAATAAGTAGAAGTTTGCTGTAGTCTATAATAATTACATAGACTAATGAGTATAGATTGATCAATCTAACTGAAATAAGCAAGCACCTCCTTTAGTGTTGAGTCTCTGCTGACCGCTTCTCTTGTTGGACATCGTGAAATGAAATGATGATATGAAGCTAATTGTGTGACTCGTGCTGTGTTCCATAACTGTTGTTTTAGTAACAAATTAGAGTGTCTCCTTATTATGGAACTTAATCCCAACAACTGAGAGCAAGCATAAAAAAAATTGTGAAAAATTATATATAAATAATTCAAAATTAACAAAATTACTCAAACTGCTTTATTCTTAGTGTACTTAATTGTTGTCTTCAGGAGCCTGGCTATTGGGTGCCATCCTCTTTTCCTGGCAGTTTCCGCACTTTAACGCGCTGAGTTGGAATCTTCGCCCCGATTATTCTCGTGCTGGTTACCGCATGATGTCTGTCGTCAACCCTGAGTTGTGCAAACGAGTGGCACTCCGCCACTCAGTGGGAATGATCGGTCTTTGTACGCTCGCTCCTGTTCTAGGGGTCACCACCTGGACTTTTGCCGTGGATTCCTTCCCACTAAATGCTTACATGGCTTATTTAGCATGGGAATTTTATCGCAAAGGAGACAGTAATTCCTCTCGGAGACTTTTCCGCTTCTCCCTTGTGCATATACCAGCTCTCATGATTCTCATGCTAATCAGCAAAAAATCGTTTGGTGCCAAAAAGACTGAGGAGAGTTCCGCCTTGTCTAAGGCTCCTTCTACGGCTGTTCCAGTTAAAATTGCCCCCTCAGGCACTACGTCTTAGCAATGGCTGACATGCAGCATTCTGTAATTGTTGTGTCTAGTGAGAGCCAGAACTGTGATCTATTTTATTCAAGAATCTATGAATGTTATAATTCATAGGAAAAAAATTCAGTGATCATGTATTCAAGATTTTAATGAAAATATATGAGATATTAAAAAAATAAATTGATCTCATGCAGAGTGATTAAGTTATTTCTTTGCTATTTTACTGTTTACAGCAGTTTTACAGTCTGATGGCATAAGGACGGTTTGTGACCTAAATCTCTGAGTGTCATTTATTTTGCATGGATTTTTTCTCTGTGAATTGTGCCTAGATCTTAATTAAAGGGGAACTAACACCTTTAGCACTTTACCTCTCAGAAGTTAGCTTTAGTCCATTGAAACACATTCACGCTATTCATAACTTGTATATATGCCCTGGTAAAGTAATATCCTGCATTAATTGGGTCTGTGTTGTGAACTACGGAGGCCGCCATTTTCGAGATTCCGGGTGTTTTGCACTCACCGGAAATACGTCACTGTTGTACTATTCTAAAGGCCCTGCATTTCAGTCAAATTTTCACTAACAGGTGTTA
Source organism: Alitta virens (assembly GCA_932294295.1). NCBI lineage: Eukaryota > Metazoa > Annelida > Polychaeta > Phyllodocida > Nereididae > Alitta > Alitta virens. The sequence continues at coordinate 42,404,759 of OW028575.1, forward strand.
ATTGCACTTGAACTTGTTATACTAAGAGCATGTCAGTTTTCACCAAGTGTCAAGTAAATTGAACAATTTGAGACAATGCAATTAATTATCCATGCATAAATGACGGCCTCTACACCCCCTTGATCTCATGCTGAGAAACAATGACTGAGTACTAAATTAATATTTCTGAGTAGTTTAGTGGCAGGTATATATTCATAAATCTATGTTTTGTTTTCTCTTTTATTTCAACACCCATGGCGGGGAACAACATATATATCAGCATTGGCATATAAACCTAAAATATAAAATCACATGGAGAGTACAGAAAAACAAAAACAGTGTTTAAAAGCAAAATATATTGGTAAATAATTTCGAGAAAAAATACTCATCAGGCTCCCATGATCAAACCATGGCTTTATAAATATGACTATTGAATTGACATTGCTTAAAAGAATTCCCATTGCTGTAGTAGAGTAATTTACAACTATATATTTGAATTTCAGGAAATCTATATTTAATTATCTTTTTTGGCCTATTACAGCCTTTCCAAGTCTTCTGTGCACAAATCAGACTTCCGCAGTTCACATCAAGACTATATATGTATAATTAGGGTCCTATAATAAACCTGTCAGTTTGGATTAGCCTTTAATACATGTATGGTTTGATAAAAGAAATGTTGTTATTTTGAAATAGCATACTTTCTGCGAGACCAATAATCTTTCTAATTGTGTATAACAAGAATGATTAAATGATAAAAAAAATCTATACTTACTGGAGAGAGAAGTAGGCAACATATAGTTTTTAAATGTGCAACAATATCTCAATGTACCCTACTTGAATGAAAAAGATTATCTTAGTGCGATTTGGTAATGAATTCGAAGGGAACATCCTTTTAATACTTCTGTTCAATACAGTGCATGTATAAAATTAAGGTTAATTTTGAAACAGACTAACTTGAATGTTAGGAACAGATATATAAATTACGAATAAATTAAGTGTGAGGACTATACGAAATAAAAATTATAGGTATGCATAAAATAAAATTCAAATACATTTGTATAAACTCCAAAAATAGTTTTAATAGTTGTTAATACCTTATGGTTTAATTGTAGTATTATAATGATGATCATAAATGCCCATTGTAGTCTTTTGTTTATTTTATAACACCCAGGCTTAATAGGGGGGGGGGGGGGGAAGTGCTATAATCAATACAAATCACTTCATTGCAATTAGTCCAAAAGAAGTTGAACTAATGCTATCTTTTCAGACTGTTCTTTTCATTATATTGCAATGAACAATGAATGATTAATTGCAATCTGTGCAGATTTAGGAATTAATTTACAGCTAGCTACATTCAATACTCAGGACTTAGGACATAAGTGACGTCACCAGCATTGGTGTCGTGTGCAATAATGGCGGCCCCCAGCATTTCGGCGGATAGTGAAAATTGCACTTTTAATCGGTGTAAAATCATACTAAACATGACTTTAAAAATATATATTTCACTCCAATTTGTTTCTTTACCTCTAATAGATCTTTTAAACTTGACATGCAAACGTCCTTGTGTTCCCCTTTAACGAATCCTAATAATATACAAAATCCACATAAAATGAGCTTACGTGGAGTATTTTTGTGTTTTGGAGTTTTTGACATGAATGATCTAATGTTTATTTGAAATCAAATTAATGACATATTAAAGATGTCAACAACGTCGTACATGTCTTTACTCACTTATTAGGAGCATCAGTTTAATCAGAAACAGTGTAATCTGGGCAGGTATCATTTTAGTGCATAAGTTGCCCAAAACATCTATAACCACAGCCTGCAGCCTTGATCACTAAAACTTTAATTTTGGCACCTCAGCCGATGAAGCGTCCTAAGCTCATTCTGTACTTAAAAAAAATTGGCTGGAACACATACAATTGTGAGTATTGTAGTTACTTTGGTCAAAAGGTGTCCGTCAGCCAGGCAGGCGGGGCTGATGGGCCGGCGGCACACTGTTCTGGAGCATAAAACCAACACTGTTGCATGCACATTGATGTAAATATAGTCTCATTGACATGTCTAAGCTATGTTTTATGAAATTGGGAAAAATTAAAAAAAGAAATTTATAATTTTCTTTTCCGAAGCAGAACAGTGACACTACTGCACCTACATGATTGCAACTTTGTCATAATATGTTCTAAAAATTATGGTAAAAAAATTTCTAAACATACACATCTTAACTAATATTATACCTATATATGAGCTGATGAGATTTGGCCATAATTTGTCGAAATCATAGTGACATAATACACGCTATTTTCATAATAATGGACAATATGAAAAAATTGCTTAAAATTCTATGTTGAGAAGTGAATATGTATATTTTTTAAATTTGATAACCATATGGACATATTATTTATATTTAGGATTTATGATGGGGAAAATTCCTATCATTCCACACCTCTCCATCTCAACTACTATTATGCCTAAATACAAAAAGTATAGGTTTTAAAATGTCCAAATCATAGTAATTTTACTTTCAAAAGTGTATCCTTACTTTAATGTCATACTGTTCATTATAATGGAAAATGTGCAAAAAGGTGTTGTTTGCTACATTCCCTAAATCATGACTGTATGTTTACAATAACATTCATATTATTGTAAAATTAAGTGTATGTATTTTGAAAATCCACCTGTCATGCTCTTTGCATATAAGACATCATATTTTATGAAAGAAATAAAAACCACCAAAATAATTTTATATAATTATGAGGAAATAATATGATAACTTGCCCTTTCGCCTATTATTTAATAAATAATATTTAAAAGCACTTCACTAATTATAAATCATTGTCTATGCAATAGTACATTCCAAAAATTATATTGCAATATATTTCTCATTTTGGGGTTATACCATAAATAAGTTCACAGTTCTACTGTCAAATTTCACATTTTGGCGAGTATCAATAATTTAGTTCTCTCAAATTTGCCGAGGGTATGCTGGCCAAGGGTATGCTGCTGTAGCAGCCTAGGTTTCTAAACTGTCTTTCGACAAAAAAGAAAAGAAAATTCCAGGTCAATACCCTTAGGCTTTTGGAAAACAAAAACTCATAATTTAGAGTTGGAAATACAAATAAATAAAATCACTTGAAAAAAAAATTATGAAGTTTAAACTTCCAGTCCTTTAAATAAAACAAAGAACCCTTTTGGCACAGCAATCTTTGATCAGACTTAACTGTCTCAGTGGTGACAATGTGTAGTACAAGCTCTGGATCTTATAGGTCCAGAGATACCAGAATTGTACCGTTCAAATTATTTTTGTTAAGTTATTCTGGAGATCTTTTGTTGCCATTTCAATTGAGGTCAAACAACATAAAAAGCTATTGTGTGTATTTTGCATACTGTGTAATATTATATTGACGGTGAACTATCAACAATTAAGGACAATAGAATGAATAACAATACACTACTATCCAATAACTGAAGATCAAAAAAATTTAGTCTATTTTGTAAGACGTAACAGGACCTACACTGTGTAAAACTGAGTTTTACATAGCCATCTCCCTTGTTTGCTCTTAAATCGGACTGAACTAATTCCTAATTAAACAGATTAGTCCCTCCCTTTTTTAGGGGGGGGGGGGGGAACCCTTGCCTGGTATATATAGACCTCCTCAATCCTACATAGTCACTTTTTTCCCTTCAGCATTCCTGTTCTTATGGACTGGACTAGGGGAATTTTATGGTCTCCAGCTCGGCTGGGACTGTTTAATTTTCCTTACACAGAGCAATGCACTTTGCTTTATTGTTTTTTATTCCCATGGTGTCGCTAGGTTCTGTGCTGGGCCTCGCTCATGGCATTGTAATGTTATGGTTTTGTTTCAGTTTCCAGGCACTCTGGCCGGTTCTGTCTTCCAATGCCTGATACACGTGTTCTCCACGGAACCGGCCTCTGCCTCTGATTGGCTAAGCCCAGTGGATTCCACAAAATGTCCCACGCTATCCCTATGCAGCTAGACTGTTCTCTGGGCATATTTAAGCGGCCCGCACCTTGTGCCTGGCTTCTCACCGCTCTGTTCTCTTCCAGTGACCACATCACTGTTATTTTTACAATTCATTTGCCATGCCACATCACACTCCCTCCCCTAAGGCTAGCTCTGCCCAGCACCAATCGGCAGCTGCCACAGCGGGGTGCGCTCTCGACTCTTCTCTTGAACCCTCTCCCCAGCGCTCTTGGCAGGAGAAGAGATTAACCTTGGACCTTGCTCCCAAGCACCCCGGGCCACGTCCAGTGGACCGGTCTCCGAATGAAGAAGAGCAAGACTGCTGCCAATCCAGGGGCTTGGACATGGCTTCCAGCCAACCTCCCCTTGCCTTCTACTGCTACTCTCCTGCTCTCCCTGCATTTTGAGCAGACGGAGACAGGCTTCACAGTCACCACCACCGCTTCCCCGTCTGTCCAGCCATCAGTTCACCCGCCGGGTTCATTAGGCAGTCTGGGGCCACAGCAGTCTTCTCAGTCTACTTTGCTCATACACTTCAGTGGCCTTCATGGTCTCCTTAGGTGGTGCCTTTGGTGCAATTGGGGTCGCCTGCCCCCAACGGTCTGGGATTCCTCTGCCAGAAACGATTTCCTTCAGTGTTGGAGTACTCTTCGGTTCCCCCTTCAGCCTCACAACACCAACCACCGCCACCCAAAGCAGCCCTACACCATTCCCCATCTACTTGGGTGGTCGAGTTCAAACCCCGCTTCCATGCAGACCCGAGTTTCAAACTTAAGCCAACCCGTCTCTCTGCTCACAAGCAAACTCCCATCGACCAGACCACTCTTGGATAACTGATGTGGAGCCCAGCTCTCCTGCCTGTCCGCTTTGCCGTGGCTCCTTGGGGTCTTCTTTGCGTCTCAATCTAGCGCCTCCCCAGCTCAGCTAGAGGCCCTCAGAGGCTCTGCTGTATGCGAGTTGCAGCAGGCCACCTCATTTGGCGGGGCCCTGGTAGAATCTGCTACTCAGGACCGACACAAGGCAAACTTGGACCGGCTTGGCCAGTTGCTTCCATCCTATACCCACAACTGGCTCCAGCTCCAACTGGTCCACCTCACTACCTCAGATGGTCTCTTCAGCCCAGCTTCTGCCTCGGTGACACCGTTTCCAAACTCTCTGGTGGTGGACTCAGACGCACTGACCATGGCATGGGAGGGGCTGCGTGTCTACGCATGAATTGCATGCATCTTCATTACCCCGTGGTGGCCCATGACCATTGCCTCGTACTGTTCATCCTTGGCTGGTGAAGGGCTACGCACCGTCGTGGGGTTTTTCCCTTAGGTTGCAGTTCCAGGTCACGATCTTGCCCCTTTCTCTGTGCCTTCTCTTGTCCCATCTGCCGAGACCCAGAAACGAGATGAGAGGCTCTGCCCAGTTGCCTGGGTGCGTTGGTACTTACAAGCATCAGTGGCGTTCAGGAAGGTCGCCGCCTCTTCCTGAAGATTTAGGGTAACTGTCCTCCTTCTGCTCAGTCGGAGTTGTGGTGGATTGTCCAATGCATCTGATCATCTCACGACACTGACATACCCCAAGTGCATGCTCATGAAGTACGCCGCATGGCTGCGTCTTGGGCATATCAAGCTGGCTATCACTCCCTCGAGGAGTTACTTATGGCTGGGTGGTGGGCCAATTCCAACACCTTTACCAGGTTTTACTTGGCTCACCTCTACCCACAGCCTAATGTTTTTTTTTTCCAGCTGACACCTGTCCTGGGCGAACAGATTCAAGTCAGTTAGGGCCTGGGTTCTCTAGGGTCCTCCCCACCTCCATGTTGGGATTCTGGCTATGTAAAACTCACTGCTTTACACATGGTCTTAAATTTGTCAAATGCCTTTTGACAGGGCTCATCCCAAACAAGCTTCTAATTTTTTATGTATGATTAGGAAGAGACAAAGTAAAGGTCTTGCAGAACCTTCGGTAGTATCCTACCATACCCAAAAATTGCTTCAAAGCTTGCCTGTGGGAACAGGAAAATATAATCTGAATCTTTGCATCTACTCGGGCCACTTTCTCTTGGCCAATGACATAACCCAAATATGTCCCACTTGTTTGGCCAAACTATTCGCTAGGTTGACTCAACTTGACTGTTAAGTTGACCTCAGACAATAATTGAAACCAAGATTTTCACAGCCTCAAAATTAGCTTCCAATGAATCACTTCTAATGACAAAGTCATCAATGTAAGCATTTGTATTTGGCAAGTCTTTAATCACTGAGTGAATATTTCTCTGGAATGTGGCTGGACCATTCCAAAGAAAAGGACATCATATTCGTACAGACCAGAAAGTGTTACAAAGGCAGATATTTCATTGCTCATATCAGTTAATGGGACACACCAGTGCCCTTTTAACAATCAATCTTTGTGAAAAACTTTGCTCGTCACACTTTATGAATACAATCATCCATTCTAGGGGTTGGAAAAGCATCCATTTTACTATAATCTGTACAAAACCTAGTGCTACCATTAGGGTTTGGCAATAAAAAACATGTTGAACTCCAGTTGGAGGCTGAATAATGTTATGCAAACATTTAAGCAATTTCAGTTTACACTTTTCAGGATTAATTCAATACAGATGCTGTTTGATTGGTTGGCATCAATATCTTGAAATTATCTCTTTCATTTGCAATTGTTGCATCTTGAAACTCATCCTCAACTACAGATTCCTTGTCAACAGTCTGACCCTCAACAGTTGATACAACACTGACTGATCTGTAACAATAAGGTTTCAACATGTTGATGTGGCATTATTGTCTAGACCTTCTCCTATCTGGAGTCTTCACAATATAATTAATGTCATAGACCTTTGCTCACATCTAACAAGCAATATATAACAGAAAAGCATGCCATGCCTTGCCATGGTCACTTGGCCGACCATATAGGGAAACTATGTACTGAATGGTGACAACAATAGTTAAATAGATAATAATATAATGATCAAAGTAACTCAAAGTGCATTGCACACAGCTGTTAGAAATACATCTGACTTTGTTCTGTGTGCTTCCTAATGATTTTGAATTTAGAATTATCATATTTTGATATCCTTGGATGGAACAAGAATAATGATCAATAGATGCGACAGTGCAAAATCTACTAGGAGTTCAACTGCAGTTGTTCTCAAACAATTTTGATGATGCTCGTGTACTACATGGCTATTCCCCGATGTTTTACTGCTGCGCAGCCTATGTTTTTAAATCTTAAACATCTAGAATTGACTGTTACCTTGACCTTTGAGCCAACATTATTTTTGAAAATATACAAACTCACCTGATCAAACTCAAATATGTTTCAATTGTGATGAGCCAATTCAGCAGAAATTTGGTAGGGAATTTATTAGATAGCCTTAACCATTGGTTATTTAATAGTACCAAATATTGGTGCTTACTGGACAGCTAACTACCCGGCTACCAGAAATTTGTGGCCCCCCTCATTCCCACCTGTCGTGAGGAGTTGGTTAGTTTATGATTACTCTAATTTATCAGAGCCAGCATCACTTGGTTATTGCTGCAGCCCTTTCAAGTGCCCATCTCTTTGCTCCATTACCGACTTGGATCCCCATAGTTTGTAATAAAGTTCCAATCTTGTGTAATAAAGTTGCCAATTTTGATTGTCCTTGTTCATTAATCATGTATCCCTGTGCCTTTAATCCCTGGAAATTATATATTAGGGCATCAAATGCCCCGTCAGGGTAGGCTGCATTGTCTGATTGACTTTTTATGGTTATTGCTAAATGCTGTGCAGTCCCAGTGGAGTCCTTAATATTTACCACTCCATCTAGCACATCCATGATTGCTTGCTGGACCTCAGGGTACCGGAACACTTGGAAGCTCCCACACAATGGTGATGAGGAGCAGAATGGGATCAGCAGTGTGAGGCAACTAAAATAAGAAACATATCACAGTCATTAAGACAGAAAACATGTATGTAAACATGCCAAAGCCTGACAAATAGAAAGAATGTTAACTTGCACCAGTTATAGTAAAATTACACATGTACCTGTAGTTACAAAGAGGTCCCATCTCAGCAACCCACTGCCATACAGGAGGACATTCTTTTTTTAGTTTCTTAGCAAGGTCACGGAACTTGATATCAGACATTTGTTGCGGAATTGTTACCAGCTTCCCTTTCACATACCCAATGTACTCAGCAAGTAGGCGACGTTTCTTCACAGACAAAGTTTGTTCACGGTCATTGTGCAGACTATCTAGCATTAAAAAGAAACATCTTACCTGTCTGCATGTTTTATTCCTCTGATTGGAGTTGGATCCTCTGGCTCACCCATGATGACTTCCTGGAGATAATGTTTTTTGCAGTCCATCATAATTCCATCGCATATCACATCAAACAGTCTGCAGTGTATTTTGACATTCTCTGCAAGGCTTCTGTTTCATCCCATTCTAAAAGTCTGAAAGAAAAAGGTAGAACATAATTTAGGCCACTACATGACGGGAATCACTATGCGAAAAAAAAAAACTGGTAAATTGTAAGTGATTCTTAGCTAAGATAACGCAGTTATATTTACCTGAGGAAACAGTTATAAGCATGCCTGAGACTGTGATAAGTGCTCTGGTCTTTGCACCGAGATCTGGCCAGTAATGTAGTTGTGTGGGCAGTCATCACAGGGCACACAGAATGATTAGAATAAATAGATTCTTGTTGTCAAGATTCAGTAACAGGTTGCTCAGTCCATCATACTGCACTGTGCAATGACAATCTGCTGATACTTGATAATTGTAAAGATGAACACTCTTGATACTGGCCTCTCTGTGTATAATGATGAAAGAACTGGTTTCAATACATCCAGGTATCCCTCGGAGTCAACCACACTCTTTCTTTCTTTGTACGCATCAGACACTGGCCAGGCTATTCCTTGAGATGAAATGCATGTGAATGCATCCTCCCTGCTATCTCTGGAAGAATTCCATGTGAGGACACTCTGTTGTTTTACAAGTCCTACACTTAAACTGATGGTGACCGGCAATGACAATACCAGGTCCCAGAGACCCACCAGAAACAACAGCTGTGAATGGCTTAGTGTTAATGACCACTGCTAGGGCACTTCTGACAATGTTTTGTGGTGGACCTTTCAAGAGCTTTACAGCTTTACAGTTGGTACAGTACAGATCCTCTTCCTTGTGCTTGAAACTTTCTATTGTCTCATGTTTGATCACTTGATCTATAGATGACAGTCTTACTTTGTTCTCATGTCTGTCAGCACAACCACAAACAAACAGAGTGACATTGTCTGCCCCATCATATTATCCACCATGACTTATCAAGAATTCCATCAGTGTGACCTGCCACAGAATAGGTGCCATAAATTGTAGACAACTGCACAAACTTATTATTATGAATGACTAGATTCTGTATATACCGTGTTTGCATATCCAGTGTGAAGACCTTCATATCTCTGAAAAAAAAGTTTCAAAGGTGAACACTTGAATGGTATGGTAATTCACTATTAACGTTACTAATAAATCACATTTATGGATATATTATTAAATTCCTTATGTTATCTACCACCATCTTGGAGAAATATAACTTGACCAATGTTTACAAGTACGTCTAAGTACTGTCATAGTGCTAAACATATGTATCCCTTATGATTGGAGATATGTTACATAACATTCCGCACACAGGCCCAGATGCTACTGACTTCAAAGCCACTGATAAATTTGAAATCCATAATTCAAAGAATGTAGAATTTCAATAGTAAGTCTAAAGATTTTTAACATCAGAGATAATTCGGCAGTTTGTTGTTGGGACATTTTTTTTATTACAAAATTACTTTAAACAGTAATATAAAATTTATGAATTTTATATTAAACTGAAGCTCATACATTTGAAAACAGCGAATAAGTTTATTATAAAGTGTAAAGACTCTGCTCAAATGTTTGTCAACTTTTGGCCCAAGATAGACAGCAGTACCGATTGCATTTAACTTGCCATTCTTTTGAAGTACCTGCCATAGCAAGTAGCAATTAAGTGTAAACAGAATTGACTTAGCACTGGAAATTGCAATCGGTTTTCAGTAAAGTTAAGTGCAATCAGTCATCGCTAGCTGCCTAAGCAAAAGTGGCCACATGCCCTAAAACACGCTCGCGAGCGCTCAGTGAAAGTGAAAAGCATTTATTTTGTATATAACTGATTTGAATTAACGAAGATTCACTGTCCAATAGTTATAAATAATAAATATGACTTACCCTTGTTTTACAAAAGTGTCTGGAGCTTGGGTTATGTGTTCAGAAGGTTGAGATTTTCTTGCATCTTCCCGCACTAAACTACCTCTCAGAAACAAAGGTGTGGCGACCCTATTTTTCTTGTCATTTCGTAGAAACATGTTTCATAGAGAGATGTCAACTGGAAGAGGCTTGAATGAGAAATGACCTCTGGTAAAGTCACAAATCTTGCCTCCTCATTCAGGGGGAGACACTAGAGTCCCGCCAAACTCAACCAGCCAATGAATGACCTGGAATACTGTTTATCCGCTAGGGGGAGGCATGTAGATAATCCATGTTATGCTTTCTTCTTCATAGTGGGGGAGACACTGATGTCCCGCCATATCTAAACAGCCAATGAATGCCCTGGAGTCATAAATTTATACGCTAGGGGGGGGGGGGGGGGGGGTCATGGATAATCCACATGATGCAGTTAGCTATCACTTGTTCCTGGACTTTTGAACTGTGCTTTCCTCTTTGTTTAATATAAAGTCATAATCATAGAGAGAAACAATGGAAATGAAACAAAGGACATTCCATCAATCAACAGATGCCTGTCAAATATCATGCGAGGATGGGACAGTATTTCACAACTCATACTGAGGAGCATCAGTAGCAAAGACAATGCCAAATTTAACGAGATTGTTCAAAAAGATCTTGCCAAGGTCAAGACATCTGCACCAGTTTCATCACAGGACCCACTGCCCATTTTGGGTGAAATGCCCATTGCCCTGAAATCAAACCGGGATCTGCTTCGTCTGTTATTGACTGTTATGGTCAGGATTTCACAGAGCAAAGGTATGTATTAGCTTTAAAATACAGCACACATTACATATCTCTTTATGTGCTACAAGAAATTCTGTGTAAAGTATATCTTGCACTAGTGTATGTGTAAATACTTGTTTCACATTCACTAGTTTTTATCTTAGTGTGTGATGTTGCACATCCACTGGCTGGGCCAGTTTATAGACTACCAATTCTCTTAATTAATTTGTATTAATAAGAAACCTGTTAGGAGTGCATTATGCACTTGTGTGTACAACAATGATCAGAACTGACTTCTCGCTGTCAATAAAAATCTATCTATATATCGTGTGGGTTTTTGCACATACATACGCTCGTTATTACATATACACACGTGTGAAGAACATGCGTGTTTTCACAAAATAAATAGCTCCTTTTTTTTACCATACTAAACCTGCATGTTGTGTGTGATTGTAGGGTATGCAGCCAAACGAATTTTTTACACGAAGGATGGAGAAAAAGTGTCCCCCCCCCCCCATGCTGGTGGCCTTCACATGTGCCCTTTGAAGGTATCTCTGATGTGATGTTAGCAGAGAATGTGCCAGTTGCATATGAGACAGGCATGCAGACAGTATTACATAAGTAATCATAATGATGAGGTAAGTACTTTATATCAATATTTCGCCATTAAAAGCGCTGTTCAGTGCCCTTTTTTGTCAAAAGTCTATAATTTTGTAGTGAACATGATTGCAGCCACTTCATTAATTTTTATGTACTGCAGTTGTTCTGTCAAAGGATAATGCAAAAAAAAAAATGATGCAGATATGCAAGAACTGTTTTCTTTTGTACTGATGCTGTCGCAGTTTCCAGCCTTGTAGCCAAAAAACTAATTACTGAATATCATATTTAATAGACTATAGTTGCATGAATGCCATTTTATTTCAGAGAAGTCAGGGGCAGCTCGAGGTGGTCACGAGAGTGATGGAAAGCCAGATCAACGAAGAAACGCAACAGGTGTGCAATACTCGGTTATATGTAGGATAAAGTTAAAGTGTTTTCACAAATATTTATGTATTTTATTTTAAATCAATGTTATTTACTAAAAAAAAAGATAACAGATTACGTCACATTTTCAACCAATTGAATTTGACATATCACAGAAGGCCTGTCAGTGTTTTTGCAATCATACATTGTAATTTTTCTTTCAGGCGCAGGATAAATCAAAAAGGAGAAAAAGACACGCTGCAGCATTGTCAACCATTGACAGCCCTTGTTTGGCTAAACGAAAGGGCAAAAGAAAGGTCACAGAAAAACAAATTATGTATTAAATCTGTTGTAAAGTAAGCAAGCTATTTTGAGTTATGCAATAAAGTTCATTACAATTGCTTGATGACTTTTTTGTCAGTTTATTAGCACCATGTTTTGTGTAATTTTAGTAGGTGTCAAAGTTCAAAATATAAGCTCACTTTTAGCTATCACTTAATGCTGTCGGGAAAGAACCTTAATTGCCCCACAGCTGACGCTATGAAAAGCTTATCAGATTACTATCAGCAATTGCATGAAATCTTTAATCTGGCGACCTCGATAGAATGCCAATATTTAAGGCCTACTGACTGTCGGCAAGTACTATATTTCCTAATGTTGTAGATGTCAGTAGTGACTGGTATTTTATCCTTTACTGATGTTCAAGCAACATATGAAAGACCTATAGACGGTCGTTAGATGCTAGACTTCCTATAACTGCTACCCGTTTTTTAGCTTCGAAATGCAAATAATAGTGCCATTTGGGGCATTTGCATATATATGCTTATCAAAAGTTGCTTTTAAAGATAATCTAAAATTTCGGAGTCGAAGGTTTATTTCTTAATTCTTATTTCTGAAATACACTGTATCCACATGCTATTCTTATTTCTGAATTTTGACATTTCGGGTCTTTGTAGCCCTTTCCGTCTCTGATGTCCATGAATTTCAAGTAATAGTGCCATTTGTGGCATATGCATATATGCTTATCAAAAGTTGGCCTTGAAGTTATTCTATAATTTCTGAATTTCGAGTCTAAGGTTTATTTCTTAATTCTTATTTTTGAAATAAACTGTATCTACACGCTATTCTTATTTCTGAATTTTGACATTTCTGGCCTTTGTGGCCCGTTGCATGTCCTTGAATGTATTCTCTCATGTGTTGATATTTCTAATACAATTAAAAGGTCCCTGATATCCATGAAATAGTTGACCAATATCTGACGTCTAAAATACGTCATCAGATGACGTCTTTCAGTATCTCATAGTTGACCAATATCTGACGTCTAAAATACGTCATCTGACGACGTCTTTAAGACAAGCTTTGCATACAATTTTTGGACATATTTAATGTACAGAGAACACACACAAGTTTAAAATTAATAAAAACACTTTATTATATTGTGTGAAATAGGATACTTCACATTTATTTGCATGCATGCACATATTATGTAAATCTATAAATGGGACTGCTGCAATTAAGTAAGTTTTAAAGAAATGTGTTTTTATGTCTATCATAATTCTTCAGCTAAATTGTGTCCATAGTTCCATAGTTCTCTGAAATGAATATATATTCAGAAATTAGACTATATAAACACCAAATCATATATGAATCAGCATGTGCAACATATTTTCACAGTGGTTAGAAAAAAACTTCACTTACCATGCAATGATGTGATGAACTTTAATGTTATATATCCCTCCATAAATTAAGTTTAAAATCCAACTTCACTAGTATCCCTTCAAAGTTACTGAATGAATTTTAAATTCTTAACTGACAAGATGTGTCCTGTCCTGCAGCTGCTCAAGATTTCTAGGGTTTTGATTGGTCAGCCAGTTCAGATAATGATAACCACAGGGCTATAATATAGGGTGCACTGGGGTCAGGGTGATATTATAAGCCCATTTACCCCAATTTATAAACTTCATCTTGGTTAGTGAAGTTAATTCTATGTTATAAATTTGTTGTACATTGATATATATTCTGACAAGGAAATCACATTGTATTTTTCTATCATAAATTAACTATATGAAGTAAAACTAAATGTGAATTTAGTCATTATATATTGATTGCTCAAAATGGTTGGCCTAACTTGCAAATTGTATGAGCCTTCATGGTTAGAGAATTGGTATGTTAATGACCACTAGATTACGTTGATAAGACGTAAAAAAATTACGTATTCTAGACGTAATTTATTGACGTAATAAAGACGTATAAATTAAGTAAAATAATTATGTCTGCTTGAGCACCAGAATAAGACGTCGATAAGACGTCTTATTTCCTGGTCATTTTGACGTCTTGAAAAGTACGTCTTATTTACGTCTCAAATTGGTCACCGACGTCATGACCAGTTTGAGACCAGAAAAAGACGTCATTTTTACGACTTGCGCCCACTGGGAACTAAGTAGTACTTGGATTGATGACCCTGCGTTTCTAGTAAAGTATTGGAAAACTATTTGCTTGTTCATTTGCTTCTTTTTCTCAATTATTTTATCTGCATACTTTTTTTCCTATTAAACTTATGGTATACAGTCAGCACAACTTGTATTAGCATTGTACTATAGTGAGTGAATATGTACAGTCAATCAGATCTAGCGCAGACTAAGCAATTTTAAAAGGGCGGAATTTGGTCATGTAAGACTATTTCTCACACTTAAAAGTTGTTTTCCTTCAATGTCTCTTCTTGAATGACTGACAAATTTATTTCCTGAAGGGGATGACTCATGACCTCTGTGCTTACACAGGGGTCATGAGTCAGGGCTAGATCACAACTGACATATCATACACAAAATTAAAACATTTATAGAATACCCGTAGTAATACATGCATTTTCAAAACTATATATACACTACCGAAGAAAGATTTCACCCAAAACTTTTCTACTTTTCAAAAAGTATGCAAAAAATACAATTATACTCAATTGACTGTTAGTGACATTGAGAAATGCTTTGTTTGTGATAATTCTTCATAGAAAAAAAAGATAAAATAAAGCAAAATTTCTAACTAGACTTATAAGTTAAACTATATTTGGTATCTGACTGGAATCTCCACTGGGTGGCTCCCCAGGAGCGACATGACTTATTTCTGTTTACACTTTGAGGAATCAAGCATTCAGGAAAGGACTTGCAAGCTTGTTGAGAAAGACTCATGTCAGTCCTTCTTGAATAATTATATTCATGCATCCTATGCTACATTATTCACTCACCTGCTGTGAGCCAATCAGACTGCTTCAGTGTCATCCAGAATTCGTGTATATTGTACACCAGCAATGGTGGTTGTGGGATTCGGAAAAATCATAATATTATTGAGCAAGAGCAAAGGTATGTATTAGCTTTAAAATACAGCACACATTACATATCTCTTTATGTGCTACAAGAAATTCTGTGTAAAGTATATCTTGCACTAGTGTATGTGTAAATACTTGTTTCACATTCACTAGTTTTTATCTTAGTGTGTGATGTTGCACATCCACTGGCTGGGCCAGTTTATAGACTACCAATTCTCTTAATTAATTTGTATTAATAAGAAACCTGTTAGGAGTGCATTATGCACTTGTGTGTACAACAATGATCAGAACTGACTTCTCGCTGTCAATAAAAATCTATCTATATATCGTGTGGGTTTTTGCACATACATACGCTCGTTATTACATATACACACGTGTGAAGAACATGCGTGTTTTCACAATATAAATAGCTCCTTTTTTTTACCATACTAAACCTGCATGTTGTGTGTGATTGTAGGGTATGCAGCCAAACGAATTTTTTACACGAAGGATGGAGAAAAAGTGTCCCCCCCCCCCCATGCTGGTGGCCTTCACATGTGCCCTTTGAAGGTATCTCTGATGTGATGTTAGCAGAGAATGTGCCAGTTGCATATGAGACAGGCATGCAGACAGTATTACATAAGTAATCATAATGATGAGGTAAGTACTTTATATCAATATTTCGCCATTAAAAGCGCTGTTCAGTGCCCTTTTTTGTCAAAAGTCTATAATTTTGTAGTGAACATGATTGCAGCCACTTCATTAATTTTTATGTACTGCAGTTGTTCTGTCAAAGGATAATGCAAAAAAAAAAATGATGCAGATATGCAAGAACTGTTTTCTTTTGTACTGATGCTGTCGCAGTTTCCAGCCTTGTAGCCAAAAAACTAATTACTGAATATCATATTTAATAGACTATAGTTGCATGAATGCCATTTTATTTCAGAGAAGTCAGGGGCAGCTCGAGGTGGTCACGAGAGTGATGGAAAGCCAGATCAACGAAGAAACGCAACAGGTGTGCAATACTCGGTTATATGTAGGATAAAGTTAAAGTGTTTTCACAAATATTTATGTATTTTATTTTAAATCAATGTTATTTACTAAAAAAAAAGATAACAGATTACGTCACATTTTCAACCAATTGAATTTGACATATCACAGAAGGCCTGTCAGTGTTTTTGCAATCATACATTGTAATTTTTCTTTCAGGCGCAGGATAAATCAAAAAGGAGAAAAAGACACGCTGCAGCATTGTCAACCATTGACAGCCCTTGTTTGGCTAAACGAAAGGGCAAAAGAAAGGTCACAGAAAAACAAATTATGTATTAAATCTGTTGTAAAGTAAGCAAGCTATTTTGAGTTATGCAATAAAGTTCATTACAATTGCTTGATGACTTTTTTGTCAGTTTATTAGCACCATGTTTTGTGTAATTTTAGTAGGTGTCAAAGTTCAAAATATAAGCTCACTTTTAGCTATCACTTAATGCTGTCGGGAAAGAACCTTAATTGCCCCACAGCTGACGCTATGAAAAGCTTATCAGATTACTATCAGCAATTGCATGAAATCTTTAATCTGGCGACCTCGATAGAATGCCAATATTTAAGGCCTACTGACTGTCGGCAAGTACTATATTTCCTAATGTTGTAGATGTCAGTAGTGACTGGTATTTTATCCTTTACTGATGTTCAAGCAACATATGAAAGACCTATAGACGGTCGTTAGATGCTAGACTTCCTATAACTGCTACCCGTTTTTTAGCTTCGAAATGCAAATAATAGTGCCATTTGGGGCATTTGCATATATATGCTTATCAAAAGTTGCTTTTAAAGATAATCTAAAATTTCGGAGTCGAAGGTTTATTTCTTAATTCTTATTTCTGAAATACACTGTATCCACATGCTATTCTTATTTCTGAATTTTGACATTTCGGGTCTTTGTAGCCCTTTCCGTCTCTGATGTCCATGAATTTCAAGTAATAGTGCCATTTGTGGCATATGCATATATGCTTATCAAAAGTTGGCCTTGAAGTTATTCTATAATTTCTGAATTTCGAGTCTAAGGTTTATTTCTTAATTCTTATTTTTGAAATAAACTGTATCTACACGCTATTCTTATTTCTGAATTTTGACATTTCTGGCCTTTGTGGCCCGTTGCATGTCCTTGAATGTATTCTCTCATGTGTTGATATTTCTAATACAATTAAAAGGTCCCTGATATCCATGAAATAGTTGACCAATATCTGACGTCTAAAATACGTCATCAGATGACGTCTTTCAGTATCTCATAGTTGACCAATATCTGACGTCTAAAATACGTCATCTGACGACGTCTTTAAGACAAGCTTTGCATACAATTTTTGGACATATTTAATGTACAGAGAACACACACAAGTTTAAAATTAATAAAAACACTTTATTATATTGTGTGAAATAGGATACTTCACATTTATTTGCATGCATGCACATATTATGTAAATCTATAAATGGGACTGCTGCAATTAAGTAAGTTTTAAAGAAATGTGTTTTTATGTCTATCATAATTCTTCAGCTAAATTGTGTCCATAGTTCCATAGTTCTCTGAAATGAATATATATTCAGAAATTAGACTATATAAACACCAAATCATATATGAATCAGCATGTGCAACATATTTTCACAGTGGTTAGAAAAAAACTTCACTTACCATGCAATGATGTGATGAACTTTAATGTTATATATCCCTCCATAAATTAAGTTTAAAATCCAACTTCACTAGTATCCCTTCAAAGTTACTGAATGAATTTTAAATTCTTAACTGACAAGATGTGTCCTGTCCTGCAGCTGCTCAAGATTTCTAGGGTTTTGATTGGTCAGCCAGTTCAGATAATGATAACCACAGGGCTATAATATAGGGTGCACTGGGGTCAGGGTGATATTATAAGCCCATTTACCCCAATTTATAAACTTCATCTTGGTTAGTGAAGTTAATTCTATGTTATAAATTTGTTGTACATTGATATATATTCTGACAAGGAAATCACATTGTATTTTTCTATCATAAATTAACTATATGAAGTAAAACTAAATGTGAATTTAGTCATTATATATTGATTGCTCAAAATGGTTGGCCTAACTTGCAAATTGTATGAGCCTTCATGGTTAGAGAATTGGTATGTTAATGACCACTAGATTACGTTGATAAGACGTAAAAAAATTACGTATTCTAGACGTAATTTATTGACGTAATAAAGACGTATAAATTAAGTAAAATAATTATGTCTGCTTGAGCACCAGAATAAGACGTCGATAAGACGTCTTATTTCCTGGTCATTTTGACGTCTTGAAAAGTACGTCTTATTTACGTCTCAAATTGGTCACCGACGTCATGACCAGTTTGAGACCAGAAAAAGACGTCATTTTTACGACTTGCGCCCACTGGGAACTAAGTAGTACTTGGATTGATGACCCTGCGTTTCTAGTAAAGTATTGGAAAACTATTTGCTTGTTCATTTGCTTCTTTTTCTCAATTATTTTATCTGCATACTTTTTTTCCTATTAAACTTATGGTATACAGTCAGCACAACTTGTATTAGCATTGTACTATAGTGAGTGAATATGTACAGTCAATCAGATCTAGCGCAGACTAAGCAATTTTAAAAGGGCGGAATTTGGTCATGTAAGACTATTTCTCACACTTAAAAGTTGTTTTCCTTCAATGTCTCTTCTTGAATGACTGACAAATTTATTTCCTGAAGGGGATGACTCATGACCTCTGTGCTTACACAGGGGTCATGAGTCAGGGCTAGATCACAACTGACATATCATACACAAAATTAAAACATTTATAGAATACCCGTAGTAATACATGCATTTTCAAAACTATATATACACTACCGAAGAAAGATTTCACCCAAAACTTTTCTACTTTTCAAAAAGTATGCAAAAAATACAATTATACTCAATTGACTGTTAGTGACATTGAGAAATGCTTTGTTTGTGATAATTCTTCATAGAAAAAAAAGATAAAATAAAGCAAAATTTCTAACTAGACTTATAAGTTAAACTATATTTGGTATCTGACTGGAATCTCCACTGGGTGGCTCCCCAGGAGCGACATGACTTATTTCTGTTTACACTTTGAGGAATCAAGCATTCAGGAAAGGACTTGCAAGCTTGTTGAGAAAGACTCATGTCAGTCCTTCTTGAATAATTATATTCATGCATCCTATGCTACATTATTCACTCACCTGCTGTGAGCCAATCAGACTGCTTCAGTGTCATCCAGAATTCGTGTATATTGTACACCAGCAATGGTGGTTGTGGGATTCGGAAAAATCATAATATTATTGAGCAAGCTCCGCCAAAATACTTTTTCCTCATTTCATAAACTCCAACACCAGCTGTATTGCTTACGTGTCAACCAGGATTTGAGTGCAATTTAGCAATGTAATTGAGCAATATATGAAAATATTTGCATGGTCCAGTGGTAAAGGGCTCTTGAATATTTTCTCCCAGTACTGGATTCAATTTCATCAGAGAAAGGAAGTGTGACAATCACATTATTTATAATGGATGCAGTTTTATTCCATGGGGAAGCTGATGCCATGTTTGTTGTCAGTTGTTTCATTTACATTTTCTTACAATTTGTCTCATATTGATGAATTTTTAAAGAAGCGTTAATACATACTCAGTGCCATTGGTTTAAAGCTCATTCAGCTGGAAGAGGCAGACGTAATGATAAGATACAGTGGGAACCAAAAGTTTGTATATACACACTTGAGCAGAACACAGCTCACTTCCAAAAGTTTTCTGATACTTTAAGACACTTAAATCTTGGTCTGGTTTCTGCTTTAAGGCACTTTTTATTTCTTTAGAGATCATATTTACTGTCTTCCCTGCAAACATGACAACTTTTGAATAATATTAGCACTCACTCATTGGGACAATATTTTGACAAAAAATGTTCCAAAACAGATTGTGTAAATGTTGAGACAACATTCTATGATATAATTTATGGTTAAACTTTTTTGATAATGTTTCTTGATGATATGATTTTTTAATATTGCCACAAGCATTTCTAGGGTCCACACTTTCATATTGTTACATTATGCTCAAATAATATTGCCACAACATAATTTGAATGATAATGTGGATGTTGTAAAAAAATATCTGTGCCATATTTAAAAAAAAAAAATTATTAAACACATTGTAAGAAGGATTTTATTTACCTAATGAAAATGTTTTCTGCCATTATTTCCATAATGTTTTGTTATAATATGATTAATGATGTTGCTGCAACTATTTCTAGGTCCACACTATCATAATGTTACATTATGCTCAAATAATATTGTCACAACATTAGGTAAATGATGATATGTATGGTGTAATGTCATTAAAAACATTGCTGCAATGTTTTTATTCACATTATGAAAATATTAATTTAAATTTACAAGCAGCATCTAGGGATTATATGCATCTGGTAGTCATTTTGATATGGAGAGAGTTTTCAAGTCTCAGCAAACAAAATCCAGGAACATCTGTGAAATAGGTTGGTATTTTTATAATTTTTTGTAGCGTTGTCAGTGGTAAGTCATTGTAGAAACAAATGACGATTAATTCCCTTCGAAATGTGATTTGTTATTATAATTTTCAGAGGTGTATACTGATGTAGAAGTGGACCTAATCATGAGCCTGTCTGAAAACAGTGAATGCTCACAAACTATTGCCATTTATATATTTATTATTAGTTTTGTTGAAGTTGATAACTGCCATATATTGATTGTTTATTTGAAAATAAAGATTTTCTCTCTTTATTCCAGACATGTTGCTGTTTTCAGTTGTTCTTTGTTCAGCCACCAGAGGGCACAAATTGTGCAGTGCTTTTACTGGCATCACTTTTTTTATTAATTTTGTATGGATAGATTTATTTAATTTCCAAGTTAATCTAAAAACATGATGCCTACAAACAAGCGGATTAATACAAAGAATAAGTGATGTCCTATTTTGTATAACATTATATCATATTATTTGAAATGATCAGTTGATTTGGGTCAAGTCTGGTGTACTTGTCTAGATGTCGTCATATTTGTATTAAATAGTGGAAAGCCAGTTATAGTACATTAAATAAATGAACCTCAGTTTAACCAATCGTAATGTGGTTATTTTCATCCGTTTTCTCTTACTGATAATCATCCATTGAGGCAGTGGGAATTTTTCTGATTATATTCTTCAGGATCAAATGAGGGCTTGCATGGAACCTGAACTAATGAATACTAGTTATGTAAAATTCTTTAAATAGCCTTTAGGCAAATCTCGTTTCCTTTTCGTGTGCATTTTGCTGATTAGGGCCTAGATTAATTGTTCATCTACCTCATTTCCATCTCAGTCAAGCAATTTGAAAATATAATTCCAAGCATCACTACCGCTAGGACACGCCTAGAAACCAAAACACCAAAATAATCTACTCGATTGAGATGGAACAAAAAAACTGAACAATCTAATCAAGCAAAATTCACTGGGAAAATAAAAAAATAAGTTAATGTATGCAAAACAATTCATCTACCAAAAAATAAAACAAACACAAGAGCGTAATGTGCAACTTAATTATGAATGTCCATCGATCAGTGTTTTCTTCCAATGTTTGTTGTACACTGGATCCGTCCTCCAGTCGCTTGGAGACGGTTGTCAAAATAGAATCTTTTGTTAGAACACACGGACTTATCTCAAGCTGAGAGATCGTAAAGTGAGCCAATACAATAAATCAGCGTCATGGTGGACGCTGTGATTGATAATAAATGATGGATTGGACCCAGCCATCTAGAAAATTAAACACATATATTGGACAAATACGTTTTGGAGTTTTTATACCACTTCAACGAAGTGGGGTGCGATAAACACACAATTGAAAGGACGAATAATGTGATACACAGAATAGGGGGAAAAAAGATAAATGTTAAAACAAATGATAAATGATAAAAAAAATGATAAATGATTTAAAAAAAAGGGATAAATGATAGAACAAATGATAATGATGAAAAAAGATAAACAAATGATAATGATAAACAGATGATAAATGATAACATTATAAATGATAAAACAAATTATAACTGATAAAACAATGATAATGATAAACAAATGATAAATGATAAAACAAATGATAAATAAATTAATAATAAAAAAGATAAACAAATGATAAATAATAAAACAAGTGATAAATGATAAACAAATGATAAATGATAAAACAAGTGATTAATGATAGAACAAATGAAAAATGATAAATAAATGATAAAACAAATGATAAATGAATGAATGAATAAATCAACCAATCAATAAAAAGAAGCCACAACAGTGATGTCCTAATATCTGAACAGACATCAAAAGAAAAAGAAAAAAAGGATAGATAAAAGAAAGACAGAGACATCCAGACAGATAAAGTATGTCAGGTAATTGCAATTGGTGTACAATTAAATATCCTAAATATTCAATATAATTATTATAACCACTTTATTCAACGGCAAGCGAGTATTACAAATTACATAGGAAAGTTTCCAGTATCAAATGTGTGTGGAATACTGATTAACATCATGCTAATATTACAGTCTGACATATGCTAATTCTGATCATAGCATATTTTGTGCATTTTGTCTTAATTTGGAATACTAGGTCCTATATATGTCCTATATATGTGCACATTAGTGAATATAGATAGATAGATACTTTATTTTCATCGAAATTTAAACATACATGGGTATTTCGATGAGGGGGATGCACAAGAGTTTCGTGAAAACTATGTTTAATTGTGCATCCCCGCAATATTATTATACTAAATAATTAACAAAAGTTATATATAATAATAAAAATAATAAAAAAATTATCATATGATTCACAGAGAAACAAGATGTGAATAAATTTTAATTTTAATAAAATAATTTTTGCAACGGTGGTGCTTGAAAGTTTGTGAGCACTACCTCAGCTTAATTTTTGCAATTAAAGATCAATATGATCGATAATGATGGAATATTTAGAGACTTGGTCTGAAGTATTTTATGCCCATTAACCAGTCAGAATAGCTCCTGAAATATTGATATTTAAATGTGGAGAATAAGTTATATTCAGAAACTTTCAAGCACTACAGTTTCTTCATAATCTAATTCTGTAGTACTCACAAAATGCAATAAATGTTAGTAAATATTACCATATTTCAACATATCAATGAACTTTTTTGTGTATCATATGGCACTGCGTAATTTAAAAATGCACTTGATATAATATTGACATAATTACAGAGTGTTAAACAATACATATCTGCAAATTGTGGACAACACACCTTAACAATTTACCAGTTATATTTCATAATGGGACTTGGTTATATCGCACTTGTGATTATGAAGAACTGTCAAACCCTAACTTATTATATCTAGTCATTACTGAGCATATTTTTCAAGTTTACTGGTGTACGTTAGGTAACTAATAAATAAAAAAGACTTTCAGTCATTGTGAATATAAATTATTAGTAAACTGAATCATGTTATAGTTACACGCTATGGTATATCTAAAACGGAATATGTTTTTTAGTCCTTTTTTCATTTCACCCTCTTTGAATTTACTTGTGTTTTATACTCAAATTTCCACAACTGAACAGCAAAACAATCTAAACATGCATTAATTGTTTGATATGACACCGAAATCATACATTAATTTACAACTCACGAAATGGACAGAATAATAACTTAAGGTGAACTTTTTATCCAAATAACTTGCTCCATGATGCCAAGAACTCCTTCTTTGTAACTGTTCCATCGTTGTTATTGTCAAAATCGTCCACCAATGAGCGCGCTTGTTTTTCGTTCAGCGCGCATTCTTCTTGAAGGAGGTTGACGAGTTCGTCTGGCTTCAAGTTTCCGCTGCCATCAGCATCCATCTTGTCGAACTGTTCCAAAAGTTGTTCTTTCCTAAAAAATATAAAAAATAGAGAAGTCAAGAGGTAAGTGTTTAGGTCTATTGTTCACCTTCTTTGCTAAGAAAATCATTATTTAAATTTTATCTGAACCGCCATAATTATTTTTGACTGACATCAGAGGGTGGTAGCTCAGTGGTAGTATGCTTGGCTTCCAACCACTGGGTCCCGGGTTTAATTCCCGGTTTAGCCCAAGTTGGATGGCTGTTTTATCCATCATCTCATTTTTTATGGTCCCTGCCTGTCCTAATTAGCCCATCAGGTGCAGAAATACAGGATGTAAAGCCCTAATCCACCCACCCACCTTTGACTGACATCAGTGACATGCCACATATACATAACTGTCTGTTTTATCTAATAAGCAAATGAGGAATAGTAAATCAGGGGGTGCTATCAGTAACTGTACCTTTCCATTGTTCCATTATCATATAATATTATATTATAGTTTGGGTTTTTTTCTTTCTTTTTCCTAACTTGTCATATTCTTTTTAATAAATTTATCTAGTATTATATTCTTTCTTGTTTCTAATATTGTATCAATTCAAGGTGGCCCCTAACATAACCCACTGAGGGTTCTTTGGGGTCTCCTGGCAAGTACTTAGATAATCTACACAATAAGTTTTAAATATATTATGTCAAAATAACAAAAAATCATGCTCTGTAGTCTTGTTTCAAACTGTAAATTGCCAAATAAATTTTTTTCAATTTAATACAATTTCAATTCAATTCATTGTTTAATGACGTTGTTCCATGTGTGATGTCATCAATAGAAACAATGGACTGATTGTTTTTTTTTTTAATCTTTATTAGTGTATGTTGTTACGCATGCCATTAACTAGATATAATGCTAACTATTCATTATGAAAAATGTCACTTTGCATGAAAATGACACATGGCTGACTAACTTTTTGGCTACTGTGCCCCCCCCCCCCCCCGCTAAATGATTTTGTACCATCCATTACCAAAGTCAGATGTAATGATGAAATGACAATGAAATACACCACTCACTTGGCTTTGATGTGACTGTAGAACACAACCAAGTCCTCATAATTGCAGTTCTTGTCCCCATCTCCGTATCTCTTGACTACCTTTTCAATGTGCTCATCAGACAGATTGGGGAATTTCTTCTTCAAGATCTTAGCTGTTGTTTCGTTGCTGATCAGTCCATTTCCGTTCTTGTCTATTTTCACGAATTCTGGTAGAAGTTCCTGCTTACTGTGGGAGAAGATGTATGTACAAATATTCATTGTAAAGTTAGATACAGTGACTATGAAGTTCATGTTAATTGACATACAAATAACACTGCTATGTCCAGATTAAACTTTTATTCCAATGATCACACTATGAGAGCAATGTCGGTGAAACCAAGGTCTTTTTTTTTTCTTTTTTTTGGTTAGTACAACCTTTTGTTTTCATCATAACACTGTAGATAGTGTAAAGATATGGCACCAAAGCAATTGTTTTTACATAGGACTTACAGTTGGTTTAATTAAAAACGGCCTGTCAGATTGAACCTAGGCAAAGTTACAAACTTCTGTTACATGATGCTACCTGCCACTAAACGTATCTGGCTAGGGCTGGCTACTCATAGTCGGGCATGAAAGTACATGCAATCGTTCGGTACATAACTTGAGAGTTAGCATATATTATACATACATATTTATGATGTTTTACATACATTTCCAACATTTACCAAGCTTTATAATTTTTCAGTAAGCCGACTGTAAGCCTGGAGCAGACAGAAGCAGCTGGCTTTAGCCAGTTTTAGCTGCAGCGAAGAATAGGTTGCTACAGCTTCTGGAGTGGACGATTTTTTATGAAACAAACTGTACATTGGCAAAGGCGTCTTGCAACATGGGCCCAATTTGAAATGCGTTCTGGGGTGAGACAAATGATATTAGGCAGCAAACTCACGCAGTTTGAACTCGGTTCCAGAGGTCTACCAATTCCTGGTTTGAAACCTTGTTGTCTTCATTGTGATTTATTTTGTTGACAATCTTCTCGGCCGCTTCTGGCGAAACGTTCAGCTCTTTCGTCACATATTCAATTGCTTCTGATTTTTCTACCCATGCTGCGGTTGCTCTACAAAAATAGACCATATAATTATATTCAAACTTCCACTCACAGTCTCTCACAAACCAACACACCCCTCTACTGTCTACTTATCATAAATGCTTATGTAAAAAAATAAAAAGTTTTGGAAATAATGAAAATTTCCTTCTGACAACTTTGTTTAAATCCCCACATAGCCATGTATAACAAATGTAGAAATGTAATTGAATCCCCTGGTGGCAGACATGCTGGCGGCTGTATGCCAAAGTGTCTGTCTCCAACACCTTATATATATAAAATAAAAAGTATTTTGATTTATACTATTACATTTATTGTAAACAAAATATGTTTGGTTGGAATAAACATATCTCTCTCTCTCTCTCGCTCTCTCTCTCCCGCTCTCTCTCTCTCTCTCTCAATATACATGATATATTATATCAATATATATTAAGCTATATTAATAATGCGAGGATACAAATTGAGCAATGCTTATCCAATGCAATTTTTGACAGACCACTAATTAGCATTGAAAAAAAAAAAACTTCTGTACATTTTTCATCAATGTTTATCCAAAGAAATTTTTCAAAGACCACCTATATAAGCATTGAAGAAAAAAAAATTTACACATTTTTCATCAATGCTTATCCAATCAGTACGATGTCAGAGATGTTGCACCAACAGTGGCCAATAATATAAGATAAGATAAGATAAATCTTTATTTATAGTCGGTTTTACATGAGCAATAAAATAAGCAGTGATGCTTGTCCCCGACTAAGATGACAATGAGACATTATGTACAGATGAGAATGACTATATACAATGGCATACAATTACTGATAAGGTTAAAATAAGATTAAAACAGAGAATATAAAATGCATGAATTGCATTCACAGCTCGGCTTCCAATCCCGAATAGCACTCTTAAAATCAATCAAATTTTGGTTCTTAAAATCGGTTGGTAATTTATTATATAACATGGGACCATTATACCTACAAGAATTAAAACCATACTTTATAGTATTATACCTAGGTTGAATTAGGTAAGCATTGATAAACTGTATCATTCTCTTGGAAGAAATTACACTTAAATGGAGGAAGAACATTTAATTTGACTTTGTGAACATTGACTAGAATATCTCTTATTCTGCGTTCATGCAGTGACTCACAGTTTGCTTTTCGTAACAATTCTTTATAATCAGAGTGAAAATCATGGAATGCAAATCTCGAGCACGTTTTAGGACTTTTTCCATTTTTCTAGAATCAGTGACATTACAGTAGTGATAAATAGTATTACAATATTGAAAATTAGATACAATTAGAGTTTGAATAATTTTTAACTTTGTTTCTGTGTCAAGCATAGTACTGAGTCTCCCTAGGGCACTGACCTGCCTATTACATTTGGCTATCAGCTGTTTTATGTGAGTAGAAAACACTAGTCTGTTATCAATGTGACAACCTAACAGTTTAACACAATCCATGTTTTTTACAACAACACCATCAACATTGAAATCAATATCACAGTTATTTCTTGATAGCACCATACATTACAACTTTGAGGGATTAACTTGCATGAAATTATTTCTAAACCAACATATAGACATGTTTGACATAACTTCAAGTGCTGAAAACGTCAGACCCAATGTTATCCACAAGTATTCCTTTAAGAACTGGTGGAGTCTTTCTGGCTAAATCCAACTTCAAAACGTCAAAATGTAACAAAATTCACAGAGCTACTGAGTGTGTGTGTCACAGAGCTAATGCCTAAAGGATTTTATAGAAACAATACTGGGCGGATGCGGAAGCTATCAGGGTATTATAATGCAATTTATGGCGAATAGGTTCCTAAAGCTTGGAACATTTAGCAAATTTCAAAATTGAATTAGGGGAGAGCACCCTAGTTGGACGGCTGTTTCATCCATCATCTTATTGACATGGTCCCTGATTAGCAGAATACAGGACGAAAAGTCCTAATCCACCCACCAAAAGAGGATAGTATCCTAAAGGGCACCCCCTAACTTGGGACCTAAGGAAAATGACTGCCATTCAGCTAATATTACAGTTTGTCATGCTGGTCAAATTAGATGGTGACGTAGATAGTTGCAGAATGCAGTATCTATTTGAAATATTACGGTCTTAACCAATGCTTTTAAAACTCACTTTTGTGCTTTTAAAACTCACTTTTGTACAGGCCCACAGCCAAAGGGGGGCGGGGGAAGGGGGGGGGGGGGTATCAAGAGAGTCGTTTGACCCACCCTGCTTGGTCCATGTCTACAAATTGGTCCACATCAGGGAATGCTATTTTGAAAATGTGTATCGACCCAACACTAGAAGCTGGCTACGGGCCTGTTGTAAAATGTAAACTAAAAAATGGAAAGAAAGTTTCAAGGTCAAAAGGTGCCCTTATAGAATTGGTAAGCCTTAAAGGGCACCCGATGCGTTTTCTTCCGTAAGGCGGCGCTACGATCCGGTGCGAAGCACCGGCCTTTCTCATAACCGATTTGCCGCTCCCCCAGAATCGGGGAGGGAAATGCTTCCGCGCGTCGTCTGCATACAAAGTAGTGTGATTACTACACCTTATTCTTTTCTTCCAAGAAGCCACTCACTGTAAAATTAATTCAGACGATTTCTTTTGACTTTAACTCTACTAACGTCGTGAAATTGAACAACTTTACCGTGGAATTCAACCTACTGCAGAAGGTACTATTTTCGTGAAAAGCACTGAACAAGCGTTCTAACGAAAAAAATGGGACTGAACAAGCGTTGTAACGGCGTTGCGACACTTATTCAACGATAAATTTTTTACTTTATCCCTTGATGCTTCGCGTGAGTTATCAGAACAACCGGTGCTACGCACCGGACAAGCGCCGTCTTTCAGCAGAAATTGCACCCGATGTGTTCCCAAATGGAGCCACTTAAACTGAGTTCATTTTATTCTACTCCAAAGGGCACCAGGAGGAATGAATGTGCATGTTGAAAACAAATGCTTTTTAATTTCTGATTTATCCCTTTGGCTTTGAAATAAAATAAAATAAATAAAGGTTTTAATTATATAAACCTTTCAGATATGTATGATCCTACCTTATTTCTATGCTAGATTTATGAGATGTTCCCAGAGAGCACACCTGTGTGCTTTAAGAGAACAATTGATAGACTGTGTCTTTTGTGAACTATGTGTTTTCCAAAATGCATTGCATTAAAACGATTGGTTCTGCAGCAAAATCCATGATGGAAATTAATCTCTAAGATTTTTTCTTACTGCATATCCTGAAAGACTGTCTGAGAGTGCAAATTTGTTGAGATACAAGAAAATGGGCATGCAGCTTGCAGGTAAAAACATTGAGGGGGGGGGGGTCCCTATTTTGACGCAGGGTGCCCTTTAAGGGTACTCTCCCCTAATGCCAACTGTTTTATTATTGAAAGGCAGCCGTTTGGCAACACTGAACAAGACCAGTCTGAGAGCGACTTAACACGGCATTGCTGACGCGACGTCACGTGACGCGGTTGTTATTGACAACCGTTCAGCCTCGTTTCCACGTTACGTTGCTATTAGCAACTGTAGTGCCTATAGATGCACTCGTGCGGAGGAGGGGACCAACTTGCGTAGCTCTGGGCCCTTTCTGTTAAATCCACATCGACCTCCACAAAGTAAAGTTCTCAGCAGTTTCTCATTGCACAAATGCCGTTTAAATTTCCATTCAAGATGAGCAAAGACAAAAAACGAAAAAAAGATGACAACAAAAATCCACCAAAAGCAGAACCAGTTCCCAAGGCACCGAAAGTTGAAGAAGAGGATGACTCTGTATACAAAAAACCCGATGGCACAGTGACAGAAATTCCATCATATATCAGACAAGCCATGTTCTTCATGAAAGTCTGTCTTAAAAAAGATGTCGATTGCGTCCAATACTGGAAGAACACTAAGTATCTTTTCACCTCCAAGGAAAAAATCAATAGTAAAAGTTATCTTTCAGAGCCACCTATAATTAATGATGATAGGATACAAACTTGCATGGAGTATTTCCAACAGAATTGTACCTACGACTCCAGGTACACTAGTTTCCAAGACTTCGCCGTTGCCAGCTATTTCGTGGCCCAGTACTTGAAAGTAAAAGAAAACCGCTTCATCTCCAAGGAGATTTTGGACGCACCCCCACAGCAGAAACTTAATCGTGAATTCCTACAAAGAAACTCCACGAAACAACAGTTTCAAAACTTTCGAGACATATTCTGTTTTTTTTTAGACATGTATCGGAAAAATACGGGCTCATGCGCATATTTGAAGGTCGTATACCAAGGTCGTACCAGAATTACCACATAAAAAACATTCTGATAAATCTCGGCGAGGCTTTGACAGGCAGGCCAGTTACGGAAGAATTCATCAAACGCTTTGCACCAGTGATTAGGGACGCTGAAATGATTTTCAACAAGAACAAGAAATAGATTCCCTTTTATTGACCTGAAGTGATTTTCAACAACAAAGAGATCCCCTTTTATTGACCTCAAGCACTTGAGGACCCTTTAAATATTTCAACAACAAAATGGCCTCCATATTTGGAATATATATAGACACTTTTCAATAGTCTCACACTTATTATAAATAAATAGTTACATGATAGCATTTGTGCTAGTGTTTATTGTTATTTTATTTGTGACTTTGCATAAAGAATTTTATTATTAATTATTTATTATTATTTTATTTACATTCATCGGAAATCAATTATGTTACCTCCCATGTTCATTGATGCTGTGATTCGCTGGGCCATATTTGTATCTCTAGGCCTATTAGCGATAACCTCAATGTGACCATTTTATCCTGAGGTAAGTTGCAAGATATGATAAGACAAGACAAGATGAGAGATAAGATAGCAATTAAGCATAAACGCTGATATCAAATTAATTAGAGATGTGACTTGTGATACTAAAATTCAGGAGATGGTTTTAAAATTGGTAAGATGTAACTATTGCAAGCATAATGAAGTATTTTATTTATCATATCGTTCTAATTTCAGCAGACAAATATAGCTGTATCGTTTGTACTATAATTGCAATTGCAATGGTTGCCTTAAGCTGGAGTTCCACAGCATGCAATTGAAATTGCTCTACTCTGTTAAAACCCTGTACATAGATATATTTAATGATCTCATTTTCACCTAAATCGGTGTCCATGGTTACCATAAAAAAACCACAAAATAAAAATAATAAAATCCACATGGCATGGCTAAATCGTTGGCAATTGCACCATGATTGAAATAACTCAATGCCAAATTTTTCTTTTTTTTCTTTTTCTATTTTCATGGCAAATTTGATAGCACACCTCATTTGAAGACAATGGAAATTTGGATAGTCTTCTAAGCTTAGGAAGCTGCAAAACAATCTTTCAATATTGAAAATGATACAAGATTGAAAAAGTGTGTGTATTAATTTGGCAGGGTTTAGAGATGTGTAATGACGTGAAAAATTACAAAGCTGCCATGATTGCTTTTAAAAAACACAAGAAGCACGATGGAACAAGTATTCGAGCTCATCTTTCAGACCACATTTAAGACCAATAAATAAATAAATTCAATTGCACCTGTTCCAGAAATTATTTTTGCTCATAGAATTGTTTGTATCAAGATCTTATAGTAAATGGATTAATTTACAGAAAACTATAAACAATATATAAACAAGAAAATCAAAATCATTAAAAAGCTTACCAAGATAAGGCTAGAATCTAGATAGATCTAATGTTCCTCTCTAATGCAATGAAAATTTGCTGAAGTGTCAGTTGAGCAGTGACAATGGCCCAGTTCACATAGTTTCTGGGTAACAACATGTATTAAATACACTTTTCGGTCCTAAATGAGCATAAAATCCAAAAATATTTCAGTAGATATGGTTTAAATATACTCAAATGTCCATAAACTCTCCATTTTAAGGCCTAAAGTGCTTCATATTGAAGACTCTCTCCTTGCTGAATCATGACGTTGTTGTTTTGAAATGGTGACGTCATCACCATGGCGACCAACCAGAGTGAGGCAGAACAGATAGAAAAACAAAATATCCTTACTCACTGCTGGAAAAATAGTTCTCATAAAAAATAATAACTGAGAAGTTATTGCGGGATATAAATAAAACCTAATACGGGACGAGTGGGTTCTCCAGCCCAACCTCATCACGAGTGAAGTTCAAGGCTCTGAACCACACAGTTATTAGGTTTTATTATAATATATATATAAGAGCTTTATCATGAATTTTAATTAATTAATTAATACCTCACTTACTTAGGTTTTTTGCTGCCGTCTTTTGTATCTGCTGACTTGCTGCCTGAACATCCCATAATTAATCTGAAATAAAAAAAAAAAAGAATTAATAGATATATATTATTCGCATAAATAAATGAGTTCATAAAAAAAAACAGCGAATAGGTGCCTTGCGCATGGAAATAAGCGTAATGTGCATGGAGTTAGCTTGGCATTGTATCTGTTGTCAGGGGCAGACGTAATGATGAGGTGACAAAGCTATCATCAGAACAGTAACGTGGTGGCCATTCGTTTTGTAATCCTTGGTTGGAATCCGAGTACGAAGGAGAACATGTATAACAGATAAAATGGCCTCTGTATACCTAAAATGCATTTAAAGTCCATGATTTTGTCAAGCTACAATTTCATGGAATATATTATTGCTTACATTTTGGCTTATCATTTGGTGACCTATGTGTTTTTACAACAACTGAATTGTAAGTTCCATGAAAGATGTGTGCTTCAGATTCTGAGCAGACGTTTGGTTACTTTATGGGTGATCCTTCGTCACATTGCCATGGTCTCTGCCTGTCCTAATTAGCCCAACTGGTGCAGAAATACAGGATGTAAAGCCTAATCCACCCACTCACCCTTAAAGTGGTGAGTGGGTGGATTAGGCTTTACATCCTGTATTTCTGCACGTGATAGGCAGGACCATTGCAATGAGATAATGGATGAAACAGCCATCCAACTTAGGCTCGACCGGGAATTAAACCGTGGTTATTTTATAAAGGGGAGTTTAATTGTAATGATTACGAATTTGAATCATTTGGTGTATGACAATTACTGCAGTTTTGTAGTATAGGTCTATGACTAAATGAGGCGAATTTAAAAGTAAAATTATTTTTTATAATTGACTAATTATATATGCTAATGTACTACATTGTGTCAAATGTCTCTTCAGTAGATACAGCTCCTGTCTGTATGTCTTCATTATTATCTTCTGCTGTCACTTTAGTTTTAGTCTGTAGGTCTTGATTGTCTTCTGTATTAAATTCACATATCATAAAATAACGAATTATAGCCTCATATATTTATAATGGACTTAATGGAGTAGACAAAGTAAATATTAACGTATACAGATGCCTACATGAAAATATTGTTGGCAAAATAGCAGCTAGTTTTGCAATAAGCCAATTGATAATTGCACCCACGAAAATGAACATACCAAAATCACTTTTATGACAAACATGACAACAATAAATATTATTATAATATTCGATAATTCTGGGTGTACTTTATTGCATGGAGTTTGCACGCAAAATGAAAATGAAGAGTTACATTACATATTGATAAGTTCAGTTATGACTAAATCTCTGAGTGCAAATCAATTTCATTGTATTACAGTAATTTCCAGATAGCATTCCTGTACCGATGGTGGCCTATATAGAAACGACACTGGCCCAATAGTGGATTTTCACGGAAGGTTCTCTGAATTTCCACCAGGTGGCTATGACAGAATATTGCTATTGGCTGAAAATGTTCCCGCCCTTGACTGTGATTGGCCAAAGCAAAGTGCATCCAAGCAGTATTTTTTTTAGTGCATTTTAATGTATATTTGACATCTTATCATTCAATTAATTTTTGTTATTTGCCTTTGAAAGTTATATTTATTGAATTTGTGGGTTGTGGTTTTTTATGTCTGAAAAGCAAATTGAGTAATAAGAGGAGAGGAAAGATCTTTCTGAATTCAGGGCTGCTCAGTGAAAAGACTCTATTTGGAATGCTATCTGGGTTGCATTTGCATCTTTCTTTAATCTTTTTTATGATCAAGGTTTATTTCACAAAATTGTATTATGTGACCAACATTGGTCTAAACGTTTATAAATTGCATCACTGTCTAACCTTTTATGATAGTCATTGATAGATTGTCTGGTAATTACACTGGTGTAAGAATGATTTCTTGTCCAAAATCCAATATCACCTTTGTGGCTCTCTATATACACGATATACATTTGTATGGCAATTGTTGGTTGAATATATCTATATTTTCATCCACAATGACTTGCTCTAGCACAAAAAATGCATATATTTGGGAGGAATGATATACAGGTTATTAGAAATGATCTTATTGGTAAACAAAATTAAGTTGGCCAAGCTTTCATGATGAGAATCACATAATATGGCTGCACTTGGAGCTATTTACTGTATCGCTTGTGACAATTACGTTAAAGGCAAATTAGGAATGGTTGAATTATTGCATAATAATTTAGAATGTGATTTTAGATTGCTTAAATATAAAATAAAACAGACATATTGAGAGAATTGGGAACCTAATAGATATAATAAACCCAAACTAAGGTATTAAAATATTTATAAGATGTCATGTTCATTGGAGAAGTATATTAAAGCAGGGATATTGCCAATTAATGTCGAAATTGAAGGATTTAGAAATGTTCAATTAGAAGAGAGAGTTTGTAATTCTGTTACAAATAATATAAAAGATGAATTTCATGTACTATGTGTATGTAACGGCTATAAAGATATAAGATACTAGTTTTTATGATAATATTAGTTACATTGATAGTAAATTCTGATGAGTACGATGATTTTGAACAATTTGTGCTTATTAATAGCTAACTTTTTGCTGAAAGCTATGGAAATAGGGAAACAGTTGCTTTTTGTTATTTAGACGTCATGTGTTTGAGCACTGAAATGGAGTGACATATAAGGCTGGGTGG
The DNA here is from genome assembly GCA_932294295.1 of Alitta virens. NCBI lineage: Eukaryota > Metazoa > Annelida > Polychaeta > Phyllodocida > Nereididae > Alitta > Alitta virens. Next base: position 42,439,955 of record OW028575.1, read on the forward strand.
TTTATGTCTCCATGTATGATTTTTGTATTGTTGTAAAAACCATATGTCAATAAATATGAATAAATAAATAAATATAGGTAGCATATTGGCCTCGATATACTATAAATGATACATACATTGTAGACCCTTTTCCCCCTTGATGTTATTAGACTAACCTTTTAAAATCACATGCAAATGGCAGATGTAATGCTGAGATGGAATTAGGCCTACCATATTATGTAAGCTAACATTACAGTCCTTGAAGCAGGTGGTCTTTACAATAAAGATAAAAATAGGTTGTTATTGTCCTATGAAGAACAAGCGCATGACGTCACAATGAGGGCCATGCAACAGTCTTTATATTTTTTGTGGGATTCATTGTGCACACGGTTTGCCAGAATTTTTACCTGGCTGGTTCAATATGGCCAAAAATGCCTAAAGTAGACACGCTGTTATTTGCACACAATCATCGCTTTGTGGAACTGAATCGGCAATTTTAACCTTTTTTTTTTAACTTTTTTTGTGTTAAATCACCTAATGGCTTTATCATTGCTCATAAAAATGTAATTGCTACTTTCAAAGATTTTGAAGGGTGGTGGTTGGTATTTATGTGTGTATATACTGTCCAGGCAAAGTTTATTCCACCTGTTGCAAAATGACCACCGAAAAAGGCAAGAGCCCTCTGCCTTGTGGCCATTAGCCACTATAACTAGGACCTATATATTTAAATGCATAGCAAATAGATAGATATCTAAAGGTTATTTCCATTTACATTTGCATATGGGTAACTGTTCTGGAGTGCTTTCTGGTCAAACAGTGAAATTTTTGGGGCCTTAAACACTTTATAGAAAGTGATTGAAGAAAGGTCAACGTTTGAATATTATGAAAAAAAATGAGAAATCATTGAGATAATGGTGAAAATGACCAGAGACTTGCAATTGGATGGAGCCAACACTCTCCGGAGACACTTCTATGTGTTTTGGAGATAAATTCAGGCATAACTATTATATGATGGTAGATGAACTTGTTCAAAGTGTGAAACCCATGTGAATTGCATAATTAATATTGCAGTAACATTCCAAAATAAATATTTTCTTAAAAATGCCATGTACTACAATAATTGAACTATCTTGTTGAATATTAGGTGCATTAGGTACAAAGCTACATGTAAGAGAATTTTTATTTTATTTTTTTTTAATCTTCAATGAGCACAATCTTAGTACATGAAAAAATTAAAACGACCGTCACTCTTTAAAAAATCAATTACATGTACCTATTTTTTCCTTATAATTTCTTTGCAGCTTCAGCATTTGTGAATTAAGCCTTCAATAAAAAAACGTATAACTTGAAAAAATGTACAACGATAGCGTACTCTTTTCAACTATTCTGACGCACATCATTAATATTACATGGAGTTTTTAAACGTGAAATTTTATTGTCTCCTAATACAGCAGTGGGAAGATCTATAAAAAAAACATCAAGGACATATAAATTTACTACCATGGTACATTATAACAATAATGGATAGTGAGGAGTTCTCCACATTGTACAACATACACTGCAGCCATCCAACATACACTACAGCCGTCCACCATACTTAGTAGCTGTCCAATATACTCTGCTGCTGCCCGATATACTCCCATAAATAAATGTAATGGGCCAGGATTAGGAAAAAAAAAGAAATGAAAATAATACTAAACATATCTATCTGTAAATATGAATATAAAAATAAGCAATAATTGAGAAATAAAGCTATAAATGCCTTTAAAATGAAAAGCACAATAACCAAAGTTGGGATGAAATGTATTTAGAATGCCTCGATATATTAAGACCACCTCAATTAAATATATGGTCATCTTAGATGTGGGGGTCCACCGAATTACAGTTTTGGAGCCTGTAGTATTTTCGCTATTTCACTCCACCTCACTATGAAGACCACTTAACCATATTAGCACGTGTATTTTGCTTTAAGGGTGGTCATAACAAACATACTACATCAAACAGCTGATTCAGCGATACTTCCCTCAATATACCCTTACCCTTAACCTTTGACAACTTCACCAACTGACAGTACCAATCATTGTCACAATTATGGATCGATTATTACTTGCACATCGATTATTACACGGGGGGTCGTACATACTGCTAAATAAATAATCGACATTGATTCACAGTCTGGAGAATGTATCCAAAACTTAGTTTGGATGAAGGAAGGAAGAAAGGAAGGAAGGAAGGGAGGGAGGGAGGGAGGGAGGGAGGGAGGGAGGGAGGGAGGAAGGAAAAGTCCAATTGAGATACTGATGGACTGCTGCTGATGAGTCAGCAAATGATCGATGAAAATAAAGAACAACATGAATAAAAGAAGCACCATTGAACATGCAGGCATACAGGGCAACCCTGGTTGATACCAAATACTGAGTAAGATCATCTTCATAACCTAAAATGCATCACCATACAGTAATATGAAAGAACTCATCACTTGTTTGCATTTATGTAATTTAAAGATATATTTTAGTCAAAGGTAATGATATATTTGAGTTAGGGGATTCTATATATGAGCAATATGCTGAGAATTCTTAAGAGTCTGGACATGACCTCAATGCCTTAATTGTAGGAGAACTTTGTGACTGTAGAGACATTCAAAGAACATGAACAAAAGATGAAATTTATCATATTTCAACAGACTTGTGTATAAATTAACTCATGATATATCAATTCCATACTTTTGCATACATGATATTTATATGACTGCTAAATCAGAATTTTTGTGATGGGTTTTTACAAAATCCAACTTAATCAGAATTTTAGTTAGAACATAACTGTGTCATATAATCAACATCCGGGTTGTTATGTTAATATTTTATTAAATTTATTGTGCACTCTGGATTATTCAATATTACATGTAGCATTCCAAATCGGCCCAGCATCGTTTCCATATATAGGCCACTGTCGTTACAACATCGTATTAACATCGCCAACTTTGCGCCAACTTTGCGCCGACGTTGAAATGATTTGGAATGCTGTCTGGGATGGGCCTGTGTAATGTCAAATGCACCATAAATATTTGATGTTTGGACTTAGTTGTACGGTCATTATCACTTCTATATCCTCAAATACAATTAATTATAGTTTCTTATACTAAAAATTAGGCGCTAATATTGTGCACTTAACATAAGTCAGTACATTTAATATTAAAAGCACCTTCAATTTGATGTTTGTATTTATTGTACTTTTATTATTACTTCTATATATAGAATAGATATATCCTTAAATACAATTTTAATTTGAACTTTCCAGTATTTTGTGTGTTAGAAATCACTAAAAAATCTTCCTACCTGTAGTTCTATCTGAAGAAACTCTGAGTGGATCCAGTATCTCGGGATATCTGGACAACAAAATCGAGTCAGCCTATGGCAACAACACAAACAGTAGGAAATAACATGTGGCTATGCTATAGCACTAGAGTCTGTAGCATTTGGAACATGTTCTAATCTATTGAAGACTTGGGTGTTCTGCAGCCATTTGATCATTGTTGCCCTTGCTTACAAAAAAACATGCAATAGATTGCTTGAATGATCCCATATTAAATGCGTGATTAGATACTAAACATATTGTTAAATCGTGTATATGTAATGATTAATCTTCAAGCCAATGTTCCACGTCATTAAATGTAGCATAAAGGTTCATATAACAATACAGTTTCAAAAATCAATGGAACACAAAATAAAATCAATCGCAATATATTATAAGTGTACTTTTTTCTTTTAATATTTCTTCTGGAAATATTACTGGATTTATTAGACATGACTTTAGTTCAGTGTTGCATATATATTTTATAACATTAATGCAGAAATTCGTCAATGCTGATAAAGTTCAGTTCAGCTCAGCTCAGTCCAATAGCCTCACCGTTAGTAATGAGTTTTTATGCAACAATATATATGTGTAGTTGCACATGTAAAGTTTATTAGGTATTGAGAAACATTCAAGCATTCATTTAATTAAGGGAAGATGGATTGTGGTAGCTGGGGGGGGGGGGGGGGAGGTATAAGACGTTCGCCTGCTCCTCTGAAGGTCATGGGTTTCATCCCCGTCCCTGGCACTCTTCATGAGCTACATGTCAGCTGGATGTCGATCGCATGAGACATTAAACTGTTAAATTGGAGGTGCCTTGTACTCAGTTTCTATGCTGAGGCAAGTAAAGATCACCCCCATGGAGCAATTGTGCAACATGGTGTGGACTCCCGAGTCTTATTATCTCATAAGCGGACTAAGCTTCAGACCCAGTTGATACTAATTTACCCCCATTATGCAATGTTTTTTTTTTTTCCAATATATTTCCAGTTCTACAATAAGTTATATTCACAAAATGAACACGAGTAAAAAAAAATGCGTTGCAATTAGCGGTTTTAGGATCCCTGACCATTCACATATAACTATGTTGTGCTTACATGTTTTGGTTCATTATTAGGAAGTATCAAATGTCACCCATTGTTAATGATGCCAGTATGGGTCATGCTATTGTTTTACAATGAATAGTTCACAGGATACATTTGAATATACACCTCATCTGTTTGTGTTCATCAAAAGGTATTCTACAAAGAAACAGCTAGCACCTATGCCTGTTATTAACAGGTAAACTGTAATATGAGTGTATTCATCTTTTTCTGTGTGTTTATGTGGATTATTTTGTATTAACTGGATGAAGTAATATACAGATGGATTAAAAAGCAGAGATGTATGGATGATTTCCAAGGAGAACATCTGCTTCAAACCCTCATTTCTGTGGCTCAATAATAGTTATTCTTGTGAAGGGTTGGGTGCAATGAAATATAAGTAACAGGAGAAATAATAAAGTGCAATACCTTGGCTAATGAATCGTTGGTGATACCAGGGGCGGATCCTGGAATATTGGTTAGGGCGGGGGTGCAACTAAAAAAAAGGGGGATTAATATAATGTGAAACACATGGCTTAATCAACATCCAGGTTACGTTAATATTTTATTCTAAATATATTGTGCATTCTGGATTATATGGACCTAATAGTATGTAATGTCAAACGCACCATAAATTTGATATTTTTACTTAGTTGTACGGTCATTATCACTTTCATATCATCAAATACAATTAATTACCATCCAAAGCAGTGTTTTATATTAAAAATTTTGTACTAAATATTGTGCACATTAGTCAGTACATGTACTATTAAACGCTCCATAAATTTGATGTTTGTACTTATTGTACTTTGAATTCATTATTACTTCGTCGCCAGCTGCTAGGGTTTTTAGCAAGTCCTAAAACTGCATGTCTGTTGGTTCAATACATATATTTGTGTACATGGATGAGATAAGGCGCCGGAATACACCATAGGCCTACCAAGTTTGAAGATACAGTGAAAACTATTACAATTTCTACTACCCTCCCTGCCAAAGGAAGTTATCAACTTACAAGTTTTGTCAGTTGCAGTCAGTATCATTGATGAAATGCTTTGACTATAAGAATGACTATGATATTATAAGAAGTGTGTCATTATCACTAGGTCTAATGACTTACGGTGTCAATCTTGACACTATAGCTGTTAATGTGTTATACTTTAATCATTAAGCATCTAACCAGTCGTGAGATAATACAAAATAGGACCTATATGTAACTGCATTTCGGTTTTTTTTAAATTTATTTACTATTTTTTGATTGATTAATATCATAATTTTCTTTCAACAGAATTACATTTGTACTCATTTCTCAGTTCCTCTTTGGAAGCACAGGCATTTGCCAACATATATGTCAATGCTTAGTGATGGCAGCACTTCTACTTTAACTAATACCAAGGCTCCTGACTGCCTTAACTGGCTTCTCATCTCAAGAGGCAGCTATGTCATTTGCAACAGCCAATCTGAATTTAGCTGAATACATTAGGAAATGCCCTGAGCTTGATATAGGCTGGCTTATAACATTGAATGTCTAACAGTGAAATTGCATATCAATTAGTTTTGTTTGCATTGATTACACTCAATTCTTAAACAAAGATTGCTCAGTTAAGTCACTTAATTGACTTGAAGCAGGGTGCTGTGTCAATAATTAAGTGATAACAATTACTTATAGAAGTGATATAAAATCAATTTTTTTTTAGGATGTCATTTGTTATCAGATGTTTTAAAAAGTTATAATGGTAAAAGAAGTTCAATTTATAGTTTCTGTTATTAGCTGGCCTGTGGTGGATCATACAGCTGACCTCACAGTTAGCTCACACTGAACTCACAGTAGTGAGATCACCACATGACCTCATCATGATTTCACTGTGATTTGTCATGTTTGATATCACATGATGAGTGTCTGGTGAGGTCATAAAGCTGACCTCACAGTTAGCTCACACTGAACTCACAGTAGTGAGATCACCACATGACCTCATCATGATTTCACTGTGATTTTTCATGTTTGATATCACATGATGAGTGTCTGGTGAGGTCATAAAGCTGACCTCACAGTTAGCTCACACTGAACTCACAGTAGTGAGATCACCACATGACCTCATCATGATTTCTGCAACAAAATAATATCAAGAGGGGGGGGGGGGGGGGGTTTAAAAAAAAGCTAATATCGAGGAAGAAAAACATATAAAAGTGTATCAAAGTTATTTGAGAGAATAGTCTATAATCAAATTTATGAGCACTTTTCCAAATTTAACTTGTTTTACAAAAGCCAACATGGCTTCCGAGCTTTCCACTCAACAGACAAAGGCAATACTTTTTCATTCAGCACAAAGACATACTGACCCTACCAATTTAATATTAGATGGAAATTAAATAGAATTGTTTGCATCAATTAAATTGTGTAGGCCTTTTTATTGGTCTGGTGAGGTCACAGTGACCATGACATGACCTCACTTCTTGACTGGGTCAGGCTTTCTTGGGTGTTGGTATTATTGTATGCTAACTTGCCCAAGTGCTGTGATGATGGCAAATGCCTATGCTGGAAGCTTTATTTTAAATAGCATTTGCATAGATTTTCTGATGTGAATCTTAAATAATACTCGATATATAATAAACATTTGCTTCTGTAACTGTATTTGTGACCAATAAATTTACAACATACAAATATGTCATATAGTGCATATATACGAGGTATGTTCATTGTAAGGTATATAAAAGATACAGCTTCACATAATAAACAAATATATGTGCTAAAGTTATATTTTAATGGACATTTTATTTACTAATCAATGACAATGCCTGTGATGTTGCCAAGCCGGCCATAAGCACGTATGATTTATAACATTTCATAACACAGCCCTGTAAAGTGTATCTTTTCTCCAATATACACACATATATTATATATATATCAATTACTTAATACTATGTCATAATTTACTGAGAGCAATATTTAATTTAGTTTATGTTGCATCTAAACTGTGAATAAATAAATATCACTCACTTAATGTCTGTGGATGTCAAACTGGGTTATCCTCCTCGTGTTATGGGAGGCAGACTTGAAAATTGGCACATTATTGTCATTAGCAACCAAAGAGCAACAGGTAGATCCGCTCTCACGGCGCATGCGCACATAAATTAAGACAAGATGAAATATTGTTTTACAAATATTTGTTTTAAGGATAGATAAATAAATAGATAGACTGATAGATCATAATAGATAGATAGATAGATAGCCAGATAGATAGATAGATAGAAAGATAGATAAATAGCTGGATAGATTATGTGAAGTGCAGCCCTCTAAGGCAAGTTCTTGCCACTATCGAGGGTTGGTTGATGAGGTGAGAGAGAGGAAGAGTCCACCCAGCAGGTCTATAATGGATGAGTTGAATTGAATAAGTGGTTATATGTATTTATTCTCCTCGGCGCTTTAAGAGTATTTTGATTACAATATTTATTTACGATAGCACCAAACCTTACTCTGCAGTTATTTAACCTTGCATTTCTACAGTGTATAGTCTCAACTACAGAAAGTAAAATTGGTTCCCATGCAGCTGTATAAACTGATGACATATCTGGCACCACAAATGTATACAATACAATACCATACAATACCATACAATACAATACAATACAATACAAAATACTGCAGATAATAAGAAATAAAGTTGATTATGATTTTTTTTTTAGTTTTGCAACTTCCAATTGAATAGTAATACTTTAAGAAGAAAAAATAAAAATAAAATTCCATTATAGTGTATTTTGCACCCTTGGTGATCTTAATTAGTGCATTGTTCCAGTTTATTTCTATCCATAGCAACATTGTTGGCTCCTCTCTTCATAAAATTATCCTGCATGTTAACACGACCGATAAGAACACATCATTATATGACTGACCATTAGTATTGACTTAAATTGCTAATGGCCAGCAGTGGGTCAATATACACTTCAACTAATTGATCATAAACTCACTTCATGACTTTGTTCCTATGCCAGGCACCAGGTGGCGTAATATAGTGTTAAGAACACTGCCGCCATCTATAGCCAAGTGATTTTCCCCACAATTTTATTTTAGAATAATTAAAAAATTTATCGTCAGAATGATACTATGCTATTTCTAGTTTATAAAATGATTATAAACCGCAACAGAAATGTGTAACATGGTGTGGACTCCAAGCCTTATCAACTCATCATTACCTCAGCCTCTGGCAGCTGGTCATATAAACTGACTAAGCTTCAGACCAAGAATCATTCATAGACATAAATGTTTTTTTTTTAGACAGAGTCAGCCATTGTAAGAAAATAAATTTTTTTTTTCGTTTAACTGGGGCATCTAAAATGAAAATGACAATGGTAATGACTAATAAAGACAATCATATCTAGCAAATATCGACAAACACCTGATAAATTCATAGTTAGTGTATTGTTAAATATTACTAAATTTAGATGCTGTTGCTCCCAAGGGCGGTTATATCTAATTTAATATATGAAGTTGGAATTTAGAATGAAAAGTATGATATCATTACTGAAATTACTATTGATATTTTTTAATAAGGTTTGCTGTGTATGGGCTAAATGCAACATGCAGTCAATATAGGTCTATCACAAATGTGACCATGTATCATAATTATGAGATATGCAGAAAAGGCAAAAAGACCATACAATTTCATTACCATTTTATATTGCCAGAAGCACTCATGATATCACTCATTAATGGTGTCATCTTTCAAGTATTTACTGAGCACCATATTTGTTCTAAAAATTATTACTGCCAGTCGCAATGAAGTGAAACCAAATGCAGTTCCACTACATTGTTAGCTTTTCATTCTCAACTTTACACTCCATATAGGGCATTATAGGCCTACTGAAAAGGTGCATCGTCATTCAGACTTTTCAAAAGCTAAAGCTACTATACAGACTGTATATATATATATATATATATATATATATATATATATATATATATATATATATATATATGATTGATTGATTGATTGATTTGTTGGTTGTTTGATTGCAGGGTCAACCATGGATAACCCATCGTACACCACCCTTATGAAAATATTGCAAATGATGCTGAAAATAAAGAATTTCGGAGGAATTCTGGCGACTACCAGACCCTAAATATTGGGAGCGATGATAATGCTGAAGAGCAGGATGAAAAGGTAAATGGTTTAGGAAAAACAAAAGTGGTAAAGAAAGATATTAAGACAGAGTACGTTCTCTACTCATCCGCTTTGAGCCAATCAGAAAGCTTCATTGTCATCCATCATGGGTATATATTAGATGGCTGCAGTGAATGTTGGTTAGCTGTGGGGTATATTGGATGGCTGCAGTGTACAGTGTAATTTGGACAGAGTATGTTGGATGTCCGCAGTGTATGTTGATAAATGTATGCTGGCCAATATACATTTTCCTCATTCCACAAAACTCCATGTTGGACTCCTTAAAAACCATTCAATTTTTGTATAGCCTGAGGTTTAATATCTGAAAATATATCATATGGCTATTTCATAAGCCTGTCATTGTGACAATATTGTGGTATCTACATGTGCCACGTGCGTTTTCCATGAGAAAGACAAATGCAGGGAAAACGCATGGTTTTTAGCTAATTATAATGAGGCAAAAACCATGCGTTTTCCATCCAAACAATGAAGATTAAAAAAAAAAACACTTCACAACGGTTTGGTACTAACCTAAACTGCTTTAAAAGACTTTAGAACTACAATGTTATGACAGAGACTTAGGAATGCCATATTTATGCCTAGCAATAATTGCATCAGACTCTGTTTGTATGATATGCAAAATTTCAAAATCAATGACATGCTTTTATGATCGTCTCCTCTTTATCAACTAATATTTCAGAGGTATGTTATCAGTGGTATGTCAGTGCTGATAACACAGACAATGGGATAATGATCTGCTATTATTTATCACTGGTCAGTCAGGTGTTTCCTATCTTTTACATAATTTATTAATGTTGTACAGTAGATATTTTATTGTTATAGTGACATCAATATACATATAAAAGTTATAACCCAGATAGCATTCAAAATCGGCCCAGCATCGTTTCCATCCCTCTACAAAATGACAGGAGCCATTTATTATGATCCTTTGAGATTTTGACAATATACTCATAATACATAATGCAGTATTTAATAACTATAATGGCCCAAATGTGTTCATATCTTCCTTTGTCTTGTACAGCAATGGTACATCTCCCTTATTATGTATAAGTCTTTTACATTTACATATTTTACCCATTTTAACTGTCAATAAAATACTTACTTACTTACTTAATTACTCACTTAATTACTCACTTACTTACTTACATAATTACTTACTTACTTAATTATTTACTTACTTACTTGCCTATTTATATACTTGCTTACCTATTTTTTTTTACTTTCTTACCTATTTATTTTCTTACCAATTTTTTTTTTACTTACTTACTTTCCTATTTTTTTTACTTACTTACTTAATTACTTTCTTACTTACTCACTTACTTTAATTTCTCTTTAAGCCAACTGGGGGACCAGGTGAGGTGACTTTTGCAGACACAAATGTCACCGTGAACGAAGGGCAGAAAAGAAGACTTCCCATAGGTAGGAAGGCCAGGGTGATTCTATTGAAACCTTATGCTGGAATGAAACAAGGAAGACTTGCTGCGTTTCTCGGAAGAAGGTTTCTCCAACACTCCATATGATATGATAATCACTGTAGTAGGATTCAAAATAGGTGTCCACCGGTTTTTTTAGTCAAATTTTGCTATAAATGGCAGGCAGCAGCACAAAGAGAAATGTTCACAAACGTTTTAAATCCCACCTTTCTAGCTGATTAAAAGCTCTCTTGTATAATTTCTGTTGCTTCTTTGTGACTATAACAAATGGCTATACAAAAGATAGGAAACTTGAATTTGTGTCTTTGTTGTGCTTTTCCTTGACATCTATATATGTACAAATTAGTAAAAAAAAAAAAAGACCTGGTAAATTCTTAATCTTCAACCGACAGTGTTACAGTTTAATCCAAATGTCAACATTTTAGACATTGTTTCTACTGCTGTGTAAATTCATTCCTCATTTTCATTGTCATAGACACTTATTTTTCCCATTTCAGTTCTTCTGGTTGTGTTGGCTTGGCCTCCTAGCGGCAGTCATTGCACTCACAATTGTTCTGCCTAGATGCACAGAGCCCCCTGCTGTTGGAAAGTGGCAAAGTTCTGTTTACTACCAGATTTATGTGAGAAGTTTCGTTGACAGTGATGGTGATGGAATAGGAGATATTGTGGAGGTTCTGATGTTGACTCATCAACCATCAGTCAATGACTGTGATGGGTTGGCCACTAGAGGCAGCACTGTTGCTGCTCTCTGGCCACTTGGAGCAGCGCCACTAGTTTTAATTACCTCGCGCGCCCTCGCGTGCCCTCGCGCGATAATCATTCTTTTTCCTCGTTCGTTTATGTACACATAATACAGAAGACTAAGAGACATTCCCGAGTTGTTTATTGTCGTGGTGGCAGCGGTGGCGAACCCACGGCCTTACCTTCAACAAATAGAAGGTGCTCTCTCCAGGAATCACCCTCGACTACCGTTCTGTACTCAACGAACAGTTTAATTTGCCTTGAGGCATAGTGAGTGTCACTTTCCTGTATTATCGCTCATCCACGTGTGTTCGTGATGGCTACTGCAAGGGCACCTAAGCAATGGTCTTTGACCAAAAGTGAAACTGTCACGTCCCTAGAAAACTGGCGCCAGAATTTGATGTACATCTTGTCGTTGGACCAAAATTTTGCACCCTATTTAGTGGATGATGTTACTTGGGGCAAAAAGACATCTGCTGATCCTAGTCGGGGCTTGACAGATGATGCGGATCCCATTCCTGAGAATAAACGTAAGACTGCAGCCCAGAAACTTGCCCAACTGGACCTCATGCTTGGCCAGATCGCCAATTACTGCAGTGTGATTAGTCGGAATACTATTGTTAAGCAGGCAACTTCTCTGAATGTCATTTGGCAAACTATTCGTGCTCACTATGGGCACCAGAGTACTGGATCCCGTTTCTTGGAACTTGCTGACATTAAACTTGAGACTGACGAACGCTACGAAGACCTCTATACCAAAGATTAATGGCATTCTTTGAAGATAATTTGCTCACCACCCCATGTGGTGTGACCCACCATGGGTCCCAAGTGGCCACAGATGAGGAGCTGTCCCCAACCATGGAGAACACTGTAGTGCTACTATGGTTACAGACTATTCACCCTGGACTTCCACAACTGGTCAAGCAACGGTATGGACCTGATTTGCGTAACAAAACCCTTGCGCCCCCGGAAACCTGAAATTTCTCTCGCATTGTCCTCCCTTCTTGACGAAATCCATTGTCAAGAGGACAGCAAGGTCATGCGTGCAAACGACGCCAGTACCCCAAATCTTGTATATTGTGCAAAACTGCCAATCGCAATTCCTCCCATAATTTGAGTGAGTGCCGATTTTTACCTGACTCTGATAGACGCTTCATGATTGGCCGTTCCCGCTTGGTTGAAGGCCTCGACGACGAGGATGACGAGTGCCCAGATCCATTCGATGACCGTGAATTCTCCCCACTCATTGACCCTCCTCCTGCAGCTCATTGTGTCAATGTTGTGCAATCGCCTTACCTTCAGTGTTTTTACGGACAGCACCCTGTATGCGTCACCTTAGACACTGGTGCTACAACCAACATGGTTAGCCATAATCTCACCCGACTTGTTGGCTTGCCGATCAAGCCAGCATCTCAAATGGCGCGACAGGCTGATGGAGTGACCCCCCTCGATGTAGTCGGCGAAGTGCATTGCTCGTTAACAAGAGGTGGCCTGCACTTCCAGTTAGACGCCCTTGTCGTCAAGCAACTCGATGTTGACATACTAGCAGGCAACCCCTTCCTTGTCATTAACGATATTGCCACTCGCCCTGCCAAACGCCAAGTAGTGATCCGTGGTACAGAAATTGTATATTATGGCCACCAGTCCAGTACAAGAGCCACAGTCCGCAGAGCACAAGTGGCTACTCTCCTGCGCGCACCAGCAAAACAAAGTGTAGTGCTGCCTGGTGATTTCTTAGAACTTGACCTTCCACATGAGATTGATGCCGATGCTCAATGGGCACTTGAACCTCGATTGGATTCCCCGCTCAATCTCATGAAGGACCCTGACAATGCTTGGCCCCCACCACAAGAAATCACATCTGTTGATCATCGTGTGCGAATTGTGAACACCTCGCAGGCCCCAATTAAAGTCCAACGCCATGAGCATCTGTGCCAAATCCGCCCTATTGACACCATTGTGAACCCCAATCCGGCCGCCACCAGTGATCACACCCCACATCCTCTCCCACCAGACGCATCCAACGTTACTACATCCCCACAGTGCCATTCTTCCGCGGTGTCTGTGGACCCAGATATCTGCTTGACGCCTGCATTGCGTGAAAAGTTTATCAACTTACACCACAGGTTTGACCAGGTGTTCAATCCTGCAATCCCCAAGTACAATGGTGCCAGTGGCAAGATTGAGGCAGTCGTTAACATGGGGCCTACACTACCTCCCCAATGGAAAGGCCGCTAACCCCATTATAACCGTACTGGTTTAATTGAACTCCAACATAAATTTGATGAACTAGAGGCCCTAGGCGTCTTTGCTAAACCTGAGCAGGTTAACTGCACTGTAGAATACCTTAACCTGTCATTTCTTGTCAAAAAGCCCAATGGTGGAAGTCGACTCGTATATTCGTTTGGCGATGTGGCCCGATAGAGTAAACCCCAACCTTCCCTTATGCCAAATGTTGATGATGTGTTGCGTGACATTGCCCATTGGAAATATATCATTGTTACTGACCTCAAGCAGTCATTTTACCAGATCCCTCTATCCCCCTCATCCAGGAAATACTGTGGGGTGTCAACTCCTTTCAAGGGCATCCGTGTTTACACAAGGTCAGCCATGGGTATGCCTGGTTCCGAGACATGTTTAGAGGAGCTCATGAGTCGCGTTTTAGGTGAATTTATTCAGGAAGGTTGGGTGGCGAAGATTGCCGATGACTTGTATGTGGGCGGAGATACCCCAGATATCCTTTCACAGAATTGGGCTAAGGTACTAACAGCACTCCAAAAGAACAAGCTGGCTTTGAATGCCTCCAAGACTATTGTGAGCCCAAAATCTACTGTTGTGCTTGGATGGATCTGGTCCAGTGGTACCCTTCGTGCCAGCACTCACAGGATCTCCTCCCTTGTTGCCGTTGACCCTCCCCTGACTGTGCAGAGTTTACGTTCATTTATTGGTGTATACAAAGTCCTGTCCCGTGTGCTACCAGGGTATGCAGATTTACTCCATCCACTTGACCTTACTTGTGCCGGCCGGTCCTCCAGAGACAAGGTGGAATGGACAGATGAGTTGCTATCATCGTTTGCTAAAGCAAAGACGAATTTACACAATGCACATACAATAACTATGCCCCAACCAGATGACCACCTCTGGATTGTTACTGATGCCTCGGTCAAGGAATGTGGCATAGCGGCAACCTTGTATGTGCTACGCCAAGAAAAGCTTTTGCTGGCTGGTTTCTTCAATTCCAAACTGTGTCACCACCAAATCACATGGTTACCTTGTGAGATTGAAGCACTGCATTGGAACTGCAATCAAGCACTTCTCCCCATTAATTACTCAATCCAACCATCAAGCTCAAGTACTGACTGACAGTCGGCCTTGTGTCCAGGCATATGACAAGCTTATGAGAGGTGAATTTTCTACCAGTGCTAGAGTCACCACATTCTTGTCGCTTGTGAGTCGTTTCCATGTTCATGTCCGTCACATAGCAGGCATGGCCAATCTCCCATCCGATTACACCAGCAGGCACCCCGTGCCCTGCACTAATAAGCAATGCCAGGTGTGTAGCTTTGTTGATGAACTGCAAAATTCTGTCATCCGCCGAAGTGCAGTAACAGTCACTGACATTCTTGACGGCTCTGTCCGGATGCCTTTCACTAGTCGTGCCAGTTGGCAGCCACTCAGTTGGAATGCAGTGACTTACGCATAACCCACCCACACCTGTCCCAGGGCACCAGGCCATCAAAAAAGGTGTCCAATATTCCCAATGTCAGACGTTACCTTCAAGATGTCATCATAGCTGCTGACGGCCTGTTAGTTGTCCCTGACCGTCAACCATTTCAACCTACCAGAGATCGCATTGTAGTGCCCCGCTCTGTCCTCAGTGGTTTACTTACTGCTGTTCATTTACGATTCGACCAACCAAGCCCCCACCAAATGAAGAAGCTTATCTCGCGTTACTTTTATGCCTTAGACCTTGATAAGGCTGTGACTACCGTATGCTCTGCGTGCCACCATTGTGCGTCCTTACGCAGTGTGCCTATTCATGTCCATCCCCAGTCTTCTTGCCCCCCTCCCGACCAAGTGGGCTTATCATTCTGCCTGGATGTTATGAAGCGTAACCGGCAACTAGTGGTTGTCCTGCGAGAGACAGTGTTATCCTATACCTTCACTGCGTTTGTACAAGATGAGAAGCGCAACTCCGTGCGCGATGCCATCATTACTTTGTGTGCAAGTGTCCACTGCCTCGGAGACCATCACATTTCTTTCCGAGTTGATCCTGCTCCTGGCTTATCCTCGCTTGTCCATGACTCCCTTTTATACACTCATGGCATACAAATTGTTGTTGCAGGCAAATAATGTCAACAAAAATCCTGTGGCTGAACGTTGCATACAAGAACTTGGGCTGGAATGCCTTAAGATCTGTCCTGAAGGTGGTCCCCTGACTCATGTGACCCTCGCCCTTGCCACTGCCAACATGAATGCCAGAATACGTGAATGTGGACTGTCGTCTCGTGAGATCTGGACCCAGCGTGACCAGATCACTGGAGCTCAGTTACCCCTGGACGATCGCCAAGTAACTCTCCAACAACACCTCACCCGTTCCATGAGCCATGGTCCCAGTGCTAGGTCCAAAGCCCATGGCAAGGTTGCCAAACCCCCCTGTGACATCCGAGTTGATGACCTTGTGTTTATTGCTGGAGAACGTGATAAAACGAAGGCTCGGGACAGATATCTTGTTGTGGAGCTCTCCCAGGATCGCTGTACAGTTCGCAAGTTCACACAGTCTCAGTACCATGCCAAATCTTATGATATCCCTCTGTGTGATTGTTATCCTGTACTTCCATCCACACCGGCCGATGCGCCTCGTGATCCAATCCGTGGATTGGATTCTGATGGTGATGATTCTGTCCCTGACCCACAGTCCCCACCTACTGTGCCCTTTCCCACTGAGCCACCACCAGCTGGTCTCCATAACCTGCCTGCGCCTCCACCAGAGATAGTGACTGTTGATGTCCCCGCTTGCCATGATCCTATTCCCGCAACTTCAGTTGATGTGTGCCCCGCGACTGACCCTCATTCCCCTGCCTTTTCCCCTGTTCGCAAGTCTGCTAGACAGAAAAACCAGCCGCACTGGATGTCTTCTGGTGATTGGGAACTCTAACTGATTGGGAACTCTTAACTGACTGCCCCAGTATTCCTGTTTACCAATCCAGCATGTTTAATTAAATATATATATATATTCCAGTGATTTACTTATTTTCAAGTACTTACCAGATTTGCTACATCTTTTAAAAGTATTGTTTGCATATATTTTTATGTGTGTATTGTTCCAACAGTTTGTTCTGTGTTATATTAGTGTTCACATAGTTCAGGTTCCTTGCGTCCAAGTTGAGTCTAGCCCATATGGTGATATTCATATGTTGTGCTTTTTAGTCTTGCTAATTCACTAGCTATCTTTATAATAGTTTGTCAGTTAAGGCAGCTCTTTTATTAATACGGTCTTATGCTGCTCTTGTTGTACTTGTACGGCTTCCTCATTTAGTAACCATTATTAGCATTATGTAGCTATGTATATCATATTCTCAGTTCTATATTATGTATGATTTATAGTTATGTAAAATTTATAGAGATGTACGGTAGAGAGATCAGAGTAGAGAGTGGCTACGCCACTAGTGTTAATTACCGCGAGCCCTCGCGCGCCCTCTACCGATAATCATTCTTTTTCCTCGTTCGTTTATGTACACATAATACAGAAGACTAAGAGACATTCTCGAGTTGTTTATTGTCGCAGCACTGATGCTGCACCTTTGAGGGCACAAAACCCCCTGGATCTGATGAGCAGGGACAGAGATCTCTGAGCATTCAGAGTGACCCAATGGTCTTTCTCTAGATAGATCATACTTATGAGACATCTTACTTGTTATTCCAAGTCCAGAACACTCCTTGCCAGTCCCTTTGGATACTGGATTCCACTTGAGACTCTATGCTCTATAGTCTAGGCTCATGACTGAACTGTATTGTGTAGTAATTCCTGTTGGAATAAACCTGTAAACTTTAAGTCTGTTGTTGATCTTTTGTTGGACAAGACTAAGGGTCTAAGAACCTTTATCCATGGTCAACTTGCCATGCATATGAGCAAGAACCATTACAATATCAATGGTTAGTTTAATAATGATAATTAACAGAAAAAAGAAAGAAAAATATCTAATGATACAGAAGTAGCCAACTTGTGCCAAAACAAACCAAACAACAGATATTTTCGCAAAGTGTGCCTAAGACTGTGTTTAGATACAGTAATTTTGATAGATTCTGTAATTTTGGTATGGCCCTACGTTTAGTTCTAAAAAAAAAAACCTTGTTAGGCATAGTCCAGTTGTTAAAAAAAAATCTGGCTGTGCCTCGAATTTCTTCAAAGAGTTACTAAAAAATCCCTTAAAACCAAAGCACAATTGACAAATGTGAAAATCATATTTTATTTCAAGGTAAAATTTAGAAGCTTTATTATTAGGAGGAAAACAATGCCATAGTTCTGAGTTCCATCTACTAAAGTCATGAGACTGGGGACAGAGATTTCGGTTATGATGTTGTGAGCCACACAGACATTTCTTCGGAATATGGCACTTTGGAAGATGTACAACGTCTGTTGGAGGAGGCACATAGCAGAGGTAGGTGAAAGAGAAAGAAAGACGGGCTAACAACTAGACAGACAACTAGACAGACAGCTAGACATACAACTAGACAGACAGCTAGACAGATGACTAGACAGTTGACTAGACAAACGACTAGACAGACAACTAGTCAGACTACTAGACAGACAACTAGTCAGACTACTAGACAGACAACTAGACATAAAACTAGACAGATAACTAGACAGGACTAGACACAACTAGACAGAGGACTAGACAGATGACTAGACAGACAACTAGTGAGACTACTAGACAGACGACTAGACAGACGACTAGTCAGATGAATGGACAGACAACTAGACAGACAACTAGAACGACAACTGAACCGACAACTAGACAACTAGACAACTAGACAGACAACTAGACAAACAACTAGACGAACAACTAGACAGACAACAAGACAGACAACAAGAAAGACACAGAGACAGACTGAAAAAAATACAGGCAGAAAGAAAGGAAGAATTCAAAGAAAGAAAGAAGGACACAATAGCAGGAAGGACATGCAGAATGAAAAAAGAGATAGATAGAAAGATAGATAGATAGATGGATAGATGCATTTAAATGCTGTGTAATTAAATGCTGTGTATTTTTTGCACAAAGTTTCGTAATAAGTAAATGTTCAAACTTCCATCATTCATGTTGTTTTCAAATTTTGTCTTGTTGCCATGGTACACTCCCAGCTTCTGAGTTGACGTAGTTGACCAAGTATTGCCGCATTTCCTTGGCTGCTCTGTTGGTGTTGCCTCTGTACACATCTCCCATGTCTGGTAAATTGGCATTCTCCCTCCATGCACCTGGGATGATCTCATGAATGTTTGCATTTTCCTGGTCAACAGCATTCACTTGAGCAGTTGGATACTTCAGCCTCAGTAGGTTGTGCAACACACAGCAAGCAAGAGTTATGGTGCACACTCTGTCAGCACTTTGAGGCATTGTTGTGAGGAGACACCTGAACCTGGCAGCCAAAAGTCCAAAGGCATTCTCTACCACCCGTCTAGCTCTAGAAAGTCTGTAGTTGAAGATTCGGTCTTCCATGGTCATGTTCCTGTGAGGCAGAGGCTTCATCATCCAAGTCTGCCGTCCAAAGGCATCATCCCCAACTATGAAGTAAGGCACTGGTTGGTCATCATTAGGCAGGTTATCTGGTTCAGGTAATCCAATGTTCCCACTTTCTAGCACTTCCTTCAATTCTGTCTGACTAAACACTCCAGCATCTGAGCCTGGTCCACTGGCACCAATGTCAACATAGAGGAACTTGTATTCAGCATCAACTACAGCCAGTAGGACATTAGAGAAAAATCCCTTGTAGTTGTAGAACAGGGATCCAGACTTCCTTGGACATCTGATGGCAATGTGCTTCCCATCAATGGCGCCGACACAGTGGGGGAAGTTCCATCTGTTGTAGAATCCATTGGCAACTTCTTTCCAGGCTTCTGGGGTTACAGGACAATGCATCACTTCTGCTGAGTACTCGTCTATGATGGCCTGGCAGACTTCGATGAAAAGGATAGAAATGGTATTGAAGGCTACCCTAAATCCATACTGCAGAGACATGTAGCTGTTGCCCGTACCCAGGTAGCGCAAGGTAATAGCCAGTTTCAATCCAGGTTCAAGGGCCCTCCTCCAAAAGGTATCCTGCTTTGTAAGGTCCCACTCTGGCCAGAACTTCATGAAATAAGTCAGGCTCCATCCTCATGAAATTCTTGAAGCCACCCACATCTTCTGCAGTCAATTTAGCCATCAGTTTTTCATACTGCCCATAATGAGGTCTTCTTAGAAGCCAAGGTCGCACCCACATTCGCCTTCTTCTTCTTCTTCATGCAGCACCAGCATTTTGTAATAAGTCATCTTCATCAGTTGTTGTTGTGGCCCTCTCTGCATCGTCTTGCAGTTTCTGTTCTTCTTGCAGAATTATATCCTTTGCAGCAGTAAGTAGCTGGACTTGCATGTCCAGGTACTTCACATCCAATTCCACCCTGTCATGGTGTGATAAAGGCAAATCCAATTCTTCTGTAGTAGCAACACCTTTGCAGTATGGTAGTCCAAAGTGGAATGATGGACAGTGGACTGCAGCCAGTTTAAATACCAATTTCAGAGCTATCCGGGTGAAAACCGGTTAACTCCGTATTAAGATCGTGCAAAGATCGTGTATATCCCTGAAGGCCCCGTGTAACATCCGGTTCACTCGGCACTCATCCGGGACAGTCGTGTTACTTCCAGCAACAACCGTGGCTCACTCCTTGGTGCACCGGGCACCTCCTTGCACCCCCGTGTTTCAACCATACATATCTGTGTAGCGACCGTATACATCCGTGTAATGGCCGTGTTGCTCCTTGTTGCCACCGTATTGCCATCGTGTCCACACCGCCAAATATTTCGTTTGTTGACATTTCCAATTTTTTCGCCCGGACCGCCCCGGATTGAAAGAAATTTCATTCCAGGATGCTCCGGTGTCTGATCCGGCTATGTGTGAATAGATGACAAATTAGTTTATTTCTATTATTGGTGATATTTATGATCTGCCATGAGTGTGTATCCACAGTTCATTAGCTTCTTTCTTTATTTATTTGATACAATTTGTTGTATTATTAAATAAATACATAATGAGTAGAACAATGTTGTGAGTTATAAATATGAGAGCACATGGGTGCTATTTATAAACATTTTGAAATCCCCCTATTTATTGGGCCAATCAGCACCCATTTATTCGGGGTTTAAACCCCAGGGTATGTTTATCAGCTGGGGTCATAAAGACTGGCACCAGATTAAATGACCATCATTAAAAGAGCATCGCGACATACATAGAACACATAAAATCCCAGCTTTCCCCTCCTTCTGTGTCTCCATGAAAAGACTGAGGAGAGTT
This sequence comes from Alitta virens, assembly GCA_932294295.1. Taxonomy (NCBI): domain Eukaryota; kingdom Metazoa; phylum Annelida; class Polychaeta; order Phyllodocida; family Nereididae; genus Alitta; species Alitta virens. The sequence continues at coordinate 42,461,267 of OW028575.1, forward strand.
CCTCCTTGTCTAAGGCTCCTTCTACGGCTGTTCCAGTTAATACTGCCCCCTCAGGCACTACGTCTTAGCAATGGCTGACATGTAGCATTCTGTAATTATTGTGTCCAGTGAGAGCCAAAACTGTGATCTATTTTATTCAAGAATCTATGAATGTTATAATTCATAGGAAAAAAATTCAGTGATCATGTATCAAGATTTTAATGAAAATGTATGAGATATTAAAAAAATTAATTGATCTCATGCAGAGTGATTTAGTTACTTCTTTGCAATTTGACTGTTTACAGAAGTTTCACAGTCTGATGGCATAAGGACGGTTTGTGACCTAAATCTCTGAGTGTCCTTTATTTTGCATGGATTTTTCTCTGTGAATTGTGCCCAGGACTACAAGATTTTAATTAACGAATCCTAATAACATACAAAATCCACATAAAATGAGTTTACGTGGAGTATTTTTGTTTTGGAGTTTTTGTAATGAATGATCTAATTTTTTTTTACATCAAATTATTAAATGACCATATTTTAAAGCTGTCAACACTGTCATACATATGTCTTCACTCAGTTTGATCAGATACTAGAGTGCCTGCCAAAGCTGAAATAGTCTCTCGAGTATATGGTGCAAATAAATCCAAATAAATATTTGAGTGCAACAAAACTCTATTAATTATTTATTAAATATCTGAACATGTAACCATAATTGCACAATATAAAAATGCTAGCTTTACTGAACAAAAAGACATCCCCTTATCACATGTATTAATGCTTGAAAAAAAAAATAGCAGCTTAAACAATGTTAAAATCAGTCTCTTACACATTGTAGGTGCAAAGGAAACAGAAATTTTACAATTATTTACATTACAACAAGCATTTGAGTGGGGTTTTGATCCATCATATTTTATATTAGAATTATTTGAAAACATGTTTATGAACAATGTGAAAGAAATTTGTGACCCTTGAATTCCCCTCATATTTGCTACCCCCTGTTCCTTTGTAATGATATGGTAAACTTATAAAATGTTAAAATGTATGGTTCCAGAGAAATATCTGACTTAGATTTAGTAGTATATATATATATGCTGAATAGAATCCCAAAAAAAATATCATGGTATAAAATTGGTGTCATCACCATAACAAACAACAATGAAAAAATAGCTTTTTAAAAATTTGATTAGCATAAATTAAAAATGAGATCCTGCATTTCTGGTCCATGTCCTCATCCATGCTCCAGATGGAAATGTTTCTAAAAGTCTTTCCGCAGTTCTTGACTAGATATTTGGTGACACAAAATGAAATGTTTCACATGTTCTGGTGTCTCTGGACTTTCTGTTGGTCTGCCAACTAGTGTTTCAACTACTTTTCCTGGAGATGCACCAATCATGTTTTGCTTCATTAGAGCAATTGCCATGATGAAACTGTCACTTCTCCTAACCCATCTTTGTTCAATGTAAAATGCTTTTTCGTCCCAACACAGGAGCTGTAAATAATCAAGGGTTAGAAAGCAATCGAGGGTTAGAAAATTCAATAGCTTTTTAAAATTGTTTCTCTACATCTTTGAAGAGCATTCCTTGTAGTGAATTGGTTCTTATCTTAAAAACAAAAATCACAATAAATGGTAAAATGAAAGGTCCGCCAGACGACTGGTCCTCTGACCAACTCGCCCGCCGATACAACTGGTCCGCCAGTCAGGTCAACTGGTCCGCTACCCTAAGAGTCAGAAAGCCAACCCCCTTCTCCTGCATTACAATACATCAGTAATTGTACTTTACATATATCCAGGTATATCAATTATAGGTGTTAAAGTGATATGAAGTCTCACATCTAGGTCAAACTGAGAGTTTCTTTAAATTTACCCCTGAGAAACCACTTTGCCATGTGTCCATCCATTTGTTAATAATGAGTATTTTAGTCTTAAAATCGGCCACAGTGATTTTGGTGTACACCGAAATAATTTGAAACTTGGTTGGACTCTCGCTGGAGTCACGTGACCACACAGCCAGGCAGAGCCAAATTCCATTGCATTGAATACAACCACCATGAACCATGAGGGTTTTGTTTACTCATTATACATTAGTTGAAGCACAAGGTAAACTGTTTTCACAATTCATATGAGTGAATATCATACACTGTGAATGGAGGACAAGCCCATCTAATTGTTTCTGTTAGTTTGACAGCTCTGAACACGTGGGCCACATGAATAAATTATGATAATACCCAAACTTTGTGTGACTTGCCTGGGATCTCCTGGGGTACCTTTCCTGGGTGTGAATTGATAGAAAGAGAACAATAACTTCATTCTTCTTTGGAATGCTCTAATGAGCTACCCTCTAACCCTAGAAGCTCCTAAACATTGCAGCTGTGGTGAGTGACAAACTAGCCATGTGCTTGTTGTTTACATCTCGCAAAATCTTGTGCTTAAAATAGCTTGCAGCAGCAGCAGCCAATCACACAGTGACTCCACCATGATGCCCAAATCTTGCCTAATGGATTTTACCAGTACTTTGATGCTGTCAAGAATATGATTTAAACGTTTCAAAAAAGTACAAAACAAGTAAGTTTAGTGGTAGATGTAGCTATTCCTTCATTTAAGGGCTGGATATTTCTTGGAAAGTCTAAGACATCGTATCACTTTAAGTGCAATCATCAGACATGCACTCCAGTTAAGTACCTTTCCTGAGTGCAGTCATGGGCCTCTATTAAATTGTTTTAGGTAGGCCTAGGTGATCTACGGTTTTAGTTCAATATTCAGTAATGTTGGGTCAAGATAATATTGAGTTATAAAACTCAGGAATGAATCTCCTTTATTTTTTGGTAATTATATCTACAAATTACGGGCTTGCAACATGATCTTTCTGTAGCAAACAAGAAGGTACAAAAACCATCCCTCCTACTATTTTTAGTCTCAAGATATTCCAGTTTTTATATTGTACAACTCTGACCCTCAGAGGGGAGGGGGGCGCTAGGCAGCCACCGGCAGATGCTTGGCCGCAAGAATGGCCGCCGCACGTCCGCCCAGGCCCCCCTGCTTTTAAGCAGCGGCAAGTCAGTAAACGGTTACTGACCAGCAGCAGGCTGACGGACTAGTCTCAAGTGGCGGACGAATAGGCTTCAGCAGCGGACAAGTTGAACTTGCCGGCGGACGAGTCGGTAGTGGACGAGTCGTCTGGTGGACGAGTTTACTATACTCCAAATTGTGCCTTAATATCTGCCAGGTTTACTACAAGTTCAGGCTTATAGAAGCATCAAGTTGTTCTGCCAATCACTTGAAATTTTCAGGTTATAAAAATTCCCTTTGTTTTTATGTAGAAAAGTTCAAAGACATTCAAGGAACGTCGGTATCTTATTGTGGATGCACCGAGAACGGCCATAACGCCCAGTTTCCTCATTGCATCCCATCCACGGGTTTCCAACCAAAATGCGGATCTTGCAAAATCTGCATCACGGAAGTATTTTGAGTTGTTCATGTGCCTCATGTGGTCAATATCTTGAGTCAAACATATTCCTGAGATAAATCAAAAAGAAAGAAAAATTTTACCACTCAATGTTCCCAGTGTACAGTGGCAGCACTAGGATTTCTGAAGGGGGGGGGGGGGGGTCAACTGAGGGGCAATGGATTCATATAGAGGGGCAACTGAACATATATCCAACACTCCAAACATCAATTAGCAGGTTCAACCTGGGGGGGGGGGGGGGGGCGGGGGCAAGCTAGGTGGTCTCTGGGAGGGCATGGCAATTGCCCATACTGCACCCACTGCCAGTGTAGCCATGCATATATATATAGAAAATATACAGAGCTTCTCAAGAATGCTAGCAGAAATGGTGTAAGGGGGAGGGGGGTTTGAACCTACCTGGTGCAATTAATAGGGTTTCAGAGTTGCCAACTTCTTATATATGAAGAAACTAAAATGTTGAGAAAATACTTGCCTAAATCAAAGAGAAATTTGAGTCTCATGGCGAGTGTGAGAGTTGGCAGCCCTGGGGTTCTATGCAGTGTTAACCCTGTACATTATTTGTTATCTAGGCCAAATCATATAATGGGTTTGGGGGGGGGGGGGGGAGTTCTGACCCTCAAATACACGACTGCTCTGAAATGACTTAACTGCTAAAACTAGGCCTGGCTAATTTAGTAATAAGTTCCTACTTAATGTGTGCCTGTGTTGATTCACATGTCATGGCTCGGTCATTTTTAGTGACCAAGGATCGTACGATCATTGCAGACTGCAGTGACATTGAGGGGGTTCATTCATTCATTCATGCATTTTGTTTCACTCACCAAGATGAGAAAATTCCTCGAATATTGACTTATGCAGGAGTAGTTTCTTTGGAAAACCAATCAGAGCCATCCATAGTATTCTCAGGAAATAATTGACATCAACAAACATGTACAAAAATAGTAGAAGTATGATCCCCCACATGCTGTCACCTCTATGTTTACTGTTTACAAACGCAAGGCATTTCTAGTAGATGTCGCTACGTGCAAGGCCAAAGTTTTGCGTAGACTATATAGTGTCGCCTCCTTTGGGAAAATTATAAGTTCATAAAAAAATATTTATTGAAGCTTATTGGGGACTTGTCTACATAACCAGAATATTCTTTTTCAAAGATACCTTGTGTTGTGTATAGCCAGCAGCACTAGGCCTACAGTGTAAACACTTTAGTACAGTATGATGGCTACTGCCTCATTGAGACCGGTGTTTGTGCCTTACATACTCCATTCTTTACTCAGAATTTCACAAATTTATTTATCTATTGTATAAATATAAATTCTAAACATTTTTCTGAACAATTCAGTCTTTATTTGACGAAAATCGGGCCAATATTAGAAGAGCAGCAGCCTTTTAAAGTATATGAATGCATCCCCCTCCCTGCCTACGCTGCTGCTGCGTTGACCTATATATTGCTTATGATATAGTTCTATACTTGATAAAGGCCTAGGCCCAGTATATAAAAAAAGGGAATACATGAGCATATGCTTTTAATTGTTGAACAGTTTTATATAGACATATACAAGGAGGAAATCACTCAGATTAGACTGATTATAAATTCTTCAGTCACTCTAGATGTCTTCGGGGTTTATTTCTTCTTTCCTTTTGCTGAACCTTTGCCCTTCTTTTCACTTTGAATACCATCGACTGCTGCAATCTTTTCGATCAAAGTATTTTCCGAAGCCTTCAATTGTTCTTCGAAAGATTGCTTCAAGTTTTGCACTTCTTTTGTCAGTTCCTCTTTTATCAGTTTTCGCAGCTTACCAGCTGCAGGAGACTCTTCTGGGGGGAGAAAAAAAAATATGCATGTATTTTATTTATTTGTCTGACAAAAGCTGTAAATTACATAAAATATATATCAGGAGAGATTATATAATCATGCTAATAGCTTACAATGTTAAGGTTTTATCTCGATATTTTAATTTTAATGTCACATATGCATTGCACAGTACTATAAAAAATGTAAAATCAATAGATGAATGTTAATAATAAAACATGTGGCACATGACTGAGAGTTTCTTTCATTTTCTGCATGTTTGATTTTGGGGTGGGGGGGGGGGGCATAAATACCTTGGGTGGTAGTTTTCTCCTCTGTGGAATCCTTTTCTTCTTTTTGTGTTTCTGCATTGTCTTGATTTTCTTCTGGTTTCTCTGTTTCTTGTTCAACCTGTTCCCCATTTTCGTCTTGTTCTTTTGTTTCCATGTCACCAGCTGCAGTTTTCAGGTACACATTCTTATTTTTAATCGAAACATTAAATTTTCACAAATATTTCTAGTGTTGAAATAGTTTTGTCCATTGTGATTAAAAATGATCTACTGTGAAATTTTCTTTTTACATGTATAATACATGATATCGAGTGCTTTGTCCGTAATTTTTCTGAGAACCCTTGGCCTCCATGTGGCCTGTGGACAGCAAAATGTTTAAATTCAAGATAATATCCTAATTTACTAAATTAGAATATCATATCTTATTATATATGTCACATGATTATTTCTTTATTCTATTATAATTCTTCTTTGCCTTGGAATAAGTTAATTTCTGTCTGGTATATTATCATTTTCTAGGTTAATTAAATACAATTAAATTCATCCATACCTTCAGATGATGGTGGAGTTTCTGGCATGCCATTGTAGATCATTGACAAGTCAAGACGGACCTGAAATTAGTATGTTTGAGCTAATACACAAAACATATTCTTTTGTTTTCTTTAAAAGTTGTGTTGATATTTCAAAATAAATAGGTAAAACACAATATTAATATTACTTACCAGAGGAGTAAAAACATATTTGTACATCTTATAGTGTCTGAAATATGTTGTAATAACATATTTTGTAATGACTCGCACTTCTTCCGGAGAAAATAGATCAATGCTGAAGGGTGGGCGCTGAAAGTTTCAGATTGATTAAAGAAAACAAATTGTATAATTGTAAAAATTTTATAAAGTTTTGAGGATCAGGTCATTTGTAGGCTGTGGAATAATTTGTTTGTTATATACCTTGACAGCATGACATAAAATTGCTTCTTTGAAGTAACTAAAACACTGCTCAAGATTCTCAAATGGCGTTTCTGAAAAAAAAAAATTAATTAATGAGAAGGCAAAAGAGATGCGTTATTCCAGTTTTCCCTATATTTCAGATATTTTGATAATTCAGCCGAAAAAGTGAGTGTTGTACTAATTTACCTGTACAAATATAATGGACGTTCTTTATGATAGAAAAGAGAGTGGAGGTCTGTTCTTTGGAATAGTGGTTGTCTCGACAAAATTGTATTGTGTAATAGTATAAGTCCAGTAGCACCGCTGTCTTGGGGTTGTCTTGGGCATCATCCAGATGAAAAACTTTACTAAGTTCACTGCCACAAAAAGTAAAAAATATATATATTACACAGACTATGAAGTAATCTTTTATGGAGAATAACCACTGCATGTTGGAACTACACTTACTTTTTAACTTCATCTGGTGTCACATGCTCATCAAGATGGTCCATGTCAGCCACACTTAGATCGGCCCTGAAATTTTGAAACTGAGTTTACAATTCATATTTTTGCCTTCGGGTAATAATCAGTGAAAGATGGCAGAAAATATATCAAGATTATGCTTATTTGTAGTTAGAAAAAAAGATGCAGAAATCTTACCATATCATGATTTGTGCCTTGTGAGTCTGGGGCTGGAAAGAGAAATACAGGTGTATTTTAACAGACTTAAACAATATTGTCGTATAAAAATTAATGATACCTTTGGGTTTAGTGCAGTATAGCGGACCCAAATTTATGCCCATATTTGGCGGCCATATTTCACTAGTTTTAAGTTCCAGCACAATTACAATAACATTTGGTGTAAATAAGCAGGGGTTTGGGGGCGCTAGCAAAAAGAATGAAAAAATAAACGCTGTCTTCACCGTGAAGATAAAAACGCCGTCATAACTACATTAGTTTGTGACGTCATATTTACATTTCAAGCATTTTTACGTCATAGGCCTGGCATTGAGGCTTGTTAAATATGGTCACAAATCTGGGTCCGCTACACTGCACTTTTTCCATGTCTTTAATTTACTTCATTAGTGTGAAATGATTCATTGTGTAAAAAAAAAACCATCAGATCACACAGGGGCGTATCTGGAAATTTGGTAAGGCCACTGTAAGAGGTGACATATAGTAGGTGTAGACAACGCTAGCGTCAAAGGCACAAAGTGAAGCTGGGGGGGGGGGGAGGGGGGAGTGCGGGGTTATACACCCTGGGAAAGTTCAATTTACAAAAAGAAGCATTCTGGGCTATCCAGAAGTACTTTTTTCACTAATTTTTTTCACTAATTGTAGGAATTCACTGCCAGGCCATGACACTGGACATTTTCTACATAAACTTTTTTTGAAAGCGACTTTTACCTCACATAGAATGACATTAGCTGTCCAACTACCGGTTTACCTACCAATACTATACGCGGAGCCACTTCATTCATCTTGTCAATTCCTCCAAACATGCAAAGAAAGTTTCAATGTACGAAAGTCGAACTTTGTTTACATTGGAGACGGAAATATTGTGATAGGAAAACCATGACACCCGTTGCAACGAGTATAACTCTTCACGAGATGTCGCCACCTGTCCGTTCTATGCTGCAGATAGCCAACGATGGTGGTCAGCTGTCCTAGGGCCCTTGAGGTCCTTCCCAGTCACAGCCATCTCTGGTGAAACGCCCATTCTTTCTGGTGAAGCTTAGTGCCACATACGTGCGACCATTTGGAATATGGCATCAACTAGTGAAGTTGGCCTAGCATGTTGGCCAAGAAAGTTGTCCCTTTCAGTGATACTGCTGGGGGAGGTTGTCACCAATGCAGCCCTTCTGACAAAACAGGTTATCAGCATGTGACGGACGCACATTTCATCAGGTCTACACGCAGTGCACAGTGGTGACAGTGCACACTAGTGAGTATTTCATTTATATAATCGATTCCTTTGATTTTTTTTGGCGGTAAAGTAAAATAAATCCTTTTGGCTACACCTGCAGAGTTCATCCAGCGGTGGAACCTTACTTGGCAAAAATAAATAGTATTTCTCGGTAGTGTATGCAATGGTTAAATGGTTGCATGTCTACCAGAAACTTAAGTTCCGATTCTCTGCCATTAATTCTATCAAAAAAAAAAAAGGTTTAATTACCCCAAGGTTGCCAGATGCAATATGAATCTTGGGTATGGGAAAGGCTAATAAGCCATCCAAAGGATATCTGGAAATACGCAGGTGTGGATACAGTCAGCGACTTTCAAAAAATGTGTAATCTGGGTTGAGGGCGAATACTGAAGTTGTCCAAACACTCCATACTTTATTGCTTTTCATGCAAAGCTACATGATTCACAAATGAATCACATGAGACTCTTTATATCACACATGAAATGTAAACAATGAACAGGTTTGGCATTGTGGAACACACAGATTTGTCAAATAACATATGTATGCAGCAATTTTATATAATATCAAGTCACTTTACGTTACCAAACACTACCAGCCTGAGAGATAAACTTACATCTATCTTCAATCCAATATGGCCATAAAGCCATTTTTATATTCCATTTACAGGACCTGCTGAGAAGATTTTGTAATATAATGTATTGAAATATTGGCAGTTTCTTTTGCCACTGCCAACATATATAATAAAAATACAACTTGATTTGACTAGATCTGCAGAGATATGTGCAAACAAGAATGTGATAGACATTATTTAAGTGTAGTTAATTAAAATTATGACTCATAACAAATAAATACTGAATGACTTGATACAGTACCCAAAAGTATTTTTTCTAAATTATGATAATGCATCCTTCTATAAAATGTCCATACATTTAGGAATATACATATTAATATGAAATAAAAATCCCACACCCCTATAACATGCATACAAATTGGTCCGTAAACAAATCATAGTTTTCTTACACCTAATATTGAAGTTATGAAGCATACATTATCATAACTTCTAAACAATGAAAATATTTGAACTACATGACATCATATCATTGTAATTAACACAGACAGAAAAAAAAAACATCACAGAGAAATAATTTCATGCACCTATGCCTCTTTTGCACATTTTGTCAACCATGGATTTATTTTGGAACGGCTTCTTTTTGGTCATGGCTTGCTCGCTGGTACCACTCCGTCCAGGACCCGTCGTAAACAGCCAAGTCACTTTTGCCACACATGTGCGCTCCTAAGGCAATCATGCATGCTGACACGCCTGAAAAATATATTTATGATTATAATTTAAGTTAAATTAAATAAAAGATTCAGAAAAATAAATACCAACTCTTTATCTGCAAGACATCATCACAACTGCATACCGTGGCACTACTTTTCTTCTGATGACATGTTATCACAACATTATATTTGTGACATATATTTACAGCATAAGGCATAAGGCATTAACCATATGAAAAACACAGATGTCAAATTTTTACCTGAGCCACATGAGGCCACAATAGGTTTGTCGAGATCGATTTCGGCCTTCTCAAATTCCTGTCTTATTTCATCAGCTGATCTCAGGACCTTTGCATTCTTGTCTAGCATGCTGGTGAAAGGTATATTTATAGAACCAACCATGTGCCCCGGTTTCACCTCTGCAACAAACGGATAACAAAACATAAAGTTGGCAACTAATGGGAAGCCCAAGTTATGCACATAGCCTGACTTGACTAACTGACTGACTCATTCACTCGCTATATTTAATTTATGCTCTTACTACTGTACTAGATAGGTAGTGCACTCTACAGAATAAATGATAAAATGGTGCCAATTATATTTTCATCTTTAATAACCCTATGTTACAACATAGTACTAAAGTTAGTCTAATGCTTCAGTTTGCCAATTGCCACACATAGTTCATAGGCTATTCAGCTGAATGTGATATACACATACCAAGGGGTGTGATAAAATTCAAGATGTGATAACATTCCTAGTTTACCAAAATGTTTATCACACCACTAAAAAAACTGGGACAGTGTAAGGTTGTTAATAAATTAGTTTTACTGCAGCAATGTATAATTGTTATAACTGTCAGTTAAGGATGTCCCTAAGATAGGTGTTTGAAAGTTGTAACATGTACATTTACATGATCTATATGTTATATACAAAATCAATGTTTCAATAAACAGAGATAAAGGCTAGCTACTCTTACAGCAGTTTTCACTTAAGCATCGCTATTTTTTCTGTAAAAGTGAAATCTCAGGGACAGATCGAAAGTTTGATAAGGGAGGCTGAGGATTGTAAAATGACTGACCACAAATGAGAAATTTGTGTATTGAAGACGGGGTGGGGGTAAAATTGTCCCACTATAGTTTAGTTGAAGATATAGCATTATGGCATGAGGTAAACCAGTTGTTTCTAAGAGGGGTAGAAAACTCGGCCACTGAGTTTACTGGTTAATGACTTTCCTGTCTCTTACTTATAAAACTTTTGATCTGTCTCCAAATGCCTTTCTAACAGTCGAAATCGCTATGCTTAGGTGCAAACTGGTGTAGAAGTTTTGGTCAGCAAAGCAAGAAAAATGCAGGATGTTTTTGAAGTCACGAACAGGCAGAATAAACAGTTTGAGAGGTCCTAAGGCAGGCTACAGGTATTTGATCAGCTTTGGCTGCAGTTGCTGCAGTTGGCATATGGATTCCAAGGGGTGCAGTCACTGCAGAAACTTCAGCAGGCAGCAACATCAACTCTCAGCAGCAGCTACCAGCAGAAGTGAGTGGGTGCAGGGCAAGTGACTCACCTGGCCTTGGTTCTGGAGTGCTGCCTTCAAACCGCCCTGCAGGTCTGGCATCTATCACCTGAATCTCTTTGCTACTCAGGTTTTTCTGCATGTCTTCAAAGCTTTTCACCAACTCAGCCCGAAGCACTGCCTTATAAACCTGGGGCTGGACCTTGTCCACTTCATCCGTTATGTCCAGCTGTTCTCTGTTCCACTTCGGAAACCCACCATCGAGCACTGACACCAAACTGTGGCCAAAAAGTCTAAACATCCACCAAACCCTCTGGGCTGAGAAAATGCCAAAATCACTGTTGTCATAGCATACAACATGGGTGGAGTTATCGATGCCCAATTTGCCCACATATTTCTCAAAGTCCTCTGCGCTTGGTATCATGTGGGGGAGTTGTGATGATTGGTCACAACACTTGTCAATGTCAAAAAACTGAGCTCCTGGTATGTGCTCACGGTAAAATTCCTGCTGTGCATCTCTCTTGGAGAAGGGCATCAACTTGTGCCATGAACAGTCCAGCACTCTCAAATTCTGAGTGTTGCTGGCCAAACGCTGCCACAGCCAGTCTGCGGAGACGATTGCTGAAACTCTCAAAGGTACACGACTCATCTTGCCGACTAGTGTTGTTTGTCAATGAATTTATCCTTCCTAACTGCGCCAATGTATCCTTGCCAGCAGCTGTATGCACTGGTTCTGAGCTGGAGCTTGATGTGTGTGGTGGCAGTGTAAGCAATAAAATATAGATGGCGCCACCGCCCAAAACTCTTTGTCACAGGAAAATTATTGACAGACGTGCAGTACTGTTGCGTAGTACGTTTTAAATGACACTGTTACGATTGTTTCTGATTGGTTTCAAACTTTCAACTTTCAAGGTTTTTGATGGTGCACATGGTGGTGAGTTAACCTGATACCGCAGGAGTGATGTAAGAATTTCACACAAGATGTCGCTAAAGTCGCCTTTTCTGTGAACGAAGTGGGACGGCGACGGAAAGTTTATGCTCTTTTATTGCGATGTGGTGGGTATTTTTTTTACCAATCCTAGTATGAGTATGCAATTAAAACCGTCGTTCAACTGAATAACGTGTGATGAACGTTAGACATGGTGTTAAATATGCGTAATACTTCATGACATAACTTTACGTTACTGGAATTACGGATATTATCGCCCAGCTGTCAAATATGTCTGTCAGCTGATTGCGGGTGCCGAACTGTCAAATCAAAGTTATTGATAATCACGACACATATTCACATTTATCCATCTAAACTGTAAACTTTGATTTGATCAGAGAAAATGCAATGCTTCCGATGATTAGTACTTCAGTTGAGTACTGGTTGATAGGGCGAGTTCGGCATAGATATAATCGGGTCGATTCGGCATGTCGATTAGGTATTGGGATTTTCGTCTCGGTATATAACTTGGTCGGTCGGCATAGGGCTCCATATAGATAATTGCAACGATGGTTTGTCTATGGCAATTGGTGTGTGATCTTGCTTGATAAACAGGCCAATAGTTGGCAATATTAACTAATTGGCTAAATTAGTTCTTCGTCTACTTGGATTAGCCCTGGGGCGCACTCACTCATGAGCTTTAATAAAGCCTTTATGCAGCCTGTTTGCTCGCTTAGGTGCTGTTGATGACAGTATGAAATGGAAGAAATGAAGATCAGAAAAGGTAGTAAGGAGAAAAGACAAGAGAGTAGGTGGTAAAAAAATAAAAAATAATAATTGTTAAATTTTATGTTGTAATAGCCCCCGCTTAAAGATATCAATGCTGGGGGCCTCGGCCAAACTGGCCGGCAGCTTGTTCCATAATATAATCTGGTACTCCTGGGGAAGAAGCTCTTTTTAAATGTCGGTTCTGGCTGGTGGAATTTTATATTTATGATTGTGACTTGACCTAGCATTCTATAGTTTTTTTAGTTTATTAAAAAAAATCTGTGCACTGTACAATTAAGTGCAATTCACAAAAAAAGATCAGTTAGTTGATTTAAAAATGTGTCATGCACATTTTTTTTATTAAAGACATATATGTGTTTTCAATACTCTTTGTTATTCAATGAATGATTCTATATCTTATCATTACATTTTCTTTTTAATTATTATATTGAACTAAAGAGGCAATTTATTATTTATTTATTATCTACTTTTTAATTCCAGATTTTAAATTATTCAAGTATGTATGACATTGCATTGAGTATTATATTGGTTTGAATGTTGCTGAATAATGCATTACATGTAAATGGTCATTTATCATGTAGTGTAAATTGTACGCAATTCATACATTTCGAAATGCCCTCGATATAAATAACCTTTTACATGTAATATACATTATTGCCATTACATGTGCAGCAAAACTGCAGTCAATTTACTTATCAAAATAAATACCACATTTTTGAAAACTTTGAGTACTGCAGCACAAAATGAAGTTGCCAAGTAGTTTAGCAGCAACATATATATAGGTGTAAATTTTCAATATAGATTACAAAAACATGAAAGTGGGCTCATGCGAATATAGAAGTGCCATAATAAATTAATTTTAATTCAATCTATACACATATATTTATGTTAGTTAATTTTACCTTATCCACCATTTCAATCAGTATATATTTTTATCCTATCTATTCTTAGTATGCTACCTAGTATTTCATAACTTTTCTATGTTTTATTTTTTTATTTTTTTTTAACCCAATTTGACACAAATAAACACAAACCATGAATTTTCAGCAATGGTTTTGGCTGTAATGAGAATTGCATTTTACTCTATCTCCTGTTGAACTAACCAGTGACAAGTCAAATAGCAATAAGGCCATTGACACTTCATAACTGCTCAGAAGTCCATTTAATTGCTATACATAGACCTATGCCGAATGGACCAAAAACTGATTGCGAATCAGAAATCCAATGCCGAATGGACCACTTTTTCATGGACGTCTTTTCACTCAATGTTCCCTAGTAAGCCTATAAGTTAAATTTAGTGTTGCATGATTGAGGACAGAACCTGGGAGCTGAATTATTTCTTAATTATAGTATGTCCTTGAGATAATCACTGGAAGAGCAGGCCTGAGCGTAAGCAAAAAGATGGTAACCCACACATCGTTCTCCTGAAAATGTGCCTTGGTAACCATGGTCGGTTACCTGAAATTTATTTTAGGTAAAATATAGGGCAAGGCGAACGAAATTGCGTTCGCGGCATTTCAGTTTAAGGTTACCTCCAGGAGAACGAAACGATCATTCGCCTGTTAAGCTCAGGTCTGAAGAGACTGTTCTCTGTTACGAGGGGCATTGAGGGCCATCAAGTCTAATTTTCTTAAAGTGAGGCCATCCTTAAAAACATTTTTTGTTGCGGGTTACATGACACTTGAAAAACCCATCAGGTAGTAGGATTTTTTTTTTTTTTACCTCAGAAGAATATTTTACCAATATTTAACTAACCGGCAGGCCCCTTGCTACCACAAGAATATACCCGGAGACAATTTGAAGAATAAATAAAAATCAAGGGAAATCTTTTTTTCATAAGGTCACACAACCTGCAACAGGAATATTTTTAAGAATTGCCTGATTGCAGTGTTTTGCTGTCTCTTGGCCCTGTTTAATGGCTTATTCTAAAGCTAATCATAAATGAAAACTTACTTTAATTGACTTCAGGGGAATGATCCACAAGCCATGAAGTGCTAGTGACTGCTTGGGAGGACCATGTCGCAGAAACCGGGCAAGCATGAAGGAAGTGCATTCAATAAATTAAAGCATTTTCTGGGAATAAGCACCAGCAAGGGAGGATCTGGACATCCCTCACAGCTTCGTCAGTCATCTGTAAAATATGTCTTTACCCCTGAGCTTGTCAAGGTGTGTAACCTATCTATTTAAATTTTTCCAATTTAACTTATTCTATGTACTCCGTGTAAATAGCTATCAGTAGAACTTTAATATTATGTTGTGTAACTTGCGTTTATCACAATGACTTTTTTTTTATTAATGCTCGTCTAATAGGAGATTAGCAAGGGCAGTCCTGCTAACAACCGTGTGAAGACCATCAAAGACCTTTGTGATGTGGTGCAAACTCACAGACTGGAACAAAATGCAGTGGAGGTTTTGTGGCAATCCACACAGGATTTGCTTCAGCCCCAAACACAACCAGATGACCGCCATTTGGCTTACAGATTCTACTGCTGCCTTGTTAAAGGACAGGTATGGAACTTAGAAGTCTGTTGTTTATTTTGCAACAAACATTTATAGAAGGAAGAATTAAGATGGCACTGGTGATGTTTTAAATGCATATACATATACATGTATATTTTGACTGTTATTATCTAGAATTTTACGTTTGACAACACCATAGGCAAGTCATCTTGTAAAGTATTGTGTAATGTCTTCTATCATTTTTTTTTTTATGTAACTAATATATTCTTAAACTGGACACACCATCTTATGACAATATATATACATATAACAAATTTTTATTTAAATAAAATAAAAAATATATACTTTTTTGTCTTTTAATTGTGCTATATATTTATATAAGTTTTGATCAACAAGTAATGAATACAAGATTGTTCTTCATTGCAATGACCTAACTCTGCAATTTATTGAATTTAGTATGAAACCCTTGGGATGATGAGGGCCCACTTCTTCCGCATAGTTAAGACACACAAGTTGTATGAAGATCTTCCTTACAGGTAATGAGTGACAGATTCACTTAGTGGTACCATTTACTCTATAATCATTTGATAATACAATTGGCAAAAGTAACAAAAGGGTTTAGTGCAGTATAGCGGACCCAAATTTATGCCTGTATTTGGCGTCAATGAAATCTGAAAATAATCACAATTTTGTTTTTTTTACGAATTTTGTTCTGACACACAATAGGAATAATATTCATGTAGTGTGGCAGGGGTTTGGGGTAGCAGCCCCAAAGAAAAAAGAAAAATAAGCAATAAGACAGTGTGTTCTTGCCTTGGAAACGATCACCGCTGTGTTTTTTTTGTGATGTCATTCATTTAATTCAAGCATTTTCCGTTATAAACCTGGCAACGAGGCTCACTAAATATGGTCGTAAATTTGGACTTTTTCCATAACAATTTATCTAAAATTATATTTCTCTTGTAACCTTTACATGTCTTTGCAATTAATTCATTCATTCAATTATACACTAGAATCTAAAACTGAGAGGTGTGCGACTTGGGACTGGCATGACTTAATGATGTTAAACAGCGTTTTAGAGCATGTTAATAGTTCATCTCCTCTCAGTTCAGAAACTAGAGGTGGATATTAAGAACTGCAACTTTTCACTTTAGATCTGATAGTAGCAATTGAGCACGGTTTACCAAAACTAGAAGTGGGATTTCACTGCTAATGTGATATTCACATGACTTTGCGTACTCTTCAAACAATGTTTTATAACTGCCCATATTTGATTCTCTGCTTTTTGTGTCGCTCAGGTTGACATTGTTTTCAACTCTCACCAATGATGGGAAGGACTTGCAGTATTTTGAAGAAGAAACCGGTAAGATTATTTTTGGCTTGTTCACAAATGTCATCAATGCCCTCGGATTGCATTTAAGCAAACACCACATTGGAATCACCTCGTTTATTTAGAAGACCAGTAATTGGAGCTAGTATTATTTTGATACGTTTGTTTTTTTTCCCCTCACCAGGAACTTTCCTTTTGGAATGGATGAAGGATCTTATGACATCAAACAAAATTTCTGAGTTTCTTCAATTACTGATCAACATTGTCAAGTTCAATGCTGCTTACTTGGATGAAGAGATTATTTCTGGAATTGTGTTGTAAGTTTTAGCTGGCTTGAAAATAACTTGAAGTTTTAAATACACGTTGCTCAGTTCTTATGATAATAAATTTCATTAAGAGCCTTGTTTCAATAAAGAGGTATCTTTCCAGGAACACATGTGTGATAGCCTCTAAAACCACTCATGAACAGGACATAGAGGTAATTTTATCATATGATGCATATGTTTCCAAGAAAAAGTATTTTCAATTGATAAATTCGCCTACATGAATGTGATACAGAAATAAATTGCGAAAGCGCTTGCAACTTGAAGACAAATATTTTTATACATTGCTATATTACCACGGATGTTAGCCTGCAAATTCAATTTACGTGGCTGTACTAAATTATAATAAGGTAGCGCACTCTGCAAGACTTGAGGACACGAGACAGCCTCCCATTGACCAAAGACATTTAAATATTTAAACGGAGATACTGGCAGACTTTAAAAGAGACGCTCACTTTGTCATGAAAATTGGGGGAGGTCATTCTGAGGCTGAACGTTCTCCCGTCCCAGTGGGAGAATGCTACCGTCTGTTTTATTGTATTCTACGTCGTTCAATTATTAAGATTGCGGACTGATGTCTGTGATTATACTTAAAGTGATAAATTAATATATACATGTATTATCTTTGCAGTTGTGTTTGAATGTATTGGACAAAGTAGTTGTGTACAGCTACCTGCCATCTGCCTCTCTGTACCACTTTATCATTTGTGTTTGTCGCATTGTCAACATTGAGAAGTTCTCCGTCGTCAGTTGGAATGTAAGTACTTAAGTCTTGTATTATGCTATGATATTTGGCAGATATTAGCAATGCTCTGCAAGCATTATACATTGTTGACAAAGTTTTACTCTTTGTTTACCCAGAGTTTGTCTTCGCTCCAGCTTTTGGGTTTTCACTGGTCATTCTTGCATTTCAGCTGATGAGAAGATTACTTGGGACTCATCTTGGTCACAGTGCGATTTATACCATGTGCTGCATCTTGCAAGACAAGTACTTTCCATATAACTCTGGTCTTCCATTATGTGACAGTCATATGTTAAACTAGTGACTCTACTTTCTGTCCTATATTACAAAATGGACAGTGGCTTGAGATTGGGAATTTTATGGTAGTCCGTTAAAAATCCCCATTAGATTAACTAAATGCTTCAGTGAACCAATAAAGTTTAATATATCATATATGCATTAAAAATGCGGATTATTTATGATTATTACACCATAAGGCTGCACATGGCATCTGGTAAATTATTTGCAGAACTTGGCTTTAAAACACAATATGTTAGAACTATTATTTTGTTGTAGAAAATACACTCAGAATCAGTGAAATTCGCCAATCAGCAAAATTCGCCACACCTGAAAACTGCTTCACTACTTAGTTAGATTTTCATACTCTAAAGCTAGCTAAAATTATGCACATTTCAGGGCCAATGCCAAAGAACCAGGAACAGCCCTGTTGAGGGGAGCAGCGTTTTTTGTTGGAATGGCGCTATGGGGTTCAAAAAAGGTTGCTACACTGAAACACCCTCCCTCTGCTGTTTTGCCGTCTTTCCTGCAGGTAATATATGACATGTGAAGACAATTATGCTGTCATTGCAATGTAATTGATGAAAGCCAGTGCCTGTGTCGTACGCATGCTCTTGAAAAAACTTTTTTTACTGTTGACAAAGTGTTCGGATGTGTTAATAAACTTTTTTGTATAGAGGGCAAGGTCAGAATTGTGGCTACACCCTTTTGGAATTTTGATATATGAAAAGAGGCAGACTTAAATATGAGGTGTACACTGTGTTGATTGATTAATTTTTGTCAGGCATTGGAGCAGAGCAAATCCAGCATTGTTGCATATGAGATCGTGCTGTCAGTTCACCGGTTGGTCAACAAATACGGCAAAGATCAGCAGATGATAACTTGGGACATCATCCTGAGTATTGTACACGCTCTACTCAAACATGTCGAGGTAGGGTCTGATTAAATGACTCCAAACAAAAAAAATTTGCATACAGTACATAATATAGTGTGTTCTTGTTATTAGCTTGATCGATTTACTGAAGTTTGTGGTTCTAACTACACTAAAGGACTTTAAAAACGCATAGGTAAAACATGTTGTACAAACCCGAGATAATGAGTTTTTAAAGTCCATTAGTGTAGTTTGATTTGTTGTGCTGTGTGTAAAATTTGAGATTCTTTTAACGTTTTTCCAGACTTCAGCCACTGCTAAGCCAATTTTGATCAGCAATATGCATGACCTGCTCACAGCCATAGAGGAACTCCACAAGCAAAATCAGTTTAATGGAAACTCTGATCGTTTCTTTGGTATCTTGGAAAATTGTGCTAACAAGCGGCCGGTATTATTATTGATCATACTTTTATTGTTTCTTTTTTTTAAAATATATTTTCATAATTTTGTCTTTGCATAATGATTTCTTTTTTGTTTCAGGAAACTTCAATTCTGGTTTTAGTACAGCATAAGGCTAATCTGATTCATCCCGCTAAGGATGGCTGGGTGCCAAATTTGTGTCATCTTCTAGAAAAATACTACAAGTATAAATATGCAGGCTTATTTAACAAAATTCAAAATTTTAAATTAACTTTTTAAGGCATGAGCTTGTGTTTCACTTAATCCATAAATGAATATAATTTTGTTTTTTTCCAGACATGAAGTTCGCACCAAAATTCGATTAAAAGTTTTGGACGTCCTCTCGTATGTTCTAAGTGCCAACAGACATTTACATGAAGTAAGTTATGGTTCCAAAGCATTTTAACTGGTTCCTATGTGCTATGATATACAAAATACCAAGGTTATTTTGTCTAGGGTGACATGTAGGAGTGAAGGGTCTCCAAATGATTATTGTTAACTAGAGCTCCTCAAAAGCAACAGTTATTTTGTCAAGTTGGGGCCCATCACCATGCAACTTCTCCCCATTTTATTTTCCTCCATGATGATAATGACATGGATAATGATGATGGTGATGAATAAAGTTCTGAAGTTCTGTTAACATTTACATTTCAGGATGAACTTATTGATACTGTAGTCTTTCCCCAACTTTGCCATGTTGAAATTGACCAAGACGTTGAGGTGCGGAAAAGGGCCGCTCAGCTGCTGGTTGACTTGTCGCATACTTGCCTATCCCTGCATTGCCTTGACCTGCTTAACGTGCTTCACAGAGTAAGTTACTTAATAGAAATACAATGTTCATTATTTATGGCAAAGAAATGTCATTTTAGAGGTTGTATGTTATGTCAATATCTGAGTGCTAAAGTGCGCCATCAGTTTGCCATGATCCACAGATTTACGTGATTTTAGTGCCGCCACTATCAACATGTCTGTATGGTGCTGCCTCCTGTTGATTTTCAATAAGAACCCTCTCTCCCCCCCCCCCCCCCCCCCCCTTCAATCATGGGTGCATTTTTTTGGATAGACCGGTGTGACAGGTTTGCCCCAGTTTAATTTGGTTGACTCGGTTCATGTGCGACCAGGCTACCCTAGCGCTACACCTACTTGGCCTGCCACAATTGGCCGGTGAACAAATTCATTAGTTAATATTTGGCTGAAATTGTGTAATTCCATCTAGAAAAAAGGTTCATGCAACCGTGCAGTGCTCATGCAGTTAGCAACATGAAACTTTTCGTTAGTAACTAATATAAGCATAGAAAGAGTAGGTATTCATCTTATAAGATCTTTACAGCATTTGCTGGGTTAATAATTTCACACCGGATAAACAAATGCACCACGACGACCTAGGTCCACCAATCGCGTGACTGGTCTACCTCGCCGGTTCACCACATCAAATACACCCATTGGGATAGATCAAATGAGTGATATCAACAGGGAGACGCACAAGGTATATGTCACTTATTGACGACACTCTACTGGTCAGAAGCTTAGTCAGCTTATATGACCAGCTGTGAGGGGCAGATGTAAGGATGAGATGATACGACTTCAAGTCTATACCATGTTACACATTAATGGCTTCTTGCTTACTTGACTTGTCATCTCCTAAATTGAAGTCTTCATAATCATTTACATTCGCTCGTTTCAGATCATCAACCGTCCATTTAGTTCAGCCGCAGCTGGCTCGCCTGTTTTGTTGGTTGATAGTAGCGACATGCCTCGGCCATTCGACAGCAAGATGGAGGATGTGTTGGTCGCTTTGAAAGGACTCGTTTCAGTGTTTCATGTAGGTGTATAACTGAAATATCATAATCAACAATGCTGTTTGAATTACAAACACAATGATGCCGTTCTTCATCCTCTAATCCCAATTTATTCTTGATGCCACTACAGTCTGACCTCCATATATTGCGACCCTTGGGAGACATTAGTTCACAACCACGATATAGCAGACGTTCTCGAATTAACGCGGTATACCTGCCACGCCCCCTGGCGGGGATTTCCGACGTGATCGCTCAAGCGGAACGATCGCGATTTTGCTTTTCAATTAAGTATTGTGCTGAAAGCATATAAGAGCAATTCTAAATAGTGATCTTTTCTTAATTGCACTTCGCAGCTCACACTTAAAGGTCAGTTCAATGAGCTCTAGTCGAATACTATGAAGTTCACTATATTCAGCAATGTGTGAATTGCAATTTAACTTATAACTGAATGAGGTATCTATCAATTTAAAACAAAGACAATTCAGCTACTTAAGATGTTCAGAAGACAATGGCTTGACGTTGGCAATTACGTAATATTACATAATCTATGTCTGGTCCGTTTGGGGGACATGCGGGTACTGCGAATAACGGAGGTTCGCGTTAAATAGAGGCGCGATATAGGAAGGTCAGACTGTAATGGTATAATATGGTATTTTTTGCAGGTGAAATTGTATCAACAACCCATCTCTCATGCTTTGAAGATTTATGACATGTTGGTTGGTCATGTGGAGGCCCATTATGGCAGTGAACATATGATCCGCTTTGGGGGTTGTTTGAGAAAAGAGGTATCAAAAATTTTCATTCGCTTTTATCTCCTCATGCCAAAGGGCTGTTTAGTATTTAATATCTGGTGCTATACTAGGCATAATTCACTCTTGAGCCATTAGTATGGTGTGACTATTCTTTTTGAAAACTCTGATATATTCCGCCGTCACTGCCATCTTCAGTGGCAAGTCAAGAAACGCACACGGTGTGTGGCGACTCCTACTGCTTAGTGCTGGAACTAGATGCAGCACTGCACTCATCCAATGCCTGGTGCCAGATTGCTCATCTGATGTGCCTTTCTAGTTAATTGTTAACAGCTAGATGATTGTAATTGCAATTAAACATTGGAAAGATGTATTATTCTGAATTATTCACAAATTTATTGACAGGTTTTCACCCTGCTGCTAGAACTTCGAGCTGATGTGCAGTATCGCCTTGGTCTTCCTTCCAAGACTAAAGTTGACTCTTATGCCTATTCCTCCTTTGCACTTTGTGCGTGTGAGTAAGTATTGCAGAAAATGTATAATGTGCACTTATACCAACCGTTGTCATCTTTACTTCCACCAGATTTTGACATTATTTCCATGCTGATTTAGAGCTGTACTCGTTGCATGCAACTGGCCAATAAGATACTTTCTACCCTTATCTTTTTATCATTGTCAAATGTCAGCCTAAGTTTTTGTATTGCCTGAGATGGTTAGGCGCACTTTGTCTCAGTAAGACACTAGGTTCAAGTGACATATGTAAAGTAATGAAAATGACACCAATCTAGATTATTTCAGTTATTTTTGATATACCAAAATTTGATTAGGAGAATGTTCTGTCTTGTAAATGATTTTTAACTGGAAATATGTTCATTAATTTGCATGCTTTATTTTATAGAGTGGATCTCGGTGATCAGCAAATTAATGCAGAATTAACTTCAGCATCAGGAACAGCGTCACCATCAGTGCGAAGTTCTCCCAACATTCACCCCATGAAATCTGTGATAATTTCTTATGCACAGGCTTTCAAGTGTTTGCGAATCTGCTTGGAACTGGTATGACTAGCCTGAAGTTTTCAACATTGTTTCATGAATGGTTTTAAGTTCGATGCTCTTTTTATACTGCATTTCTAACTGGCTAATCTGCATTTGTAAGAAAATGATTAGATTAACTTGACATTCAGTTTCACTTCATGAATTAAAGTGGTACGAAAGTCTAAGCTGTCCATAGTTCATTTACAATTTTCATTTACTTTGAACCTTTCTCTCTTCCGACAGGAAAAAGACTGGAATGTGATCAAGCTGTTACTTGAAGAACTTCCTCAGTTACTGCAGAACAAAACTTTGATTCTTGCTGCACCTCATGAAGACATCGATCGATTTGCTGCTCGACTCTGTGCAATGGTAAATTTGAAGATAAAATATGAAGATAAAGTAGAGTGTTATCTCAGTGCTACTGATCTGAAGCTTAGTCAGCTTATTTGACCAGCAGATGTAATGATGAGATAATAGCTTCAATAGGCTTGGTTTTTGCACTAGGTTGCAAAATCATAGACAATTAGTACTTTGCACTTTGCGACCAACATCCTTTTGAAATGTAGAATAGGTGTACCTAATAACATGACTGCCCTCTACCGTAATATACAACTGGCTGTCAATTCACATAAATAGAAATACAAAAAGCATTTTTATCCTTATTTATGTACTGACTGTTAAAATTAAATTCAAGCAACTGTGGATTAAGGTTGCAGGTTTTCATGGAATTTGGTCCTCACAGAATTAGGTACACTAACTCTAGCTCATGAAGGATGCCCGAATTGGGAATCAAACTCGGAACCTTCACTTGAGCTAGCCAGGGTGTCAACAGCTGATGCCTGAACCACTTGCCAACCCGGGACTATTGTAAAGAGACTGGTGTGCCTAATCAATATTTTTACACATTATGCATCTCTTATTTATTACAGGTAAGCAATAAAGGGCTAGGTCTTCCCGAACGTTTCCACAACATACCTGCAAAATTCTCAAAGTCTGATTTCCATGGATACGTATTCCCAGTGCTGACATGCCTTGTGGCATACCATACTCACCTGGATAAGCACAGACAGGTAAATTACTCCTTTCTTGCATAATAAACAAAAATGTCAAGGCTAAACCAGATATTGCAATTGGATTGTATCAATGCAGACTCCTCATGGGGTCATTCTCTTTTGTATTTATGCAATGATATTTATGTGTTAGAATTTTATGTTATGCTCCATATTTTCCAGACTGACCTTGTGAAGTGTTTGGAGTTCGGTCTAGTTTCGAAAAGGGCGAGGATTTGCGTGGATGCCCTAGCGGTCTGTTGTCTAGAGATCCAAGATGTTATGATGCGCCAGCTTCCATCTGTTTTGCTCAGACTGTCCCAGATTTCAGCAACAGTTGCCATGGCAGTTCCTTTAATGGAGTTCCTCTCTGGTAAGGTTTAGAATAGAAAATATATTATGAATTTCTCAGAAAAGGGGGTGGGGAATTATTGGGCTTTCATTAGTTATTTGGTTTTTTTCGTGCACATATGAAAGCTGACTCTATAACTCTAAAATATCAGATATTTTTAATTGTCTTGACTTGTTATTTGATTAAATTGTTTGCTTTTGCAGGTATTATTCGTATGCCTCAGCTTTATGCCAATTTTGTCGAAGAACAGTATATGAGTGTTTTCGCTATTGCGCTGCCTTACACTAACCCTTTCAAGTAAGTATTCACCTCAATATAGACTCAAGCTTCTTTATTTGGAGAATTTATCAAAGAAGAAAATAACTCTAAATTTTGTTATTTCACTTCAGGTACAGCCATTACACAGTCTCTCTAGCTTATCATGTCATTGCAATGTGGTTTGTGAAATGCAAATTGTCTTTCCGCAAGAAGTTTGTGGCGTTCATAGTGAAGGTAAGGTTAAACCCTGAGTCAAAGATATTGTAATAAAACTTAATAACTGTGTGGTTCAGAGACTTGAACTTCATGAGTGATGAGGTTGGGCTGGTGAACCCACGTGTCCCGTATCTAGTTTAACTGATGACGTTCACAGAGTCTGAAGGCTCCCTTGTGATTGGCCAGGCTGTTTTCTTTATAAGGGATAATTTATTTTATGAGGTTCACAGCAATGAACCTCATGGTTTTTCTATGAGGTTCACACTCTTTTGCGGGATATACAGGGGAAACCCAGCCATCCCTGTCCATCCGGCATGCTGACAGTATTTGGCAATAGTTACTGAGTGTTGAGGAATAAATGACTGCTTTTTCTGCTGCTATCCTCAGTCAGCATCAGTATTTTGTGTCGTTATTGTTAGTGAACTCATTACAATTGAAATTTATTATGACACATCAGAATTAAAATAAATTTGTGGTTGGGTGGGGGAAGAAATCCCCCTTAATGTGCATTCCACAATGACCTTCTGAACAATTCTTAAAAAAAAAAGAAAAATGGGTAGATAGATAAAAAGTTCAGGGCACAGACTTAATGAGTCCAATTAGCATTGTGCAGGTCTGTTCCCAAGCAAATTCTTTCGATTAGGGCGGGATTCGGTTCACCGAATTTCAGATTAACGAGGATCCGCTGTATTAGATTCTCATTTGGGGTTCTACTGTATGATTTACAACCAATTTCAGTTACCTAAAAGTTACTTTCACAAATTCAAATTGTAACTTTAATACTTTTTTTTGTTCTAGGGACTTCGTTCAAATGTGCTTCGCCAGTTCGAAGAGACAGCTAGTCAAAGAGCAAGACAGAATCAGGATTCAGCAGACAGGATTCGAACAAACAGTCTGAATGATGACACCGCCAAACAGTAAGTATATTGCACGGTAAAGAGACTAGCCTTACCACAATGCAATTCTATATTCCTTTTTGCTTTACAATTTTGTTTTTTAGAAAATTGCCATATCGTTCAAATTATAGTTTTGCTGATTTAGAATTTGGCTTTTTTTAATCAGCCTGTTTAACTACATGCGGATTATGCTGTGCATTTGTTTAATATTTAAAGGTATTTTTTTCACTTTGATGTTATTCTGAAGTGCTCATGTTCTAAGTTATCACTTCTGCTAGCTTCCAAAAAATGTGGTAAGATGAATAATGATAAGGAGTGGTTTTGTTGTAATGACTGTGGGCCTCGTGGTCAGTTGCTTTTCATTGTACATGTATTGATGAATAATGATGAAAACCCCCATGTCTGGTCACGTTATGAGATTGTTCTAGTGCGCAGTTGGTGAACTGGATATTAGGTTGAGTGTAGATTGAGTGTGTTTCGCACTATAAAAAAATCTGTTGACATGCTTTCTACAGTAACAGGGGGCGAGCCTTCAGCATGAATGATGCGGTTTTGAGGAAGTGAGTCATTTTTCTTTCCCTGAAAGGTTGTCAAGTGTCCTCGTTATGTTTTCATGTCTCTTTAACATTTTTGTGACAAATACAAAATCTCGAGACAAACCCAGAAATTCATCCCACTTCAACTCCATAACATGACAAGTGACTGTGACTAACATTTTGGTGTGTTTGCTGGCATAAGATAAGCGTATTTAGCCCTGATATTAGGCAATTCCAGTGCATGCCATAGCCCCTAGCTTGCCTGTTGCAAGTGTGCGCAGTGAATTGATTCTATACGTTTTTTTCTACATTTAGATTTCTAGATATCTGTAGGCTTTTGGCAACCTTTCTGTACCCTCTGATCTGCCTAGTAAATTATGATTAAATGGACAGGTGCTTGTGACAACTCTTAGGTAGAGCTTTGCTTGAGCTATCCCCTGCTGCATTACTGAATTACAGGTTTGCGCTGGGTCCTTGATTGTTGTGTATAGATAATAGAACAGACATCAATCAATCGACAAATCTTAATGAACAAACGATTTAAATCTACAATTTTTCTCCCTTTTTTTAATTTACTACATTTTTTAAAAATCCATTTACAACACGCATCTACGTACCTTTACACGACTAGTAGGTACAGACTCAAGACTCGCACAATTTACTTTAACAACAGAGACATACACACAAGAAATAAAAGTACACACATGTCAAATAAACTGTTTCTCCATTGTAGGGAGATCCCTTTAAGGCTAGTTGTGGTGGACATAAAAACTAACCGATGTGGTCATAAGTGTTAAGAAAATAATGCCTAGATATTTGATTTATTTTGCAGTTAGTGAACCAAATATAGAAGTAATGTTAGATATGATTAGTTCTTGGTTATTGCATGGTGATTCAGTTGGTGCATTGGGGTAGTTTGCTGTACATTTGCCTGTAGAATGGCACATTTCAGACTCTGCCAATCTTGTGCATCATTGTGTGAATGGCATGCGAAGATTGAATGACGATGCTGAAGACTCCCAGTGGCCATATATCGTTCCCTTGCAATGATTTGAATTTTTGAATGTTGTTGGTGTTACGTGTAAGGATGGCTCTTGGTAAGCAGTCATTAACAATGATATTTATTTATTTAATGATCTTGAAACTTATATTTCTTGGTAAGTTCCATGCATATAACCTGTAAGTTTTAATTGGTGTAACAACTGGTGAGGGCTGTTCCATTTAAAAAAGAGGAGGTGGACCAGAAAATTTTAAGGGGGTTTCCAAAAGACAAAAAAAAGGGGGCAGGGATTGACCAGTATTTCTTAATATCTTAATTTAGGAAAAAACAAAGGTGGGGGGATGGGGGTCTGTCAAAAAACATATCGAGGATGGGGGAGGGGTGGGTTCTGAAAATTCCACCACACCCCCCCCCCCCCTTTTTTAAATGGAACAGAAGTATAATCTTTGATCTGGAAGGATTTTGTGCAATCAAAATCTAAACATGTTATTTGTATGTTTTGAAGATATTGTTTGTCTCTTGAAAATAGCTACAGCTGTAGATACCCAATAGTAGGTGTAAAATCTTGTCAGCCATTTAACTTCTAAATGATTGATGATGTCATGATGATGTTTTATTTTATTCATGATCATTTTGTACATCTATATTTATTCTGATATCCATATGATGGCGTGGTCGTTGAAGATGGATGATGAAGTCTTGGATTTCAACAATAGTTCTATTGCGAACAAATTATTTCTTTCTATATCTATGTCATTTATGAGTACATAAAACCTTTTGCAGGAAAGCTGCAGCTGCAAGAGCCAAGCTACAGTCTCAAGGATCCAGTCTCAACGCTAGTCTCGATGGGGGCTTCGAATCAACAAATCAGGATAGCATGGTCTTCCACAAAGAACTAATGGAAACATGCATCGATGCCATGGCCCGTTACACTTTCTCTACCATAACATCAATGCCAAAGAGGTAATATTATTGGTTTTTGAAATGTAATCTGTGCATCGAAGATGATATGGTCTATTTTCTGACTAGAAAATTGGACCAGTAACTACAATAATCACATAAGCCAAGGTGGATTTTATAAAGATATACCAAAAGAAGCTTGTATCACTTGTTCCATTTTAAATTACCCAAAATACCCCAATTGCTACAAATTATGATATGAGACACTGATCCATTGCTGGATGTGGCTGCAAATGAGAGTCTTGTATTTTGTAATGTTTTCCTATTTTCTTCTAATTCATTACAGAACGCCCGTTTCAAACTTCTTGTTGAAAGAAGGACTAAGTCAGAGTTGGTTGCTGGGCAACAAAATTATAACCATAACGACCAGTGGTGGAGCTAAAGTGAACACCAGAGGGCTGTGTGAGAATTGTTACTCGTTGGCCAGGAAGGCATCAGTGCAGCAAGCCGATACGGGAGAGACTACGCAAGAAGATGCAGCAGGTTCCTCAAGGAGGCGCCACAAGTCAGCAGCTGTAAGCAGTTTGTCCGTCATGGTACCGCTGAAAATGTCGAGTCAAGATGACATGACGTTGAGACGCAAGTCGCAGGATCATGGTAGCACTGGTGAACTTGTGGACAAGTCAGAAATGGATCTGTCATCAAGTTCTTTGAGTAGCCTAGCTGGAGAAGATGCCAATGGATACAGTGTTCAAGGACCCCGCAGGCTGTCTCAGGAAAGCAAGGAGGAAAAATATCACATAGTGGACAGTGTTTTGATGGGTAAGTTGTTATTGCAAGGCCTTAGCTATCTTGATAGTGAAGACTTAAAACAGTCATAGGCAGTTTTATGCTTCATGATATAGCTGTATACATAAAGTGCCTTGACTGTTTGTGATACGTATCTGCTTATATTGTAATTAATATTTCTGCTATGAAGTGACTGTACAAAGTTTGCTATTGGAAAACCATTGTCTGATAGTTGCACTTTAACTAGATTATGGGTTAATATACTTGATGTATTGATAATTTTCTTCTACATTATCAGTTTGCATTTATCTTGTGTACTTACTGCCATTTCACTAACCACGTACACACAGGTAAACTTCATTTCAGTCTTACTGACTTGGTACGTCATGCTATAACTTAATTCTATTGGCTATCAACAGCTAAAACGTCATGCCCTAACTTAATTTGACGTACTTGTGGCTGAGTAGATGTCTGGTTCCACTTGAGTGGGCTGCTTACTGTTGTTCAGCCCATCAAACAGTCATGTTCACATACGCAAAGTGACCTGTCTGTAGTACTCAAGAGCTTTCCACCAATTACATCTGGGTGTTTAGTGGTAAGATGCTCGCCTGCTCCTCTGAAGGTCCCAGGTTCAATCCCGGGTGCGGGCACCCTTCATGAGCAACATCCCATCGGTTGAGACGTTAAATTGGCGGTCCCTTGTACTCGTTGTCTATGCTGAGGCAAGTAAAAGATCCCACCCATGGGGTAAATGTGTAACATGGGTGGACTCCTCCTCTCTCTCTCATCTCATTAATCAATCATCAATAGTGGCAAGAACTTGCCTTAGAGGGTTGCACTTTCCACGTCTATCTATCTATCTGTCTATCTACAACTGGTGGTTTTTATTTCATAAACACCTGAATGTGAGTGAAGAAAGCTCTGTGTACGTCGTTATTGAAATGGCAGTTATAAAATCTGACTTTATAAACTCAAATTGCAGGATTAAAAGCAAGACCGTCTGATAAGTCCATCTTCAGTCCGCGGATATGCAGCTGCTGGTGCGTACAGTGGGCAGAGGTTCACATCAGAAGACCGACTGGGAATATGGCGTGGATGATGAGAATTGAAAATGAGCAGGATCTCACTGAGTTTATGGATTTCACATTGTCTGACTTGACCTCGTAAGTTTTATAGTTTCTTCAGAAAGGAGTCATAATGGATGGGAGACTCGATTTCACACACAGCTTATTCATATGTTACTGCTCTTTCTTTTGTGTCGTGTCAAACAGTATTGTGCTTCAGTCATATTGAAAAATCAATTCTTTGACACACAAATGACTCCCTAATGTTCCAAATTAGTTGTTTCATCTCCATGCTTCCACAAGATTTTCATCTCACTCTGTCCTTTTAATGAAGGTTATTCATGGCAAATTCTGATGTCGAAAACTACGAAAAGCTGACGAGGAGAAAGAAGATTGATAGCATGACCCTGGGAGACCGAGAATATGAAACTCTTATGGAGCAACACTTCACTCCTCATGGTAAGGAAACTAAATTATGACAACTTCATTGCTAATTAGTTTAACAATATTGTTCCTGTTGATATAGACTGTGCCGATTGATTAATCATTAAAACTTACTAAGATACTGAAGTTTGAAAACTACTGGCACACAGACATGCTGATTAAAATGTGCATGTGAGATTTTAGAATGAAACACTGCATATTTAATTCATATTTCACAACAATGCATTTATTGATCTGAGTGATGATTTTCTTGTAATGAACTGTAGAAATTAATGACTGTTCGATACGAAACTAGTATAATGTTTGACTTAAAAGAAATTGGATATTTTTAGTGTTTATGGGTAAAAGGGGACAGTCATTACATTTCATGTTTGAGATGTTTACAATTCTGTTTTCTTGTAGCTAAAATTCTTGACCTGCATACCAGTTTTCCTTTTATGCATACAATTCTGTTGACACCATTGTTTTTCTTACTAATTGTTGGCCTGCGTAATACGAATTACTGAATTCTTTCACCTGCTGATCTTCCAGTTACATATAACATGTTCTCCAATGTATCAGATGCTAAGTTGCTTTCCAGTGTTAACCTTGTCTCTTTGATAATGCTAATTAATGTTCAAATCTCGCACACTTTTAATGAAGAAATCTTGTATGATGCTTTAATTAAATGTGCACTGCGACTGTCTTTGTAACTATTGATCTTTGTAACTATTGATCATAGGTTTCAGGCTTTTTCATATTGTTGGGCTGGATGTAATTAAGTTTCAAGTATTGACCTAGTTGCTTCTGTAGATTAACTGCCAGATTATTAACTCAACGCCTTAGAATTAAACAAGACTAATAATGGCTGATAACATGAATTGTCCAACTTGCCTTTCACCTTCTTTGGCTGTACAGGTTGGCTATTTGCTTTTATTGAAATCCATTCACAAAGCTATTAGCATTGATTCACTGGCATGGTGGGTTTTTTGGCTTAACATCTAGGATTAATTTATAATTAATTTATGGAAGTTGCTGTTTATTGCTAGATGTTAGCATACCCAGCCTTAGTGGAAGGCGGCCACCAAGACTGGCCGAACTTGGTAGATCTAAAAGTGTTACCATAGCAGAGGGTAAGCAGCTTGATTTCTCTTCATTTATGCTTAGTTGTCCAACTTAGATGTTACGTATGGGTCTGGGATGATATTTTGTTCGCCAGGAGTAAGGAATAAGGTCATAGTATTAGTCATGGACTTCAGGCTCTGTTATGTTCGGGACATTTTTAGCTAATAGTTCCTTTCAACAATTATTGCAAGTGCTAAACAATAAGGGTTGATAAAATGATGTTCCTGAAAAATGGGAGGTTCTTCTTTGTTGCAACTTTTGAGAAGACTTCATGATCAGAAATTCTGCAGCCAAAATTTTTATTTGATTTCACTGCATTTGTGTCATAAAATTACATTGCATCCAAACACAGTGGTGATGATGCCCATAAATTGCTTCTTTTTTTTTTGTGATACTATCACAGTTTAGGAAATTGTACTCTGTATTCTGTAAAATCAAGAACCTTGTGACATCAAATGTTCTGTGAATTTTTGTCACTCTGAATGTTGATTCTCAATCTTTTTTTTTACCTGTACTTGTTGTTTCTCAGATTGATTAATTTTGCAATTGAATTAGTATTGTGGAAGGGTGCCGATGTTTATTGAAGTAAGAATATATTTTTTGAGGATATGATAGTAGTTGAAGCTGATAAACATTGCCTTAATGTTGTGAAGGTTGTAAATTTTTGAGCTTAAAATAAGAATGATTGTTATTGCCAAACTACGGTAATTCTGACCAACATGTGATAAGTTTAGTTAGTGCACTGGCTCGAGTCTGACTTAAGTTTGATTTCTTTCATTCTCATACAGAGGAGCAGAATGGAATAGAGGGTGTGGAAGAGCAGAATGTGAGTGGATCTTTTTTATGTCTGACATTAAAATCTTTATTTATTGTGTAAACTGCATGGCGTAAAATAATTTTTTAATATACTTCGTTTTAATGCACAGGAGGATGAGGAGTATGCTCTTCGGAAGAGCAGTTCCACACCTGATTTAACACCAACGTCACCAAAAGGCAAGTTCCCAACAGAGATTAGCACTGCTGAAAATAGTCCATCAAATGACAATTCAGATTCGGAGAAGGCTCAGAAACCTGTGCAAGACACAAAGAGTTCAGTTGAGCTCAGCAATAAAAGTGAACCAAAACAACAACAGCCTGACAATGCAGAAAAACTGACAAAGCCTCGAAAAGAGAGCACATCTTCATCAGAAAATGACGTTGTGGAGGAGCTGGTTTCCTTTGAGTTTGAGCGCAGTCTCAGTATGTCACAGCGGAGGTCTCCTCGTAGGCCTGTTCGTAGAAAAGTCAGCTTGCCAGAAATAAAGAGACCTACTATGCTAAACAAATCATCAATACCTGATAAACCTTTAATGGGATCCAGTCAACATGGAGGCTACAATCCAGCTTTCTTGTTTCTCCAGTTGTACCATAGTAACATATTCGATAGCGGCGAGATTAGGCCCCTGGCTTTGCCATCCAGTAGTCCTGACGTCATGAGATCAGTGAAAATGCTGGATTTCGTGCACCCCAGTGAAACGCACCGCGTAGGGGTGATATACATAGGACCGGGGCAAGTTAATGACGAAAGTGCAATCTTTGCGAACAAGCATGGGTCGATTCGTTATGTAAAATTCCTCCAAGGTCTTGGTCATCTCCTACGTCTGAAGGACTGTAAACCGAATGAAGTGTTCGTGGGAGGTCTGGACAATGACAACGACAGTGATGGTCAATTTGCCTATGCCTGGAGGGATGATTTTATGCAAGGTAATTACTAATTTGTGAGGATTTTCTTTGTCTATTTTAATCTTAGTATTTTGACTCATTCTTAATGTGTTGGCTTAAAATACTTGGTGATGACTAGAACGCAATTTAAGTATGATTAAACTTGCCACTCCTATTTCTTCTTAATAATGATGATAAGTATGTTATATACATTTCAGTGATATACCACGTAGCTACCCTAATGCCAAACAAAGCATCTGATCCAAACTGCAATGACAAAAAACGGCACATCGGCAATGACTTTGTGACAATAGTTTACAACGAAAGTGGAAAAGACTACAAGATTGGGACAATTAAGGTAGGATATCATACCTACTGTAGCACAGTGATTTTTAACATTGTTTTCACTTAGTTTAAAATACATCTCTGTGAATTGTTTGCTTCATTTCAGTGCCAATTTAACTACGTCAGTGTAATAATTCAACCTTTGGACAATGAGTACAATACCGTCACAGTGCAAACCAGGGATGGTAAGTATTTGTAAAGCGCATTCCAAACAATTCCATAATCATTTCAAGATCAATCAATACTACCTACTTTAGTTTGGCAGACCTCTTGTCAAGATTAAAAATGAGTACTAATTTCTTAGCTGGCCCATTCCAGCAGTAATATAGACTTCCATTATGAATGTGCGAGGATACGATTGAAAAAGTTTGTTTCATTACATTTTGCAGACATCCGTGAAATAATTGGACACGCAGACACCAAGATAATCTCTGATGCTCATCTGGCTTTGTTGGTTCGTCAAATGGCTGTGCATGCTAACGTAAGTGTGGATATAATTAATTTGCACCCTATGCAAGTCATGTGTATGATTTTAGTGCCATCTGGTGGATAACTGAGTACTTATTTCTTGAGAGAATGAGTTTATTTTAATTTTATTTCCAGCTGGCTTCCACAATCCTGCAGAGACAGAAGACCAACCCGAAGGATCCATACGCATCTAACTGGTTGGAAAGATTGCGTCAAATTAAACGAGTGCGCAATAAAATTGAACAAAACACAGCGAAAGACAAGGCCCCAGACTCCCCTATTTGTGAGGACTTTACAGACTTTGTATAATATCACATACAAAGATTTCCATGTGTGTTTTATTTCTGAAATAAACACAGTTCATTATTATTGGTGAGGTAGGCGACTGCTATCATACAGTGAAAAGGAATAAGCCAAAATTCATTGTGGATGCCACCATACTCATATTCTGGAAATTTACCTAGTCTGACACCAAGTCTGTATCGTTATGAACCTGTATGATTTATCGCATATCGCTGCAAATGTGTAATGCAGATGTTCTTCGTGCTATATCTTGAAGCCTTGCTTTATTTGAATTCAAATCAAATTAATTCTTTGGTGTCATATACATATATCTCTTATGCAATGCAAGTTGTATGTTTACCATCACTGCAGTTGAAGGTGAGTGCAAAGGTCACAGAGACTTTATCATTCTAGAATGTTCTCCTGCTCACTCATTTAAACTTACAGCTGATGGCTAATTCATAGTTAATGTAAGACCAAATAAACAGCCTTGTGTCTCTAATACTGTGCATGTAAAGCTATGTAATCAGGATCACATTAATTTGTTTAATTGATGACATGGTAATTTAATTTCAATTTTGTTCTGTGGCTTGATCATTTTAATGTGCAATTTCAGGTTTTCATGTCTTCGAAAAAAAAACATTGACTT
Organism: Alitta virens; assembly: GCA_932294295.1. NCBI lineage: Eukaryota > Metazoa > Annelida > Polychaeta > Phyllodocida > Nereididae > Alitta > Alitta virens. The sequence continues at coordinate 42,496,252 of OW028575.1, forward strand.
AAACATTTATAGTCCTATTGCTCAGTCAGCTTAGCCACTTAGAGTAAGTACATCATGGACATGTTTTATTTTAAATTCCTGTTCATGGAATGATAATTTATAGTAAGGTTGATCCTTTATTGAAGGTTTTAAAAGACTAACTCTAAAAATCGCTCAATATAAACATTTGATGATTACACTCTTTGATAAAACAAATTGTGATAAATTGTATTGCTATATATTCAATCTGAAGGTCAGATGCTATAGTGAGTATGAAATATCATGGGGTGGGATTGTGATATTCTTTTCAATAATAAAGGCGCAGCAGGAGTCTTAGGATTATCCTGGAAATTTTTTTGTGGCGAGGACTAATTTTTTTTTAAATGTGTGCGTTTAGTACTTGTAAATGTTCAAATGCATTGTCCTCTTTTCCCTAGAATCAGTATTATGTGCTCCTGTATATTCTGCCTCTAATGTTATGTTTTGTAGGTTTTTACTCCTAATACAATACTTGATTGTATATTAAAATATTTTAAGTTTACTAAGGTAAAGAATATGAAAGAATTATTTGTATTGGAGTAAGTTACATAATATTATAATACTTGTCATGGTTTTCTGTCCTGCATTGACTGTGGATTATTGCATGATTTATTGTATAATTTGTCCAATTGGAGAAAATAAACAAAACATGACTTCAATCATTCAAGTTTAATATTGTTTGTATGTAGGACCTCAGTCTTGACATGGCTGTACAAAGACAGCCTTTTTCACAGCCACAAGGGCCCAGCTATATTATAAAATACTTTGGCCCATACAAAAGTAACTTGGTGTCTTCAACATACTGTTATGGGAGTTGAAACCCACAACAAGCTGGTCCTCCATTGGACACCATGTTTTGTTAATGTCCTGCGGCAGTCCATATATTCAGCTATGGTTAAATTTAGTATGGAATTGTGGTCTAGTGGTAAAGGCATTCTTGTGATATTCCTGTGCTTGGATATTCAGGAGACTTTAAATTGGAGGTGCCTTGTACTCCATGTCTATGCTGAGGCAAGTAAAAGACCCCACCTATGGGGTAAATGTGTAAAATGGTCTGAACTGCAGGAGACGTTAAATTGGAGGTGCATTGTACTCCGTGTCTATGCTGAGGCAAGTAAAAGACCCCACCTATGGGGTTAATGTGTAAAATGGTCTGAACTGCAAGCCTTATCATCTCATCATTATGTCTGCCTCTGGCAGCTGGTCATATAAGCTGACTAAGCTTCAGACCCAGTAGCATGGAGACGGCATATAGTTGAGCTGCATCACTCACTCAGGTTCAACATTGGGTTTTTGGCATTTTGACTACCACAGCAGCCCTACATGTGCTGGTTAAAGCTCTTCAAGCCGGTCACTGCAGTCAAGCATGTGTTCAGTCCTGAACACTCCCAGAGAGCGTTATAATATTATTCATGTGTGCATGGTATTATGTCTTAGGTCTTACTTCTTTTTAGGTTAACCAGCAGGAGAACCCTGGAGAAAGACTAGTTCAGTCTGGAGCCCAAGGTTGTAATGCAAACTGGGCAGAAAAGACACAGGCTTACTCTGAACCCAGTACATTTTCGTTCATGGCAGACAAATAAGTCATAAAGGATTCATTTCAACAACGTTTAATACATATTGTAGAACGTGTATTACAGCATAATTTTGAGCATATACATGCGATACATTGTAACATATATGAGACCTCATAATACAACTACTAGAACCAGATATTTTTCTGATATGCTTTTAAGAAATTTGTGAACACTGCAAATCTTTGTCACATTTAACTTACAATAATTGCAATCATAAGTATTAAGCAGGTGTTGAACACAATAATGTTTTGTTAAACATGAATTTGTGACCAGGTAATTATTGCTTGTCATATTGTGAAAACCACTTCAGACATGTTTAACACACAAAATTTGGTATTCTGTAAAACTAAGAACATAAATATCTGGCATAAAACACCGAAACATGCCTAATGCAGTTGGCTGAGGAAACTAATCAACCTGGCTTCATGTTAGTACAATACTATAGTACAATTCATTGAATCTTATTTTTTTGTGCTGGCTTTTATTTTTCACAAACTTGTATTCAGCAAAGCAATAGTGTGAAAATTCAATGCAGTTTCAGATCTTTACAGGTTTTAAAAGGCAGTGATGTGACATGAACGCTACAAGTACAAAACAGATGTAAAATGACGATTGTAAATGGACAAAATTGTGACATAAACATTAAACAAAAGGACTTAGCTGAGATGCCCTTATGTTTAATCCTAGAAATGCTGAATTGGGAATGTTTTGGCAAAATTTAGACATCGTTCATTGTGGTGCAATTGAGGACCTAGGAGCCAATGCGGCTTCTTTGAAAAGTAATAACACATAATTACACTCAACCATGATATCTTGGGGTCTGGTCAAAATGGCCAAATATAAAACGGCCAACATACCAGGACGGCCAATCGCAAAAACGGCCACCATACCAAGACGGCCAAAGGATAAAACGGCCACCTACCAAAACGGCCAATTGTACTATTTGCAGCTTTATATGCTTTTTCATTCAGCTATCTTCTTCTAAACCTGTATATATTTTCTAGGAAGTTTAGAGTAATCATTTTAGATATTTATTTCATTTTATATAAATTATTAATATTTCGTTGTTGTTGTTTCTGAAAATAATCCAACTGGAATTAAAATTGATATTGCATGTTCCATCCAATTACCAGGACGGCCAACTCAATAATATGCATAATAAACAGAAATCAGTTGAAACTCATGCTTGTGATTAATGATGAAAAAACTTCAAAAAAGCATGATTTACCCCATTCTTTTCATCATTCAAAATGTTAAAAGCAATTGACATAACGGTCATGGCTGATTGCTATTACATATGTTTATTTACATAAATTAGCTATTGCAACATAAAACCACTACACTGCTGATGTAATCAATTAAGATAAGATAAATTAATTTGACATAACATGATTATAGACGCTAATGCTACTGCATAAAAAAGATTTCTGATACCTATTTGTACTTTGTACTGTTAGGGCTAACCTTCTTCCATCTCTTAACAATGTATAATAATTAAATAAAGGGTGCTGCTCATCATTCATAATCTTATCAACTTGTCTCATATCATTTGTTTTTAAAGTTCATCTATTGGTTTTATGTCTGCCTTTAAGTTGCCACATGTCTTAAAAATGATAAAAAAATTAATAAAGCTAAATTGAAAAGATTATTATCAGTATTTGTAATCATGAACCCTTTCAACACACTCAGCATTTATCATAACTCATAATTTTTATCACACCATGAGACAAACTCTTCCACTGACCTAAAATTCCCTTGATTCATCATCCTTGATTATTCCCAGAATCACTGTATTATTGATGCAATTTATATAGAGCTAGAGCTCTATATATGCAATTTATATAATAATGAATAATTTAAAAAATATATTGAGTTGGCCGTCCTGGTAATTGGCCGTTATGGGGGATGGCCGTTTTGGCTAGTTGGCCGTTATGGTCGTTGGCCGTTATGGTCGTTGGCCGTTTTGACTCTACTCTGATATCTTATCTATTGTTCTGAGAGGGATATCATCAACTAAAATGTTAGTGATCTCCTTCACGAGTGCAAATAGTGCTTTTCTTGCATACTAAGAGCAGTTAAACAAATCAAAGTTAGGGCTGTGTCATTTAAAAAAAGGGGGGGGGGGGGAACCTGAAATTTTTTAGAACCCAATATTTGGTTTTGACAGACCCCCCCCCCCCCCCCCCCCCCCCCTGCTTTGTTTCTACATCAAGATATTAAGAAAATACCGGTCACTCACTCCCCTCTCCCCACAGACATCTGAAAAATCTTCAGGTCCGCCCCCCCCCCCCCCCTTTTTTTAAATAGGCCTTATGGAGTATAAGTTAGTATATCTCTCATATTTGGGAGTCAACTAACAAAAATGTTAGTTAACTCCATTCAACTCAGGATATGCCTATTACATAATGCTTCATTAACACAGCAATTGATCAGACTACCACGCAACCTCTGTATATTGTACTGGTGACAGCACTCATGAATGTATTTCAAAATCATTAAGATTTTGATGCTTGTCTTTGATTCCAACGTATGGTTCGTTGCTAGCAGTATACCAATATATGGGCAACTTTCACAAAATATGGTACACATTACAATTAGTCTTTGTACTTTTTAACAGATGCAGGGCCAGCGATTATAAGTTCATCTGAGGATGACTGGCTCAGTCACTGTATATATGACAGTAAGATGTACACAATTGATTTCAGGATTAAACTTTGCATAAAATCCATAGTTAAAATTAGCCTGCAAGCTTTTAAAATAATTTACAGCTTTTTCACATTTACTTGTTTTTCTTCTTGTCTACATATGTACCATTTTGAATACCCTCTTTCTTGGTTGCTGGACGAGGTCTCAAGTATGCATGGTAATAGAAATTCATGAAAAAATAAACCATGAGCAACCCATAAATGATACCATAGATACAAAAGCCGTGATAGAGGTATCCAATTGTGCCATAAATCAGATCAATGAAAAATTGCAGAATCTGTAGTTCAGTGACTCTTCTCTTCCATGGAGGTGGATTGTTAGGAAAGAGAGCTGACAGGCCATAATATAAATACAAAACAACATGGACAAAAGCATTGAGTGAAAGAATAACTGCAATAGAGGTCCAGGGAAAGTGGTGATATGCTAAGTCGCTGAGTAAAAGTATAGACGCATGATGGAAAACATGTAGAACAGAAATCTGCCTTCTTTTGTGTCTTAGCACCATGAAAACGGTGTCTAGCAGTTCCACTATTTTGGTGATCCAGTACCAGAAGAAAATATTTTTTAGATCCCTGCTACCTTCTTTTCCAAACATGTTGTCGGATGAAACCAAAACTATACCAGAGCCCACGAGTGTGTAGAGACTAATTGCTGCACAGCAAAAGTTGTAAATTACTAAAATCTAAAGAGAGGGAAAATAAAATGGCAGGTAATTATGACAAAAAGCAATAAAAGATATTACAAGAAAATCAAGTGTTTTAAATTAAATATAGCCCAGAATCAATACAGTGTTTCAAGTACCTTGCAGTTAAAACTTGCATAAAAAATTGAGCAAAATATTAATTAATTAATTTTTATTTCCTGTACACTTACTGGCCGAAGGTTCAGTGGCCGGCAGTTCCTCTGCCAGATACCAGATAGCATAATCATGATGAGGTAACCACAAAATAATGGCATAGTTTGGAGGTTGATAGCAGTGTATCCAAAGGATACTATGCGCTCCCATCTTGATGACATGATCCCTGTTCGACTGACTGAAACAAAGCAGGAAATATGGTTAATGGACAAACATACATTAACATTTTAGACATACATTTAGGTATTTTTGTGGAGCATTGATATAGACTCTGCAGATCTACGCAGTTTCATGGACACCTGCGATTATTGCCTGCACTAGCTGAATTCATGGTTTCTTGCAAGACGCTGGTTTAGCCCTGCCCACTTTCCGATTGCCTACCAATCCCAGCACGGTCTTGGCCATGTACAGCAGCTAACTGATTTACATGAAGATTTATACAATCGCATACATAATGCTAATTTGCACAGGTGAGTGGTTCAATATAACATTTATGACTATACATGGAAAATGAATACAATATACAACCGGTGTACAGGAAATTTGAGGGTGTACATATCTCTTGTCTATGTAACCATAATGTAATTGTTTTGTACCACTAAATCCCACCCTCCTATCAGAACTCTTATAATTTCTACTGTGTAGTTATTCTATTTTCCATTCACAGGGAAAAGCTCTCTCGCTGCAATTTGTCTAATTAAGTATTGCCAGTCACATAGTCAGAAAAATGATGATCTTAGCTTCAGAAAGAAATTAAATTATTAAATAAAATGTGCTAGTATATATTGTCTTGCAGTATTGAGTCAGTTTGTCAACACGCCAAATCGTTGACATTAGGACGGCAAACTCGTTGACAATCAATGCCCTCGGCCCGACCATCTCGTTGACAGAAAATCATGGCTACACAACTTGTTGACATGTCGACGAGTTGGAGACCAACGCCTGGCAACTTGGCAATGGAGTGGCAGCCGGATGACTATAGCCTATAGGCATAGCCTGGTATAGCCTGTTTCCCAATGGCCTCTGAAGACTGCTGCTGATTGCCCTACGTGACTAGGGCAATCAGCAGCAGAACTCCCAATGGCCGAAGTGCCCGCAGCACTGGTGCCAGCCTGGTATACACCCTAGGCAAGATCAAACATGTGCACCCCCACCTCTACGGCAAAAAAATTTAATAGGGGCTTGTGTGCGCCCCCTTAGGCCTGCGCCCTAGGCGGTAGTCTAGTTTGCCTAGTGGTAGCACCGGCCCTGGGTGCTTGCGAGGGTGCAGCCGCGAATCCCATAACTTTCAACGACCAAATTTGTACAAATTGTTTTCCAACCGTCGGTCTGCCCTCGTTTTCCGTCAGTCTCCCCTAGCTGCCCCCCTCTATCGTGGTTTTATGCCATTATCTCTGTAAATACTTGAAGTACAGAAATGTTATGGATCCTATTATAGAATGTATTTGTACCTTGGAGCTTTATTAACTGAGTTAGTGCATCTTGAGGGGACTGGCGTGATTATAGTGCTATCAGCTCAGCAGCACGGAGTCTGGTCGACGAAATGGTCAATGGACAGATTAGCTGCAACGAGTGCATTAATATGTCGACGAGATGGTTGTTGTGGTCGAAAGTTTGTCACTTGTCTCCCAAATTTATATGAGTTGGTTTGTACAATTTGAGTCGAATTTGCGTGTCGACGAATTGACCTGTATTCACAACAACATCATATGAGCAACGCCCCGCGGCCAATACAGTTGGTAATATCACGAGTTGGTTGTTGTGGGCGAAGGTTTGTCAAAGACTTGTGTCTCCCATATATACGAGTTGGTTTGTCGTCGAATTCACCTGTGTAGTATTCACAACAACATCATACAGTATGATCGAGCCACGCCCCGCGCCCCGGGGCCAACATGGCCAATACAGAATGTCGTGCAAGTACATGTAATTTGTAATTTATGAATAAAAGTTCCTCAGTCGCTAAATGTACTACAGGGTTGGTACAGACCCAGTTTTGCCACTTGCTGTCACTGTCTTCAACAATGAAAATGAAAGTACTGACCCGTGTTTGATAGTAGTGTGTGACCTAGTTTTGATAGCTGGAAGCGGAAATGGTTGGTCCTGCCACGTAGCGGCGCATGCGCAAGTTACATAGGATCCACCGGGCACGAAGAAGTGAAAATGGACTATTTTCGGAAATATTTAGGGGGCCAACCAGGCGGGGTGGCTCCTTCAGGCGCTGAAACGGTAAATCTAAACAGAACTATGTGTCATCCTGATCCCTAAGGTGTTTCTGGACTGAAACTCCCAAAATTGTAACTGTGAACACCTCTTAAAGTAACACTGGTCAGGGGGTTTGGTCGCTGCTCCCTTCTCTAGAATCTGTCAGTTTGCAGCTGTCACTGCTAAGTGTCAAATCAGCCAGTGAATGTACACGTCATGTAATTTAAGCTGATTTGAATAGTGGTATATGAAATGCCATGAAAAGGTAACTTATGAACTTCCAAGTTCCATAGCACAGGATTTATAATTTTCACTGAAATATTACCACTGTAGACTTTAAGACAGTGTAAAGTAGTGAAGGCAGAATCTGATGTCTGTGGTGAATGGTCTGAATCTGAATAGGTGAGCCACAGGATTCCAGTCGAATATTATCATTCACGGCCAGATGAATTGGCATACATATTAATTATAACTTGCATTGCCATTGTATACTTCTACTGTATTTTTTGTCCAATTGATTAAATATTGCGCTATGCTTTGGCAAGTTATTTGTTCCATTTAATGTGTTGCAAGCCCTCTCCGATTTTTGCATGTGCATCTTGAATTTTGAAAATTCCAGATGTCTTATTCGTTGAGATCGAGGCCGTTGCCAGAATTATTTACTATTACCGTCGAATACCGACAATGGATATGATTCTTACTTTTTAAATTGAAGTCATTTGAAATTAGATAATTTTCGGAAATAGTCTAAAACGTATGTATTGTACATTGTTTGAATAAAGTCTGAAACATTTGAATTTTTCTGTAAATATTTTGGTTAAACTTTTCATAGTGCATTGGACTAGTGTCATGTGGCTGAGGAGAATTCAGCATAATCAGCCCCCTCCCTAAATAAGCCATTAAATAAGCACAGGTTTATTCCATTATAATGGCATGGGGGCTGGTTTGTTTTGTTTCCTGTTGTATTATTGCTGCAAATGTCATTTTGTGCATTTTTCTCATTTTGAAGGTTGAAAAGCTGTGTGACAGGGTACAGTCATCAACACTCCTGGAGGATCGGAGAGATGCTGTCAGAGCTTTGAAATCCTTGTCAAAGAAATTCCGCCTAGAAGTTGGATCGCAGGCTCTTAATGTTTTGGTTGGTGTGCTACACAATGACAGGTACAGTATTTGAATTAATTGTTACTGGTTAGGCCATTATGTATTTCAATAAACTTAACAAGAAGTGAGTCAATTGCAATATTTTCTTGTTTTGCAGAAGTGATTCAGAAATCACAGGGTTTGCACTTGATGCGCTGGTCAATGTCATGTCCAATGAGCCCCCTGAGGATGGTATGTCATAATTTATCTCAATACATACATTTTACACATGTACACCAAAATTAAAGTGGTCTGTCTGGACACAGAATAAAAAAATAACTCATTTAACAGTGATCTTTGAGCCAATCAGACATGGCGATTCATCAGAGGATGCGCCCGCTAAACATTGAAAAGCCATTACTACAAATTTATTCAGACTGCAAGTTTTCTTAGTGAGTCATTGACAATGGATACTTGTCGGATGCTCTGTTCATTGATGCACTCTGCATCAGAATTCAAAATTATGGAAATAGTCTTGTCTTATTTTGTTGTAACTGTTGTTGTGCGCGCAAGCTGACAATCAGATGCTCAATTTATAGAAAATGACATTATGTGAAAATGTATGCCATTGAATTGGCGTACATGCATGATGTGTAAATTGTGAGGTGTTTTTTAGTTTTGATTGAAACTAATTTCAGAGGAGGACATGCCTTTATCTCCAGTGCCAGATGAACTTGGAATTCAGTATACAGAGATGTTTATTAGGACACCTGATAACATATCATTGTTGCTGTCACTACTTGAGGTAGGTTGTTAGTGCAATTCTTTTATCTGAATCTCAATTATACTTTGGAATTTGGTCTCCTAGCTAAGATTCTGAACTCCTACCTTTGACATTTTGCTGCCTAAAAGATGTTTACTGGGGAATGGTGTAAATTCGTGTGATGTTGTAGTGGTGTTGCCATTAGTGGTTGGTTTGTGAAATATTCTCACCTTTTAATTAAAATTTTGACATTTGTATTTTATTTTTATTTGAATCAGTTCTGCCTACACATAAGATTAATATCAAGTAAAATGCATAAAAATAAAGGGAACATCGCCAAAGTACACTGAAATGACCCCCTAATAATTAATTTTTGCCAAGCTCCTTGAAATCTACATTTACTGAATTTGGTAGCTTGTGATGTCATCACCCATTGTTTGATGATGTCATACCAACCATTGTGTGTACCAATTAGTGGTAGCTTGTGACATAAAGAATACCAAAAATATGGCGGTGCAGAGGTCATTCAGTGCAGTATTTTCAACAGTAAAAAAGTGTATCATTCTTATTACACAGATGAGATTAGCTATGCTTGGTTTTGTACCTTTTATACCAATAAAAAAAATTCATGTGACTTGAATTCTTTTGTTGACAAAAAGGAAAAACTGCAAAGAAATTTAAGGTTAATTATAGGATAAATGCCATTGTTGACATGCACTAAAGATATCAATTGGTCCATGTCAATACTACATTCATTGTGACTGCTTATTTTCATAGGAATACGACTTCCATGTCAGATGGCCAACTGTGAAGCTGTTGACAACTTTATTGTTTAACAAAAGTCGAGACCTGCAGGAAGCCATCTTGGTCAGTCCACAGGGCGTCTCGAAGCTTATGGACCTGCTCTCAGACAGCAGGGAAATCATCAGAAATGATGTATGTCTTCTATTATAAAAAAACAATTTGATTCCTTCTGCTTTTGTTGCTATGTCATGTATTAATATTTGGTCACTGTGATTTTATGATGATATCTTTTATTCATCCAGGGTCTACTCTTGCTGATACAACTGACAAAAAGCAATGCCAACATACAGAAAATCGTTGCATTTGAAAATGCCTTTGAGCGATTGTTGGATATTATCATAGAAGAAGGCAACAGTGATGGGGGTATAGTTATAAATACTTGTATTTTTGTGATATAAATTTGTTAAATTTCATCATAAACAGTGTAGGAAGATCCAAAGGATATCCATCCTTACATTTTATGTACCCTGCTTATTTGCGGTTGGTTTATTGGTAATATTCTTCTGCCCATTAGGATAGTTTTTTTTTGCTGAAAAAACATAACCAGTCACAGCCAAATGATGAATAAGATGGTGGCTGATTCCTTTATGGACCTAAACTATTAGCAAACTTTTTTTGGCCTAGTAAGTATGATAGGTTAATGATGAAGATAGTAGTGGCACATCTGGCAGATGAATGCAGAAATGCAGAAAAACCTTTATCGTGTATGCGTAATTTGCATGCCACTCAAAATAATTTAATCGCAGGATTGTTTTTAATGTACTTAGTTGGCTTTGTTGGCATAATTGTTTGAGTTATAATTTAACTGTGTCAAGTATATGGACCATGAATATTTTCATTCTAGGTATTGTAGTAGAAGACTGTCTGCTGCTTTTGTTGAACTTGATGAAGAATAACTCCAGCAACCAGAATTTTTTCAAAGAGGGCAGTTACATCCAGCGAATTCCTCCGTTCTTTGAACTACAGACCGTGGATCAAAGTCCACAGGGAGGCTGGTCAGCTCAGAAAGTTACCAACATACACCTTATGCTGCAAGTGAGTTTCGTGAACAACCAATCGCTATAACGTTTGTCAATGGGCTAACAATTCCTACGATCTTGACTAACATTTTTTTGTATCGTAATTGACTTTTGATTATAAATTTTGTTGTAATGTTAATTAAGTGGATATTGGTTGATTGTTATCTTAAAGTTAAGTTGTTTTGATGTGTAATTGAATTGATTTGGATTTGATTAAGATACGTTGTATATTATCAGTTGTGGTGTTTCAGTTATATAATTTTAAGATCATTACGTTAATGACATGTCTTGCATGAGAGTGTGAAAATGCAAACTTGTGTTTGTCTACAATGTGTTAAATGTCTCTTTTCACCTTGCATGCAGTTTGCTAGAAGTAAAAAGAAAACTAACACTACTCACTGTGCCCAGGTGTCATATACATACTTAATGTAGTTATCAATGTTATTAAGTGTCTCATAGTGCATGGTATCGTAACTGTTTGTTTCATAATTTGGCATGATATACAGTATGGGTTAGAATATTCTTTATTTGCATGGCTAGGCTTTCCATACCCTGCTGTATACTTCTCAATGGCAATGCAGACCTGAAGACTGGTTAATAGATAGTGCTTGTATATTGCCTTACCAGGTTCATATGCAACAGCCGTAGCACACCTAAAACTGTTATCTTGTGGTGTCTTGGCATTACGTATAACTGCAAAGCTTACCTTGCTCACTACTCGTTCGTGCACAGAATTAAAACATTCTTCATTCACAAAGTTTTGTGTCCTTAAAATTCAATAAACTGAGTCATTGCCACTGAAACCACTTACATTTTTTGGAAACAAACTGTGCGAATGAAACTTCCTGTGGTCACTTAAGAGAAACTTTAATTGTGACTCATTGATACCTGAAAGGATGAATTATAGCATAGTCACAATATGCATCATCTTGATTGATTTTAATGCCTCTTTTGAGGGATGTTTCTCATGCCTTTTCGGATGGGGCCACCAAATACTGCTTTTAATGTCTAATACTCTTCCCGAAGTTGCAAGTTTGTATGGAAAGTCATGCATTGTTAAGTCCGTTATGTTATACCTTTCCTTTAGTTGTTGTAAGTTTCCTATTTGCCTTATACAAACGTTTGCAAGTGATGGTTGAAAATTATATAGCCCTAGCATATGGCGTATGAGGGCAACATCTTAGCTAATGGCTTTCCCTGCTGTGGTTTGTATGCTTGGGTTTATCCATGAATGAAATTATGTCAATTGTGCTGACCTTCTTCAGTATTATATCAAAATTTAGTTGAATAGCTTAAGGGTGTTCTTTAATGTGTGTATTTTGCCTGTTTGTACCATTAAGACGAACTTGCATTAATGCACAGTTGTCGTAACTGTTTATTATGCACCCATGAATTTGATTTAGTTTTAACCTTAGACTTGTCTTATCCCTGCTTTTCATATTTGTCTTTCAATTTATAACCAGATAGACAAATATACCTCTTCAGCTGCCTGCACTACGTTTAAAAATAGAGACTTCTGTTCATGTTACATTCTCCCCGTTTCTGTGCTTGTCTGGCATGTTATGCAGCTGGTGAACTCTCTTGGCACGAATGGATTCTAATTTAACAGGGTGGCAGATGTATTTTGGTTGATGATTATGAATTCTTTATGTGATCTTAATTCAGATAGTACGATGTTTAGTGTCACCAAGCACTCCTGCACAACAGATGACTGCCTGTCAGAAAATTATGATGGCTTGTGGTAAGTCAATATTTTGTATTTTAAAAATCCCATTCACGTTGTTCTTTCATAAGTTATCACTCTGAAAGATACACACCTCTCATAGAACATGGTCTGAAATATGCTACAACTCAATTCGGTGCATCTGGCGAGACATTAATATACTGCTGTATATAATAGGTTTGTTTAAGGGTTGGCTGCTCGTAGGTCATACAGGTCATGGCAATGGAAGCATTGACTTGGAGGCTTGCGAACAGTAACTTCCTTTTGCCCTACAAGCCTTGTTTAATATTAATTTTCCACTTGGTGAAACTAAAAAAAAGTTGCTTCCTTAGTCAAATAAATTCAATGCTTGTAATAAACTGTTAAAGAATTTTTTAATTGCTTTTTGTATTATTATTTTCTGTGTTTTCAGGCTTACTGCAGCAGTTGTGTAATATTTTAATGGCAAGCGGTGTTCCTGCTGACGTCCTTACAGAGGTGGGTCATTTTGAAGGAAAAATACCTTGATTAAATTATATAGTTGCATTTACGTACTTGAGTGTTCTATAAACTGTTTTTGCTAAATAATGTAATTCTAATGTTTATGACACTATTTTTCAGACAATCAACACTGTGTCAGAGGTGATCCGAGGGAATAGTGCAAACCAAGAATTCTTTGCTTCAGTAATGGCTCCATCTAACCCTCCCAGGTATGAAGTGTTTCATTTCTAAATCTGAAAGTACACGGAGATGTTGAGTGAGATACTGATTAGACTTTAACAAGTAGTTGGACATGTGTCGCCTCAATGGCAAGGCATTTGTAAATCAATTTTTTTTTAAACTGATACACATATCGCGAAAGTGGGTGTTGTTACTGAGTTGAAGACAGGATGATGAATATATTGTCTTATGAAGTGCGTAATAGGTCTTATACTTTCTGTTTGTTTCTTATCACAATAACTTTATTTATTCTTTTTTTTTTTTCTTCTTTTTTTTTTCATTAAGTTTTATGGGTTTCAAAATAAACCAAGAAGTCTGATTTGGGCATTGGTCAGTTTGTGTGAACATTGACCGTGGCAGATGTAATGATGAGATGATGCATTTTATCTTGCTATAGAAGCCTCTTAATGGGTAGAAAAAGTCACAGAGCATATAGGGGGCACAACAACCGTAGTACATCAAAAAACAATAAGATGAAGTCACTGTACCATTATATGACATCGCAATATAGATGACGTCAACAAACAAAACTTATCGCAAAGAAGGATTACCAAGAAGCAACATTCCCCATACTTCATATTGTAAACGCTGTGCCTACTCCCCCCAGAATTCCCAGCAAGCGGGGAATGGTGGGAGTAGTAGGTGCAAACTTCAACGCCCCTAGTTGGAAAAAAAAAATTAGTGACATCGACATCATTCAGACCTTAAACAATCTGCCTGTCCCCCCAGCATGCCTAGCGCGTCCTAATTACGAGAGTTTGTGATCTATATTAATCTGTATTAATCTGTGCTTATCTGCTATGGTGTCAGTGACCTCTTTTTGCTGGGCCGCTGCGACTAGCTGACGCAGTACGCAGGTAGGGGCTGCCATTAGCCGGGAGGGATTCCTCCCGGTAGCATGTGTGCGCATCCTAGGCTGTAGCATTGAAAATGTGTGGACCGGAACGTGATCCCCAGTCTAAAAATAGCACAGCCAATAAAAAAATTCAGCGTTTGGCCAATCAGCTATGCGGGATAGGTAAAGGCGACCTGCCTATCGCGTTTACGCTTAGGCAGGTCCCAGCCAATGTCCTCTTGTGCTATTTTTTTCCCCCTTTATATTGATTGCATTAATTGGTTTGCAGACCAGCCATAGTGGTGCTTCTGATGTCCATGGTTAACGAGAAACAACCGTTCACGTTGCGGTGTGCTGTACTCTACTGTTTCCAATCGTTCCTCTACAAAAATGACCTCGGCCAATCACAGATTATTTCCACGCTCCTGCCAACAACTGCAGATGGTAATTGTCTTGATCTGTCTCCTGTGGGCTTAGCATGCCTTCGTAGCTTTTATAGTCACCTGCATGATCATTTATTGCATAAAAGAACGTCTCAACCAGCATTTATGTACCATACATTTCTTTGCCTAGTATTAATATAATTTTCATCATGAACATATAGTTGATATGCAGATTACTGACTTAGGATGCGATCTAGGAATAGTGATTTCAATATACTATAGTCATTTATTTTAACGACATATACTGATATAACAAGTTACGCTGCATCAATTCTCTTTTATTTGCAATTGGACTCCCAGAATATATCTTTAGGTGTACTTTTGATATTTTTAGTTTTACGTAGTGCAAATAATATTTTCCTAAATGAAAAACAATATCAAGGGAAAATGATTATTTTTTATGCAGATGTAACAGACTCCTCAGGTCAGTAATTTTAACAGTGTAGTTTATCTAACAAGCACGTCATTTTGGATGTCTACGTCAAACTTTTGTTCAATTTGATAAGATTCCTAGTCTTACACAATCTTAAGTGAAGTTATAAACAACTTATTTGGCTGGGCAGTTTTTAGAAACCATCCTATGCATTCATGCAAATAAAGCAGGGGCAAATACAGGAAAATAGTAAAAGAATGAAAGTGGCAAGAGTATAATTATAATGGTTCCATCTCGCTGTTAACTGAATTTTATAAAATTTTGTTATTTAAACTGATGCTTAGCAAGGTTCATTTTAAAATTGAATTTTTTTTCGATTAATAGCATTTTTATCTTTCGGTTAGAAATGGCAGTTTTGTTGAAATTAAGATATGATTTTGTGTGTAGTTGCATTGAATTTGTGTGTTTTATTGTGATGTTGCCTCTCGAATTAGGTCTGCATCTATTGCAAGAACCTTGTATAATAATATGAAAAGTGTACTTGTTTCACGTTTGAGACCAGTAAGGAACAGATTAATTTTAACATATTGTCAGCCATTTTGTGACAATTTATGTTTGCATGGAAGGACTATACGTGTACTAAACCAGTAGGACGCTAACCAGGCATGCTTTTTATGATTATATTATTTCAATTTGCTTTATTTTTAGAATTTTGTTACCGAATGGCTACTTACGCTTATGACATAGTTGCAGATTTTGCATGCAGTATATTGTCATGCTATATTGTTCTAATAAACAAGCGCATGCTTTAGAAATATCTGTGCATGACTGGAATAGAATAGAATGCAATTAAACACTTACTGAATGCACCACTGGCTTTTCCATCACTAACACGACTTTGATTGGATACGTAACTTGGCTTAGCGTTTACAGCCAACTCCGTGTCAGCCGGTCAGCTCCTATGTGGAGGATTATTCAGCGGGGATTCCTTGTCCGCATGGTTTGCCGCGACAGCACTCCTACATTCCATAACGAGCAACACGGCTCAAAAGGAACAGCTTCTCCGGGTCCAGCTTGCTACAAGTCTCGGCAACCCTCCCGTGTCACTTCTTCAGCAGTGTACCAACATCTTAGCACAGGTATGCGCATCAGTTTTATAAAATATAGTATTGTAGATCCATGTAGTCAACAGTTCTGAAAGCTCTTAAAGATCGCTGATAATCAGGAATATTGTTAAATAAGCAGTTAAAGAACTGAATGTGTGCAGTCACTTCAGTGATATTTTTATTAATTGTTTTGTGATTATCCAGGGTGGCAGAGTGCAGACAAGGATTGGCCTTCTCATGTTGATGTGTACGTGGCTTGCCCAGTGCCCCATAGCCGTGACACATTTTCTTCACAACTCTGCAAATGTGCCTTATGTATCCTTTTTGATGATTATAACTTCAATAAAGCTAAACTAAAGTCACATATTATCTATATGAAACGTGTTTGTAAACACAGTGTTTTTCTATAATTTTATTTGCTTGTTCATGCTTTTTTTTTTGGCGGCTTCATTCCTTAATTGTCGCAAGTTAATATCACAAGTGTCTTCATCAGAAGCTGACGAACAAGAGATGCTAGTACAAGGGTTGTGTGCTTTCCTTCTTGGAGTTTGTGTCTGTTTTAATGAAGAGCAAGTTGAAAATTACCAGAGGTAGGAAATTTATGATAATTTTAACATTTGTCATAAATTAATGTGAGAAATTTGCAGCTGATGTAAAAAATGTAAAGTTTTTAAATAATAATGATTTTTTTTTTTTTCTCCTGTAGTCAACACATGAGACAAATTATAGAGAAAAGAATTGGAGTAGAAAGATTTACAGACAAGTTACTTCAAGTCAGCAAACATGAAGGCTATACCAGAGCTGCAAAACAACCCCAATTAGTTTACAAATCGTCTTCAGAAGTGTTCTTCGATTTTGAATTCACCAAGCTTTTTAGAAAATTTGAAAGTAAGTTTGCTAGGTCACTAAAATATTTTATGACATTAGGAGTGAAATTCTTGAAATGTTGTTATTGATGAGTTTGAATATATCTTTTCAGATGAAGTATTGAAAGCTGTATCACCAGTTGATGAAAGTGACTCTGAACCCCAAAGACCCACCCTTGATCAGCATGATAACATTGTCGACCAATATAAAGAATTGATTCGGGAACAGGTAAAATTTCAATCTTTCTTAGTGCCATTTGTATTGTATTAAGTTTCATAAGTTATATTTAGTTAGACATGGCAACAAGGTGCAGGAATTACATTTACATGAGTGACTTGCTTACTTCCCAGGACCAACACCTTAACTGGGTAAAAGCCGAGCTCTCCGCCCTTCAAACAAAGCATGGCCAATCAGAGAAAGAATTGGAGGAGACGAAAAATCAGATACAGCTGCTCAAAGATCAAAATGCTCTCCTGAAAGCTCATAAAGGTATGTTCTATTCTTTATATAAATCTCCTAGTTATCATGGCATGATCGTTTCATTTTGATCTCTAGTTGTATGTGTGATAAAATAAAAAGGTCGTTTATCTCATTGCTCAGCTTATTATTTTCCAATTGAGTTGTATTTCAAGAATGTTAATTTTTAGTCTCCTGACTTAATTGTGTTGGTTTCAGGTTTAGCATCAAACAGTACAGGTGATGATACTGAAGTTGGAAAGCTTCAGGAAATTATTGACAGAAAAACAGAAGAATTAGAAACAAAAAATAAAGAAATTGAGAGATTGGTAAGTGTTCTCTGTAAATTTACTAATCAAATCAAAAAAGATTTGCAGTTTGCAGCGGTTGAATAATTTTGGTGTAAACTGGGAATCTAAATGTCACTTTTTATTTATAAATTACAGAAAGAAGATTTGGCTTCAAAAGCAGCTGTAACTGCAGAAAATGGAAATCACGGTGCTGGTGACTTGAATTCCCATGACAACGCAGAGGTTTTAGATTTAAAAAAGAAGATAGAACAAAAAGGGGAAGAGGTGAAGTTGTATAAAACCAAATACGAGGACACTACAAAACAGGTCACAGAACTGGTGCGTAACATGCAATTAATGCTGTGGTATTTCTTTCTGTTGGACTTATTCAGTTGTGATCAATATAGTGTCTTTCAATGAATAGAGGTTTGATAGTCAATCAATATTGTGTTTTGTAATTGCTGTTCTGCTGTTTCTATGGGACCGAACAATGTGGAAATATGTAATCACTTAACTAGAACATTTATGGATTGGTAATGTTACATATTTGAGAGGGAACTAAAAAGTAATTAAACAATGTACATTGGAGTTATCATGACGATTCAGTGCATGACATTGTCAAGATAATCTGAATTATTTACAGACCAAGAGATTGAATGATGGCAATGACGAGCCGGACTCAACGAGTTCAGCTTTATTAGCAGAGCGTAATAGCATGTCTGAGAAAATATCACAATTGGAAGGAAAGATCTACACTTTGGAGAACGAGAAGGCTGCCCTTGAAGTTGAGTTGGAAGCTCTGAAACTGCAGCACAAGAAAACACAGGAGAAAGTGCAGGTGAATTGTGGAATATGATAGATGAAGAGATATATTATGACTTATTTCACTCTCCTAGATTTTTGTCCTGCTCATTGTTAATAGTAGAATTTTATGGCAACAAAATATTCATCAATTCATTAACTGAGGTTATTGGGGAACTATTGTACCAATAGAGGGAGCTATTAGTAACTGCGCCAGACAATTATTTAATGACGTCACCTAAATGTGATGTTATCAATTGCACTCAACGACCTCAATGTATGCCCACGTCATCAACAATTGTTTGGGCGCAGTTACTGACACAAAGTAGCCCATTAGATCAAGGCACAGATCTTTGTTATGGAGAACAACATTTCACAAATTTCTTTGCTTTATTTCAGAGTCTAGAAAATGAAGTTGCTGACAGATTGACTTCGGCAGATGAGTTTGAGAGTATGAAAAAGGAGCAGGAAGACCTCTTGGTGCTCCTGGCTGATCAGGATACGAAATTGAAGACTTACAGGAAGCAGGTCAAGGAGCTAGGAGGAAAGGTACAAGAAGCTTTCTATCATTGTATGGTGTTTTAAAAATTAAGTTAGTGGGATGATGCAGGGAATGAGAAGACACCAAAACCAAGTCAATGGGATTGGTCTAATGTAGGCCTTTTAGGGTTTCTTATTAACCAATACTCCAAAGAAAACAATATAAAATATATTATTAGATTTTGTGAGATGTCATGGTGCGTGTTACATAAAAAATAAACATCTGGTTGAGTTGAAGGAAAATAGCATGCCTAATGAAACAAAAGTTTCTATAGCCAAAACGGTCATCACTCATGTACATGGCTGATGTTAGAATGAAAGCGTTAGCTTTTTTTTAGCTCTACGATCTGTTATGGGTGAGCTCTAGCCAGTTGCGGAGCTAGGGTTTTGCTCTCCAACACAAATGATCATTCCTCAACTGACAGTGGTCTGGAAATGAACGTTAATGTCACTGTACTTCATAGTGGCTGTAATGATCACAATGCTGGTTCAAGTGGCAGTGATAGTAATAAAAATTTTTAGCTATCGATCGAGTAATACATGACAGAATCTATTTCAGGTCGATGATGATGAAGATGACGATGATGATGACTTTGATGATGATGAGAATGGGATTGAAGAAGACTGATACTGGCATTTCAGATAAAAAAGGAAATTTAATTACAAGATCATGAGACATTGATTTATGGATCATGTATAAAGTTAAGATTTAATGTTACATTTTGTAAAATATGTACATAGCCTAGTTTAGTTAAGTATTTTTCTGCATTGTTGGTGAATGTTTTTTCAAAGAAGGAGGCATGGGATATGCTTTGATAAGTTTGACTACTATCAATAGAGAATTATTTATTTATTTAAAAAAAAAATGCAGTCACATAATTAAAATTTGTCTGTCTGCCTGAAATGATGTAGGAATTCATTATAACTATTCATCATTTAATCGTTGTTAGTTTCTCCTATTATTGTGGCATCGCAGTTAATCATCGACAGATCTGTGTCATAAACTGTAATTTACAATAAGATAACTTCGCCCTGTTGCTCTAACGAAATAGAGGGCAAAGTTATGTTTGGACAGAGATTCCATGATATTCATGAAATAAGTTCATTGTTACGTATCGAAGGATTTATGATTATTGGAAGAAAATGAAATGCCTAGTCATGAATTGTTTGTTAATGAGAGTTGCGAGAAAGTTGCTGAGGAATATCAGTGATGTCACGTTTATTTATGTTTAGTGCTATGAATTAAATTCAACATTATAATGTTGGTGAAGTCCTAATAAATTTTATGTTTGGAAAAAGCTTGGAATTTTTCTTTTTCATAAAAACTTTTAAATTTGTCATTTATAAATATTATATAGAGAGGCAGATAGCCAGAAGAATTGTGCATTAATGACTAAAGCATGAAACTTTCAGGGTGCCTTCTATAACCCATAAGGATTATTTTGAGATGTGGAGCCATTTCGTATCTGACCTCTGGTGACCCTTAGAGGTCATCGAAGGTCTTTGACCTTTGCAGAAGCTATTTTGACTATTCAGCACCAAGTGGTTTTCTTTATCTTATGCATTTTATGTTTAAGGAAAAAAAGGACCTTTAATCAATTATACTGGTCTCTACTTGTTGCTTGGGTCAAATTGTCCCTCAAATGACCTCTAGCAACCTAATTTACCCGAAAATAGTGGAAAACAATCTCATTTTAAATCCCTCATTATATTAGCCAAATACTACATTACCACTTCACCACTTTCTTCGAAACAGTAGTACACATGGTGGTGCTGAGTTTTGGCTTAAAAGCAAATTGTAACTGTGAAGTATTTAACAACTTACTGTTCCTCATGAGGAATATAGTGTCAAACAATTTGTGAATGGAGTTGGAAAGGGCAATGCCCCTATAGTTATTATCACATGCAAGATTCCCTTTATAATCCTTTGGTATTGAAATCAGTGGCAGAAACTAACAGATCTGGGTGAAATCCATGTATAAACATAGCACTCAACAATTTAGCAATCTCTCTGTGGTAACTGTCACTTGCATATATTAGATGGCTAGATACATATCCAGAGTCACCATCACTTTTTTCATGCTTTAGCTTAGACACAGCAGCCTTTACAACATCATATGATATAACAAATTGATCGTCACAGCTTTTCAGATGTGAGGACATAGAGCTTTTAATCATGTTCATACAGTCTGAGTCAACTGGTACACTGTTATACAAGTCGTTGTATTTGCTGGCAAAAAGATTTGCAATTTCCATGGGGTCAGCATATCCATTTATGGCACATCTGGGATGTGATGATGATTTGTTCATTCATTCTATCTCATTGAAAAAATCTCTGTCTGTTGTCACCTAGTGCAGATGCAAGCTGATTTTCCTTACTTTTTAATCTCCTTACAGCATAGAAATATTATTGCCTAGCATCTTTAATAAACTCATACAGCCGACCAGTCCCAGGCTTTCCAGCATACTTCCATGTGTTGTACCAAAAGACATTGTCCTCCTTATATGACCTAACATGGTCATTCCATCCTGGTCTTTGTTTTCTGCCTTGAAACTTTCTGGGTAATACGTTATCTGCTAAGAGACAAATCTGCACTAGATCTTTATACACCATTCATTCAATTGTTCATGATGGTGTGAGTTATCACAGTTAATGTCTTCATACACCTCTCTCCAAGACATGTAAGCCAGTCTTAGGTCAATGCCCTCTTGATATGACATGATATTTTTCCACTTTTTGCCATGCAATGCGGTTGCTGCAGTTCTTCAAAGCATTCAGGGGAAAAGATACAGTCAATGATGAGGATTCTATGTAAATATGAATGGGTCTGTGATTAGACATATTGAGTGGGTCATCAATTACACCAGCATGTTATATCGCATCACTGAACTCCATGCTGACACCAAAGTAATCTATGCTCGAGAACGCTTTATTTGTATAATTCACATAAGTATAGTCAGATTCAGCAACATCCAGACTCCACACATGAGTAATTCCACACCTATGTAGCAGTTCAGCATAGTGAATATCATGCTGAACGTTTTCAAATTTTGTTCTTTAATAGAAGTTGACAAAGAGAATCCGAACAAACGTTTGGTCCCGAAACTAGGTATTTAAGATGCTGAAAGTCTTAAGGACCTCTCATTCAGCTCTGAGACCAAACTGGAATTGGCTCCCCATCTGAAAATGATCCTTGCAATGTATAAAAACATTCCTGAAATTTTCTGGCTTTAGTCATAAAAAGCACAATACCTTCATATACTTTAACTTAACCGCCCCACTAATATGGCTGTTACTCATTATAAAGGTAATTAGGGCTGTTCAAGGGATAATCTTGAATGGTCTTGTGATATTCGTCATCTTCAGGAAACTGGAGCAAATGTGATGTTGACATTAGGCAATAGTTGCGCTCTGATGGATCGGTGTAACTTGGCAATACATACACAAGCACACTGCAGCAGCATGGCAACCCTCAATCTGCTGAATGTTTTATTCGTGAACTTACTGTTGCAGTTAGTGTTGAATTCTTACAGCTACCATGCAGGTGTCAGTGCAAGACACACTCGCAGAAATATGGTCTCTGTATGACACACTGTAGCTCAGTGGAGCTCCAGGTAGTTCAGCTGGCAGTGAGTCTCCTGGGGCTGGGCAGCCGATTGTTCCCAGTCTCAGTGAAGAACGCTACTTTTCTCCTGCATTGTTCAGTGATTAGATATGCCGACCGATGTCTGCGATAAAACCAAAATATATTTATATATGCTTCAGTTCCTTGCCCACCACTCCGGAGCATCAATAGCAGCTGGGTGGTCTAGTGGTAAGACGCTCGCCTGCTCCTCTGAAAGACCCGTGTGGGGTTCAATCCCAGGCCCGGGCAACCTTTCATGAGCATCATCCCAGCTGGATGTCGTTCGGATGAGCTGGATGTCGTTCGGATGAGACGTTAAATTGGCGGTCCCTTTTACCCAGTGTATGCTGAGGCAACTAAAAAGATCCCACCCATGGGGTAATTGTGTAACATGGGTTGACTCCTCTCTCTCATCTCATCAATCAACCCTTGATAGCGACAAGAACTTGCCTTATAGGGCTGCACTTCCCATATCCATATATCTATCTAGCGCTATCAATAACTCAAATTATTGCATTTAAATGTTAAATTTATTCATCTAATAACACAATGTTGCTTGTAATGAAAGTTGGTGACATGTCTGACATTTCATTAAATACAATATGGCAAGCATTACAGACATATGTTCTTGTCACTTGAGCATGATCAACAAAATACTGTGGTGTGTCCCTACTTAAAAGCTTTAAATCTACAAAAATGTGTGTAAAAATATATTTTTACAAACCAGGTGGATGATATTACAGTAAACATTTAGCTATTTAGCTTTGATATGTTACTTGGTGGATACTTCTAATACATACTGTTACAGCAATACATTAAAAAAACCAGTGTGTAAGCGTTCACTGTGTATGTTTGCATAAGGTATTAATATGAAAAAAGGATGATCTAATATGACATCACTGTTGTTAATGCTCTGTAGTTGTTCACATTGATTGTTCTGAAATGAAAGAAAAGCAATTTATTAGTGCAAGCTATTTTGCATAATGACGACATGACACTCAATAGTCAAAAAATCAATTAATTTGGACAGTGCCAATTTCACTTTTTTTAAATCATCTGAACTGTGTAGTTCTGGTTTACTGAATCCCTGATCAGCAATCTACCAAGCTTGTCCAATATTATTACATTTTCCATTAAATACTTACCTCACCACATTTTTTTCTACTACAGATGAAATAGGAGCAGATTTAGGTCCTGCTGACGGCATAAATATTTTGCCAGCTTTGTTTACAACTTGTGCAGCTTTTTGTGACTTGACATTGTAGGGATCCACCGAATGTGCAGGATAGGCGTTGAAGGTACCT
Source organism: Alitta virens (assembly GCA_932294295.1). Taxonomy (NCBI): domain Eukaryota; kingdom Metazoa; phylum Annelida; class Polychaeta; order Phyllodocida; family Nereididae; genus Alitta; species Alitta virens. The sequence goes on from OW028575.1 coordinate 42,520,340, forward strand.
GCTTTCATACCAGCTGGCTGTAATGGATGGACCATTTAATTAGTAAAAAGAGATAATTATAACATCAGCTAAGCACTGAAATTAATTTCAGGTTGGTCAGAAAATTACCATCTTTCCTGGTGAACTTGGTTTGAATGCTTTGACATCCTTTGGTTGGGCCTCTGTTTTCTTGGCATTAGGTAATGGTTTGTCTGTTCGGTATGGATTTTCATCAAAGAGATCTCTAGGATGCATGTTAAGTTTGAAAGCTCCTCCTTTCAAGGCCCGTCTGTGGGCTTCATTTTCTTTCTAAAAAAGAGTAAACATGAGATCATAAAAAGAAATACATGGAGAACAAGAACAAATCCTCCTGACAAAATGAGGCATCACAACCGAATTTTTACCTTTGTAAGTTCTTTTGCACGATCGTAATCATCCGTCACATGCTTTTCATATGATCCTATTGTTACTCCAACATACCTGAAACGATGTGAGATCATAGATAATAATTACTTATGCTTTGCTCTCCCTTAATTTGTCTCAGATACTGACAGATACATTGACTTCATTTTAATCATTTAGCATATATTTAGGATTTAAGGCTTGGATGAATAAAGAGCTGCCAATCAGCCAGCATCTCTTCATGTCCTACTTGCTAGAATAAGACTTATTGAGCTTCAGAACAAGCCCTTAACTTGGTGGTAAAGACTAAATGATATGATTTTCTGTATGTATACCCGAATCCAGTTCCTTTTTTCCCAGGGTTCGACAAGACATTTTTTCCAGGTGACTTGTATGGCTTCTTTGCATTTTCTTGTGGACTAAATGCTCCTACAGGACCTCCTAATGTTCCATAATGGTTTCCTAGTCCAGACCTACAAAATATTTACAATAAATACCATACATGGTTATCTTTTTTTTTTTGGTGTTATGATAAATTATTACTTAAATCAGTTTGTCAATTAGCTGTAACTTACATTTTCTTTTCTCCACTACTGGGCATGAAGGCTTTGCCTATGTTTTTTGATGATTCTTTCAGTCTATATTGTCTTCGCATTTTGATTGGGTCTGAGTAGGCTTCTCCCTCCAAGACTCGATCATACTTGTCTGTGAAATAGCCTGCTTGCAAAGAGGATTTTTCTTTGGATCCTCCTGGCAACATTTGTTTGCTTTTTCCTGAAGCTTCATTGAATGTCACTGAAAAGTAATCATGTATGATAATCACGTCCTGCTTCATGTAAAAAAAAAAGCAGAAGAAAATAAATTGCATGAATTGGAAAAAGTGCATTATAGTGGACCCAAATTTATGACCATATTTAGCGAGCCTCGTTGCTATGCGGCATATGACGTCAATTGCTTGAATTCAATGTATGACGGATTTCATAAATTTTCAAGGCAAGACATTGTTTATTTTTTCATTTTCTCAGGGGCTGCTTCCCCAAAACCCCAGTTACACTACACAAATATTATGGGTTTAGTGCAGTATTGCGGACCCAAATTTATGCCCATATTTGGCGGCCATTAAAAATTAAATTTTTTCAAATATTTCAAGTTTTAAGTTCTAGCACAATTAAAATAACATTTGGTGTAGGTAGGCAGGGGTTTGGGGGCAGGAGCCCCCAAGAAAAAGCAAAAATAAACGCTGTAAATCTCCCAGATAGCATTCCAAATCGTATCGACGTCGGTGCGATGTCGGCAACGTCAAAACGATATAGAAACGACGCCGGCCCGATTTGGAATGCTGTCTGGGCTGTACCGTGAAGATGAAACCGCCGTCATAACTACATTAATTTTTGTGACGTCATAATTACATTTCAAGTAATTTACGTCATAGGCCTGGCAATGAGGCTTGTTAAATATGGTCATAAATCTGGGTCCGCTATACTGCCCTTTTTCCAATATTATTCTTATTGTGTGCTAGCACAAAATCAGGCAAAAAATAGTGATATTTATATATATTTTTTAAATATTTCATGGAGCCAAATATGGGCATAAGTTTGGGTCCGCTATACTGCACTTAACCCCATGAATTGTGCAATTGATATATCTTAATCTATAGACTATATATGTGGATGAATCACTTACCACCGCCTTGCTTGTATCTGTCATTGATTGTAACGTAGCCCATTTCTTGGAAGAGACCAACTCTCTCCATGTCATTTTTGGTGAATCCTTTGTCACCCATGATTGTATTTATGATTGTGTGACTAAATAGTTTGGTAGTTATAATTTAGAATTGTGCACAAATGTATTTGTGAGAGGAAAACTACTTTTTCGTGCTCTATTGCAAGCACAAATTCCTTATATTAAGTTATAAAGCTAAGAATGATTTTATCGCCACTTGCACTTAGACTGCACCAGTACAAAAAGAGGAACACTAATCATGGTTTGTTAAGCTCGAATACATTGGATCTATGGTCCAGTATGGAGTATCTGTTGTCAGTGTTGTCTCAGTGGTCTGTTGATGTCAATGACAATGATAACATAAATAGCTGTCACCAACAATTAGTGCCAGTGGTTGATAACAAGTACCAATTGTACCAGAAGACTGTTTCTAAGTACTAGATCTCCTTTGCAATTAATTTCATGAAACGTAACGACGAGTTGAATAACAGTGATATAATCACATTCGCAGATCCAGAATTGACTTTAAGCCGCCATTAGTTTACAACAGTTGCTAAGGAAATTACCCATGATTCAACAAAAACGGAACTAGCAATAGTGTCGCCGTCTACCGAAGTTAGAATGCCCGCCATGCGGTGAATTGCCTGTCTGGAGTGTAAAGTCCGAAATTGTGCATGTTGCAGGTAAAAGATCAGTTTATCAAGTGATTGCTGTCAGTGAAGTAGTACCTAATTAACCAACGAGTGAATGTAGAGACTGTAGAGACATGACAAGATGGTCCGAATTATTTGGAGTAATGTGTTTTCCGAGTACTGCATGATTTTTTGTGAAACTTAGAGTGTCTCCATGATTATGTTGGTGCCACAGATCAGTGGTTGGTGCTATAATAAATCACTGCTGAACAATACAAGGTCCCGGTGAGTGGTCACTAACAGTGTCAGTGATGTATTATATCTTTACATTGTCATTGTACTCAACAGTGGCTGTTCCTAAAATCGGTAGCAGGTCGATTCGTCACTGCGCGTTTCGTCCCAGAGAAAACAGGTCCATTCGTCACCCGAAAAAAGTGTTCGTCACCCGAATCTGGTCGATTCGTCACCTGCATTTTAAAAGTGCAGAATGGTGTTACATTATAAGCTGGCGGCCAGCTTTATCCAGATAACTGTGGCACCAGGCTAGTTACATTATTGCTATTATGTAAATAAATATCTTACGCCAATTTAATTTAAGTGTAGCATATTTATAAGCATGTGATGCCTAATGGACTAACTAAATACAATTGTGAATAAAAGAAAAACCTGTCCTTGTACAGAATCACAGGAAACGGCTTCACTTGTTAATTGCTATTGTAACCTATTGATCTATAATCACATAAACGGCACATGCTTCCTAATTGATATTGAATTCATTAAATTCAATTTATAATAATATGAAGAAAAAATAATAAAAAATTCTTAATATTTATTATATTATGATAAATAATAATATGCTTATATTATGATTAATAAATGATTTCTTCATATTTTGGGCAAAGACCTGATTGGCTGTTGCATCACATGCTTGGTCCCAATTGGTCAACTTAGATGTTCTTGTTGAATGGTTTCTTAACCTGGATGATAGCATAAAAGGGCAAAGTTTTTTTCATTATGCATTCTGCAACATGCCTCAGATGAAGATTTTTAAACATTGGGAAGCTTTTATTGGAGGGACAATGTCATCCATGGAATTGGTTAGGAAAGTTGCCATATTTAATGGACCTGTGGAAGAGTAATATTCTGTAATTTTTTTAATATAACTCACTACTCAGTGTAAATTGTAGCTAGTCATAGCTATATATATCTATAAATGGCTGATGAAATTGTGCATTTTGATTTTTATATTGTTAATAAAACTGATTGTAACTAAAATTGTCAGTTGTCGCCTTGTCATCTGGGTTAAATAAATACTCATGGCCAATAGCCGGCGGGACAGCCTGTGCCTGCATTTAAAATATTTAAAAAAATACGAGGGACGAACCGACCAATTTCGGGTGACGAATGGACCAGTTCGGGTGACGAACAGACTTTTTTCGAGTGACGAATGGACCAGTTTTCGCTAGGACGAATTGCGCAGTGACGAATCGACTAGAAGCCCCTAAAATCTGCCTTGGAGCTCCTTAGAATGAAGCGCCAGTGAGCGATTCATTAAAATGAATACCAGTTAAAACTCCTGATTTCCGAAACGGTTGAGTCCAAAGAATACAGGTCAATTCGTCAACACGCAAATTTGTTGACATACCAAGTCGTTGACACTTTAGAAGGCCTGGTACAAATTCGTTGACAAACCAACTCGTATACATCTCAATATGATTAGTGTACCTGAATTTTAGGTCGCGATGGTTCACGATTCACACTATTCCCAAAAATTATCTTTTTATATATGAAGTTAATTACCGCAAATATTATCGTCGACCATCATCGCCAACAAAAAATAATTAATTTAACGGCCTCTTGACCAATAAGACGTCTGGAATGTTCGAAATAATGACATGCAAAACATCGGACAAGAGTTGCAACGCTAGAAACGGAACCATTGGAAGAACATAGTGCATCTGGGAGACACGAAGTTGTTGACCACAACAACCGACTGGTTGACAGGTCATGACCATCTTGTTGACATATAATAATGCAAACTTGACAGCTAATATGACCATTTCGTCGACAAACCAGACTCCGGGATTTGCGGCCGCTCCCTCGCGGGCACCTCGGCCGTTGGAAGTTCTGCTGCTGATAGCCCTAGTCACGCCAGTCCCCTCAAGACACACTTACTCGTTTAATAAAGCTTTCACAGTGGTATACTTTGTACAAATACATTCGTATGAATGAGATCTATAAAAGGATGTCCATAACATTTCTGTACTCCCAAGTAATTACGGAGATAATAGCTTAAAACCACGATAGAGGGGAGCAAGGGGAGACTGATGGCCGAAAAACACATTGTTGCCGGCCTGGCACTTCAAATACAATGTATTATGTGTCAATGTCACCCAACGAGTTAGCAGAACCAACTCGTCGACATGTAAACTAGTTGGTATAGCCACGATTTTCTCTCAACAAGATGGTCGGGCCGAGGGCGTTGATTGTCAACGAGTTTGCTGTCCTCATGTCGACGGGTTGGTTGTCAACGAATTGGCTGTCGACGATTTTGCGTGTCAATCAATTGAGTAGATGAACGTACGATTCCCTAAACGTCCGAAATTGTATTTATACAGCATTACATTCATTTAAAAAATAAGATATTGCTTCTTGTTGTGTTTTTTAAATTTATTTTTGATATACAAAGGTTTTTAGTAACATAAATTTCGGTAAAATTCTTTCATTCATTCGTGTGTGATTCATAAATGTTTATAAGTGTATATCTACTTTTCCCTTCGTTTATTCAATAAAATCAATGTACAAATTTCATCAATAGAGTCATTCCATGCCGCCAACCTGACATCTCAGATTTGTATTTAATTCGTATATAGGAAGTGTGCAAAATTTCCATGATACTGTGTCTGCTTGAAGTTGTTTTTCATTTTGCGTTTTTTTCTGAAGCCCCATTATTTAGTAGAAGTCTACAAATTTAAATATGAGTTCTATACTATGGGCACCATTAATACCAGGAATAAAATGTGTATCAGACAAGTAGTTACAAAGAAAATGTAGTACAATATCTGGAAAATACAAGATTTTCAATAAATTCAATGTCAAATTGCCCATGTATGGATACATGTACCAACCTGAAACCTAGATTACTTTAAGATCATATTTTTGGCAATGTTCAGTTACAATTTCATAGTGGGACCTTTGTTCATTATCCAGTAATGGATTTTTTAATAATACCTTATTAACATCCTAATTAGCCCATCAGGTGCAGAAATACAGGACGTATAGCCCTATTACACAGAGGAGAGATACTCAGATACTCCATCTATATTCCACCCACCAATCTTGCCTCCAGCGAGCTAGGCCTCCTCCACACTGCGCGTAGCTTTGTCCGAGCTGCTGAGCTGTTTACTTTGGCGCCGTTATTTATTATTGGTTATTTTCTGTGGATGCTATGTATAGTTCAGAAGCGTTCACAATGAATAACCGATAATAAAGAATGGTGCCTAAGTGAACAGCAGATAGCTCGAGCAACGCGGAGCTGTGCGGAGAAGGAGTTATGTAAATTTTACGATTTTGTGGATCTGAGAGGTTAATTTAATGTCTCATCTGAATGACATATCATTCATGAAGGGTGCCCAGACCCGGGATTGAACCTGGGTTCTTCAGAGGAGCAGTCGAGTGTCTTACCGCTAGACCACCCTTATAATATTTGAAATATTTACTGTTCAAAACAAAGGGCAAGCTGCCAATTTAGTGCTTTTTTTCAATGATATGTCCGTGTAAACAGCAGATAGACAGTTGAAATCACCAACACTTGGACAACAACAATATACATAAGAGCAAGTGCTTCATTATGAGTTTTAGACATTTTATTATTTACCAACACTCAAGTACATTTATTTACAAGTATATGTGACAAATAGTACGTGATATAAAAATAACATATAATGTGTTGGAAGGGGATACATCCGAGTATTTACAATTTTATAATTGCAGTTGAAACAACAAGAGTGAAAAATGAGTTCAAGAAAAAGAGGTTGTGGTGCTGAAAGCACTGTCGTCAGTGACAGTGATGATGAAGTCTCAGAGCAGTCGGTCAATGATGATGAAATTATGAAGATTCTGGTTGCTACTGACATCCATGTTGGTTACAATGAAACTGATCCAATAATGGCAAATGACTCGATCACTACATTTGAAGAAATTCTACAAATAGCTGAAGAAAAAGAGGTGGATTTTATTCTCCTTGGTGGTGATTTATTCCACGACAACAAACCCAGCAGAAATACCATCCACAGTGTAATGACGCTACTACGAAAGTATTGCATGGGGGACAAACCTTGTCAAGTTGAGTTTCTGAGCGACCAAGCTGTCAATTTTGGGCATACACAGTTTCCTCATGTGAATTATGAAGATCCGAACTTGAATGTGGGTATTCCAGTGTTCTCTATTCATGGGAATCATGATGACCCAGGTGGACATGGCACCTTGTGTTCGTTGGATGTTCTTGCAGTTTCTGGACTGGTGAATTACTTTGGAAAGTACACAAACTTGAATGAGATTAAGATCAGTCCACTGCTAATGCAGAAAGGAAAAGTCAAATTGTGTTTGTACGGCCTTGGATCAATTCGTGATGAGCGTTTACATCGTTTGTTTGTGCACAAGAATGTCCTTATGCTACGACCCCGTGACGACAGTAATGAGTGGTTTAATATGTTCGTGATCCACCAGAATCGAGCAAAACATGGTGCAACAAACTATATTCCAGAGCAGTTTCTGGATGATTTTCTGGATTTGGTGATATGGGGACATGAACATGAATGTAGGATCGATCCCGAATTCAATACTTCACAGAAATTTTTTGTCAGTCAGCCTGGAAGCTCAATTGCAACGTCTTTGAGTGAAGGTGAAAAGGTGCCAAAGCATGTTGGTTTGCTCAAACTGAGGTATTCAGAAGGAGAGAAAAAACCTGAATTCATTATTGAAAAGGTACCTCTTAGAACTGTCAGACCATTTTATATGGAAGACATCTTTCTGCAAGAGACATCCATCCGTCCTGAGGATCCTGATGCAACAAAGAAAGTGGAAGCATATTGCACTGAAAAGGTCAAAATCATGTTAGAAGATGCAGGTAGGGTGAATTAGTCTTATTTCCTTGTGAGATTTTTTATCTTGAACTTACTCTTAAAAGGGCACCAGTTATTAACAAATTTCAAGAAGAAAATAAAAAATTAAGATTTATTTTAATTGCAGAAGCTAATAGGTCGGGACACAAAGATCAACCGAAGGAGCCCCTCATTCGTCTGCGGGTGGATTACAGCGGTGGTTTTGAAGTTTTCAGCCAACACAGGTAAATATCTGGCATTTTCATGATGTTGTCTCATTCATGTAATTTACATCAGTTTTGATAAGTTGAGGGAGTGCAATGATGTTATTGATTATTTTTTTTATTTGTTTTTAAAATTATATAAAAGGTTTGCACAGAAGTTTGTTGACAAGGTGGCCAATCCTAAAACAATGATTAAGTTCAACCATCGACGAGAAGTTAGAGTGAAAAGTGACAATGGTATGTTTTTGCTCATTGTTTATTGCCTTAAATCTTTAAATCTTAGCTGACATGCCACATGGCATGATGTCGGCCAATTGAAGGATTTTGACCCAGAAAGTGCTATCTGGGAAAAATGTAGCATTTGGGAATCCCGTCAATCTTGATATTTATGCCGGCAAACATTCCAACTATTGTTTGATGATGTCCGCTAAATGTGACGCGATCAACTGCACTCAACGACGTGATTGTATGATCATGTCATTGAACAATGCAGTGTTCCAGGTAGGATTTGACACAAGGATATTGGGCACCTAAACAGACTCATTTAGGGTGCCCAGCTAATTGAAAGGCAAAAAAAAACCAAAAAAAACTCTTCACTTAATTTCGGGCATGGCGCTTACAAAGTCGGGGATGGTGCAAGGGGCATCAGGCATGGCGCAAGGGCCATGGCGCAGTGCCATGGCTCAAATGGCCTAGCTGGAACACTGCAATGCTTGGACTGTCTTGCTGCTAGCTCCCTCTGTTGGTAATGAGTCTTCCATTGGTGGTCTTACTGGTGTACTCATTTCTTGTTGTCTCAGACGGGCCTGTTCCGAATGTCTCCGTCAAGACAGAGGGATTGGATTCTACGGGAGTAGAGGACATGGTGAAGGAGTACTTCTCTAAAGTAAATGACGTAAGTTGATCTTTTGTTTACTTAATCACTGTACCATGCTGGAACCGAATCAACTTTCTCTTGTTTAGAAATGAGAAATGGTATCCATCACATGCCAGGGTTATTGTTTAGTGCGAGGGAGACACCATGTCTGTCTGTGTTAATTCTGCCAAGGAGTGAGTAACTGACGTGTATATTACGTTTGTTGATTTTAGGGTGGCCAGATGGCTTTGTTAACTGAAAAAGGACTGGGAGAAGCTGTCAAACAATTTGTGGATAAACAAGAAAATAGAGCTATTGAGGAGTTGGTGAACCATCAACTAGAGAAGACGCAGGTTAGTTAAATGCAACCAGTTTGAATATTGCCAATGACAGAAAACCGTATTGCTGTATTTATGTCTGACCTTCCTTGCATTTGATAGAGCCACTTGAAAGTAAGAGGAGGTGGCCCAGAAGATTTGATAGAAAAGGAAGTTTTGAAATATAAAAAAGAACGGCAAAAAGGAGGGGAGGAGGACAGGGAGGTTGAAGAAGCGCTGTCAATCGCTCGTGAAAAGTCGTCTCGAGATCGCCCAAATAATGATCCAGAGTGAGTACAGTGCCTTGGATACATACATTTTTAGTTGAATTAACAATCTTTATAATGTAGGGGACAAAAAACATGACATTTTGCCTGTGAAAGGCATTTCCTCAGGAAATTTAGCAGCTGATAATAACATGGAAGACTTTTTAACATAAACTTTTCTTGATACCTGAAAAGTGTGTAAAATATATGAATTGGTAGTCCGCTGCGTTTGTGAGTACGTCTGCAACATGTGGTCTACTGACAGAAGGTGCATTTTACTCTCAAATAGGAAGTTTACTCCTTTGTTAGAGTAGGGCTTTACTCCACCTGTAGGGTATATCCCACAATAACCTGGCATAGAGTCCGTGACCATTTTGTCTCATCCAAGGTTTTAGTGCTGAAATTGACTTTCGGGCAAAACAAAATAATTTAGCGGGGGTACGTTTTGAAAAAGTTTGGGCACTCTCCTCCAGAGGGCCAAATCCAAAATGGCTCTGCGGAAGCCATCGTGACGAGGGGTTGTATCCGGTTTTACAACTAGGTCAGCGGCAAATTTGAGAACGTATGTTAAGTCGATGAGCAGGAAAATACGGTGGATGTGTGCCGCGATTCAGGGCAGAGAAATGAATTTACGCACCTGCCGTTTCGTCAGCTGCCACGCAACCTCTTGCTTTAGAGCTGTGTACTTTTTAGCAGCATTTCGTCCAGTAGAAGTTGGTGCAAATCGCCGGTAAAAAGATGCATTTTTTATGCCGTGCCTCCGATGAACAAGATGGCGAACTACAACGGAAATGACCGAAGTTTGTTGTATGGCTTCGTGTATGTTGGGGCAAGAGGCCCCTGGCGGGAATTCTTGCAGTGTCTAAGCGTTGATTGGTCGTTCGATTTTGAAAACCCACCAGGGGCCTCTTTCCTTATTTTAATGTATTCGTGCATGCGCAGTGACATTTCTAGACGGCTATGTAGGTCAACGCTCACGTTGGTGTTGTCAGGCAAGTTAAAGGTATGTTTTCAGTAGAATTTTCAGTTTCGACAGTATCTGGATACCGTTTCTTTTCAGAAATAAATTTTATGACGTTCTGGCTTTCATTTCATGTATAATTTGTGAAGATTGATCAACTTTTGACGAAGTTATGCGGTCCGGTCGTCGTGGGTAGCGAGTGTTCGCTTTGATAATGTCAAACTGTCAAATGTCAACGGACGTCGTAACGCTTGTTCCTCGCAATATTCAAGGCAAATACACCTCTTATTACTAATAATCCTCCAGTCAACATGTATACAACGGTCCACCAGCCACCTTTGTTGCACATCTTATGTGCTCTAGTTTTTATTTCAAAATATAGGTTTTTGAGGTCAGGGATTCAATGAACATCATTCCAAGTTAGTATATTGGACACCGGGGGACTATTTGTCAATGCCCAATAATTGCAATTTACTGAGCAGAACAAAGCCAAAAGGGCTAAAGAACTAAACCCCTTTGTCAATTGCTATTTCATCAGATGTGAATACTTGTCAAGGTTCAACCGCACTAGCAAATGCTTAAGCTTATGTCTGTCCTGAACAGACCAAACTTGCGAGTCCGTGCCAAAATCCCGCTAATTTCGAGCCCTGTGGATTGATTACTGGTAAATTTCATGGCTTCTTTACCGCAAAAAGTTCCAGTAAGTAACTGAAATATGATTTGTATGACATCATAATGGCAATTGTGACATCACCAATATCGATGTTGGTCAACATGAGATTTGTACCACATTGGTTTCGTAAATGTTGCATTTTATTTACAGTGTGAAGTGTAACAATTGTTTAGACAAATGCAACACCTCTTCCGCAAAGACTTGTTTCCATTGCAACAGAAAAAGGGTTTTACTTTATCAGGATGAGCAGATATTTTGTTTATAAAATATGCATTACCTGAATTTTGTTTTGTGCCAAAATCATCTGTCTATGTCAATTATAACTGGCTTCATGAAAAAATGGTCAGAACTTTCTGAATGGTCTTCATATACATGTATCATATATCCATTGGGTCTTATGAGTGAAAATGGTGTAGCAAGTCATTCATTTAGGTTCGATAATGCAATTATTATAATGCTATCTGATATGAACATTTTGTTACAGCATCGATGAGGATATGGACGAAGATGCTCCTCCCACAAGAGGGCGTGGCAGAGGAAGGGGTCGTGGGCGGGGTGCTAATACGACTGGAAGAGGTAGCAGAGGGGGAAGGGGAAGTCGAGGAGGCAGAGGGCGTAACAAGGCCGCCTTGGATATCGAAGTAACAAATATGAGCATTGAAGAATCATTCGCTGGATCCAGATCTAGAGCTTCTTCCAGCAGGTCAAAGAAGTCTGTCATGTAAGTGTCTTTTCTACGCTTTATAATGTTGTTGAATAACTTGATTTATTGTGAAGTGTTTCTTGATTCTGAGTTATTAATTCATTGCTTTAACTCCTTTCCAAGTGACAAATCTTCTTCTGAGTGCTATAAAGAAATCTCTATTTCGTTCATCAGCACAGACATGATGTGTGGTAATAATTTAGCCAGAGGGGGAGGGTTACAAATTTCATTCTGCTTTTATCATAACTTTGGATGAAGTAACTTCTCTGAAAGCGGTGGGGTTTTTATTTCATGGTCTTTACTTGATAGCATGAGGTGTTAATTTGTCATTTAAAGAATGAAGTCAAAAATAGATAGCTCTTTCAAAGCTCCTGTTTTTCCTATGATATTCTTAAAAGGGTCATTGTGTCAGCTGATTTGACCTTTCATATTACTGGTACCTCTTCTGAATTTGTTGCAGTGTTGATGATTCTGGCGATGATGACATGTTCGTGATATCTGATGATGATGACTTGTATGGAGGGGATTCTTCAAGAAGCAAAACGTCTTCTCGAAGCAATAAATCTCGAACATCCAAAGCTCGAGGAGCTGTTTTTGACTCTGATGACAGTGACGACTTTCCCAGTTCAGGAAGAAGAAAACGATAGCCTTTGTCCGAGAAGTTTGATTTGATAAAATACTTTTTTCTCTATCTTTTTTAGAAGGGGGGGGGGGAAGGAGGAGGTTTAACTAACTACTAGTTGGGGGTTGGGGAGGCTCTGTAATGTAATTGATTATTCATGCTATACAAGTGCAATGCCTCTAGGGAGATTGAAAAACAATGTTTCTGATTTTATTGTTGAAAAAGAAACACCAATTAAATGAGTTTGTAGGCTGGAAGTTAAGCATAAATCTCCTGATACAAACTCACAAAAGGTAAAAAGGCATAGAAAAAGTAGGGAGCAGTGCGCTAGAGGCATTGCCATGGAAGTGTTAATTATATTTGTAGGGCAGCATAAACCAAATGAATCTGTTGCTAATGTTACAAAGAAAAATTGTATGAAAGAATTTGGTATGCCAAGGCAGCAGAAGTGGACATGATTTTTTTTGTATTGTATATTAAAATTAATCATATGTACATGTGTACAATGTAATTTTAATTGTGAGTGACTGCTATCATGTGCTATGTATATGTAGTAGTACATGATTGTTTTTTCACATGGTTCTATTATTGAGATGTTGATTAAACATACGACTGCTTTTATATGATAATTATAGAATGTGTACCTGATAATTTTGTGAGTAAATGATAACATTGATATTGTTAATGTGCAAATCTCATAGTAATTGTGCTTGTTACTATTATATTTCAGACATCTATCAACTTGGTGTTTCATTGTTGAAAGAATCTGTCTAAATAAAACTTACAAGGCATACTACTTGAAATTGTCTGACCTACTTTGTGTATGATAACATGATGGTCTTCCAATAGAGGGCTGGCAGTCAGTGCCAGTCACTCCCCCTAGTGTCTGCTGGGTGTATAGAGTTTCGGTAACCAAGGCTTGTCAAAACTTGTATGGAGTAACCTTAGACTCAATTGATTTTAAGTGTTCTGTTTAAAAGTCTGCTGGCATTGTACTCTCAACTATTCAGAATTATGTAAACTGCACAATTTGGGGCTTGTATCTTTGTCTCTGGGAACACAATTAGTTTATATGGTAAGTCATATTTATGTCTGAAATATTATTGTGTGATTAATCAAGAGCGAAATTTTCTTTGTGGTATGACTGGTTGGATTGTCTATCTCTTGAGAAATGTATTTTCATAGAATTTCACAAAGGCCATTGTGAATATTATGTATGTACATAATGTTATTGAAGTGTATTTATTTAGATTCATGTGAGTTTGACTGCTTTCAATTAATTTTTAATCAGATTTAGAAAAAACTTGTGATTGGAAGGATGAAAAGTCAAAGAAGTTCAAGTGCTAAAGCCAGATTGGAGCATGAACTCGGGAGTGATAAAGAAAATAATGGCACATCTAAGAAGGTGCTACATGGCAGGGAACGGCCACAGTCGGCTATCGAGAGCAGAGAGCCCCACAGGAGAATTCATAATCCAGCAAGACCTAGCGCCAAATTGACAATCTGCTCTGTTGGGCAGCAAGCCAAAGATAGTGACCAGTTAAGTGAAGGAAATGCTTTTGACATTTCAACTCGAAAAAGAAATGAGGTTGTGAAAGAACAGAGGAGCGAAAAGTCTTCAGAATTGATGTAGGTTTGTTGTTTTAAAATTCTTTGAATAATAATAACATAACGTCTTGACGTTATCAATGATTAGATAATTGAGATAAAAAATATTGTATAGCATTATACTCTGCTCAAATTTATCAAGGATTCACGTATTGTTTTCGACAACTCCAGGCAATTTAGTGCATTTTCCTGAGATGCTGAATTTGTTTAGGATAGTGATATTGATTTTTCAGTACAAAAGGGCTTTTTGAAGCAATATATTGAAATGCTGTTATGAATTTAAATGAATATTTATTGCTTTGTTAAATTTTGGCTAAAAAAATTTTTTTCTTTTATTATTTCACAGAAGCATTCCTCGTAGTCTGGGTCCTCTCGGACAGTGGTTATGCAGGGGCATCCCTTCAGAATTAACTGGCTTGAAGAGTGAGTGTCTCATGTTTTTGCCATCTTTGTTGAACCAAAGACCCGAGGATTTGCCTGTAGTGCCATTGCAGCAGAGTGTGGATGATGATTTGGCATACATAAATGTTATACCTGAAGAGATAAAACCTGAGGTGAATATTTTGTATGATAAGTTGAAGTCATGTGATAGTTTGATTTAATCATCTATGATAGCAGAACGTTTACAGTGGTCATTAATTTAATTTCAGACTCCAAAGAAGTATGATCATCCATGGGTAAATAAAATTGAGTCTCATATTTGAGTGCACATTTGTGACCTAGATGGTTGTATGAAGGCATAGCCATTACAAAAAGGCTTATTGTTGAAAACTTGTGTCTTCAGAAGAAGCTTCCAATAAAAGAATACAAGTGCAATCATAACAAAGGAAAAAATATGGATGCTTTGAGAATTTACAGCCCTGAAGGAAAGTTGTTGCATGAGTAAGATTATTTTATCTTTCAGGGATAAAGTGTTCCAAGTTTAATTGAATGTAATGTATAATATTTCTCAGATGATAAGACACACTGTTAATTGCTCACTATGATTGCTACAGGACGTACACTGGGGCTCGAAATGAATTGATTGTAAGGAAGGAGATCAAAGAATTAGAAGACTTGATGATTGGTAAGAAAGTCCGCATTTTGGTACAGATGTTGGCGAGGAAATTCCTCTGGTTTTTGTGTCGATAACAAGTGTTGATTTCATCGTTTATCTGAGGTATTGGAAATGACGAGGGGATATCAATCATAGTACAGTACCAGGCGGAAATCAATGAAATTCAGTCCATGTTGTCAGAGACTATGCCAAGGGTAAAAGAAATTGAAAGGTAAGGTGATCTGCAACACATTCTCACATTTTTTAATAGTTAACATTTTTTTTTTTACAAGTTAAAGGTATTATTTTTATAATTATTTGCAGAAGAGAGGCACAAAAGCTGGCTGCCATGGAACCTATAGATTCCGTGAGTATCTGTTGAATTAAAAACTGTCCACTATGGATTGCATACTTTCTCCCATTCATCATCCAAAGTCATGCCATCACGAATCAACCGCAGCTGGATGCTATTCATGAATAATAAATAACCTGACCTAGTTTTGCTATCAACCAATCTGAGGCCATCATTCATGGCGCCCTGCTTTAAGAGCGGCAAAGCAACCAATTGGAGAAGATGGGGAAAATAGTAGGTCAATGAAACTGATTTGGCAGGGCTTGCCGTTGGAAGATGCTCCCATTTAAAACTGATTCGGCACTGAAATCAGCAGTTTTTAAAGATCATTTAATCAGTAAATATTGCATTGCATTTGGGAATAACCTTTTCTCTTTCATCTGTAAGGTTCACGGATGGAAACTTTAAGATAATATAAAGAAACATATATAAAATTTTCAGTTTGGACTTCGTAAATTTGCGAAACATCATGAGGAGGTCATGCTCCGAATCAAACGACAATGGGAGGCTTGTGTTCAAGAACTTGCGGCGCTTGAAGACGAGTTAGGAATAATTACTCCGAGGGCGCATTTTAAACTCCGATCAAAATCAGTTACTTCATGCTTACATTGAAAATAAAAATTCTGGAAAGAAAGGCTTTTAGTTCATTGCGTGAATTACTGTTTTGTCCAAGGTCATGTTAAAAAATCAAGTCTTGCGTGATTTGTGACTCTCATCAAAGGAATTCTGGGAGATGCTCAAAGATAACTAGGCATAAACAGAAAATGCTTGTTGCATCGACATGTGAATTTCATTCAGTAGCTCTTTTGCAATATTCAATTGATGTGTTCCCACAGACAGCCATTATCGAACAGAAAATGCTTGTAACAGAAGCATGTGAATTTCATTTCATTTTCTGATAGTTCAATGTGTACTTTGTCAAAAAATCTCATCTATACGATTTGTGAATTTCATCAAACAAAGAATTTGACATCTATTTAATGATATTCAATAAGATATGCTGATTACCTTTTTCTTAAGATTGCTTCTAGTCATAGCCTTTTATGCTTAAAAGGTGTTGTAATTCAGTTTACTTACACACTGGTTACAGTGGTATTAAAAAATGCTTGTAGCATCAGCATGTGAGTTTTATACAGTAGCTCATTAGCAGCGTGAAATTGATGTTTGCACTGACAACCACTACTAAACAGAAAATGCTTGTAACAGTAGCATGTGAATTTAATTTCAAGTGGTCTGATAATGCAATGACACTCGGATGCTATACAGAAGCTGCTTGTGAATATCATTTTTGTTTGGCAAGAAAAAAAACGATTGTGATGGATTTTTAAGTTTAATTATATATAAGTATGTTATAAAAGAAACGCATGTAAACTAGTATTGACAATTGCTAGCATCTGCAATAATCATACAAGTTTGCAATGGATGTGAAATGTGTGACCAGAGTTTGTTTTACACGTGGGATGTTGAAGAATGATTCATATGTCTACTGTAGATGGTTTGAAGTTTTTTGTAGTGTGAGGCCAGTAGACAGGAGGTTGGATGTAGTGTCAATCTGTGTCGGCCCATTTCTTGGAGTGTGGATAGCGTACAACAGCAGCTAGTTTAGCGTTGTCTGTTGTAGCCCAGGTCATTTTGAAGTTTATAAGTTGCTGCGGATGAAATTGTTAGCGGTAAATCATCGTCTGAATCTTCCTGGAGAGCTTGGGCTGGAGGTGTTGTGTTTGAAATTACGGTGTAGTTTGATGCGAAGGATGCAAAAGACATTGTGGGGAATGGAGGACGTGTAGGGCGAGCCAAATAGCGGTCTAGTATATTTGCTAACCATACATCCTCATCTTTGTTGTCAAAGCATGCCAAGGTTTGGTGAGTCTGGAAAGAGAGAAATGGGAGTTAGTGTATATACTTTATGCAATTGAGTCAACATTAATAATGGAAGAGTTTTGTAGTATTTGCAATGAATTATTAAATGCTAAGTTTACCTGGTAGTAGTATAAGGGTCGCTTGGGAGAAAGATGACTTGGTGTGTACAGTATTTTAATCGCATGCTTGTGATACAATATATTGCTTCCATGATGTTGATGTCTCTGCTATTGATGAAGACGTTGCCTAGTTGACGGAGTTGTTGGCTGGTGTTTTGTTGCCTTCACGTAGTTCTGTTTCCACTTGCTTTAAGATGCAGCTGTAAGCATCAAGAACTGGTTGAATGTCGATGTTTGCATTCCAAGAGTTGACGAGAGTTTTGTTGTAGGGGTTTATGAATGCATGTTTGGGTTCATGTTCATAAACAAGATGGTGTTGGGTTAAGTAGTTGTGGTACATCATGTACTGGTTTGTTGTTATACTCTCGTCATGAGTTGTGGGAAAGTTGAAAGTGGTGATGAAGTGTTTTTGAGAAGAGACCGCATCTTCTTAAGCATGTCTTTGGCAACTTGTTCTTTTTTGTCGTGTGCAGTAGGCTGACGTGACGGACTAGGCCAATCTCTTACAAGATGATCAAATGTAATATTCCTTTTGTTGGTTATTATTAAAATGAAGTAAGATCAAGTATTATCCAGTTCAAATCCTTTATTCCTTTTCACCAAGTTCCAGGGTCCTTCCACCTCAAGACTCAGGATCAAACTCCCCCCCCCCCCCCCAGGGGGCAAGCCAAGCTTGATCTTTGACCTATCAGCCAATCAGAGGTCACAGCCTCTCAAATTCCTGCCACCTCAACACTTCCCATGAAATGCCATTCCTAATAAGGAATCGGTTAGAGGGTGCAGGGATCCAAGGAGATATTCTTAGCTACCTTGATTAGGCTGATATAAGATTTGCTTTCGCATTAATAACAGACATATATTAATATAATAGTTAAAGTAAAATATGGATAATATACAATAATAATTTAGATTAAATAAAAATAACATTACATGCCTTTGGTTAATAAAAAAATTATCTGAATGAAATTTGGAACTTTCTACAGTTACAAATGAAAGGAAAATTTTTCTTTGAATCATAAATGAAAAGATATGGACATAGGATTCTTAGCTGGCATTTTCTTAAATGTTCACACATCTAGAACTAGGATTAAACACTGATACAAAGGTGTTATATAATATGAGAAGTACATCAAAACATTCATAATTAATAACACTACAGACCATGGATATACCATTAAATCCAACACTAATATGTGTTCACTTTAACATATATAGTACAGCATTTTTCAATACATTTGTTAAAAAAATATATCAAACAGGATCAATCAATACAAGTAATTGCTTATTTTAACTGTTTAAAAGTCATACATTGGATCACAACATTATGATCCAATAATCAAAATATGCTTATTTTAGATTGCGTAAGATAAACATTTGATTATATGCAAATAATCACAACATGCATTTATCATAGATGACAAGGGATATACATTTGATTATATATCTTTTAAGTAATACAACATAACATTATATGGCATTTATCTAGGTTATATATATAATATAGGTTATAAAGAAAACATACTAATAAAACATTAGAGATTATGTAAATTATTATTAATTATATATAGAATATATGTATAAGTAAATGGAAAAAAACTATACTTGTTTACTTAATCAATAGCATAACATGTAACATGTCTTTAATATAACATTACATGTCTTTGGTTAATACATAACATATCTTTGGGTAGACCCAAAATGAGATGACACCACTAAAATTCACTGAATTTTAACCGAAATGGATTGAAGGGGTTGAGAATGTGCAATAGGGGCAGAATTTGCAATTGGAGCAGAAGGATCCAAAGAGGGGTAAAGAGAAGAAACTTGGACCAGAAGGAGAATTTGTATCCTTTCCCGAAGGTGGAGAAGAGAGGAAATAAAGGCGAAGCATGAAAAGAAGGACACCCAAAAGAATGGCAAAGATTACCAGTATGAAACCTAAATTGATCTGTGAAAGTAGGTTGGGTGGGCACAGCGTAGTTGTAGAAATAGGGGGAGGCAGAGTGAGCTGTAAAGCTTCAGTTGACTTAATAGTGGCACTTAAGGTAATGACAAGCTGTTGTAAACTCATGTATTTCCGATATAAGTATGCAACAACCACAATAAGGGCCAGATTAAGAATAGCAACAATAATGGCAATTATGATGCTTGTGGAAGATGATTCAGTGATGGTCCACCAGTCATCTAGAGTGAGAGAATCTATCTTTGAATCCGAAATATTAAACAATTCCAAAGCGTGTTTATTGGAAACTCTGTCTAGCTTTTCAAGGTTTCTCAATTTAGATGTATTGATCAAAAACGGTGGAAGCTCAAAATTTATTGGATGTCTGTGCAAGACTGAAGGGTGTAATCCCTGAGGTATGGCTGATTTGTATAATGCTGTGTAGACAAACCAATTAACTGAATAATTGACTACATGTTGGCCTGTAACACACTGCGTGTCAACAGCAGTAAATAGACTGTCCGCAGAGGTTAAGGTACATTGGCATTGCAGCTGAACCGAGAATAAACCTTTATGATTGAGAGTCTTATCCAGCTTGGTGGGACAGGAAATCGTCCATTCAAGCTGTGGGGCATAAATCAAAAATTCATTAGGATTCTTTGAGTACACAAATTTTGAGGTAGGATTGGATCATGGAGAAGATCAATCTTACATGTTTTTGAAATCAACACTGGGTTGTCAAAGAATATGTTCAAAATGCAATTTTCTGAAGACATTAAATGTGGAATTAATGTCCTAGGATAACTGATATCTTGCAGACGAGCTAGGTCATTAGAAGAAAGTTCTAGAAATGTGCGGTTGTCCGCGGAAAGCAATAAAAATGGGGCAATGTCTTTCACAATGGTAAACATGTCTTGTTTCGAATGAACTGGGACTGGTAGGACTTCAACTCTTAGGAGGGAAAATTCCATGAAATGAGTTGAAATCGGGATTTTAAGTTTGATGTAAATGATTTCATCAAGAAGAGTAGTGACAACTGTATTACTATTTTCATAGAAATAGGCACTGTCACAAGCAACTTGTAGATGAGAATTCATGTGAAGAAGTTCCTGATCAATAGTGGCAAGCAATTGATTTAAAATTTCAGGAGAAACTACATTCGGAGTCAATTTGCCTTTAATCAAATGAGGAATATCATGTAAAAGAGACTGAAAAATATTGTAAGTTTCAATAAGAGAAATAAGCCGTAATTTTGAATTTGAAGTCCAAGAAATAAAAAATTGATGGTTTCACCCAATAGATCTTGTTGTTTGAGAACCATTGCTCTCACCTGGAAGTACTCTTGTCTATATTGGTGCACATTTTCAAACTGCTGGGTCATGTTAATGAGAACATCATCAATATTAGTTAAATGGTTGGCTAATTTGTCCATACGGTCAGATGCCTTTAACTGAAATGAATGGAGTTGTTTAATATCCGAGACTCGGTTGCTGTTACCATTTTTTACCATGCTTTGCAATTTGACAATATGGTGTTTAATGATGTTTATATCTTCCTCTGTGGCTAAGCCAAAGAGGGATTTGGCACCTTTTCCAACAATGTAACCAACCACGTTTCATGCGGTTAGTTTTGGGGCTTGACATTAAGGCAACAATCTGATCTTTAGTGGAAAGCAATTGTCTAGCTACACGTGCAGAAGTTGCATGATGCAAATTGGCCATAGCAAGCAAATTAGAACAGATACTTGTAGAATCTGGACATGCTAGGGTATTAGTAGTATTGTCAGACACAGATAGATTCAAAGGGATAGCAAAAGTGTGGCGCCAGTGTAGAACAGCTGGTCGCGGAGCCGGAGCTGGCACGAATAATACACCTACATTAGGCCGAACCACAATATTACCGGTGACTGATGTCACTAGGTAGACTAACAGAAGCCAAAGCACGATGACACGGACGGCGGCCATGATGCACTGTAAAGAAAGGGAAAGCGTGAGATTTTAGTAGTTCCGAAATAATGAGATGAGAAATGGACTAAATGAGGGATGAGTGATAGTAAGTTATGAGTAAAGCATACAAAAATACTACTAATCATAATAGAGTGATGGTCTGAGAAACACATCAGGCAAGGCCAGTAACACTGATGTCCATGTTTTAATTGAGGATCAATAGTGTTGATGTTGTGCATTAACTACACACAATACCTTAAGTATAGGGCTAGTATCCAAAAATTGGAAATGAAACATGGAGTGTCAAAAGCACATACCAATATCCGTAGAAAAATAAATGCTGAAGCATCTACTGTCCATTAATTGAATCAGCCTTACTAAGGTCGGCACAAAATCCAGGTAATACATAATTTATAAAGTGATCAACCTAGTAAAATCACTTGTAGGAAAAATACAGGTCATAGTTGCAAGACTTGTCATGAAAGTAAAGCCATTTTCTGTGACATAATAAACACAAAACATTGTGTTCTGTAAGTACAACATGTGAACTTGAAAGGTACCAGTGCTACCCGAAAATGAATAAATGGGTAAAAGAAAACTGATACTGTCTAATTATATACACAAATATACATTAGTGCACCATTGAACTTCAGAAAGGGTTAAACAGCAATGTAGAAAATGACATTTGTAAAATATAGAACACTACACCAAGTGTCTATATCAGAAGTACCTTGTATATAAGGGTCCTAAGAAAATCACAATTTTCAAACAATACACAAAGAACATTATTCATATAATCATAGACAAGAAAAAAAATTATAATTTGAATTGTTTGACGAATTTTACAAATGAGCCAACAGTTCGGAATCCCGAAGGCTGCATTGTAGTGTCAAGCAAGGGATCCTGAATGGTGAACCAAAGATTCTCTTGAATCTGATGGTCAGTTTGCAAGAGAACTTGGAAGGTACCATCCTTGTAACGACCTCTGCGAATGTTATAAACATCCGGCATGAGATCTGCGGAAGTCACATCTGAGTTGTCTGTCCGGGGATCCTGGATTGACAAATATGTATTTGTCTGGGGAGTTAGGTCATTCATGTGATTGGCTGCATTCAATCCAGACCTAATCCAAGCAGGTTTGATCCTGGATACATGGATCACTGTGGGGAGTTGTTTCTTGTCGAGAGTCATCAAAATGACATGTGATCTGTCAAGGAGCTCTTTAATGACAAGAGGGCCCACGTAATCAAGTCTGATTTTTCTACTGGCAGTTTGCAAGGAGCTACTACTAGGAGCCAGTAAATACACCAACATACCTGGTGTGTAAATTGTGGGGTTTTTCACTTTCCTATTTTGCTTTGCCGCTTGCTCATTTTGCAACTTAGACTGAATGTCCAATATAATTTTCCCAATTGACTCCAGTCTCTGCTTCAAAATTGTCACATACTCTGCATAGTCTCTGGCAACGCTGGAGACAGGAGGGCACGTGAAAACAGTAGGGGGTTGGCGCAGATAGACAAGGTAAAAGGGACTATGATTGCCAAGGGCTGGGCTAGCAAAGGAATTGTAAGCATAAGCTACAGAGTTGACGTACAAATGCCAATTACGTCCATTGTTAGTCAAATGTGAGGTCAACAACCCTGAAACGGTACCAATAAAACGTTCTGCTTTCAAAGACTGATGGTTTTCAACAGAAACAAATCTCTGTTTCACCTGTAATGCCTGAAAAATGTAGGACATTACTGAATTGTCCCATTCTCTACCTTGATCACTAACAAATTCTGCACACGGGCCAAATTGAAATATACATTTCTGAAGAACTGCTTCGGCAACTGTGTGGGCTTCTTTGTTTGAGATCGGCACCAAAATGACATATCGGGTTATGTTGCACACCAATACAAGCAAAAATTTGTGATTGTGACTTGATGGTGGCATGACTTTCAGGTCAGCATGTACTGTCTGAAAAGGAACGTAATCTACAGGTATATTTAAATGGAATGGACGTTCCTGATTCACTGGAGATTTACGTGACTGGCAGATGCGACAGGAGCGGATGTAATTGATTACCAGCTGGGACATTGAAGGGAAGTAAAACTTTTGCCGAATGGTAGCAATGACTCTACCAATACCTTGGTGACTAGCCAACAAGCTGTCATGGTAGATAAACAATATCTCATGCACAAGGGCTTGTGGGATCACAATACGTAAACCTGTAAGGTCGTCATTGGGCAATTTGAATAAAACCCTATCAATCATGATGTATTGTTCGGCTTGTGCCATAAGCCTTTTTGCAGCAGATTTGGGAGACGGCAATACACTCTCTGAAATGTACAAATAAAGATCTTTAAAGTTTGGACATTGAGACTGCATTAATGCCAATTCCCGTCTGTCTCGGGGCAGATGAATGTCCTGTATCCTAGATTTGTCAATCTTTTTCAGGAGCTTATCAATATCCGATTGCTTTGGCAAATGACGAAGAAGCACATCATCAGATTGTAATTGAAGTGGGGCAGGTGAACGCAGTAGTGAGGCAGGTGGCACTGTATGCGTTTCTGCAGGCTGTGCAACAATTTGCTGGGGTACAACATTTGTTTTAAGCATCCAATGTGGATTGACCAAAGTATGGGGTCCATGTGGAACATATGGTGTTGGCACAGTAGGTGGTGCTGCGGTAGAAGGCAGTGGGGGCACCGCAGGTGGTGCTAATGGTGGTGCCACAAATGAATTCCGGACTACAGGTTGTACTGCAGTTGGAACAGCAGGTGGGACCAAGGGTTGAGCTGCAGGTTCATCAAAAAGTGCTGCAGGCGGAGCTGCAGGTGCATTGACAAGTGCTGCAGGCTGAGCTGCAGGTGCATTGACAAGTACTGCAGGCTGAGCTGCAGGTGCATTGACAACTACAGGTGCTGCAGGCTGTTTATAAACCTGTTTGCTGGTTTGACTGTCAACTGTCTGTTGAACAGTGGGTATTCTCACTCCATCAGAACGCGCTTTAGACCTGGTCAACATAGGAAAAGCAATATAATCAGCTAGATTTATGTCTGAACACACAGGGTTTCTGGAAAGATAGTCTGCAATGACCATGAAAGATCCTTTGCAAAAACCAATTTTGATCGCATAATCACTTAATTTTTCCAGTAACCTTTTGATCCTGGGAGTAGAGGGTTCATGCTTAGCTTTCATAATTTGTGGAATGCTAGCATGATCGGTATATATCTCAAATGCCGTACCTTTTAAAACATGCCGGAAGGCTGCTACTGCAAGCCAAATTCCGGTGAGCTCCAATTCCGAAATACCATAGTGGCATGCAGCTTTCGGAAGAGCTTTGGAAAAGTAGGCCAAGAGACATTCCTGTCCGTCCTGTATTTGCCATAGACTGGCACCAGTGCCAACGCGGGATGTATCAACATAAAGTCTGAACAAACCTGTACTGCGTGGCAAGGACAAAAGAGGCGGCTTGACTAGAAGCTGTAAAATGGCATTATAAGCATGCTGATGCTCTTCAGTCCAAATAAACTCAGCCTTTTTACTGGCAATTTTATGCAATGGCTGAAGCAAAATCTGCAACTTGGGCATGTACATTGACAAATATGACACCTTACCAATAAAGCCTTTTAGTTGGCGTTTGGTTGTAGGAGTCTGCAGCTTCCTGATGGCTTCTGTCCTATCTCTGAGAGGGCGGATACCTTGTCGATCTTTATTGTGGACTATTTCATGGCCCATGTAAATGACACGGGTCCTGAAAAGTTTGGCTTTCGCCGGTGAGATTTTTAATCCATTATCTTCTAACACCTGAAGTATGGTTTCAATGTGTTTAAAATGAGAAGTCACGGATTTGGAAAAAATTATCAGGTCATCCATAATACCTATACAATAGTCACGGGCCTGACAAGAGTCAAGAATGGTGTTTATATGTTGTTGGAAAACGGAGGGACTGACAGATAATCCCATTGGTAACCGGAGATATTTGTATGATTTGCCGCCAAAGTAAGAGGTGATACCACAGTAATTTTGACATTTATCACTTAATCGCAGGCAATGATATGCCTCTTTGAGGTCAAGGACACTTACAATTGTGGGCTGAGCCTCGCCAATTGTTTGAATGGCGTCCCGGACTAACGGAAAGGGCAAATTGCGTTTGACAATTTTGGTGTTCAATTGTCGGAAGTCGGTGACAAGACGCAAGTTGGTTGTACCCTTCTTTTTCAGAAGCATTACAGGACTGGAATAGGCAGATTGATCTTCCTTTAATATGCCCATTTGGACAAGCTTCTGCAATTCCTGATCTATAATCGGTTTCTCTGCTGAGGACACCGTATATGGCCTGATATAAAAAGGATTGTGATCTGTCAGGTCAAAATCAATGGTCAAATTTGTGTTACCCACTTTGGAGTGAAGACTTAAAGCATTCTTGTATTGAAAGAGCAAGTCTTTAACATGTCGTTGTTGGTCAATGTCCAAGGGTGTATTAGCAAAGACGATATCTCTGTCAATAATTTCCCTGTCCGTCATGCAAAGTCGTGGATCAGATGAATCCAAAAAGGGAAATTTGCACTGTTTGTCTTCGTACAGTGTCTGTCTGTCTACAGGTGTAGCAGGTGGGACAACATGATCTTTGCTTTGACTGGTCGACATTGCATTACTGGCCGACTGTTCCTGAGAAGCTGAAGATGCAGCATAGTGGAACAAGTGCGTATTTTGTGCAGATATTGCAGTGGCAAAGAGTGGATCATACATTTTTGTCAAATAACGCAAATCTATAATACCAAATTGTTTGTTATGTGAGAAATTCACTGGGTGGTTGAGTGGATTATGAAGTACGATGGCTGCAACACCATTGTGAAACTTCAGCAGCATATTGGATGCTGTGAACTGTGAAATGAACCGTGAAGTTCTCAGAAACAAAGTGGCATTTCGTAGAAATGCTGGAATTCGCACTGTAACAGTCATAATTTGGGCCTGATTAGGCTGCAAAGTAATTGATCTGGTCAAACGTGCAACAAAAGAATTGTGTTTAAAGCGCAGTCTTTGAGTTTTAAACTCTAAACATGCATCGATTTCCTGTAAGGCAGGAGTACCTAGTACAAGATTAACTCCACCTAAAGTGTCAAGAGCATATGCACGAACAACAAATTGATGGTTCTGAAGCTTAATGGGGATTTCTAAAACATATTTTGTTGAAACATATTGCCCATTTCCAACTTTGAATCGGGTTGGAGGAACCTTAATTTTCGGTAATTTTGACAAGTATGTTGATTGTTGGACAAGAGTTGCACAAACCAAAGAATCACTTGCACCTGAATCAATCAGGGTCAGGACCTTCTCTCTGTTAGGCAACAAAGCAATCGCCATGTTGTTCCTATTGAGAGTAGTAGAAGGCTCACTGTCACAATTGTCATAACTTGGGATTGAAGTTATAGCTGGTAAAGGTTCTGTCTTGTTCGAATGACAAGACTGGTCCTGCTGAGTAACAACAGGTGGTGTGACAGCATTGTTGCTGGCACAAAAATGTTCCTCCTGCGTGACCTGTGGGGCCATGCATGCAGAAGTATCTAATGATGGATGCTGACATGAGGGATGAGAAGGTGCAGAAGGATGAGATGAAAGAGAAGTTAAATTTGATATAGTATTATCTGACACAATGTGGTTATATGAAGGACTAATATTCTGGGGTTCACAACACTCACTAAAACTATCATGCAAGAAAGTGTGACATTTCGGGGATGCAGAGAGCTCGGTGCCAACTGTCTGGTCCCCTACTGAAAATTCTGGTCTCCATGAAAGGAACCATTTTGTAACATTTGGCGCAGTTTGTAACACTGAGCATAACGATGGCCTTTTTGTTGGCAAAAGAGGCACACAATGGGGCTGGGTGACTGACTTCGTGGTCTGTCACTGAATGAAACCTGACGGTCTCCAGATGCTCTACGAGGAGTCGGAGGTCTGCGCATCATCCCTGTTATGGGGGCGATAACGGTCCTCATTGAACTCTCGACGAGAGTCACTGGGGCTTCGTCGTGCTCGAGGGAAGTCACCTGAGCGATACCTGTCACCACGATTCTGAGGTGACCATTGTCTACCACGAGCCGGGGAAGCATTGACACGTCTGTTGACGTACAGTTGCTGAAACTGATCAGCAATTTCATTCATTGGAACCGTATTTGGTGGTGGTTGATAAGGTGACAATGAAGGGACTGGCACCGGGGCTGGTGGTTGGCACGGAAGTGGTGCAGGGGCCGATTGATATGCCAGCATAGCTTAAGGAGCTGCAGCTGGGACATAGGAATGGACTGCCTGGGCAGTCTGAAACGCCTCATTTAAAGTGGCATCTCTTCGGGCGTATACCATGCCTTGAATAGAGGCAGGGAGGCCTTTGATGAACTGGAGAGTGATCATCTCCTGGTCAGCTATTCTGGCTTTGGAAGCAATGTGCTTAACACGCTTCTTGAAAGCCTGCAGAGTCTCAGACGGCCGGAGAGCCAGGGTCTGAAACTGCTGAATGAGTTCAGGCCGGCTTTGCTGTTGCGAAAAAGCAGCAACAAAAGCAGCTTTGAGAATAGCTACGGTAGTGAAGGATTCTTTATTATCCTCATACCATTGTCTTGCCTCAGAGGACAAGGTGACCCTAAATTTTGTTACCCTTTGGGCTTCAGCGATTGGGCAATCTTCGCAGTAGTCTATGAATTTTAGCCAATGAATGTCACAATCTTCATTGTCTCTACCAGAAAATTGGGGAGGGCGATTGAAATTGACAACAACATTGACTGGTTCGCCCATTATGAAAGAAAAGTATAGAACAGTGAAAATTTGTAAAGTGTGGTCAAAAGACGGATTGAAAGGAAATGTAGAGGAAACTATTGATTTATGATTGTGCGGATGTATTAAGGCACATGATAAATATGTGAAATAAGAACATTGCTGGGAGGTGGCAAAGCAATGGATGTATTTTCAAAAGCCAGAGTAATAAATGTGCATTGCGGGATAATTTATGCAGGTGCATAAAATAATACTTAAATCACTCCAGGACATCCATAATAATAATAAAAAGTCAATTGAAGTATCTGGTAATTCCAGCACTGAGTGTCAGTACGGAATTAAACATAAACAAAACATGTGATAAATGACATGTAACATCAAAAAAATTGAGAAATTCTATTATATGAATATTGCGATTAAAAGTTCATATTTAAATTTGAGATATTACGTGAGCAATATTTAAAATCAAAATTAATCAGAAATGACATAAAATAGTGAATAATGAACTATGTTTGGCATTTTGTAGCATTTGCATTATGTGCATTTGTACCTGTCAGAGTTCGAGGTCGATGAACTTGGATGAACTTGCAATGTAAACAGCTGATCCGCGAATGTACTGAATGTTCGATGGCTGTTAATGACACTCGTGGACGATGACACAATGTCCGATCATGTACGAATGATTAGCGAAGACAAAGGAACATAGAAAGAGCGAAGAATATGTGTAGATGTTACGATGACAGCTAGAGAGCGAGAGCGACGTTCGCTCGAAGCGTAGCTTGTAGAATCAGGCTGGGCGGATGTACACTGTGTGCGCGCGCACAAGATGCCGCATTCAGCGTCCCTAGCGGTGACCTAATATGGTGATCGAGTGGCGAAAACACGGAGCTGCATATCAGGCCTGGTCTATCCGCTGGAACAATGACGATGACGGTGAAATACTTGATTGATGAACGTCAAAAGAGGATGAAAGATGAAAACGGATGAAGTAATCAACACTGCAGACATCGATGGCTTGGATGAAGTTGGATCTCGGATTGATCTGCCGATGTAGGGCTGGCTTGGCGTTCCGCGATGTGGGCGCCCAAGCAACGCTGCGCATGCGCGTGGGGGAGGGGACGGCGGCGATGTCTTGTAGTGGATCTTGAGTGTTCTTTAGGTTCTGGTTTTAGCAGATCTGCCTGAATGTCGGTCTCATCATTGTCATAGAATGCAGACGTCAATTGGTAGTTGCCCTTGGGCGGTCGAACAACTGAATATTTGAAGTTTCACACCACTACATGTATATATGACAATGCTGTGCACAATGAACTGTCACTTTGAAGAATACGTCTCGGGGGTAAAAATTATAGTTACAATGACATGAAAATTGGAAGCAAAATGAAATGTATATTGCTGTAGTGAATAACACTTTAGTTAGACAACTGTGTTTGAGCCAGTAGCTGGGCCAAAAAGATTGTGGCCTGCACCGTGGCCTTTTCTGGCACTTCAATGTCCATACCAGTGGCTGTTACATCAGTTTTCAGCATTGTAAATAAATCCTGGAGGTCTTCAGGCATTAGTCCTTGTAGAAATTCCTGTAACATGTTGAGATCCAGTAATGGATTCATTTTGGTGGTGGGAACTGTCCAAAATTGTTCCAAAAAAAATCCAGTAATTTAAATTTATGTCTCAAGACATAAAGTTTTTAGAAATTCACTGATAATTCACAAAGCTTGGCAGTGATGGGGTGCCGGAAAAGCCGGATACGACACCATGTAATATTCCTTTTGTTGGTTATTATTAAAATGAAGTAAGATCAAGTATTATCCAGTTCAAATCCTTTATTCCTTTTCACCAAGTTCCAGGGTCCTTCCACCTCAAGACTCAGGATCAAACTCCCCCCCCCCCCCCCCCAGGGGGCAAGCCAAGCTTGATCTTTGACCTATCAGCCAATCAGAGGTCACAGCCTCTCAAATTCCTGCCAACTCAACACTTCCCATGAAATGCCATTCCTAATAAGGAATCGGTTAGAGGGTGCAGGGATCCAAGGAGATATTCTTAGCTACCTTGATTAGGCTGATATAAGATTTGCTTTCGCATTAATAACAGACATATATTAATATAATAGTTAAAGTAAAATATGGATAATATACAATAATAATTTAGATTAAATAAAAATAACATTACACAAAGCCCCACAGCAATTTCCTATATTTTCAAATGAAAAATATTCTTTCAAATCTAGCTCTAGAAGCTTCGTTTCTCAAGAGCACCATGGGTTTATTGCTGGAATTGAAATTAGAGATGTAATCTCATCTGGTAATATGAATACAATGTCTGGGAGAGCATCTCAATTAGAAACATTAAATGTAAAACTTGAATTCTTTTAAATTTAAACAATGCTAAAAGATAGGACTTGGTGAAACAGTCCCAAATATTAAACATGACTACCATGGCTAATGCCTGTCCCTAAGATTTGTGTAATAGTGTTTATAACCATAAGACTACATATTCTGATAATTTTATCAAAATCATTGACACATCACATTCCAAATAATTGCATATTGGGTCGATTGTCTTTGCAAATGCCTCTTAATTATTAATTCTAAATACTTGTTAGCTTCGCCTTATACAAAATTACTTACTGTTTTATTGTCACATTAGTTTTTTCATCCAATCCATTTGTCTGTGGATGATACGCTGCAGTCACCTTGTGCTTTATCTTTAATCTGTCACAGAATTTCTTATTGATCTGCATTGAAAACAAAATACAAAGTAAACATTTTTGCAGTAATAACATCCCAGTCGTGAGCAATACAGTATGCTATACACAAAATTAGGTGCTATAAAATTCCTTGGTGTTACCTTATGTAACGGGCCCTGAAGAACCTAACATTATAAGAAGGTACTAAATGAGGCAGGGAGATGTCCATGCCCAACCCCTTCATAGTTGGACAATAACATGTTAACGCTATATTGCACTCATAAAATACTTCATAAGTGGCCAACTGTAATAGAGGCACATGGGATATTTTTAAAATCATGTATGATGTATACCCATCACAAAAACTAATTGGGGGGAAGGGGCAATTGTCTAGCTAGAGGATTAGGAATTTTAAGTATTTAATAGTTACCGTAAATGGTTAACATGTGATATTTCATCATGATATTTTGGTTTTAGCTTATTAAATGGTATAGTAAGCTACGCTATACATGTAACCCAAACCCCCATCATCTATTTGATCTCTCTCTGGATCTCTCTCTCTGGATCTCTCTTTCTCTCTCTCTGTCTCACCTCCTCAATCAACCATTGATAGCAGCAAGAAGTTGTCTTAGAGGGCTGCACTTCCCATATATATCCTATCTATCTATGTATTTAACATGTACCTATCTATATATCAATCTATCTATCTATCCATCCATCTACCTATCCATCTAACTATTTTCAAAATAACCATAAAGGTAATTTTCAAGATCATTTTACCTCGAAAGTTTAAAAAAAGCAAAGGATTTATGTATTGAAATGGAATTTTAGTATTAAAAGGAAAAGAAAATATTATTTAAAAACTGAATCACTTTTGTTGTTTAGGCATTTATAGATTTTTTAAAATCCGATTATCATTTATGCCAGGTCTTCCCCTGTGAACACAATCTCATAGCCAGAAGTGGCCTATGATATTGCGTACCAATATATTTTCTGCATATTTTACTCTTCAGCTTTCATGATGCTTGATAATGACACATAACAAGGCCTGAGATATTATTTTAGTGGATTTGTAGATTTTTTTTACAAACCCGATTATTATATAAAAACAGGGAATGAAGCACCATGTCTGTAAAAGATTTCCAGCAGACATTTCGTGACAGATTCAGCAGACTTGTTCTTAGTGGGGAAAGCCTCTACCCCTTTGGTGAAGTAATCTGTGGCTGTAAGGATATGTCTGAAGTCATTGACTGTAGGAGTTCCCCTGCTGGTGTTATGTCCAAAGGTCCTGTCACCTGCAAGAATTCAGTTATGAGAGATGTGACTTCGGGTGGCCAGAAAGAATGAAGTTCTCACTCTCAAAAGAGATTGTCGGTTTCTGACAAATGTTTGTTTCACTGGTGACCATCCAAAATTTCGTTTAAAATCAGCAAAGATCTTGTTTGTCTAAACAAAATCATGGTTTCAAAATTATATGCATATCTTAGTAAACACAAGTATACAACACAATTCAATTGTTTGAGCCTTCCTGTTGGAGGTGCTTTTTGATAGTTCCGTCTTGAAGTTCGACAGCATTGTCATTAGGAATATTCTTGCGAACTCCGCCTTGAAAGTTAACGCAGGTATTCCACTTGTATTCAAAAGACTCGAGAGGTGTTAACATGGCTATCTCGTATACCAGCATACGCCACAACCAGAGTCTGTACTTCGTATGGCCCAGAGTCCATGCTTTAAGCATCTCTAGCTTAGCATTTGTAAAAATGCGATCACCATCTGGCTTGGCTTTTGGTAGGCATCCCTTTGTGTCTCGCTACAGCAAGGCCATTCGATAGAAGGGTGCGATGAAAGTTTGGACATTTGAGGTTTCATCAGGTATATCTTGGTGGTTTGCTACTTCCATGGAATGGACTTTTAAGAAGGTGATTCCGCAAGTTTTTCATCCTGATGTATACTTTACCGCAGTGCTGACAAATGTAGGTGTTAGTTTCAGAATTGTACATGCATGATATAATGTTGTAATTTTTTTCAAGGATAGCTGTTTCAGTCTGAGCAGTTGAAACAGCAGCACTGCCTGGTGCGAGTAGTTCCCTCCTGATGATGTCACTTTGCTGTAGTAACCATGATAGTTTGTCTTGGTCATGCACACCATCGCCAGGAACATAGTCACTCGGTTTGCTGTTCAAGGCAGTCAATTTAAAGTGCTTACAGGCTGCTGCCAGAATATAGCTGTCAAGGCAGTCCTCCACAAATGCTTCATGTGATCTGTAAGACAAACATGTTAAATAATAATTCTGATTCTGTCAGTAAATTTTGCAGTATATTATTGTGCCGCTTTAATATTCACTTAATTGGGCCCTTTCTTTTTAGGTATAATGTGCTCTACATAATTAGGAGTGCATGATTGTTAATAATACATGTATGCATCCCTGTGAACTGTGTGATTGATAAAAACATTCAATTAACATGACTACTTAACTATGTTGAATGTTTTCAAGATAATTAATACCTGTAAGCTTTCGTGACAGATTTTGCACCCTGGACATCTCTTCGGTTCACAAAATTTCTCAATGTGTAAGGAAGCGCTGGTCCCTATCTGCAGGAGCCTTGTAGAATTCCTGATAAATGCCCTGAAAATTAAGCACCTGGATGTTATTACACCACAAAATAAAATTTCAAATAACAGTAAGTTACAAAGAGAGTTGCTCTTATATAGGGTTGTTTGTGAGATATGTCAAGAATTTAGGTTTGACTGAAGTAATCTTTATCATGCACTATTACTTCACCAATAAGGTGTCATTCACCTTTACATGAAGTTGCATAATATATTAGATATCATTAGAACATATAAGCGCTGAATGTGAGGAATATTTTGTCAATAAAACCATTAACAAATACATTTGAATTATTGTGCTTTACAGTGACTGTTTAAACAAGTAATGTATTTTAAATATCAAACAAACCTAAACGTATTGTAGTTAGGCATGCATGGTAGTATAATCACATGTTATGAGAAGGATGGGCTTTCATGCAAATATCCACAAATGGTACCATGAGGAAGTTCATCAAGTGATGGAGACCCTCGGGTCGGTGGACAATTCCTCCGCAGGCATCATCTTCGTCTTGCGCATTAAGGCATCCTGACCAGCAAAAAGCACGTTCATTTGTCAGCACATCATCTCCCAGAACTAATCTGTTTAATGCACTTGTGAAGGTGGTGACTGTGGTGGAGGTGGTGAAGGTGGAGACTGTGGTACAGGTGGTGACTGTGGTACAGGTGGTGACTGTGGAATGGCTTGTGGTGAGGGTGTGTCTGGTGATGTTACTTAGACCGGTTTGGATGAAGACTGCGATGAAACTTTGTATATTTTAATATGATCAAGGCTGTACATCCTTTTCAGCTCTCTTTGGCTCTTCACATCTTTACAATTTCATCTTGGGCTCCATAGTGCCACCTTGCCTGGTCCCTTGTCTGGCATTGTATTTGAGGATGATGTCTCCCGCCTTCACATTCATACCTTTGCATTTTCTTTTATGTGTGTGATCCAAGGTCATCCTAAGTAGTTGCACTTAGTCTGGACATGGAGTCATAATCACAGGAGAGGAAACTGGGTAGTTTATCACATTTTAGGTGGGCCGCGATGGCTTTTTAATGACCACAGATAATCCGCACCCCCCTATGCACCCCCCTAGCACGAACGTGGCCGAAAGCACTTCGGGTGTGCTCGTCTGCAAAACTAGGTCGATGACCCAGTTACGGCTGCCCTTGAAGGTCCTGGGCCTCCACGCGGCGAGGGTGGAAACACTTGGGGTGAAGTCCTCTATCCCCAGTGGCTAAAACAGGACAGTGCGCATTGCACAAGCTGCTCCAGCTATCCAACGCCGACACTTATTGATTTTTTACATGCTTCTGGTTTCTACTACCAAATACAGATAATCTTAACCTAGAGAGCCTCTACATAGCCCACTCTGGTGCTGATGAGGCGTTAAACAATAACACACACACACACCCAGTTACGGCTAGCTTGACTCTCATGCCCTCGAAGGTCCTGGGCCTCCACGTGGCGAGGGTGGAAACACTTGGGGTGAAGTCCTCTATCCCCAGTGGCTAAAACAGGACAGTGCGCATTGCACAAGCTGCTCCAGCTTTACAGGAGGGTGTGTCCCCTACCATACAGGGGGAAAAAAAATGAATATGTCCGAATCGACAATTTCAGACCGGCTCACACGTCCCCCAGGTGAACAAGGTGCGCGTCCCTCAGCGGTCAACCAGGCTGAGGTTGAAAAATTGGCTACTGGTTCCAGACTTGGTAAACGTTTGCGTCCATCATTAGATGACGCAAATCAAAGTTCAAATAATGCAGATATATCTAAGCCTTGGCCCAAGTTTCTTGTTATTACTGGCAGTGATGCTGGGTTTTCCCGACTTTCAGCCATAACAATATGCAGAACAATTAAGGAAAGCATTGGTTTTGTTGAAAATACAAGACGTTTAAGCAATACGTCCTTGCTGGTGCAGGTTGCCCACAGGGACCAGTCCCTGAGATTGCTGGGGTTGGAGGCCTTTGCGGGTGCCCCTGTTAAGGTGGAGCCCCATCGGTTTTTCAACTCCTGCAAGGGAGTTGTAACATCGCATGAGAGCAGTCTCTGCTCCGATGACGAACTGAGGGACTGGCTGGATGACTACAATGTCATCCACATTCATCGCCAGCCCCCAAGATATTCACGACAGCTACTCACTCTGACCTTTGATGGCACAGTGTTGCCTGACAAGGTCAGCATTGGGTTCGAGTGGTGTAGGGTACGTCCCTACATCCCGAACCCAAAACGATGTTACAACTGCCAAAGATTTGGCCATTTCAGCGGCTCCTGCCGCGCCAAAGCAACCTGCGCCAATTGTGGGTCACGGGAACACGTTCATTCCCGTGACTCACCATGTCAGAAACAGTCATATTGTGTTAATTGTGGAGGTGATGGGCCAGCCTATCACCGTGGCTGTCCCAAATGGCAGCTAGAGAAAGAGATCCTGAAGTTAAAGACCACCGAGGATATCTCCTTTCCCCAAGCACGCCGTATAGCTGAACAGGCTGCTGGGGCAAGTTATGCCTCAGTCCTGTCTCAGATGGCTGGACCTAGATCTCCTTCACCCAGATCATCGCCCAGGCGAAGGATTGACCTAGATCCTAATTATAATTATTCCAAGGCAGGGCAAAGCTTGCAGAAACATAAACCAGAATCTAAGACTTCACAGGCAGACGATCACCTCGCAAGAATAAAGCAGCATGCTATAGATGTCGGAAAAGGACATCTTGTAGCTCCATCGGTTAGTGCGTCACAACTTAGTGTACCCTCACAGGGTGCACCTTCCGGCGTTGAGTCGGAAGAGATACACCAGCCGATGGAAGAGGAGGCAGGGACTACCACCATCCCTAGGCCTCAACGGGAGGGGGCAATTGATAAAAGATCAATTGTTCCCAAAAGACCCCCCCTCATCAGAAAAACACTAGAAAAATCTAGTGCATTGAGCTTCATAACACCACCATCTAAGCATGGTGGGGCCCTCAAAAAGATCTTAACACCAAAAGAGGCAGCGACTTTGAAGAAAAAGTGAATATTCATACAAATTCATACCATGCACTACAGATTTTACTATGATAATATTAAACTCTTTTAACTAATTCATGGACAGTATCATTCAGTGGAACTGTCGAGGTTTCAGAGCCAACTTCGATGAAATAGGTTGCATGGTCCAAGACTTAAACCCTAGTGTTTTCTGTCTACAGGAAACATTTCTGAAACCTCCAAATAGTTTTAAACTGAGAAACTATCATATGTATAATACATATGGCAATATTGCCCACGATAGAGCCACTGGTGGCTCATCAATTTTAGTTAAAAATGGCATCATTCATACCCATATTGCTCTTAACACTAACCTTCAGGCTACAGCAGTTCGTCTGAACCTGAATAAAACATTCACCATATGTTCCTTATATATTCCTCCACCCTTTCACCTTACAGCCAGTGATTTGCATAACCTTTACAATCAACTGCCTGAACCGCGTCTTATCCTAGGAGATTTTAACAGCCATAACCAATTGTGGGGAA
This sequence comes from Alitta virens, assembly GCA_932294295.1. Classification (NCBI taxonomy): domain Eukaryota; kingdom Metazoa; phylum Annelida; class Polychaeta; order Phyllodocida; family Nereididae; genus Alitta; species Alitta virens. The sequence goes on from OW028575.1 coordinate 42,557,209, forward strand.
GCACTTCCCACAACAACAAAGGAAAAACCATTGAAGATTTTCTCAATGACCACACCCTTTGCTTGTTCAATGATGGTTCACCTACATATCTTCACCCAGGTCATGGAACATTTTCAGCGATAGACCTTAGTATATGTGATCCAGCGTTATGTCTGGAATTTGAATGGAGAGTATTAGAGGACACTCACAGCAGTGATCACTTTCCTATTGTCCTACAAAACGTAGAAGGTACAAGAGAAGTGGGTCAACTCCGATGGAAGTTGCATAAAGCGGATTGGACCTCCTTCGAAAAGCACTGCTTAGAAACAATTACTATGTCTCATTATAGGAATTGTAATAATCTCGTTGAAGATTTTACTGATGATATTACTGATATAGCCAATAAAACAATACCGATGACAAAAAATAATTCTAAACGTAGTGCAAGACCTTGGTTTGATGACGAAGTAAGAGAAGCTATTAAAAACCGTAAGAAAGCCCTCAGAATTTTTAAATCACAGCCGACCATCAACAATCTAAATAATTTTAAGTGCCTGAAAGCCAAAGCGCGTAGAATTGTCAGGCAAAAAAAACGTAGTTGCTGGAGAGACTATGTCTCCAGACTCACTGAAAGAACTCCTAGCAATAAAGTCTGGAAAATGATTAAGAAGATTGAAGGAAAGAACCTAGCTTCGCATGTAAGCATTCTAGAAGTGAATGGAGAACATCTCTCCTCACCAGAACAAATATCAAACGGGTTAGGAGAACAGTTTGCATACAACTCCTCATCGGAGAACTATACGAGAGAATTTCAATGTTATAAGGCTCAAGCTGAGAGATTAACCCTAAATATACAGTCTGATAACAGCGAAGATTATAACTCCTACATCACCTTAGAAGAACTTCAGAAGGTCATCTTAAAAGCGACTGACTCTGCAACAGGCCCTGATAATATACATTATCAAATCTTAAAACACCTACCTCAATCCTCTTTAAAAACATTACTGTATATCTTTAATCAAGGGGCGGGGGCCTAGCTCAGAGGTAGCACTCTGGGCTTCCAACCGCTGGGTCCCGGGTTCAATTCCCGGTTGAGCCTAAGTTGGATGGCTGTTTCATCCTTCGTTTCATTGCCATGGTCTCTGCCTGTCCTAATTAGCCCAACTGGTGCAGAAATACAGGACGTAAAGCTCTAATCACCCACCCCACCCATATCTTTAATCAAATTTGGGAGAAGGGATGTCTTCCATCCCTGTGGAAACAAGCCACGGTCATCCCAATTCCCAAGCCGGGGAAGGATCATAGTGATCCTATGAATTATCGACCAATAGCCTTAACCAGTTGTCTATGTAAGACAATGGAGCGAATTGTTACTGATAGACTGGTTTGGTTCCTGGAGTCGAACCAGCTTATTACAGAGTTCCAATCTGGATTTCGCCGTCACAGGAGCACATTAGATCATTTAGTCAGACTGGAAACTTATGTTAGAGATGCTTTCATTAACAGAGAACACGTAGTAGCCATATTCTTTGACCTAGAAAAAGCTTATGACACTACATGGAAATATGGAATAATGAAAGATCTCCACGACTTAGGGCTTCGAGGTCGCCTTCCAGTTTTCATCGGATCCTTCCTACAGGATCGCTTCTTTAAGGTCCGAGTGGGATCAACGATGTCAAGCCCCTACTCTCAGGAGAATGGAGTCCCTCAGGGTAGTATTCTCTCGCCCACCCTCTTTAACGTCAAAATCAACAGTATAGTAAATTCCATCTCAGAAAATCTCATGTCGTCCCTATATGTTGACGATTTCCTCATTGCATATCGTTCCAGATATATGCCATCCATAGAACGACAACTGCAATTAAATTTGAATAGGATTCACAAATGGTCACTCGAAAATGGCTTCAAGTTCTCTAAACAGAAGACAGTTTGTCTGCCTTTCTATAACTTACGATCAAACCATCCAGATCCATCACTAATAATTGACAACTGTCAAATAAAAGTGGTGAATGAAACAAAATTTTTGGGTGTACTCTTTGACTCCAAATTGTCTTTCATTCCGCATATCAAAGCACTGAAAGCAAAGTGCCTGAAATCAATGAACCTCCTTAAAGTAGTGAGCAAATATAATTGGGGTGGGGACACAACGGTCCTCCTTCGTCTCTATCGAGCAATTACTCGTTCTCGACTTGATTATGGTTCTGTGGTATATGGCTCCGCCAGACCATCTTATCTAAAATGCCTGAATTCTGTACATCATCAAGGGTTGCGACTAAGCTTAAGAGCTTTTCGTACATCTCCTGTAGAGAGCTTATATGTACTGGCAGGGGAACCTCCACTTTCCCTTCGTCGTATCAAGTTATCCATGCAATACATACTAAAAGTAGCTTCAACTCCAACATATGATGTAATATTTCATCCAAAATACATGCATCATTATGAATCTCGTTCAAATGCCATTCGACCACTGGGATTACGCATGAAATTCTATCTTGAGGCTGCAAAAATTGATACTACAATCATTGCCGAGACGGAAGTACCACCCATTCCGCCATGGATTCTCCCAGTCCCGAAAGTTATACTGGATTTGGCAGAGCTTAAGAAAAGCGAAACCAATCCGGTAGACTATCAAAACCTATTTTATAGTATAAGGTTTAAATACGAATCGTACAAATTTCTATACACAGATGGCTCAAAAATGGAAAGACGAGTAGGCTGTGCTGTCACTTCTTATAAAACCGTTATAGCTGAATGTCGTCTTCCAGACCACTGCTCAATATACACTGCAGAATTAACAGCTATTTACCTTGCCTTAAAGAACATCGAGGACTCAGAATCAGATCGTTATGTTATCTGTTCTGATTCCAAATCTGCTCTTCAAGCAATCCAAAATAAACAACTTGATAACCCTGGGATCTTAGATGTTCTTATTAATTTCAGACCGGCTCGCACGTCCCCCGGGTGAACAAGGTGCGCGTCCCTCAGCGGTAAACCAGGCTGAGGTCGAAAAATTGGCTACTGGTTCCAGACAAAGTAAACGTTTCCGCTCATCTACAGATGATGCCAATCCAAGTACAACTTATGATGTTATATCTACGCCATGGCCTAAGTTTCTTGTTGTTACTGGCAGTGACGATGGGTTTTCCCGTCTCTCAGCCATAACAATTTGTCGAACGTTGAAAGAAAGTATTGGTTTCGTTGAAAATACGAGAAGGCTCAGGAGTTCATCCTTGCTGGTGCAGGTTGCCCACAAGGACCAATCGTTAAAATTGCTGGAGCTGAGGGCCTTTGCGGGTACCCCTGTAAAGGTGGAGCCCCATCGGTTCTTCAACTCTTGCAAGGGGGTTGTGACATCTCATGAGAGCAGTCTCTGCTCCGATGACGAACTGAGGGACTGGCTGAATGACTACAATGTCATCCACATTCACCGCCAGCCCCCCAGATATTCACGACAGCTACTGACTCTGACCTTTGATGGCACAGTGTTGCCTGATAGGGTCAGCATAGGGTTCGAGTGGTGTAGGGTACGTCCCTACATCCCGAACCCAAAACGATGTTATAATTGCCAGCGATTTGGCCATTTTAGCGGCTCCTGCCGCGCCAAAGCAACCTGCGCCAATTGTGGGTCACGGGAACACGTTCATTCCCGTGACTCACCATGTCAGAAACAGTCATATTGTGTTAATTGTGGAGGTGATGGGCCAGCCTATCACCGTGGCTGTCCCAAATGGCAGCTAGAGAAAGAGATCCTGAAGTTAAAGACCACCAAGGATATCTCCTTTCCCCAAGCGCGCCGTATAGCTGAACAGGCTGCTGGGGCAAGTTATGCCTCAGTCCTGTCTCAGATGGCTGGACCTAGATCTCCTTCACCCAGATCATCGCCCAGGCGAAGGATTGACCTAGATCCTAATTATAATTATTCCAAGGCAGGGCAAAGCTTGCAGAAACATAAACCAGAATCTAAGACTTCACAGGCAGACGATCACCTCGCAAGAATAAAGCAGCATGCTATAGATGTCGGAAAAGGACATCTTGTAGCTCCATCGGTTAGTGCGTCACAACTTAGTGTACCCTCACAGGGTGCACCTTCCGGCGTTGAGTCGGAAGAGATACACCAGCCGATGGAAGAGGAGGCAGGGACTACCACCATCCCTAGGCCTCAACGGGAGGGGGCAATTGATAAAAGATCAATTGTTCCCAAAAGACCCCCCCTCATCAGAAAAACACTAGAAAAATCTAGTGCATTGAGCTTCATAACACCACCATCTAAGCATGGTGGGGCCCTCAAAAAGATCTTAACACCAAAAGAGGCAGCGACTTTGAAGAAAAAGTGAATATTCATACAAATTCATACCATGCACTACAGATTTTACTATGATAATATTAAACTCTTTTAACTAATTCATGGACAGTATCATTCAGTGGAACTGTCGAGGTTTCAGAGCCAACTTCGATGAAATAGGTTGCATGGTCCAAGACTTAAACCCTAGTGTTTTCTGTCTACAGGAAACATTTCTGAAACCTCCAAATAGTTTTAAACTGAGAAACTATCATATGTATAATACATATGGCAATATTGCCCACGATAGAGCCACTGGTGGCTCATCAATTTTAGTTAAAAATGGCATCATTCATACCCATATTGCTCTTAACACTAACCTTCAGGCTACAGCAGTTCGTCTGAACCTGAATAAAACATTCACCATATGTTCCTTATATATTCCTCCACCCTTTCACCTTACAGCCAGTGATTTGCATAACCTTTACAATCAACTGCCTGAACCGCGTCTTATCCTAGGAGATTTTAACAGCCATAACCAATTGTGGGGAAGCACTTCCCACAACAACAAAGGAAAAACCATTGAAGATTTTCTCAATGACCACACCCTTTGCTTGTTCAATGATGGTTCACCTACATATCTTCACCCAGGTCATGGAACATTTTCAGCGATAGACCTTAGTATATGTGATCCAGCGTTATTTCTGGAATTTGAATGGAGAGTATTAGAGGACACTCACAGCAGTGATCACTTTCCTATTGTCCTACAAAACGTAGAAGGTACAAGAGAAGTGGGTCAACTCCGATGGAAGTTGCATAAAGCGGATTGGACCTCCTTCGAAAAGCACTGCTTAGAAACAATTACTATGTCTCATTATAGGAATTGTAATAATCTCGTTGAAGATTTTACTGATGATATTACTGATATAGCCAATAAAACAATACCGATGACAAAAAATAATTCTAAACGTAGTGCAAGACCTTGGTTTGATGACGAAGTAAGAGAAGCTATTAAAAACCGTAAGAAAGCCCTCAGAATTTTTAAATCACAGCCGACCATCAACAATCTAAATAATTTTAAGTGCCTGAAAGCCAAAGCGCGTAGAATTGTCAGGCAAAAAAAACGTAGTTGCTGGAGAGACTATGTCTCCAGACTCACTGAAAGAACTCCTAGCAATAAAGTCTGGAAAATGATTAAGAAGATTGAAGGAAAGAACCTAGCTTCGCATGTAAGCATTCTAGAAGTGAATGGAGAACATCTCTCCTCACCAGAACAAATATCAAACGGGTTAGGAGAACAGTTTGCATACAACTCCTCATCGGAGAACTATACGAGAGAATTTCAATGTTATAAGGCTCAAGCTGAGAGATTAACCCTAAATATACAGTCTGATAACAGCGAAGATTATAACTCCTACATCACCTTAGAAGAACTTCAGAAGGTCATCTTAAAAGCGACTGACTCTGCAACAGGCCCTGATAATATACATTATCAAATCTTAAAACACCTACCTCAATCCTCTTTAAAAACATTACTGTATATCTTTAATCAAATTTGGGAGAAGGGATGTCTTCCATCCCTGTGGAAACAAGCCACGGTCATCCCAATTCCCAAGCCGGGGAAGGATCATAGTGATCCTATGAATTATCGACCAATAGCCTTAACCAGTTGTCTATGTAAGACAATGGAGCGAATTGTTACTGATAGACTGGTTTGGTTCCTGGAGTCGAACCAGCTTATTACAGAGTTCCAATCTGGATTTCGCCGTCACAGGAGCACATTAGATCATTTAGTCAGACTGGAAACTTATGTTAGAGATGCTTTCATTAACAGAGAACACGTAGTAGCCATATTCTTTGACCTAGAAAAAGCTTATGACACTACATGGAAATATGGAATAATGAAAGATCTCCACGACTTAGGGCTTCGAGGTCGCCTTCCAGTTTTCATCGGATCCTTCCTACAGGATCGCTTCTTTAAGGTCCGAGTGGGATCAACGATGTCAAGCCCCTACTCTCAGGAGAATGGAGTCCCTCAGGGTAGTATTCTCTCGCCCACCCTCTTTAACGTCAAAATCAACAGTATAGTAAATTCCATCTCAGAAAATCTCATGTCGTCCCTATATGTTGACGATTTCCTCATTGCATATCGTTCCAGATATATGCCATCCATAGAACGACAACTGCAATTAAATTTGAATAGGATTCACAAATGGTCACTCGAAAATGGCTTCAAGTTCTCTAAACAGAAGACAGTTTGTCTGCCTTTCTATTACTTACGATCAAACCTTCCAGATCCATCACTAATAATTGACAACTGTCAAATAAAAGTGGTGAATGAAACAAAATTTTTGGGTGTACTCTTTGACTCCAAATTGTCTTTCATTCCGCATATCAAAGCACTGAAAGCGAAGTGCCTGAAATCAATGAACCTCCTTAAAGTAGTGAGCAAATATAATTGGGGTGGGGACACAACGGTCCTCCTTCGTCTCTATCGAGCAATTACTCGTTCTCGACTTGATTATGGTTCTGTGGTATATGGCTCCGCCAGACCATCTTATCTAAAATGCCTGAATTCTGTACATCATCAAGGGTTGCGACTAAGCTTAAGAGCTTTTCGTACATCTCCTGTAGAGAGCTTATATGTACTGGCAGGGGAACCTCCACTTTCCCTTCGTCGTATCAAGTTATCCATGCAATACATACTAAAGGTAGCTTCAACTCCAACAAATCCAACATATGATGTAATATTTCATCCAAAATACATGCATCATTATGAATCTCGTTCAAACGCCATTCGACCACTGGGATTACGCATGAAATTCTATCTTGAGGCTGCAAAAATTGATACTACAATCATTGCCGAGACGGAAGTACCACCCATTCCGCCATGGATTCTCCCAGTCCCGAAAGTTATACTGGATTTGGCAGAGCTTAAGAAAAGCGAAACCAATCCGGTAGACTATCAAAACCTATTTTATAGTATAAGGTTTAAATACGAATCGTACAAATTTCTATACACAGATGGCTCAAAAATGGAAAGACGAGTAGGCTGTGCTGTCACTTCTTATAAAACCGTTATAGCTGAATGTCGTCTTCCAGACCACTGCTCAATATACACTGCAGAATTAACAGCTATTTACCTTGCCTTAAAGAATATCGAGGACTCAGAATCAGATCGTTATGTTATCTGTTCTGATTCCAAATCTGCTCTTCAAGCAATCCAAAATAAACAACTTGATAACCCTGGGATCTTAGATGTTCTTATTAAGTATTTCTATCTTCACGAATACAAAGACATAGTATTCTGCTGGATTCCTGGACACGCTGGCATTGAAGGGAATGAAAAAGCAGACCTGGCAGCAAAAAGGGCTGTTACAAAAGAGATAACTGATTTTACCATTCCATACACTGATTTTAAAATGACTATAAAATCTTTTATCATGTCTTGCTGGCAAAGACAATGGAATGAATGTAATAACAACAAGTTGCATTCAATCTTACCTTGCATTCAAAATAAAATACCGAGTAGGTTCAATACTCGCAAAGATCAAGGAATATATCACAGATGCCTCATAGGACATTCAAGACTTACACATTTACACCTTTTAGTCAATGAACCGGCACCGGTATGCCAGAGTTGTCGGCGCCCCCTAACAATCAAACATATTTTATTAGATTGCATCCACTTACAACGTATTAGAAGACCTCTGTTTCAAGCTACTACCTTACAACATCTCTTTACTAGATATCCAACCCAGACAATTATTGATTTTTTATATGCTTCTGGTTTCTACTACCAAATATAGATAATCAATCTTAACCTAGAGAGCCTCTACATAGCCCACTCAGGTGCTGATGAGGCGTTAAACAATAACTCACACACACACACACACAGATGTTCTTATTAAGTATTTCTATCTTCACGAATACAAAGACATAGTATTCTGCTGGATTCCTGGACACGCTGGCATTGAAGGGAATGAAAAAGCAGACCTGGCAGCAAAAAGGGCTCTTACAAAAGAGATAACTGATTTTACCATTCCATACACTGATTTTAAAATGACTATAAAATCTTTTATCATGTCTTGCTGGCAAAGACAATGGAATGAATGTAATAACAACAAGTTGCATTCAATCTTACCTTGCATTCAAAATAAAATACCGAGTAGGTTCAATACTCGCAAAGATCAAGGAATATATCACAGATGCCTCATAGGACATTCAAGACTTACACATTTACACCTTTTAGTCAATGAACCGGCACCGGTATGCCAGAGTTGTCGGCGCCCCCTAACAATCAAACATATTTTATTAGATTGCATCCACTTAAAACGCATTAGAAGACCTCTGTTTCAAGCTACTACCTTACAACATCTCTTTACTAGATATCCAACCCAGACAATTATTGATTTTTTATATGCTTCTGGTTTCTACTACCAAATATAGATAATCAATCTTAACCTAGAGAGCCTCTACATAGCCCACTCAGGTGCTGATGAGGCGTTAAACAATAACTCACACACATATGCTTCTGGTTTCTACTACCAAATATAGATAATCAATCTTAACCTAGAGAGCCTCTACATAGCCCACTCAGGTGCTGATGAGGCGTTAAACAATAACTCACACACACACACACACACACCCCGGGCATCAAAGAGCGCCGCATCAGCTATAAAACTGATGGGGTGCTGGGCTAGCTTGGGCCAAAGAAACCCATTAAGATAATGCGTAAAATAACTGATTTTATCAGTTTCCCCTCCTGTGCTTATGACTCCATGGTCTGGAAGACTACTGTAGTTCACGACCCAAATTGGGTCAAGATCTAATAATTAAGTCATGAGTCATAGCATGTTACCCCATTTGAGGGTAATTGCTGCCATAACATCACTTATCATGAAAAAGGGATTTGTTTGAATGAAATGATCTTGGAAAAAGACAACTTACCAGCTCTTGCAGGTTGATCTCTTTCATTTCAGTGGGATACTTTGCCTTGCGATGATCAAGTAGGAAAAACGGGCTGAATTTGGTTGACGCTTGTGGTTTTGTGCGTAAGGAAAACAGAACTGGACTGAGGAGCTCATCCCAATTGTCCTGATTATCTGCTGTTAGTTTTCTCGTTGTAGAATCAATGCATTAGGTAGAATAACATAATTGATAAAATCTTACATCCCTAGACCTAATGGTTCCTATGGAAACAGGATTTTATAATGTTTCCTCTGGAACTTTCAAAAATACTGCCCCCAAAAAAATACGGAGAAAATGTGAACACTTTGTTGGCTTTTTTAATACATACATGCCAGTGAAAAAGCCATGTTTTTTATACAAATAGTCTTTTTTTCATTAACTGATCACAAATGGCGGGGGCCTAGCTCAGAGGTAGCGCTCTGGGCTTCCAACCGCTGGGTCCCGGGTTCAATTCCCGGTCGAGCCTAAGTTGGATGGCTGTTTCATCCTTCGTCTCATTGCCATGGTCTCTGCCTGTCCTAATTAGCCCATCAGGTGCAGAAATACAGGACGTAAAGCCCTAATCACCCACCCACCATTAACAGATCACATGGACTCATATCATATTTGAATGAAGGGTTTGCTAGCATAGTGTATCTGTATATTGAATTATTCATACAGACACTTATGCACAAGTATAATAGAGCAATATAGACTCTTTCAAATATGACAATAACATTTTTGTGACTGGTTGTGTAGATTTTGAAGTTGTAGACTATCATCCAACCAAAAATGTCTTAAGGATAGTATATCATAAGACTATATTGAAAGGACATCATTTATACAGTTCTGCATTACTGTGATAAAGGAATATACTTGGTTTTAAATATGAGCATACCAATTTTGTGACTGGCCGTGAATATTTTGGAGTTACAAAATTTTCTGCTTGATGACAGTAAAGCACTGGGCCGACTTGTTCCGAGTTGATACACAGTCAGATACAGCAAGGGCACTATTACCATGAGACTGCCAATAGTGGGATGTAGGACTTGTTTTCGAAAAATCTTGTTCTAGGGCCTGAAGTGAAGTGAATGTGCCCTTGAAAGGTTTTAAGTCCTGTCACATTTTTCTAGGATACATACTTTGGTAGGAGTTGGCATTACAGTGTTTGGTGAAGTAAGTGAAGACTGCAGACGATCTGTAAGAAAGGAAAATTTGAGTAAGGGAAGAACTAAGTGAGAGTAACATGATAATATAGCTTGCATTTGATAGTGTAGTGGGTCTCTGTCAGTAAGTTTTTTATGTATTGGCTATTGCACTCATGCAAATATTTCTTTGTCCACTTCAGGAAAATTTCCTGATTGTTCAAACTTTCCTCTGATATCTTGTTGAGAACATTGGTTGAAGAATAAAGTGGTAATCTTAACCTTTCCAGATTTAGAAAAAACTGAAAAGTATTATCTGAGATATGGGTCAGGCTCTTACGAAACAGTTACAGTGGAGAGGACATTTATTAAGTAAAACGACTCATTAACAATATTATCTGATTATCATTCACAGTATTACTGGTGTATATCTATCTGATTTGCACTAACATTAAATTGCATGTATGACATCTAGAGAGCCTCTTCATAGCCCACTCAGGTGCTGATGAGGCGTTAAACAATAACACACACACACACACACACATGGCATCTAACCATGTACATATAACACATTAATATACCTAATCTTTAGAAATTGTTTAGTAGCTGTTCTATTAGAGGTTTTAACCAGTTCCGATATTAGCAATAGTTCTGCGAGAACTGGCGCTGACATTTTAAATGGCATTGTAAAGAATTTTCTGGAATTGCATGCAAATGTTTATCTGAGCTGGAGGTTCTTAAGTGCAGACTTAGCAGCAGAGAAGAATGCACAGCATTAGACTTTTTTGACAGTATGCTGACTCAATATGATTGAGTTTATTGCACTGCAGTACTGACCGGAAGTGGTATGTGTCACTTTGTGTTTTGGCTCCATGGTAAATACCACGTTGTTGGCAAAAAAAGAAGGTTCAATGATATCACTATTGGCTTTAGCAGGTACAAATTGAACATCACAGTCAACAAATTCTTCAATCAGAATCTTGATGCCATTGACCATAATTTCGATGTCCTCTCTGGTTTGAGGTGCTAAGAGATGGCTGTTTGTATCGGTCTGTTTCTCCCATTGCAGGGAACCACAACCCAAGAGATGACAAAGTTTGCATTCTGTCATCACTGATGATAGGCCTTCAATCAGAAAGTGATCGTCCTTTCAAAAAAGGTCCACTCCCAAAATGGCCAAAAACAAAAATGGCCACTCCTAATGCCGGCCAATTAACCACAACTGACAATCCCAGTAATGCATGAGGGGCCACAGGCTATATACAACCCACTTGTTGTTGACATTTTCACAATAATCGCTCGTTTTAATTCTCTATATGATAGAAAATAGTAGTCAATTAATAATAGAGGTAATTTCAGAATGCTCTCTTAACGGCCCTGACATATGTCATAGGTAATTCCATTTGTCTTATTAAGACTAAGAAATATGAGAAAAATTTGAAACTGACATACAGAAATAATGTATACCTGCTTTCTTGGAAGAGGCAAATAACTTCAAGTCTGTGGTTGCCCAGAAGCAAGGATCACTGGATATGGCAAATAACAGAGTTACTGCCATTAGCGACTGCAGCTCAGGATTAAAGAAATGGGGCAAGGTGAAATGACAGTATGAGGCGCTGCTAGCAGCTTGGCACACAACTTGCTCACAAGGGGGGGGGGAGGGCAAGTCGGGTGCATGGAATGAAGGAGGAGTGAAGGCCCTGCAAGCAGCTTGCTTGGCACATTATTGTGTTCCCCCCTTGTATTTATCCAATGTTTCACTAGAAGGACTTTATCAGGAGTCCCTTGAGGACGAAACGTAAGTGATCACTGGTCCGAAGGATGACAACCCTAATTGTCCTCCTGAGGATGAATGTACCTGCTACATAAATAATGTAATAATAATGTTATTTAATGTTTTTATTTTTTTAATTATTATATTAGCGCCTAATGAAATTATGCGGTTTAGGTCACTTGTAAGCCCGAGTGGGCTGGGGAGTTACAATTGTCATACCTGTTGTTTTTTGTGTTTAATGTTAAAACTCTATGTGACTAAAATAAAAGAATTTCAATCAAAAATAATTTATTCAATCAAACAAAAAATGTAAATCACACTGATATACTATATAGACAGCTTTTGTGGGAACTTGGGTAGCAACCACACTTTGCTGGAGGACAGAAATAAGTTAGTTTATAATACTCAGACCAGTGGACATACTGGAATCGACGCGAGGCTGCAGTGGCCGGCGGGGGGGGGGGGGGGACCACTCACAATATCAGAAATTCTCATTAGATCATAGCGAGGTCAAGAAGTCGCTAGTGTCCGAACTGGTAAGGATTGAGAGCGAGAATAACCACACATGGAACTTCAAATAAATAACTGAACCTCAGACTGCACACAAAACAAACCTTCATTACGATCACTTGAAATGTAATACTCTTTTTTTTTACAAAATTAGACTCTACGCATTAGCTTTAGGAATACCATAACAGAAATACATGAAAATAATGCCTACAGTTACTGCAGAAATAAAAGGCATTACACATTTTGATAATTACAATTGAATTTTGCTTTGTTAGGCAAATCAGGGTATAGCAATTACATTGTATTGTATGATTCTGTTATGATGTTGTAATCTTACTTAATTCTGATAATTGAATAATTTCTGCACTTTGAAGCTTAATGTTACATAAATGTAATAAAATACTTTCATGCACTCATGTGAATTTTTCCTAATTGTGAACATAGGAAGGGATTTTGACAGTAAATATTACGAGACGTAAAGAATTGTAAGTTAACATAACCTAAATTGGATGTTTGCTGCTAATAGTTCTGGAAAGGCCGGAAAGAGATGTGAATAAAAACGTGTTATTCCACTGACATAGAGTTGGCGGGGGCCTAGCTCAGAGGTAGCGCTCTGGGCTTCCAACCGCTGGGTCCCGGGTTCGATCCCGGTCAAGCCTAAGTTGGATGGCTGTTTCATCCTTCGTCTCATTGCCATGGTCCCTGCCTGTCCTAATTAGCCCAACTGGTGCAGAAATACAGGACGTAAAGCCCTAATCACCCACTCACCCACCCAGTTGGCAGGATAAGATGTAAGACTTGTGTTGATCTGACATTATAAGAATAAATTCAGTGGAAGGTGGATTGAGTACCTCATATATCAAGAGTTGAGATGATTTATGTGTGTAACTGCTTTTTGACATCACAAAATATCTCTATAAAATGTGTCTTGCTGGCAAAGACAATGGAATGAATGTGGAGGTGGTGACTTTGGTGATGGTGGTGTTGCTTGTGAAGGTGGTGACTGTGGTGGAGGTGGTGAAGGTGGAGACTGGTACAGGTGGTGACTGGAATGGCTTGTGGTGAGGGTGCGTCTGGTGATGTTACTTTGACAGGTTTGGATGAAGACTGCGATGAAACTTTGTATATTTTAATATGATCAAGGCCTTACATCCTTTTCAGCTCTCTTTGGCTCTTCACATCTTTACAATTTCATATTAGGCTCCATAGTGCCACCTTGCCTGGTCCCTCGTCTGGCATTGTATTTGAGGACGATGTCTCCCACCTTCACATTCATACCTTTGCATTTTCTTTTATGTGTGTGATCCAAGGTCATCCTAAGTAGTTGCACTTAGTCTGGAAGACTACTGTAGTTCACAACCCAAATTGGGTCAAGATCTAATAATTAAGTGATGAGTCATAGTATGTTACCCCATTTGAGGGTAATTGCTCCTGCATCACAAATGACATGTTGATGCCATAACATCACTTACCATGAAAAAGGGATTTGTTTGAATAAAATGATCTTGGAAAAAGACCAGCTCTTGCAGGTTGATCTCTTTCAGTTCAGTGGGATACTTTGCCTCGCGATGATCAAGTAGGAAAAACGGGCTGAATTTGGTTGACGCTTGTGGTTTTGTGCGTAAGGAAAACAGAACTGGACTGAGGAGCTCATCCCAATTGTCCTGATTATCTGCTGTTATTTTTCTCGTTGTGGAATCAATGCATTAGGTAGAATAACATAATTGATAAAATCTTACATCCCTAGACCTAATGGTTGCTATGGAAACAGGATTTTATCATGTTTCCTCTGGAACTCCCAAAAATACTGCCCCCAAAAAAATACAGAGAAATTTGAACACTTTGTTGGCTTTTTTTAATACATACATGCCAGTGAAAAAGCCATGTTTTTTATACAAATAGTCATTTTTTCATTAACAGATCACATGGACTCCTATCATATTCATGAGTGATGTCTCTCTCATTATACACTATACCTAAAAAGGTTCGAAAAGTAGGCAATTTTAATTTCTCTAATGGAACCTTGATCAACACAACAATAAAATCATGGTGTTTTCAAAAAATTAATTTGCAAGCATCACTGGTTTTGCAAAATTCTTGTAATTTATTTTATGGTGAAATTTTATCTTTGATATAAGTTTACTGAACATGTTAATATGCAGAATTAATTAATACTACTCTGTAATTGCATCCATATATATGACAATTTCATTAGCTTTATTTAATGTATGAAACAATATTTTACAGAGAAGAGAAGTCGTAAAAATGAGAGAGACATCACTCATGAATATGACTTTCAATTTTCGACATTTATACATAAATATGTAGTTCAGAATGACAGGAAAGTTTAAATGTGAAGTGGATAAAGCAAATAAAAAGAAGAGTCACTCATCACATGCAACTCATAGAAAACAACCAGCTACACCATAAGATAGCCTAAGTTCTGCACTATCTGTGTGTGTTAATATATAATGGTGTCTTTTAAATTTATTGAAGGAAACAATATTTTCTGAACAAAAGTGACGAAAATAATGGATGATGCGGTTGCAAGTATATCGCCGAAATTGTCTCTCTATTGCAGTCATGGATTTGAACAGAGAATATTCTTATCTATCATTATAACTATTCAGTATGAAAAATGCATTGTTATTGAATAAAAAGTACAATAAAGACGTGACGGACTAGGCCAATCTCTTACAAGATGATCAAAGCCCCACAGCAATTTCCTATATTTTCAAATGAAAAATACTCTTTCAAATCTAGCTCTAGAAGCTTCGTTTCTCAAGAGCACTATGGGTTTATTGCTGGAATTGAAAGTAGAGATGTAATCTCATCTGGTAATATAAATACAATGTCTGGGAGAGCATCTCAATTAGAAACATTAAATGTAAAACTTCTTTTAAATTAAAACAATGCTAAAAGATAGGACTTGGTGAAACAGTCCCAAATATTAAACATGACTACCATGGCTAATGCCTGTCCCTAAGATTTGTGTAATAGTGTTTATAACCATAAGACTACATATTCTGATAATTTTATCAAAATCATTGACACATCACATTCCAAATAATTGCATATTGGGTCGATTGTCTTTGCAAATGCCTCTTAATTATTAATTCTAAATACTTGTTAGCTTCGCCTTATACAAAATTACTTACTGTTTTATTGTCACATTAGTTTTTTCATCCAATCCATTTGTCTGTGGATGATACGCTGCAGTCACCTTGTGCTTTATCTTTAATCTGTCACAGAATTTCTTATTGATCTGCATTGAAAACAAAATACAAAGTAAACATTTTTGCAGTAATAACATCCCAGTCGTGAGCAATACAGTATGCTATACACAAAATTAGGTGCTATAAAATTCCTTGGTGTTACCTTATGTAACGGGCCCTGAAGAACCTAACATTATAAGAAGGTACTAAATGAGGCAGGGAGATGTCCATGCCCAACCCCTTCATAGTTGGACAATAACATGTTAACGCTATATTGCACTCATAAAATACTTCATAAGTGGCCAACTGTAATAGAGGCACATGGGATATTTTTAAAATCATGTATGATGTATACCCATCACAAAAACTAATTGGGGGGAAGGGGCAATTGTCTAGCTAGAGGATTAGGAATTTTAAGTATTTAATAGTTACCGTAAATGGTTAACATGTGATATTTCATCATGATATTTTGGTTTTAGCTTATTAAATGGTATAGTAAGCTACGCTATACATGTAACCCAAACCCCCATCATCTATTTGATCTCTCTCTGGATCTCTCTCTCTGGATCTCTCTTTCTCTCTCTCTGTCTCACCTCCTCAATCAACCATTGATAGCAGCAAGAAGTTGTCTTAGAGGGCTGCACTTCCCATATATATCCTATCTATCTATGTATTTAACATGTACCTATCTATATATCAATCTATCTATCTATCCATCCATCTACCTATCCATCTAACTATTTTCAAAATAACCATAAAGGTAATTTTCAAGATCATTTTACCTCGAAAGTTTAAAAAAAGCAAAGGATTTATGTATTGAAATGGAATTTTAGTATTAAAAGGAAAAGAAAATATTATTTAAAAACTGAATCACTTTTGTTGTTTAGGCATTTATAGATTTTTTAAAACCCGATTATCATTTATGCCAGGTCTTCCCCTGTGAACACAATCTCATAGCCAGAAGTGGCCTATGATATTGCGTACCAATATATTTTCTGCATATTTTACTCTTCAGCTTTCATGATGCTTGATAATGACACATAACAAGGCCTGAGATATTATTTTAGTGGATTTGTAGATTTTTTTTACAAACCTGATTATTATATAAAAACAGGGAATGAAGCACCATGTCTGTAAAAGATTTCCAGCAGACATTTCGTGACAGATTCAGCAGACTTGTTCTTAGTGGGGAAAGCCTCTACCCCTTTGGTGAAGTAATCTGTGGCTGTAAGGATATGTCTGAAGTCATTGACTGTAGGAGTTCCCCTGCTGGTGTTATGTCCAAAGGTCCTGTCACCTGCAAGAATTCAATTATGAGAGATGTGACTTCGGGTGGCCAGAAAGAATGAAGTTCTCACTCTCAAAAGAGATTGTCGGTTTCTGACAAATGTTTGTTTCACTGGTGACCATCCAAAATTTCGTTTAAAATCAGCAAAGATCTTGTTTGTCTAAACAAAATCATGGTTTCAAAATTATATGCATATCTTAGTAAACACAAGTATACAACACAATTCAATTGTTTGAGCCTTCCTGTTGGAGGTGCTTTTTGATAGTTCCGTCTTGAAGTTCGACAGCATTGTCATTAGGAATATTCTTGCGAACTCCGCCTTGAAAGTTAACGCAGGTATTCCACTTGTATTCAAAAGACTCGAGAGGTGTTAACATGGCTATCTCGTATACCAGCATACGCCACAACCAGAGTCTGTACTTCGTATGGCCCAGAGTCCATGCTTTAAGCATCTCTAGCTTAGCATTTGTAAAAATGCGATCACCATCTGGCTTGGCTTTTGGTAGGCATCCCTTTGTGTCTCGCTACAGCAAGGCCATTCGATAGAAGGGTGCGATGAAAGTTTGGACATTTGAGGTTTCATCAGGTATATCTTGGTGGTTTGCTACTTCCATGGAATGGACTTTTAAGAAGGTGATTCCGCAAGTTTTTCATCCTGATGTATACTTTACCGCAGTGCTGACAAATGTAGGTGTTAGTTTCAGAATTGTACATGCATGATATAATGTTGTAATTTTTTTCAAGGATAGCTGTTTCAGTCTGAGCAGTTGAAACAGCAGCACTGCCTGGTGCGAGTAGTTCCCTCCTGATGATGTCACTTTGCTGTAGTAACCATGATAGTTTGTCTTGGTCATGCACACCATCGCCAGGAACATAGTCACTCGGTTTGCTGTTCAAGGCAGTCAATTTAAAGTGCTTACAGGCTGCTGCCAGAATATAGCTGTCAAGGCAGTCCTCCACAAATGCTTCATGTGATCTGTAAGACAAACATGTTAAATAATAATTCTGATTCTGTCAGTAAATTTTGCAGTATATTATTGTGCCGCTTTAATATTCACTTAATTGGGCCCTTTCTTTTTAGGTATAATGTGCTCTACATAATTAGGAGTGCATGATTGTTAATAATACATGTATGCATCCCTGTGAACTGTGTGATTGATAAAAACATTCAATTAACATGACTACTTAACTATGTAAATGTTTTCAAGATAATTAATACCTGTAAGCTTTCGTGACAGATTTTGCACCCTGGACATCTCTTTGGTCCACAAAATTTCTCAATGTGTAAGGAAGCGCTGGGTCCCTATCTGCAGGAGCCTTGTAGAATTCCTGATAAATGCCCTGAAAATTAAGCACCTGGATGTTATTACAGCACAAAATAAAATTTCAAATAACAGCTAGTTACAAAGGGAGTTGCTCTTATTTAGGGTTGTTTGTGAGATATGTCAACAATTTAGGTTTGACTGAAGTAATCTTTATCATGCACTATTACTACACCAATAAGGTGTCATTCACCTTTACATGAAGTTGCATAATATATTAGATATCATTAGAGCATATAAGCGCTGAATGTGAGGAATATTTTGTCAATAAAACCATTAACAAATACATTTGAATTATTGTGCTTTACAGTGACTGTTTAAGTAATGTATTTTAAATATCAAACAAACCAAAACGTATTGTAGTTAGGCATGCATGGTAGTATAATCACATGTTATGAGAAGGATGGGCTTTCATGCAAATATCCACAAATGGTACCATGAGGAAGTTCATCAAGTGATGGAGACCCTCGGGTCCGTGGACAATTCCTCCGCAGGCATCATCTTCGTCTTGCGCATTAAGGCATCCTGACCAGCAAAAAGCACGTTCATTTGTCAGCACATCATCTCCCAGAACTAATCTGTTTAATGCACTTGTGAAGGTGGTGACTGTGGTGGAGGTGGTGAAGGTGGAGACTGTGGTACAGGTGGTGACTGTGGAATGGCTTGTGGTGAGGGTGTGTCTGGTGATGTTACTTAGACCGGTTTGGATGAAGACTGCGATGAAACTTTGTATATTTTAATATGATCAAGGCTGTACATCCTTTTCAGCTCTCTTTGGCTCTTCACATCTTTACAATTTCATATTGGGCTCCATAGTGCCACCTTGCCTGGTCCCTCGTCTGGCATTGTATTTGAGGATGATGTCTCCCGCCTTCACATTCATACCTTTGCATTTTCTTTTATGTGTGTGATCCAAGGTCATCCTAAGTAGTTGCACTTAGTCTGGACATGGAGTCATAAGCACAGGAGAGGAAACTGGGTAGTTTATCACATTTTAGGTGGGCCGCGATGGCTTTTTAATGACCACAGATAATCCGCACCCCCCTATGCACCCCCCCTAGCACGAACGTGGCCGAAAGCACTTCGGGTGTGCTCGTCCGCAAAACTAGGTCGATGACCCAGTTGGGGTGAAGTCCTCTATCCCCAGTGGCTAAAACAGGACAGTGCGCATTGCACAAGCTTTTCCAGCTATCCAACGCCGACACTTATTGATTTTTTACATGCTTCTGGTTTCTACTACCAAATACAGATAATCTTAACCTAGAGAGCCTCTACATAGCCCACTCAGGTGCTGATGAGGCGTTAAACAATAACACACACACACCCAGTTACTGCTAGCTTGACTCTCATTCTGAGCGATGGAGTCAGGTAGATATGCTGAGGAGACAGCTTTGGTGCAGACTGTAGAATGGAAACTGCTTTCCTTTGCTCAGGAGTGTTATGCAAGTGGGGATTATTTTCTTCCACCAGTTGAATCAGTTGTGGCCATTTGATATTCTGGCCTCGATACTGAAATTTCATGATTAGAGATGAATAAAGACATCAGAAGTTTTTACTTTTTAGTGGGTCAGTTATAAATATTGATAAGCATGCTTACTTTTGCTTTTTTAAGAGAGAAATGAATGAAATAAAGAGACATAAGTAAACAAAACATACCATTAAGTTTTCGGACTTGCTGTTCCAACCAGAATTTTCCCAATTATTGCGGGTTGTCTTTATCAGATGGGGCACATCACAAATGTAAAAAATTTTGTCTTTGATGGAACGCCTTGGATTGGGTGCGAAGTGTACCTCTTGCTGATCCATTACCCCTAATCTGTAGAATTTCCGGTTGGCACTTGCCCCATCACAGGTTAATGCCCTGACTTTGAAACCATACAGTTCTACGAACATAACACTTTCCCAAATCAAGTAAAACAGTTCATCTGCGGAACATCCTGTTGATAGGAAGAAGGTGAAAACTTGATTAAGGGAAAGAAATAATCCTCTTATCATGATACACATGATATGGGTGGCCAAAGGCATCCGTTTATCTTCCTGGGTGACTTGTTGGATCAAGTTACTAAGGTCACCAACATCCACCCAGCCAACAACCTCTTCTGTTTCCGATGAATATACAAGACCCTGGCAGATATGTATTTCATCGAAAGCAAGGACAACATTCTTTCAATGTCACTCCGATGTAGAATATCACAGTCCTTACTTATTCTCTCCATCACCTCTGGATCAAGTCCTGCTTTCGGCTGCGTGAAGTACGTATAGTCCCTCAAAGTTCTAGAACTTGGTAGTGTCAGGACACCAGAGGTACGCAAGGCATCATATGCCCCTGGAGACTTTGCATGAAGGCCAATGCAAAATCTGATCATGGCTGGGTGCCACCTGTTCCCTTGATGTCTCTGCAAGCACTGTTGCTGCTGTTGCCAAAATAACTGTTGCATAGATCCTTCTTGGAAATCATGCTTGGCTGCTATATCTTCAAGATCTTGGCTCAGGTCTTTTGTCAGTTCAATTCCTTCTGTTGCTATCAGGTTGCTGAGCCGGGCTTATCAAAACATATCTGATTTTTTTCAATTTAGAGAGTCTGCTTCTGAACCTTGTTGGTCAGTGTTTATGAAAAATTTTCACATGTTCTCAGCAGCACCAGCTAGGTCATTCAGTAATATTGTTTAGGTTGGACTCACAAGTGGATTTTAGGATCTTTTCAGTGTCAGATAGTGTTTTAAAAAACTTACCGTTAATCTGCATATCAAGAAAACTCTGGTGAGGTTCTGGCAGTGGCAAAAAAATCCCCCCCTCCACTGGCTCATCCACCTCCAGCATTACACTTGATGTACCTTGCAATAATAAACATAATACATTAGATTGATAGAAATTTGTAATTATAAAAATGATTTATCTTGCTTGTTAACTGAAAAAAAGTCATGGAGTAGTGTGGTTATAATATCAGTCATTGCCATGTATATGGACACAAGAGCCAGATTTCCATCATACTATTAATGCTTAGATGAAGACAACACCAAAACTCCAGTCACCGCTCTGATAATGCCTCATTTGAACTATGGAAATGTTTTCCTATATAAACCAAAAACATGAGAAACATGGCAGCAGATAAATAGAACTGCTAAGGAAATATAATCCAATTATAAATATCAGAAAAAAACTTTACTGGTTGCCCATTAGTTCCAGAATTGAATTCAAACTTCTCAACATGACTTGCAAAGCTGTCAACACTGAGGTACCATCATACATATCTAATCTTTAGAGAAAACTGAATGGTGTTAAGAGAAAACTAAAAACTTGTTTATTTAGAGCTTGCGAAGAACAATAGGTTTTTTTTTTCAATCAAAGCACTGGTGAGCAGAAATAATTTCAAGAGACGCTATATGAATTTATATATTTATTATTATTATTATATAATGCATACCTGAGACCTTTGCAAAGAGCAATTAGTATTGTTGTGGTATAATCACATTGTCATATACATATATACCTATATATCTGTATATTATGTAGGGAAGAGTGGGGACACCATGAGCAACTTTTAACTTTTTCTACCTTGGAGCATGAAGTAACAACTGTTCAGTCTCACTGTAAACATCTGACTATTAATTTAACATGGACACTTGGGGCACCTTGAGTCAACCAAACAAACACCTGTATTTTGCTTAACTAAGACTTAGAGCAATCAGCAATTATTAATATGATCCATTAAAAGCCCATTCACGGAATAATATGTTGAGAAATAATTGCATTTATCTCAAGATGTTTTCTTGACATTTATATAAGAAATAGTGATAAAGTCCATTAAAAAGCTACATAAATGCAGGGCTCAACCTCAATGATTGTCTGACTGTCCTGGGCAAGTTAAGTGCGCCTTGGATAAAATTACACATAAAATACACAATGTTTTTTTGTGTAACAATAACCAAATCCAAATAAAGTTATGTCAAGCCCTGAAATGTACAAACTTATTGTCTGTATTTGCTATGTTTAAATTTATTTATATTGAGAATTATTATGTTATTAAAGGTTGATAACTTGAATGAATGACCAAGGCAAGTAAAGTGTGTCTAGGGTAGATGGTAATTGGCTGAAAATACATATTTATAAAATAAACTATATGGCATGTAAGAAAAGATATTTTGTGGTTTATTCAAGAGATAATGTGCAAACACTCGGAAGGTACCAGCCCGAAATTTGTTTCTAGACTGAATCCTTAAAATTGAAAGTGTTGAAAACTTACCATTCAAAAAAGTGCCCCATCCATATGCTCTTCCACCCCTTTTGCTGTGGTTGGAATGTCAGAGCCTTCTGCTGATGTGTCTTGCAAAAGAAATATGTGTGATACATTCAATTTACAGCAACTGCCATGACAGCATAGAAATAAATCCGAAAAATGCTAGTAAATACTGCTGCTTTGTCGATTAAACCATAGTGTCTTATTCACATTAGTCATTGTAAATTGAATATTTTTGGATCATTTTTATATCTACTGCTCATGTTAATACTAATGCACATCTTCTACTCAAAATATATGCATGTATAATATATACCTAATATGAGACCTAATCAAACAGCAAAGCACAATTTAATAATTACCACACATGCCAGTTTCTGCTGCATTGACCTGCTCTGCCATTGCTTGTGCTTTGGCGCCGCAGCT
The DNA here is from genome assembly GCA_932294295.1 of Alitta virens. Taxonomy (NCBI): domain Eukaryota; kingdom Metazoa; phylum Annelida; class Polychaeta; order Phyllodocida; family Nereididae; genus Alitta; species Alitta virens. The sequence goes on from OW028575.1 coordinate 42,580,334, forward strand.
GTAAAATGTTATGTATATATTTTATATGAAAATTCACTTATTATTTGCATAAACTACTATAGTGTTGTGTTGGGCCTCAATACACCCTTTTCACAAAGCAACCATGTTGGCATTTTTGCTTCATTGACCTCTCTTTGCACTCAGATATAATATTGTGACGTCATCAGTAGACCATGGCCATGGTGAGGTAACAGAGTGCAAGAACAAAGGAAAAGTAATGTCATAATAAATGACGTTATCAAAATGAGGTCAATGAAGGAAAAATTTGCTCATAGCTGCTGTGTGAAAATTTATGTTCAGGTCTAACAAAATTGTATATTTATAAAACAAATTAATTCACTTTACAAAAAAAAGTCTAGTTGTAATCGAACCTTTATCGAGGACTTTTAGCAACATCGAGCGGACCACTTTGCCAATGTCCAGCTTGTCCAGCACATCCTCCATTTCGGGTGTGTTGCTTGGAACATGTGTGGTCACTCTTTTCGAATTTCTGCGAACAGCAATGACACACACATGGCAGTCAGATGCTTTTAGACGAAACATCTGCAAAAAGAAATACAACATTGTTATTTATGGTGATTCATTTCATTATTATTTACACCTTGGCTAAACTATTATTTAAGCCCAACAATTGAATAATCCTAAGTTATATGCTTTTCCTCATCAAATGCAATATAAACCTTTACTGAAAAATAAAAGCATACTTGTCTCTGGATCTTGTCCATTGCTGCGCCAATTTCCACCTGCTTGGATTGGGCAGCCTTTGTATCCGCCTTCTCCAGCTTCTCCAATTTTCTGCGTTTGGAGGCAGCCCCAAACTCATGCCCGCAATTGCAGGTGCCATTAAATGCAAGGGCTTGCGGCTCCTTGCACACTGGGCAACATTTTGTCGGTCCCATCTTTAACAAAAAATACACAGCTCTATAAAACCTCAGTACAGATTTTTACTTCTTGGAGACTGTCATAGGGGTCACATCATATTAATGAACTTAATACTCCTAATGATAAGTATCTGCTGTGATATATACTATTATGACTCAACTTTAACAGGAACTGAAATTGACATGAGCTCCTGCTCACACAGCCCTAACGTAATTGCAATTTTGCGTGGCCACTTACTCGCACACATTCCAAGAATGGGGGTTAGCCTGAGTTGTTTGCAGAAAGGGATTGTAGGACTACTTCAGGCTGACTTGTAATCTAACTATAAGGAAATCTGTTTTTATATCAGCTCTACTTTGATTGCAATTGAACCTTGCTTATTGGAAGCTTGGTATGCTGCAAAGTTACTATAGGTGATTTTGCGTGAGCGACTAGTCAATCCATTTCAAATTGTGATCACTGCTGTAATGAATGTAGAGACCTACCTAAGATACATTATATCACAAATGCTAATGGCTTAGTCCATTATCGTCAGGGGTAGCAGGTCGATTCGTTACTGCGCGATTGGACCCAATGAAAACTGGTCGATTCGTCACCCGAAATTGGTCGATTCATCACCCAAAATTGGTCGATTATAAATAGCAGAATGGTGTAAGATTATGGCTGTTGGGATTTATAAAGCATGTGATTGCCGATGCATGCCTAATTTATTAGAAAATACAATCTTGAATAAAAAGAAAAATACTTCAGAGCACTTCAGCGTACATAAAAGGGCTCAACTTGTTAATTGCTATTATAATATAGTGATCTGGAATCACAGACACAGCCTATGCTTGCTAATTGATATTTAATTAATGCCACATTTTTATTTTTAACTTTATTTTCTCTTCTGTTTTACAATGCTTTTAGTGTATAAATATGCTTGCTAATTGACATTAAATTAATGCCATAATTTTAACATTGATTTAGGCTGGCCGGCTGGTAGATGGCCTGTGCCTGCAACTAATGTTTTGCATCTAATTTTAAATCCTTGCGATTAGTGTTTCGTCACTGTTACTATATAAAATATGTAGAAAACTACGGGTGACGAATCGACTTTTTTTAAGTGACGAATGAACCCGGTGGAGACAAATCGCACAGTGATGAATCGATTTATATATCAAAGACTTTCTATTATTATAATTTATGAAAGATTACGTCATTCTAAATTCCCTTCTCTTGAATACTGCTTCAAAACTAACCACGCATATACGGAGTTTCTTGATTCCGACTAACCAGCAAGGTCGAATCCAGGGGGGGGGGGGGAGGGGAGTCAAGAGCAGTGGTCAGTACCCCTCCCCTTCTGGCCCCCTTTATACCCACTTCAAGTTATGATAAAGTTATACTAGTATAATACATTTGGTTTGACCATCCCCCCCCCCCTTCCACTTCTCATTTCTGGATCTGCCTCTGTTCAGGATACAGCCTACAGGTCTTAGTATGTCTAATGCCAGTAATGATAAACATTTATCTCATATTTTTTCGGCAGTGTTTGTCACATTTTTTAGGGAAATTACGGAGTTTGCAGCACACCACACACATACGCAAGTTTACTTACCTTAAATAAGTTCTGGTGCCAAGTTAAATAAACTCCAAAAACCACTTGGTACTTCTCAACTCCTGTGAGCTCCTAAACCCACAGTTTCAAGTCTTTCACGTTGTGAGTAGGTGCTACAGCAGCGCCCCCTGCAGTACTTCCTCACAATAACTAGCACAAGCGCCACTGGTGGTTGATTTCATGACTAGAAAGGTCCCTCTAACTTCTCTTTAGAATAAATGTGACATTTATAGGTAAATAAGAACTTTTCACATAAAAAAGACAGAAAAAAAAATACAGCATCTACAGGACTATACCTTTAGCCTGCATATATTTTAAAAATATAGCTACAGGGATTTGAAATATAACTTTCATAATTAACTATGGTTGCAAATTACATGTTTATATATATATCGTTTTATTGACAGTATTAATATCACAAGTTGATACATATGTCAAATCAAAAAATTAATTTAATTAATAAAATATAACACTACAACTACTAGACAGGCTATATATATCTACAGACTATATGGGGGGGGGGGGCACATCACAGATGATATTTTTCAGTGCTTTGACAACTAATGTAGTTCTAGGGCCCTCGAAGGTCCTGGGCCTCCACGCGGCGAGGGTGGAAACACTTGGGGTGAAGTCCTCTAACCTCAGTGGCTAAAACAGGACAGTGCGCATTGCACAAGCTGCTCCAGCTTTACAGGAGGGTGTGTCCCCTACCATACAGGGAAAACTAAATATGGATATGTCTTCAGAGAATATTCCAAACCTGCTCGCATGTCGCCCGGGTGAACAAGGTGCGCGTCCCTCAGCGGTAAACCAGGCTGAGGTAGAAAAATTGGCTACTGGAACAAACCGAGATGCTAAACGCTCTCGCACAACATCAAATGGGTCTGATGAAACATACAGATCCAAATCATGGCCCAAGTTTCTTATAATCAATGGAACAGATGAGAACTTTACAAAGCTATCTGCAATTTCCATCTGTATAACCCTTGAAAAGCTGGTCAGACAGACCGAGAATACAAGCCGTCTGAGATCTGGATCTCTGTTGGTCCAGACCGATTTCAGAAACCAAACAGAAACACTGTTACGACTGAAAGCATTTGCTGGAGCTCCTGTCAAAGTTGATCCTCATAGAACCCTGAATACCTGTAGGGGAACAGTGCTTTCACACGAAAGTCATCTGTGCTCAGATGCAGAATTGAAAGATTGGATGTCATCTAGAGATGTGGTGAATATTCGACGAATCAAATTAAGACGTGAACCTTCAGAACTTCTAATTTTGACATTTCACGGGAATTATTTGCCCGACAAAATCCCAGTTGGATTTGAATGGTGCAAAGTTCGCCCATATGTACCAAACCCACAAAGATGCTTTCGATGTCAAAAATATGGTCACATTAACCATAACTGTTCAAGCCAGGAAAGATGTGCAAACTGTGCATCTACCAATCACATCCACACTAGAGAGACTCCATGTCAACTGACACCTAGATGTGTGAACTGTGACCAGGGACATGCGGCATTTGACCGCAGATGCCCCAAGTGGATCCTTGAAAAGGAAGTGCAGAGGATAAAAACGACCCAAAACATCGGCTTCCCTCAGGCTCGTAGGATAGCTGAACAAACAAAAGGACCAGTCACGTATGCTGCAGTTACCTCAATATCACCAAAACCTAGATCTTCACCTCGCCAAAGAATTAACCTAGATCCAAATTTCAAGTATTCAAAAACGCAACATCCCACATCAGAAACCCGAGTATCTCCTTCAAATGATCACTTTGACATATTAAATGAAGTCATCCAAAAGAAATCAACCATCCAAGGCGCAATGCCTTTATTGGATCCTTTGTCTCAAAGGATCGATATCACTCAAAATAGTGAGCTAGAACCAGATACAATGGACCAGTCCATGGAGACTGGTACCCCAGTATCAAACAGCCCACCTAAAGTGAAAAAATTTCAATCACAATCTCACAGTGAGCAGGAAGCCGCACAACCTGATTTGCGGAAGGGCTCACAAAAAGAAGAAAAACCCCTAAATCTTCTACTACTACTAAGCAATCAAAATCGTCAAGCGAAAAAGTACAGACAAAAACTTCACAGAACAGTAGAAGATTCGATCGGAATTTCAACTTAAATAGATGACACGATACACTTGCAATGCCTTCTAAAATAATAAATCACTAACGTGGACAATATCATTCAGTGGAATTGTCGAGGTTTCAGAGCCAACTCGATGAAATAGGTTGCATGGTCCAAGACTTAAACCCTAGTGTTTTCTGCCTGCAGGAAACATTTCTGAAACCTCCAAATAGTTTTAAACTGAGAAACTATCATATGTATAATACTTATGGCAATATTGCCCACGATAGAGCCACTGGTGGCTCATCAATTTTAGTTAAAAATGGCATTCATACCCATATTGCTCTTAACACAAACCTTCAGGCTACAGCAGTTCGTCTGAACCTGAATAAAACATTCACCATATGTTCCTTATATATTCCTCCACCCTTTAACCTTACAGCCAGTGATTTGCATAACCTTTACAATCAACTTCCTGAACCGCGTCTTATCCTAGGAGATTTTAACAGCCATAACCAATTGTGGGGAAGCACTTCCCTCAACAACAAAGGAAAAACCATTGAAGATTTTCTTAATGACCACACCCTTTGCTTGTTCAATGATGGTTCACCCACATATCTTCACCCAGGTCATGGAACATTTTCATCGATAGACCTTAGTATATGTGATCCAGCGTTATTTCTGGAATTTGAATGGAGAGTATTAGAGGACACTCACGGCAGTGATCACCTTCCTATTGTCCTACAAAACGGAGAAGGTACTTGAGAAGTGGGTCAACCACGATGGAAGTTGCATAAAGCAGATTGGACCCCCTTCGAAAAGCACTGCTTAGAAACAATTACTATGTCGCATTATAGAAATTGTAATAGTCTTATTGAAGATTTTTCTGATGATATTACTGATATAGCCAATAAAACAATACCGATGACAAAAAATAATTCTAAACGTAGTGCAAGACCTTGGTTTGATGACGAAGTAAGAGAAGCTATTAAAAACCGTAAGAGAGCCCTCAGCATTTTTAAATCACAGCCGACCATCAGCAGTCTGAATAATTTTAAGTGCCTGAAAGCCAAAGCGCGTAGAATTGTCAGGCAAAAAAAACGTAGTTGCTGGAAAGACTGTGTCTCCAGACTCACTGAAAGAACTCCTAGCAATAAAGTCTGGAAAATGATTAAGAAGATTGAAGGAAAGAACCTATCTTCACATGTAAGCATTCTAGAAGTGAATGGAGAACATCTCTCCTCACCAGAACAAATATCAAATGGGTTAGGAGAACAGTTTGCGTACAACTACTCCTCAGAGAACTATACAAGAGAATTCCAATGTTATAAGGCTCAAGCTGAGAGATTAACCCTAAATATACAGTCTGATAACAGCGAAGATTATAACTCCTACATCACCTTAGAAGAACTTCAGAAGGCCATCTCAAAAGCGACTGACTCTGCAACAGGTCCTGATAATATACATTATCAAATCTTAAAAAACCTACCTCAATCCTCTTTAAAAACATTACTGTATATCTTTAATCAAATTTGGGAAAAGGGATGTCTTCCATCCCTCTGGAAACAAGCCACGGTCATCCCAATTCCCAAGCCGGGGAAGGATCATAGTGATCCTATGAATTATCGACCAATAGCTTGAACCAGTTGTCTATGTAAGACAATGGAACGAATTGTTACTGATAGACTGGTTTGGTTCCTTGAGTCGAACCAGCTTATTACAGAGTTCCAATCTGGATTTTGCCGTCACAGGAGCACATTAGATCATTTAGTCAGACTGGAAACTTATGTTGGAGATGCTTTCATTAACAGAGAACACGTAGTAGCCATATTCTTTGACCTAGAAAAAGCTTATGACACTACATGGAAATATGAATAATTTTAAGTGCCTGAAAGCCAAAGCGCGTAGAATTGTCAGGCAAAAAAAACGTAGTTGCTGGAAAGACTATGTCTCCAGACTCACTGAAAGAACTCCTAGCAATAAAGTCTGGAAAATGATTAAGAAGATTGAAGGAAAGAATCTATCTTCAGGCACCTAGAAAAAGCTTATGACACTACATGAAAATATGGAATAATGAAAGATCTCCACGAATTCGGGCTTCGAGGTCGCCTTCCAGTTTTCATCGGATCCTTCCTACATGATCGCTTCTTTAAGGTCCGAGTGGGATCAACGATGTCAAGCTCCTACTCTCAGGAGAATGGAGATCCTTTAGGGTAGTATTCTCTCGCCCACCCTCTTTAACATCAAAATCAACAGTATAGTAAATTCCATCTCAGAAAATCTTATGTCATCCCTATATGTTGACGATTTCCTCATTGCATACCGTTCCAGATATATGCCAACTATAGAACGACAACTGCAACTGAATTTGAATAGGATTCACAAATGGTCACTTGAAAATGGCTTCAAGTTCTCTAAGCAGAAGACAGTTAGTTTGTATGCCTTTCCGTCACTTACGATCAAACCATCCAGATCCATCACGAATAACCGACAACTGTCAAATAAAAGTGGTGAAGGAAACAAAATTTTTGGGTGTTCTTCTTGACTCCAAACTGTCTTTTCATTCCGCATATCAAAGCACTGAAAGCAAAGTGCCTGAAATCAATGAACCTCCTTAAAGTAGTGAGCAAATATAATTGGGGTGGGGACACAACAGTCCGCCTTTGTCTCTATCGTGCAATCACTCGTTCTCGACTTGATTATGGTTCTGTGGTATATGGCTCCGCCAGACCATCTTATCTAAAATGCCTGAATTCTGTACATCATCAAGGGTTGCGACTAAGCTTAAGAGCTTTTCGTACATCTCCTGTAGAGAGCTTATATGTACTGGCCGGGGAACCTCCACTTTCCCTCCGTCGTATCAAGTTATCCATGCAATACATACTAAAAGTAGCTTCAACTCCAACAAATCCAACATATGATGTAATATTTCATCCGAAGTACATGCATCAGTATGAATCTCTTTCAAACGCCATTCGACCACTGGGATTACACATGAAATTCTATCTTGAGGCTGCAAAAATTGATACCACAATCATTGCCGAGACGGAAGTTCCACCAATTCCGCCATGGATTCTCCCAGTCCCCAAAGTAATACTGGATTTGGCAGAGCTTAAGAAAAGCGAAACCAATCCGGTAGACTATCAAAATCTATTTTATAGTATAAGGTTTAAATATGAATCCTACAAATTTCTATACACAGATGGCTCAAAAATAGAAAGACGAGTAGGCTGTGCAGTCACTTTTTATAAAACTGTTATGGCTGAATGTCGTCTTCCAGACCACTTCTCAATATACAATGCAGAATTAACAGCTATTTACCTTGCCTTAAAGAACATCGAGGACTCGGAATCAGATCGTTATGTCATCTGTTCTGATTCCAAATCTTCTCTTCAAGCAATCCAAAATAAACAACTTGTTAACCTTGGGATCTTAGATGTTCTTATTAAGTATTTCTATCTTCATGAATACAAAGACATAGTATTCTGCTGGATTCCTGGACACGCTGGCATTGAAGGGAATGAAAAAGCAGACCTGGCAGCAAAAAGGGCTCTTACAAAAGAGATAACTGATTTTACCATTCCATACACTGATTTTAAAATGACTATTAAATCTTTCATCATGTCTTGCTGGCAAAGACAGTGGAATGAATGTAATAACAAGTTGCATTCAATCTTACCTTGCATTCAAAATAAAATACCTAGTATGTTCAATACTCGCAAAGATCAAGGAATATATCACAGATGCCTCATAGGACATTCAAGACTTACGCATGTACACCTTTTAGTCAATGAACCGGCACCGGTATGCCAGAGTTGTCGGTGCCCACTAAGAATCAAACATATTTTATTAGATTGCACCCACTTACAACGCATTAGAAGACCTCTGTTTCAAGCTACTACCTGACAACATCTCTTTACTAGATATCCAACCCAGACAATTATTGATTTTTTATTTGCTTCTGGTTTCTACTACCAAATATAGATAATCAATCTTAACCTAGAGAGCCTCTACATAGCCCACTCAGGTGCTGATGAGGCGTTAAACAATAACACACACACACACACTTAAATGTTTGGAATGCAAATGATAATCTACAAACCAGTAGTAAACTAAACAAACTTTACTTGCAGACTGTTGATTATCATCAAGAATTTCTTCCTGGTTGTATACCTGGCTGAGCTCAGATGTTTGGCATGTCATGGAGGTACTCTCAGAACACAGTGCACTGGGAAATTGAGCAGTTGCCGGCCTTGTCACTTTTGAACGGTTCCGTCGCTTTCTCTTCGGTTCACCCTCTGTATAAATTCTCTTGACATATGTACAATGGACAACCTTTTTCTTTCTCCCAGGGATCACTTTATTTTTTCTCTTCTTGCCTGACTCTGAAGCAATCTTGGCATAATCCCTGAGCCGCTCTTCCAATTCAGCTGGTGTAAGAGGCTTATTTTTTTCCTTTGTGCCTTCTGGCAAATAGAGAATTAAACAAAGAGTTATGGAATATCACTTGAATTGAATCATAATTCCTACGATCATTTCCAATTCATTAATATATATATTTTAAAACATTTATCCATTTGACAAGATTAATTTGTGAACTTGACTGTGGAATCCTCAATCATTAATCAGTGATGAACAGGTCAGGTAATTGGACTGACAATTTGGCACATAGGAAAGTCATTGAATATACTGAATATCTTTAAATACATTGGCTTACACATTGCCATGGCACTAAACGCCATTTGCTCCATTTTCATATTTGTATTTATAATCTTATTATGGACTACCTTAATTTTCCCCTTGATGCCGAGGCCAAGTTGACAACACAGCCCCCATCCCAAATTGCAAATTGATTGACTAACAAATTGGCTTAATAGTTCATTCAATGAAGGTAAATGGTTTCCCAATGATTTGGGAAATATACTCCCATGACTAATGGTTACATTTCTAACTGAATGCTGATAATACAAAATTTGCGCAATATTGCAATAACGAAAGTCAATGAAAACCCAATTTTAACTGGAGCATGACCACAGAAGAGATATTTTAACATGGCAAAAAAAAAAGGAATAGAAATTAGCCTTTAGGGCTGATCAATGAAATCGCGTAGACACTGTGCGATTCGTCCCAGCCAAAACTGGTCGATTCGTCACTCGCAAAAGTCTGTTCATCACCCGAAATTGGTCGATTCGTCACCCGAATTTAAAAATATGATAATACTGAACAAGAAACAAGAAAACATGTATAATATACAACAATAATGAAATAAAATGAGGCAGGATCTAGAAGATAAAAGAGGAAAACTAGCTATTGCTATCAATAAAAAACCTAGAGTTTATTGAGCATCATATACAAACATATACCAACTTGCATTTCAAATTTGTCCAGGGGCGGCATTGTCGGTATGGTGCTGGAGCTATCTGAAATGAACCCATTTATGTACATATCGTCGGTATCATGGAAGACTCAGACATAGCAAATTTACCAGCTTCCAGGAGATCCATTCAAAGCTGTGAAAGTCAAAGCCACAATAATTTCATATTCAGCTGCAGAGTATGGGCAAAATTTATATCTCCAAAGTCCACATATGTGTAAGAAAACTATCTTGTTTGATTAGTTTTGTTTATAGTTTAGATAGAAAAAAGAAATATTGAGTTCACTTATTATGTTATTCACATTTCATGCATTAATAGTGGAATACTAAGCTAAACCAACTTAACCTGCTTAAAAAAGGCAAAGTTTTGGTTCTGTAATCAGTTCTTTTGCTTTGACTGAATATGTTTTTGTACCTCCTGGATCAGTTTGAGCAGAATACTAGTCCAAAGCAGTTTGGAAAGAGTGCTCTGTTGAGATGTTCTGTGGAAAACTAGGTTAAAGCGGTTAAACAATAGGAGAACTCATGGGATTATAGTGGAAGAATAAAATATTTTTAGAAAATTTGTGAAAACATCTCAATCTCATTGGGTGTTTCAGATCACAAAACTTCAAATTCAAGGGGTAAAATACTTTGTCCAAGGTGATTAAGGTCCTTGAAAATCAGAATCCACAATAATGCAAAATTCAGACAAACTGGTTTAGCCGAGTCTTTCCATGATACCGACGATATGTTAATTTTCGTCATAAATGATTGTAAACTGTTACAAAACATCTATTGTTGAGCTACATTATTTACAAGTGAAATCCGTTGATGCACCACACAATTCCCTAAATATTTTTGATCACTGATATTTACCATCAGATTATTGTATGATAGGTGCTGTTGGGGTAACAGTGGTGACTGTGGTGGAGATGGTGAAGGTGGTGTGGCTTGCAAAGGTAGTGACTTTGGAGGTGGTGGAGTGGCTTGTAGCGATGGTGACTGGTGGTGGAGGTGGTGACTTTGGTGATGGTGGTGTTGCTTGTGACTGTGGTGTAGGTGGTGACTGTGGAATGGCTTGTGGTGAGGGTGCGTCTGGTGATGTTTCTTAGACCGGTTTGGATGAAGACTGCAATGAAACTTTGTATATTTTAATATGATCAAGGCTGTACATCCTTTTCAGCTCTCTTTGGCTCTTCACATCTTTACAATTTCATATTGGGCTCCATAGTGCCACCTTGCCTGGTCCCTTTTCTGGCATTGTATTTGAGGATGATGTCTCCCGCCTTCACATTCATACCTTTGCATTTTCTTTTATGTGTGTGATCCAAGGTCATCCTGAGTAGTTGCACTTAGTCTGGAAGACTGCTGTAGTTCACAACCCAAATTGGGTCAAGATCTAATAATTAAGTCATGAGTCATAGCATGTTACCCCATTTGAGGGTAATTGCTGCCATAACATCACTTATCATGAAAAAGGGATTTGTTTGAATAAAATGATCTTGGAAAAAGACAACTTACCAGCTCTTGCAGGTTGATCTCTTTCATTTCAGTGGGATACTACGCCTCGCGATGATCAAGTAGGAAAAACGGGCTGAATTTGGTTGACGCTTGTGGTTTTTTGCGTAAGGAAAACAGAACTGGACTGAGGAGCTCATCCCAATTGTCCTGATTATCTGCTGTTAGTTTTCTCGTAGAATCAATGCATTAGGTAGAATAACATAATTGATAAAATCTTACATCCCTAGACCTAATGGTTGCTATGGAAACAGGATTTTATCATGTTTCCTCTGGAACTTTCAAAAATACCGCCCCCAAAAAAATACAGAGAAAATGTGAACACTTTGTTGGCTTTTTTAATACATATATGCCAGTGAAAAAGCCATGTTTTTTTATACAAATAGTCATTTTTTCATTAACAGATCACAAATGGCGGGGGCCTAGCTCAGAGGTAGCGCTCTGGGCTTCCAACTGCTGGGTCCCGGGTTCAATTCCCGGTCGAGCCTAAGTTGGATGGCTGTTTCATCCTTCGTCTCATTGGCATGGTCTCTGCCTGTCCTAATTAGCCCATCAGGTGCAGAAATACAGGACGTAAAGCCCTAATCACCCACCAACCATTAACAGATCACATGGACTCATATCATATTTGAATAAAGGGTTTGCTAGCATAGTGTATCTGTATATTGAATTATTCATACAGACACTTATGCACAAGTATAATAAAGCAATATAGACTCTTTCAAATATGACAATAACATTTTTGTGACTGGTTGTGTAGATTTTGAAGTTGTAGACTATCATCCAACCAAAAATGTCTGAAGGATAGTATATCATAAGACTATATTGAAACGACATCATTTATACAGTTCTGCATTACTGTGATAAAGGAATATACTTGGTTTTAAATATGAGCATACCGATTTTGTGACTGGCCGTGAATATTTTGGAGTTACAAAATTTTCTGCTTGATGACAGTAAAGCACTGGGCCGACTTGTTCCGAGTTGATACACAGTCAGATACAGCAAGGGCACTATTACCATGAGACTGCCAATAGTGAGATGCAGCACTTGTTTTCGAAAAATCTTGTTCTAGGGCCTGAAGTGAAGTGAATGTGTCCTTGAAAAGGGTATAAGCCATATCACATTTTTCTGGGACACATACTTTGGTAGGAGTTGGCATTACAGTGTTTGGTGAAGTAGGTGAAGACTGCAGACGATCTGTAAAGCCCCTGTCACACGGGCCGGTTGTGCCGTAGTGAAGCCGTAGTATTGCGTAATAATTGCGGAAATCGCTACCCGGCTCGAAGCCGGCGGCCCCAATATGGCCACCCGTGGATACCCGTGGATACCCGTCAAGCACCCGTGGGACCCTTGGCCAAGCCGCGAAACCCGGCCCCGGGAGCCGGTTGTGCCATGCTTGCATGGCACAACCGTAGAAATCTCACAGGTGTAAAAAAAAAAAAAAAAACCTGTGGAAGCCGGCGGGTGACCCGTGGAAGCCGGCGGGTGACCCGTGGAAGCCGGCGGGTGACCCGTGGAAGCCGGCGGGTGGCCCGTAGAACCCGGCGAATTATTCGTCTCTAATTTCACCCCGGCGGCTTGTTGAGGGGTTCTACGGGTAACCCGCCGGCTTTCACGGGTAACCCGCCGGCTTTCACGTGTAACCCGCCGGCTTTCACGTGTAACCCGCCGGCTTTTTGCTACCAGCGTCAGCGTAGGCAGGGAGGTATATACTTTAAAAAGGCTGCTGCTCCTCTAATATTAGTCCGATTTTCCTCAAATAAAGACTGAATGGCAGTATAGCTCATACTGATTCCATACGTATTTTCGGATTTAAAAAATCCCGAATATTAAGCGAGATATTTGTCTGAAAAGGCAGTCGTCTTGCGGCGGCTGTTGCTCCATTTATAATAATCCGATTTACGTCAAATCAGGACTGAATTGTAGTATAAATCATACTGATTCCATACGTGTTTTCGGATTGAAAATAGACCAAATATTAAGCGAGATATTCGTCTGAGAACGTAGCTAGGTTGGCGGAGGCAAACAGTGGTGCTCTCGCAGACGTCCGCGCCCTGACTGTATCAATGCAGTAAGGGCTGAGCCCTTCTTTAAAAGGCTGCTGCTCCCCTAATATTAGTCCGATTTTCGTCAAATTAAAACTGTATTGTAGCATAGTTCATACTGATTCCATCATGTTTTCGGATTGAATATACACCAAATATTAAGCGAGATATTCATCTGAGAATGCAGTAATCTGGCGTCGGCCAGGTGCTCTGTGTATGGTCATGACTTGAATGGTGTGGTCAATATTTTTGACCATGATATATATACATTGTTTGGATGAGCTTTATTGCAATTCATTTCTACTCATTCTGCCAACTGCCATGACCGTTATGTCAATAGCATTTTGAATGATATAAAGAATGGGTGTAGAGAATACAGCAAATGCTCAATACATGTGTCAATTGCCTAATTGCCTAAATTGGGGTTCTTTGACCTGTCATTTCATAGTTTGTTCAAAGATGACACAGTAATATGACATTGTCTTGATTGTCATTCACAATTACAAAAAGATGTAATTGCTTTCATTAATTAAAAAACTATGTATTGTATTGTAATTACCAGGCAATGATTATATTTGTATATTGGTATTTTTTTTATACATGTGAACATTCTTATCTTTTTGTGTATATTTTTGTAAAATTTAAATGTAATATTGATATTGTAATTATTATTTGTGATTTGATCTGTGATTTTATTTGCTATCTTTTATGTACTTATATGGACCAAATATTAAGCTAGATATTCTATATTATATAATAAGCATATAAATCTATCTGTCTCTCTAAACTATCTGTCTATCTACATATTAGATTTTCGTCAAATAAAGACTGAATTATTCAGGGAAATGTGTAGAATTTATATAATAGTTAAGGTGGGGAAAATTAATGGAGTATACTAGGCACAAACAAGAATATTCTTGTTAATAAAGTTAGTAATACATCATAGAATATAGATATGTAGATAGACAGATAGTTATAAGATCTTCACCTAATAATATGTTACTATCAATAATTCATTAATTCGTAATCAATAAAAAACGAAAATAAAACAATGTTTCTTTGCTTGTTGCCAATAAAATTCCGACTTGATAAAGATGTCTATGGAGCTATAACAACTATCTATAGATAGATATACTCTAGTTTATATAAATTATCAATATTTCGTTGTTGTTTCTGAAAATAATCCAACTGAAATTAATATTGATATTGCATGTTCCATCCATGATCAAAACAATCTCCCTCTTTAATATGCATATTAAACAGGAACCAGTTGAAATTCAGAACTTCAATTAATGCTTGTGATCAATGATGAAAAAGCATGACTTACCCCATTCTTTGTATTATTCAAAATGTAAATAGCAATTGACATAATGGTCAATTCAGAATTTCAATTCATGCTTGTGATCAATGATTTCAATTCATGCTTGTGATCAGTGATGAAAAAGCATGACTTACCCCATTCTTTGTATTATTCAAAATGCTAATAGCAATTGACATAACGGTCAAGGCAGATTGCTATTACATATATAGGTTAATTGACTTTACAAAACCAAAGGAAAAGTCCTTCCCATTGGCCAGTTGGCAGAATGAGTAGAAATTAATTGCAACAAAGCTCATCCAAACAATGTATATATAATGGTATAATGACCACACCATTTCAAGTCATGAACATACACAGAGCACCTTGCTGCCTTCCCAGACGAATATCACACTTAATATTTGGTCTATTTTCAATCTGAAATTATGTGTGGAATAAGTATGAACTCTTCTATAATTCAATATTTATTTGACGCAAATCTGATTAATATTAATGGAGCAGCAGCCGCCACCAGACAACCGCCTTCTCAGACGAATATCTCGCTTAATATTTGGTCTATTTTCAATCCGAAAACACCTATGGAGTCAATATGAATTATACTACAATCCAGTCTTATTTGACGAAAATCGGACTAATATTAGGGGAGCAGCAGCCTTTTATAGAAGCGCTCAGCATTGATACAGTCCCGGCGCGGACGTCTGCGAGAGCACCACTGTTTGCCTCCGCCAACCTTGCTACCTTCTCAGACGAATAACTCGCTTAATATTTGGTATATTTTCGATCCGAAAACAGGTATGGAATCAGTATAAACTATACTACAATTTTAGTTCTTATTTAACGAAAATCGGACTAATATTAGGGGAGCAGCAGCCTTTTAAAGTGTACTCCTGGAGGCTGCGAGTTACTCCTACTACTCGCCGGCTTACTCCTACAACTCGGCGAGTAACCCGTAGAACCCGCCGAGTAACCCGTAGAACCCGCCGAGTAACCCGTAGAACCCGCCGAGTCACCTGTAGAACCCGCCGAGGCACCCGTGGAAGCCGGCGGGTAACCCGTGGCAGCCGGCGGGTATCCCGGCGGGTTACCCGTAGCACCCGGCGGGTAACCCGGCGGGTGCTGCCCCGCCCCTTTTTTCTGCCAGAACCGGTCGCCAAACCGGCGGAAAGAGCTGTTACATAACTATTACGTAATACTACGGGTTCACTACGGCACAACCGGCCCGTGTGACAGGGGCTTAAGAAAGGAACATTTGGGTAAGGGAAGAACTATGTGAGAGTAACATGATAATGTAGCTTGCATTTGATAGTGTAGGTTTGGGGTGGACAGGATTACTTCTTCAGTGGAAATGGGCAAAATAACAAAATTTTTGTGTAAAGAAAAATAGTTTGTCTTGAAACAGCAAATTTGCATACTCTGGTCACATGGCTCAAAAAAACCAATAACAGTACCCTCAGTCACATGACCCTCTCCATATTGAATTCTCAACCACAACACCAGTTACAACTCAGGTTCGTCCTCAAACATATTCATATAATACCACAAAAGCCCACCGCCTCCCCTATCTCCTCCTTAATATAATAAATCCGTTTTGAGTCCTTGGTTTTTCCAGAGCACAGCAGTATATATATTTTGGGCTATTTACATGCTGCCACAATGTTAGTTTTACATTGCATTTTTATTATTACTCATAGGGGTTTTTACAGAATGTCAACTATAAGAACTCTCAGCCTACAGCTGATTGTTTCTCTATCTTGTTTCAAACAAAATAAAAACCCCTGTTAAATTTTTACACCAAATCAAAGTGTTTGTGTTGCTGTTTCATAAGACAAATTATAGACTACTCTGTGACCCCCATAACCAGGGTATACAGAATATGTATGTATATAGATAAGATGATTATGGAATAATACGATAGTATGATGTGAACTAGAAACCTGTCAGGGTTGCAGATGCAGCATTAGTGTTTGCATGAGCATCTGGGGATATTTGTCTGTGATTATTGGAACTGTACATTATGCATGGGTATGACATGGCCAAATATGCATGAAATACAGAACATGACAGTGTTATTGCAAAAAACATATATGATTTTATGACATCTTTCTGCCAAACACAACCGAAGGAATGTGAAAACAACAAACTATGTTCCATTTTAACTAAAGTTACGGATAACTTGTCAATTAACACAAATACACAAAGAGGTGAGGTTTTAATTCATAGATGTCTTATTGGACATACTACGTAGACTAACTCATTCACATCTTCTTTTGTTTGATTTCTGTCAGTAAGTTGTTTATGTATTGGCTGCAGCAATACTAGCAACATTTGATATGATGAATGAAATTTCATCAGAGGGTGCTTCACCTCATTTGCGATTGTATGATGCGAACAACTTTGTCTACTTCTGAAAAATTTCCTGATTGTTGATATCTTGTTGAGAACATTCTTACGAATGTTTTGCCTTCTAATGGTTTCTTGCAGGCTTTCCAAGTATACAGTTTTCCTGCAGCACAATTCTGAAACGGAAATCCTGCAAAGACAAGATGCTTTGACAAACTTTACAATTCCCCACTGAAGACTGTCTTGGGATAGAACAATGTGCAAACAAAAAAATCTAACAAAGCTGGACTAATAAAAATGGTCAAGGACCAAGTGCTCAGTGCTGAATCTATTGAATTTGAATGACTAACTGTAATCAATAGATAGTGTGCAAAAAGTATGAATTTGACCATGGTTTATACTACCAGTCGAAAGTTAATCCACAAAAGTTTTTACATGAGCTACATTCCTGCATATTTGCAATGTTATGTACAGTAATGAAAAAGCATGTTACGAAACAGTTGCAGTGGAGAGGACATTTATTAAGTAAAACGACTCATTAACAATATTATCTGATTATCATTCACAGTATTACTGGTGTATATCTATCTGATTTGCACTAACATTAAATTGCATGTATGGCATCTAACCAACCTAGAGAGCCTCTACATAGCCCACTCAGGTGCTGATGAGGCATTAAACAATAACACACACACACACACACACATGGCATCTAACCATGTACATATAACACATTAAATATACCTAATCTTTAGAAATTGTTTAGTAGCTGTTCTATTAGAGGTTATAACCAGTTCCGATATTAGCAATAGTTCTGTGAGAACTGGTGCTGGCATTTAAGATGGCATTGTAAAGAATTTTCT
This sequence comes from Alitta virens, assembly GCA_932294295.1. Classification (NCBI taxonomy): domain Eukaryota; kingdom Metazoa; phylum Annelida; class Polychaeta; order Phyllodocida; family Nereididae; genus Alitta; species Alitta virens. Next base: position 42,598,335 of record OW028575.1, read on the forward strand.
GGAACCGCATGCAAATGTTTATCTGAGCTGGAGGTTCTTAAGTGCAGACTCAGCAGCAAAGGAGTAACAACCTTTCCTCTGTGAAGAACGCACAGCATTATACTTTTTTGACAGTATGCTGACTCAATATGATTGAGTTTATTGCACTGCAGTACTGACTGTAAGTGGTATGTGTCACTATATGTGTCACTATGTGTGTCACTATGTGGCCTTCAATCAGAAAGTGATCAAAGATCAAAGCACTCGTCCTTTCAGAAAGACTTGCTGCTCCATTGAAAGCTGAAGCTTCCTGATGTTCTTAACTTTGTTGGTAGATTGTCTTCAAATGAAGCATGTCCTTGTCCAGACAGTCAAAAGCTAAGTTCCACATCTTGTCCAAATCTGTTGGGAACTAATGGGAATCTGAGTTTGCCATTAATAGGGAAATGAGGATACTGTCAATGATTCCAAAGGTAAGCAAATTTTCACTGTTCCCACACCACCTCGTAACCATCAAAGTTCCGTTTCTCTGGTCTTTCTTTTCCCTTAGCCATGTTAAGAATAACATCCTAAATCTAGTAGTACTACAAAGGCATCAAAACCATCAAACGAAGAACTTTCACAGAATAGTGGACAAAGTTGAAGAACATATCAGAACTTTAAAACTTAAGATGACCTTATAACCTAGAAATTCCATTTAAAATAAATAATAACATGGACTATAGTGTTCAATTGAACTGTCAAGGTTTCAGAGCCAACTTTAATGAAATTTATGTCTAACAAATTCTCTTTAGTTTATGAAAGTTTAAAAACCAACATATAACAAAGTAAGAATTAGGCAAAACATGGGGCTGCTTGCTCTAAACTAAGGTTAAACTGAACTGCTAAGAATACTGCGTTGCAAGAGCAAGGCAGGGCTAGACCAAGCTCGGAGAGGTTGGTGTAGCAACTGTCTGGTCCAATTTGGTGTTGGCATATGTGAAGCAGGTGCAAAGATCAAGAGTCCTTGGAGCAGAGGCGTATGCATGTGGCTAAGAGGCAGGTGCATAGACCGAAAACATACTAAACAAATAACAATATGCTACACAAAATCCCGGTCGAGCCTAAGTTGGATGGCTGTTTCATCCTTCGTCTCATTGCCATGGTCCCTGCCTGTCCTAATTAGCCCAACTGGTGCAGAAACACAGGACGTAAAGCCCTAATCCCACCCACCCACCCACGCTACACAAAAGGATTAAGTACAAATAAAAAGAACATTAACATATCAGTTAGGGGAAGATTTCCCCAGGAAATTGCCTAAGCAAGAGATATGATAGCGCCCAACGCATTTAGGAACTGTTCTTCAAAACTTGAGCAGAGTGAATAGAGGATTGTTGAGCGAACATAGCGGGTGAAGCATGTGGACCGCCAGTGACCCAAGTGAAACCGGGTAAAATAGACACATCACATAATCTGACAAATACATTGGCATGAGAAAAATAACATGTAAATTCTCCACATCTCAAAAAAACCCTGAAATGCAGTTAAAAAGGCACATGTCAACTTGCTATCCACAAATGGACCAAAAACATTAGTTTTTAACAAAATGCGCAGATCATATCAGAATGCTGTAGGTAATAGGAAGCCTGAAGGGCTTGTGACAGTTGGTCAGAGTTTTTTGACTGCTCTCAGAATGTAAGGCAATTGAAGATTACTGGCTAGAATGTCATAGTTTTTGAGTTCAACATAGTGGAACCTAATGCCAGCTAGGTACAGTTGATAGTGTCATGGCGGAGGCTGGGAACTTGGGCACAATGGGTAACAAACGAAATGAGGATATTTTCTTTGATCTCCGGCAGTTCGCCAAGTGGCCATGGGGCGACAAGGGCTGACATTGACAGGAATGTCAAAAAAGCAGACCGGGCAGATGAGTATGTGCTGAGTGTTGACTTGCCAAGCGAGTAGGATAGACGGGCGGCTACCTCATCATGAGGTCTTAGACATCTGGAAGCGAGAGAGAGCATCAGCATACAATTTAAGTGACCTGGAATGTGCTTGGCATGAACCGTGAAGTTATTACAGGCCGCATGACGGAAAGTTGCCCTGGAACCACTTGTTTGTATGGAAGCTCCAAAGGCAGTTGGGGTAGTGTCATTGTATATGCACATGTCTGCAGCTTTGGTAACATTTTCATCAAGGAAAAAGACCCCATTCCATTGCTGCAAAAAAAAGGGACCACATACGGATGTCTGCCTGTACAGCTGCAGAGAAAGTAACATGGTGGTAGAGTTCCTTCACAGTGGTGGACAAAGCTATCAAATGGGACATGAATGACCTGCCTGGGCACACCACTTAGCTTTGCGAAATTCATGTGACCCACCAAGATAAAAGTTCATGTTTTGTGCATACTGCCATGAAGGATAAAGATTGTAATCGGTCAATTTTAACAGTTGGCAGCCTGGTTTGCATTTTGTCTGTATCGAGAATAATACCTAATTATTCTGGGCAAGTGCATTGGCCTTCTAACAAGACGGCTAAGGGCACAGCTAGGGTTAGAAAAATGTTCACAATTGTTTCTTTAATGCTGGATGCATCATCAGAAGGTTGGACAATGACTGAAGGGGCGTTCACACTATCACAGATAAGACCTACATATGACGACGGATGAATTTAATTTTCACTCTTTCTCATCCTTGTCCATATGTGATTCACTTGCTGATGTGTTTCACATCTACTCACGCCAATTCATAGATCGCTCCTGGTCGCGATTGACCACTCACGACCATACGTGGAGAGGGCAATAATTTTTAAACATGTTTCAAACTATGGCAATATGAAGATAAACTACGCTCTAATTTTACATAGAGTTAAGGTGAACTTTTTAATTAACACAAATACACGTAGAGATGACATTTTAATTTATAGATGTCTTATTGGACATGCTAAACTAACACATTCACATATTTTAAACAAACCAGCCCCAGTATGTGAAAGATGTCAACACCCTTTTACGGTAAAATCAATTTTCTGGAATGTTACAATTTACACCAAAGACGAAGGTCCTTACCATATGTTTGTGAGACCAATCTATATTATCCATTATGATATTATTATCATTAACCCAGTTTGAGTACACTTAACCATTCCAGCCTGTACATATTCCAATAGGTGCTGAGGGATTAAACACAAATCACACACACACACACATGAGACCATGATGTTCTTTAATAATAATTATATAATAACTTCATTGACCATGAAAACAAATAAAAAACATTCTCATCTATAAGATACGAAAATACTATGGCAGCAGGGGGGGGGGTTTAATGTTTAATGGATCCAGAAATTTTTGTGGGGGGGGGGGGGGGGGGGATCTGATCGTCAGAATCAATGCGGTTGCCGGAAAACGTTCAATTCCTTTTTTTTTACTGTAATTTTTAATTTTTGTTTGGCCATCCCCCCCCCCCCTGGATCCATCCCTGTAATAATAATAATAATGGCAGGCTGACACTAGCACAGGTGCATTTGCCTTTATCAATTACATGAAAGAAAAAAAATCATTGATTATATATTGAATTGAATTTAAGTTCTTGTAAGAAACACTAGCTTTAGAGATTGATGCACTTGTACCTATTATACGAGCACTCTAGGATGAGAGATTTAATGGTTGTGCATAAGAAAATCTACGTTTTTGAGTTCAGTGTAAATTTCTTTCCACAATAGTTTGTACTATGGACATATGCTGTTTTCATGTTCAGTTTTCAAGTTCAATATGTATTTCACTTGATGTCCTGACACCCCAGACTCAAGACAGGTTATTTGTCTGTAATGTTAACAATTGCACATATATATATAAACATAATCGTATAATAACAACCCACAAACAAAATCCATAACAGACCAGGAGGACAGCTCTTAACCTTTATATGGGTCACTAGCGAGCCACCCCTCTGTGTTTATAAACGAAAGCTGATTATGGGATCCTTTCAGCTCAGGAAACAAACCTACTTGGCTCCAGCCCGAATAGGACAGCCCAAAGTCCAGCTGCTAATTTTACCAGTACACGGCAAGGATGGAGACTCTCGGGGTGAAACCTGTATCCTCAGTGGCCAACATAGGGCAGTGCACACTGCACAAGTAACTACTGCTTTATTGGAGGGTGTGTCCCCTACCTTGCAGGGGAAACACAAAATGAAGATGTCAAATTACATCCACCAGACCAGCTCGCACGTCACCCGATGACTAAGGTGTGCCTCCCTTAGCAGGAAACCAGAGGTTGAAAAATTGGCTACTGGAATTAATTGAGATGCAAAACGATCTCGAACAACATCAACTGAATCAATCAGCCAATGCGTCGCTTGCATTGGCTGACTTGCTTAGCCATGCGCCATGATGCGCGTATTTACTGTTAGAGGGCCATGACGAAAAATAATTGCATTGCCATAAAATCTAGAAAGGCTGCCCGAATAGGCCATTACTTTAGGAAGATGATGTGGATCATCCAGTAGTGGAGAAATTCAACACCAATTCTCAAATTGGTAAATTTATCAAGGCCTTATTATATCTTTGAACTTGTACATTTATGACAACATCGTTTTAACAGATTTACAGGCAATTTCTAGCTTTTCCTTCCTGACAGCAAACAGACATTCCTTCCTTTGTTTAGTTTTTCACTACTCAAGATTATGAACATTTCAAGATAAATGCAGGGGTATTTACAACTTTATGTGTGCTGCATACTACATTCGCATTTACCTTCCAACATAGCATCTTGGCGACAGCAGCAAATAATGTGCAGCAGAACCCAATCCAGGTGAGGATTAATTACTCAATAAGCATATGTTGTGAACAACTAATAACAAAACACATTTTGCACATTTTACACATTTTGCATTTATGCACATAAATAATACAGGAAAGTTGGGGATTTCCCTGGGGATTTCCCCATTGAATCAAATAGTATTCATTGCTGTAATATAATGATTGAACAACTGAATAAATGAATGTGCATTATAAATTCCCGAGAGGGTTTTCCCTGTCAAAAAGAAAAAAAAGCTGTAATATAATGCTTGAACAACTGAATAAATGAATGTGCATTATAAATTCCCGAGAGGGTTTTCCCTGTCAAAAAGAAAAAAAAAGAGTACCTTTCATTGTGCAACATCTGCTGCTACAGCTGACTGCTGCCTGCAGTACCTCTGCAGCAGTCCACCCTTCTTGGCAATTTTAAGTACCCCTGGTGCCATTTTTCCAAATGTTGCGCTGAATTTAGGGTGAGTTGGCCCAAGTCGTTCATACTCCGTTGTAAACTTAAAAAATATTAGTGTACATTAACTTACACGGCAATACAAGTCATCATCAAATATTTTAACAGGTTATTATTAATTTTCAAACCCTGATCAACAAACCTTGACATTTGTGGGGAATTATCCTAGATAATTATACATTTTTATTTGAGAATTTTGGTGTATGAAGGCATCACCGCATTAATGTTATTTTGGCTAAGTCAATTGATAAACCAAGTTGGGGCTGGGTGGAGGGTATATGTATATTGTGTAAAGAATTAAAGTTTGATGCTTATCCACATGTCAATAAAGGATTTTGAAACTATACATATATATATATGTTTATATTCAAGTCAGGGAATGACTCCCAAACCTGCAAAAAATAATGAATACATATAGCTGAATGAACTAACCTCTTTCACTGATTGAAGGAATGGGTTCTCTTGGATAATTTCAGTGAAGAATCTATCGCTCTTTAATATTTCCAATGAATGCTGGTCAAAACGGAGACACAACGGAATGGATACAAAACGGAGACAAGATCGCCATAACGGTGACAACCAAAACGGCGACAAGTGAAACATAACCACAATGGCGACAAACCAGTGTGATAACCACTGATAGCGGTGACAAGCCTAAGTCATAGGAGAGAATATTGAATGTCAGAATGGAGACAAATGTCAAGTAACAAATTTACTCACTCAAATATTGTTATCATTCCCCCGTGAACTGCAGACACCCGTGTTTCCAACTTGGAAGTCATGGATGAATTTGAACGGTTTAGCTTTTGTCAGTTTGAAATCACAGTGTCAAAACTTTCATGAGAGTTTTGTGCATCTGTGTGTGTAATTTCGTGGATATTTGGACAATTTTAGCCATAAAATCGGCCATGCAAAGATTTTGTCATGGCGCGAACTGGGAACGGGCAAGTCAACCGTCCGGAGGGATATGACCCACCAATAATGGGAATAAAATGAAATTCCGGCATAACCACAACCTGAACCCTACCTAGCAATAAAGGTATGTCTCAGTTTTGGTTATTGAATACATTTCTCCGTTCTGACTAAGGGCTAAATATTGGTGTCTCCGTTCTGACAATGACCCAAAAAATCTTGTCTCCGTTCTGGCATAGACGTGTCTCCATTCTGGTGGTCTCCCGTATTTGCTGTCTCCATTATGGTTGTCTACGTTCTGCCGTGTCTCTGTTTTGACCACACCCCTTACAAAATACAATTTATACCACTAAATAAAGTATTTTTATTGTTTTCATCCATAATAACATAACTGCAAAGTTGAGGTATGAATTTTCTTGTAGTTAACAGAAAAATATTTTATAATTACTTGAGCTGCCACACAAATATTTTACGCAATTAACCATATAATTTCAATAGATGGACTTTGTAATTTTTGTTTGTTATTTATGTGCACAATGGGGGTAAAAGTTATGGCTGCCCAACATTTGTTTATGCAATGCCACATAATGTCACACAATGGTACATTTTGTCACATAAAGACCTGTATTTTCTCACATAAAAAGTTTGTGTTGGATAGCTCAGGTATGTCACCCAAAGCTGTAAAAACATGGAACTGCATAGGTTTAATGTCATAACTAGAACCCTGAACGGGTTGAAAGAGATTGGAGGAGGTCCTCTATCCTCCAGAAATTGCAGAATGAAAACATTCAGTACAATATTGACCTTAAAACTGCAATGCATAATTACTAAAACCCTGGAAAGATTGAAAATGATTGGAGGTCTTCTATCATGCAGAAATTGCTCAAAGAAACAATTTGGTACTATGTGAAAATTCAATATGCTATCTAAGCCATAAAATTAAGTTTTTGTATTGTTTTAATCCATGATAAACAACTGCAAGATTAAGTTATAAATTTTCTTATCACAAATAAAAAAGGGCGGGGGCCTAGCTCAGAGGTAGCGCTCTGGGCTTCCAACCGCAGGGTCCCGGGTTCGATTCCCGGTCGAGCCTAAGTTGGATGGCTGTTTCATCCTTCGTCTCATTGTCATGGTCCCTGCCTGTCCTAATTAGCCCAACTGGTGCAGAAATACAGGACGTAAAGCCCTAATCCACCCACCCACCCATCACAAATAAAAAAGAAATATATATATTTTTTTCCTATTCTTTTCAATACCTTGAGATGTATGCCATTCAGTCATTCTACACAATTGAAATATATTTCAACAGGTAGATTTTGTATTTTTTGTTTTGTCATTTATGTGTACAATGTGTTCTGTTGCCTTGGCAAACAAAAGGTCAAAATTCCCAAAAATTTTAATATCCCCCTGTTTATTTTTTATCATATTATATATAGGAGAGTGAAAACATTAATCCAAATTGCAAAGAAACCATTAATCCAGTGCATCTGAGAATTTTCACTGCTTTATTATGCCACACAAAACATGTACTTATTCCCACAGAACAATGCAAAAAGGCTTCTGAAGCAGCAATTTGTATCCTTATTGCTATTTTGAGAGGTTGGTTATTTTTGGGTTCTGGTTAGCCTGTAACAATTTTACAGGCCTTCTTGTTTTGTGTGTGCATTTTATCCTTTAACACATATATTTGGTATTATTCAGGGGTCCCTCTTCCTTATACAAATTATTTTGATGCCAAATTGATAGTGTATATCAGTCCTGCTAAATTTGACACTGGCCCAGATGTTCTTGGTTAGTATTATGCAATCACCAGTCATGTCATGCTTCACTGCACATTGACTGCTACAGCTCAACCCTGACATACAGAACACCACTATAGTTGGCTCTAATTATGGCCAGTACATATGTTCTCATAGGAGGTAATATACTTGGTTTGTGAAGACAAGTGGGTATGTTATCTTACCAGTTTACTGCCTACCTTCATTCTTTCACAAAATATCACACAAAGTCACATAATGCTATGCACTGTCCGCCCTCGAAGGTCCTGGGCCTCCACGCGGCGAGGGTGGAAACACTTGGGGTGAAGTCCTCTATCCCCAGTGGCTAAAACAGGACAGTGCGCATTGCACAAGCTGCTCCAGCTATACAACGCAGACACTTATTGATTTTTTGCATGCTTCTGGCTTCTACTACCAACTATGGATGATCAATCTTACCCTAGAGAGCCTCTACATAGCCCACTCAGGTGCTGATGAGGCGTTAAACAATAACACTACTACTACTACTACTACTATGCACTGTTCACCTTCTGTAGTTCAACTGCATGGGAGTTTCAACAAGTTCAAAAGTTGCTGAGCAATACATCATTGGGTATGTTGTTTTCTGATTCAAATGGCTCTTATACATTGATTTAATGGACAACTTTATAAGCCAATAACTACACTCATAGGCCATATATCAAAATTTCGGTACACAGATATTTGCACAATGATGTGTAGACACCTCTGCATATCTTACTTGGGCCCTACACTGTGAGCTAAAAAAGCATAATTATTTAGGTTACCTTGTCGTGTCATTTTGCGGACTGTGTATCTGGTCTTCCTGGGGTTCTCATCTGAAATAATTTTCATGGAAAAATCAACACCTAATTACAGGAAAAATAACAAACAATAATAAATAAACAAAACTGAACACAAACCAAGGTTTTGTGTTAAGTTTTATATTGACAATCCCTTCCCCCCCCTCCAAAAAAAAAAAACTGACAGATTTTCAGTGGAACAGTCAGTTATAATTAAAATCACACATTGCCGATTTGCCATGCCGACAAGGTTATGACAGCCAGAAGCACTGTCGTGAGGCTGTCAGAGTGGTTTTGTAGGCGGATAAGTCATGAGCACAAGATGCAAGATAGTGGTTAAGAACAGTATTGTAATGTGTGCGACAGGTCGGCGATTGAGGCAGACAGGGACCGCTTAGGTTAATTCATTCCATCAAGTCGTCGAGAGGTCACAAACAGCGCAACACAAGTCACCAATTGAGCAAGATAAGGTGAATACAAGTTGAAGACAGGGCATGATAGGTTGCTGACCTGTTTATTTGCAGGCGACTCTACGATCAAGTGGGCCCTTGAAGGTCCTGGGCCTCTACGCGGCGAGGGTGGAAACACTTTGGGTGAAGTACTCTATCCCCAGTGGCTAAAACAGGACCGTGCGCATTGCACAAGCTGCTCCAGCTATCCACCGCAGACACTTATTGATTTTTTACATGATTCTGGTTTCTACTACCAACTATAGATATTCAATCTTACCCTAGAGAGCCTCTACATAGCCCACTCAGGTACTGATGAGGCGTTAAACAATAACACTACCTACCTACTACCTACGATCAAGTGGGCGACACATCGCACACATGTGTGAGATGTGCACACATGTGTGAGATGTGTCGCAGACTGGTCAACATGATACAAGACAAGACGTAGTAACACGTGATCTTTAAAAAGTATATAAAAAGCAACTTTTGCCAATTTTAATGCTAATTTTGTCATTTTAAGCCTACAACAATGTCTGATATAAATGACACAATAAGAAGAAATGCAGACTATTGGTGTAATGCAGCATATACAAGAACAAGAAGAACAAGAAGAGAGACAGAGAAGACAGGCAAGGAGAGAAAGAAGATGGTGGGTTAGGTCTTGGATCGCCAGGAGGATGGATGGACTTTGGGGCATATCACAGACTTATGAATGAACTGGAAGAAGGTGTTGCCTCTTTTACAAATTTCCTGTGCTTCACTCCAGACGCCTTCAGAAGTCCTTCAGAGGGTGGGCCCACATATCCAGAAGCAGGACACGTTTTGGAGAAGGCCTACTGCTGCAAAAACATCCTCGACCCTTTTAAGGGCCACCAAATCCTCCAAAGAGAGCAGACCACATACACATAATGTGTTGATAAAAATTTAAAAAAAGCCCTTCCCTCAATCTTATCTTACCTTTTTAGCCTACAAAATAAATTACAAATACCCTTTTCCTCTCATGTAAAAATGTTCTAACATGACCCCTTTTAATAACTACTATATGTACTAGAATAAGCACTTGGGATGTGCAAATTTGTCCCGTCATGGATTTCCGCTATAAAATCATTTTTATTATTACATTACGTCACGAGTCCACCGTGTGATCAAAATGGCGTCATGCACTCAATGACCTTAAAATGAGGCCAGGTGGGCAAATGGTTGCCATGTGAAAAAGGTCTATTGGGCTCCGTAGCTTCCCAGTCATCATCTTCTTCTTGTGTAGACTTTTTCTCTGGCATGTTTTCTGCTGAAGCTTGTTTGCCCTGGTCTTCCTCCTCTCTTCTTTCCTCTCCCAGTAGATTATTTTTTTGGGTGGCATCTTGAAGATAATAAAGTTGAATAAATTCTCTCCAATGCTGAAAGCTATAGTATGTGTTGCTGTGTCAATGAATGCTGCAGATATGAGCGCATATCTGGCCCACGCTCGCTTTTATGCGGATAATTATGTGACCTCAACGTGCTGTCGCCATTGGTCAGCGATGACGTGGGGATGCTGTCAGCTACAAGGCGCCCCGCAGTGTTCGACGGGTTGGCAACGCATCTAACACAAAGCCACACAAATATTACAATTGCATTTTATATTGCACCTGTGTTGGACGGGTTGACGACTTGTGTTGGACAAATCGCCGACAGACTCGAACAGCACCCGATTACATTCTGACCCGCCAACACAAGTGCCCTCGAAGGTCCTGGGCCTCCACGTGGCGAGGGTGGAAACACTTGGGGTGAAGTCCTCTATCCCCAGTGGCTAAAACAGGACAGTGCGCATTGCACAAGCTGCTCCAGCTATCCAACGCAGACACTTATTGATTTTTTACATGCTTCTGGTTTCTACTACCAACCTTAGATAATCAATCTTCCCCTAGAGCCTCTACATAGCCCACTCAGGTGCTGATGAGGCGTTAAACAGTAACACTACCTACCTACCACCAACACAAGCATTTTTGTCTGCAATGACCATGACAGCACAACGCAAGTGTCTTCACAATCACTGACAAAATTTTCTTGTGCACGACAAGTCGACCACCAGTCATTAACCTATCGCCCACACGTCCCGATTACTTCAACACAGAGGCTGTGTTAGCTTGTTGCAGCCAAAAATTTGTGCAAGCGCAAATTTTTCTCACTGCTTCCCGACTATCGTCGGAGACACTCGCGGCTTGTCGGCATGGCAAATGGGCAATGTGTGATCCTAGTATAACTCCAAAGGAGCAAGGACACAGCCAAGAGTGCACAAATCTTAACTACAGTGTCATAAACTAGCCTTTAAGTGGCACATTTATTGAACAGGGTTCCCACTCTAAATTCTTGGCTTTTCCAGAGTTTTGTCAGGTCACCAAAGCTCATTTCAATTATAGGCACTACCAGTGAAATATATAATTGCCCATATAAAAGGGTTATGTTGTTTAGTAGCTGTAGATGTGTCCAGAAGCTCAGAACTATATACATTTTTCTGACATCTTGGTTTTCAAGATATTGCAATATAAAGTTTTGAAATATTGTTAATAATTGAGTACATGAATTACATAGATTACTTTTATAAGCAATCGTGACCAGATCAAACACAAAAGCTGGAAAAAATGGAGAAACTTCAAATGAAAGCAATACTCTGACGTGTCCACAGCTTCAAAATTAAGCATAGAAAACCACATATAGTGATATCACAAAATTTCTACTGAATTTAATCTGCATACATATATATATAAACACAAACAGGTCACACATCTATAGCTGGTGCAAATGTCACCTAATTGATAGCAGTGCCCCTGGTAGGAATGACAGTGCCTATTTCAAATACCGTATTTGCTCAAATAGAAGCCGGGTCCCGAATAGACGCCAGTCCCGAATAGACGCCGAGTCTCAAGACAGGCTGTAAATTAATAGACGCCGGTCTCGAATACACGCCGATATGGCCCTGTAGTTGGGCATAAAACAGCTGGATTATTGGACAATTGCATGATTGGCTATTGAATACTATTTAATACTAACAAGGTCTGCTGCTCAGCCTGGCTTAAACAGGTGTTTAAATGAATAAATGCCGGTCTCAAATAAACGCCAGGTCAAACACTACCTCTAAATGATTAGAAGCCCGGGCTTCTATTCGAGAAAATACGGTATATGTAAAGACAACCAGTTGCTGTGAAGCACTCCATTGTGCCAAGTTTACAAATCAGCATGTCCAAGATAAATTCACACATAATCAACACTTTTACAAATATTAGAAGTAGGATGCTACTGATATTCATGATTTCAAAACACAGCTAAAGTCATGGAAAGACTGCACATGCCTAACAAGGGGCATGATTTGAAGTATTTATGTAAATTATCAACTGTGTTTAGAAACCACCTCTACTTTGTTGTATCTATTCAGTTATGTAATAGACTCTGGCTAATGTTGTCTGTTTTATTTAAGTCATGACTTAAGGGGACACACTGGTCGAAAAATGGCAAAATTGTCAGACATGAAATTTTGGTTGTTAACATTTTTCTGTACTAGAAGTGTAATTGCATTCACATGGGGTTGATTTTTTGTAAAATTTGAAAGTCAACCCCAATAAATCAACCTTCAAGTCCATGCTTAAAGGGGGCGGGGGCCTAGCTCAGTGGTAGCGCTCTGGGCTTCCAACCGCTGGGTCCCGGGGTCGATTCCCGGTCAAGCCTAAGTTGGTTGGCTGTTTCATCCTTCGTCTCATTGCCATGGTCCCTGACTGTCCTAATTAGCCCAACTGGTGCAGAAATACAGGACGTAAAGCCCTAATCACCCACCCACCCACCCATGCTTAAAGGGATATGTAGTGATGAATCTCGGTCACCTAATTAACTAATGAACAAAACGTACCAATCCCCTATAACCTAAATGGCACTACATGTTGATATTGAGGTCGCCATACCATTTAAAACAACATAAGAACACTTCTTCTCTTAAATTTGTTTACAAACATTGAATTGATGTGTAACTGCTTAGCTCGCATTGGCTACAGGCCAGACAAGTTCACTCTCAAATCATTTTGGGTTAATCAAAAACTCAGCTGGTATACCTTGTCAACACAATATTCAGTTTTAAATCATACTGGCTTAAGCCAACCTTCAGCTGGTAAAGTTTGTCAACAAAATACTTGAGATTGGTTGCGTAAATCACAGAAATAACTTGATAAAACAACAAAATACATTTAGTACTACTAAAATTGTTAAAACCAATTAAATTAATTTTTTAACCTAGTTTCGTCACTACATATCACTTCAAACATAATATAATAGTAAATTCTATCAGTTTTTTGCGTTTTTCTAAAAAATAGTGAAATTTACCTACTTATGGAGCTTAAAAAAAATTCATCTCAAAAACCAGTGAAGATATCTTAATGAAATTTGGCTTGATGATACGTATGGGAATAATATGCTTTGTGAAGTAAGACTATTTCCGCTGTCCTGCTGCAATTTCATTTTCCAGGAGTTAGGGGTAGACTTCAAAATTGTGATTTTGCTCGGCAGACCCTATATTGCGTACCCTAAAAATGATCTATTTTACTTATTTCAATGGGCAATATAGTCTTTACTTCACAACTACCTAAAATATTTTAAAATATTGTCTTTTACCACTTTCATTGAGCTGGTCTAATGAATTTTTTGTGAGGCAAAGATGTAAAAAATCCATAAATTTGTCTGTTACCATGGTTATCCAAAACTGGGCCATCCTGCATAATTTTGTGATATTGACCTTTGGGTGAAATTTCATGACCCCAGCTGCTATGGTTATCTAGATACAACTATTGACCATTTTTCGACCAGTGTGTCCCCTTAAAATAAATGTTATTGTTATTGTTGTTATTGTCTCCCAACTGGGATATGGTAACTGCAAAATTCAATTTTTTTTGGAACACCAGGTGGAGTGAGAACCCTCAATTATGGTATGAAAATTATGCTTTTACCATTTTTAGTCTCCTCTTGTTCCTCTCTGCAATGTTCGCCTTCACCTTCATCACCACCGGTTTGAGGACTTGCTTGACCTGTAATCAATATTTCAAGCACAATTATTGGTATTTGTATATCTATATTACTTATACAAACAAGAGGTGAGTGGGTAAATGAGTTTTAGGTCCTATAGTTATGCCATAAATCAGCCAATTAAGATGCCTAGGGATGATGGCAATCAGGTGAAGGTGCATTTGTGGCATGGGATGAAACATCCAATTTAGGCATCGAACCTGGGTCCCAGTGGTTGGAAGCCCAGTGTGCTATCATTCTAACAAAAGTAAAATCAACTTACATTTTGCCTGAGGGTTGTCCAATTCCATTAAGACTGGACCCAACCGAGTCACAAATTGGTGTGCCAGAGGTCTTTGATATGTTCCCTTGTTTACTTGCTCAGTATGGCCCATGTGACTGTAAAACATTTCACGATCCTTTGGCGCCACATCCAAAGCGGCATACTGTGTGCTTAACCTCTTCCATTGAGCTGTTGCATTCAGGTCCTCCTCAATTCCAGCTTTTCTTAGTACATCATGATTGGCCTGCCAGCCATCAACATGGGTCGCTGAACTTTCTGTGTTGGCAAATATGAAATTGTTTGTTGGTAGTACACCAGCTTCCCTCCTGAATTCTTTGTTGCAAAGATGATTCATGGCTTCAATGGTGTTTCCAGGGAATAAACAGCTCGCAACTTGGTTGCCCTTAGTGTTACAAAAAGTAATTTGGAGATTTGAGAACCATTTTTTCTCCTCTGCTGGAATCTCTGCATTACCCAACCACTTGTGTCGTTCGACCCACTGGTCAATCCTCAATCTACAGAGCTCTCCGCCTCTCCGAGCATTAAAAAATGTTGCCCTGCTGCATACAAAATTTCGCAATTCAATGAAGGTGTGCTTGTCATACACAATGTCCTTCAGGATAGTTTGAAGTCTCTCGACAGTGTACTGGCGGAGCTTGGAAATAGATTCTTCAGATGGTAGTTGATCTGGCAGTTTCAGTCGTTCCTGTCGACTTTTGTTTACCATATATTTGGCATCAGCAAAAACGGAATTTTCGTTAAGTTTTAGAACCTGACGAAAATAGTTAAGTTTGTCACACTCATCCTTTGGCTTGCTTTCTGTCAATGCCTTGGCCTCCAAAAATGTAATTGAGCTCAGCAAGAGATAATACAGTTTATGCTTGGTTCCATACTTTAGCTCACCACTGTCACTTGTGGTCACTTGGTGAATTGCTGCCTCCAGATGTTGCCAGTTCTTTCGATGGAACATGTCCGCTGCTGATTCACTTGCAAAGAATGATCGGAAGGAAACGTACAACCGACTTAGTGTTCTCATTGAATTCATCACAATCTTACGAACCTCGTAAGTTTTATCCACTTTAGTCTTCTCTTTCATCCACAAGCGGCGGCCGATGAATTTGATGATGTCGTCTGATCTGCATATTCTACCAACTTAATCTTCTTGGAAGGACGTTAATATTTCAGCAAAGGTATCATCTTTTTCTTCAAGTGCTGAAACATGTTGCGTGAGCTTTCATGCATTCCTTTTGTGTTTATAGAACATCCTCTTCGAGTAAGCACCCTTGCACTCAGAACAGTGGGCCACAGGACCCTTAAATTTGTGAACAGCTTCGTACTCATTAAGCCCTTCTTGGCAAATCTGTTTCTCTGTAAAATTCCTTGACTTCTTATTCTTTGCATGACTGTTTTTTCGTTTTGTGAATCTACTGCCAATTTCTCAGGGTGAACCAACTTCATATGCCTTTCCAGTTTTCCTCTAGCAATTCCTTTTTCACAAAATGGACAATATCTTCGTGGCTTCTGGTATTTCATAGATCCTGTGGCAACTGAAGAAAACAAAAATACAAAATACCACTGACTGACAAATAAAATGATAGTAACATAGCCACCAAAATTAAATATTTCACACTTGAAAACAAATCACTATTTCTCTTTTGAGGATAACCACTACTTACAAGAAATTGAGTATTTATGGCCAGTAGCAAACAGTGGAAAGATCAAGTCTGACAGTACTTAGTATAATGGGAACACGGCTCAAGTATAGTATCCTACATAGAGTGCCCTCGAAGGTCCTGGGCCTCCCCGCGGCTAGAGTGGAAACACTTGGGGTGAAGTCCTCTATCCCCAGTGGCTAAAACAGGACAGTGCGCATTGCACAAGCTGCTCCAGCTATCCAACTCAGACAATTATTGATTTTTTACCTGCTTCTGGTTTCTACTACCAACTATAGATAATCAATCTTACCCTAGAGAGCCTCTACATAGCCCACTCAGGTGCTGATGAGGCGTTAAACAATAACACTAACTAACTATCCTACATAGAGTGATCTACCCTTACTAAATACAGGACTTTATTATACATGCATCGACATTGACTATTAATCTATTTGTGAATCAGTTTCACATTTTTCCTGATAATTGTTTTTTAGACGATGCTGTGACAACTGGAATATTATTTTTGGTATCAATAATAAGATATTTGTCAGAACTTTCATTTGGTATCATTCTTATTGCTGTATCTTAATACTGTGAGAAGTTACTGAGCAAAAATAAAACCCCCTCTGTTGCGGCTTCCATGACTGACCCCCAGAGCTCCCTAGCAAGACTATCTGCCAGCCTGAGTAAATGCAGAATTTACAAGAACGTTTAGTGAAGTTTAGTAGTATATAATTTAAGAGAAGAGAAGCCAAGAAATTAATCAATATATGAAATAAGCAGGGGCGAAGGCTGAGCAGTGAGTACCCAATAGAATAAATATTCGGATTGGCAATTTATAGTTAAGTTCTTATTCATAAAAGAGCCCCAAATTACATAGTCCCCTCGCACAAGTAATAACATGAAAACCCGCATGCAAATAGGCCCATGTCACATACCTTTTGGACAGGCACTGTTAGAACACATGATCATGTTCTGATCACCCTGCTCCCGTTCACAGAAACAGTATGTGGTAGATGTCATCACTTTACAGGTTTGGGAGCATCCAGTACTGACATTATTTCCAGAGTTTCCCAAACTGTGCCAAGAACTCTGTGTGCCACCCTGTCCAGCAACAGCTCTTTCTCGTGAAGTGTGGGTTCCTCAGGCAGACCTATGAGAAGAAACAGTAATTGTTGTAGCCATGAAAACAAAAGTTGTATCGCCATAAAATGTTTCCAATGTACACAATGAAAACGGCAACAAATGATACAGTGTGGTATATCCTCCAGTTTGTCCATCTTCACATGGTCCATTACAAACAGAAAATACCCCACCGTCACAACTTCGATGAGCTCCCAGCAATCGGCAAACTCTGCTTGTACATTTCCCTGAAAAAGCAATACACAATATTCATAATTTTTTTTATATATAGACAACATAATATATATGTATATGTACTTCTTATGTATCATGTAATACTGAAGGCTTTCCAGGGCATCATGGTTCTAATTATGTCACCTCATCTATCAACAACGATGTTAAGAAAATTTTAAATGATTGTTTTTACCATTTAACAGGATATCACTATGAACAGAATGCCGGTTTCATTTTTGTTTTAGTCATCATCATTTTCCTTAGCTCTCTTAGACCATTCAGCTTAATTTCATTCAGAACAGTTTCTGTTGAAGAAGTACAGAACTGCTGAGTAATATGTATACTGCTGAAACATACTAACATATTTGCAAGTACCAAACGCATAATGTATATCATTTTTCTTACGATGGAACTTTTTCTCTCCATATCTTCCTGGTAAGCAAAACTAGCTACTATGCTGATCATTCGCAGAGGGAAGAAATGCCTGCAATGACGAAGTGACATACTAGTTAAAGGCAAAGACAGTTCCTTCATGAGCTCAATGAATACTTTTAACTACATTATGAATACTATAACAGCAGAGGGAAGTAATTTTGCTATGTGTATCAACAATCCATCATGTTTCTCCGGTAACTCGATGGTATCTGTAAAGCAAATGAACTAACCAATATGGAAATGCAACACATGAAGTTTGTTTTGCTGACAATGGCTTTATACAATAGTTTTTGTTTTCCATAACAGGATATAAGGATTTCACACATTATAACAACATTTCAGAAGACAACTCACCTCTTTCATTACCCTCACTGGCACTTCTGGCAAGATCATTCTAGGGCTGAATGAGGATGACAACATTTAGAAACACAATTATGAGTAACACAATTTGATAAGCTTAACGTCTGTAGTTATTCAAGCAATTTCAAATCTACATACCATTTACCTGTATTGAGTATTGCCAGGAAAATACGGTTTTCCTGTTTGTTTGCCGTCACCTGGTCCACAACCCGTTGGGTTGCCTTGGCTCCGAGGGATATCCCCAGCCTGTTGAAGCTCAGGAACATCTGCAAAAGCATGTTCATTATGAAGTATTTTATTATGTGCATGTTATTTTAAATTTTTGGCAAGACATGCACATGGTAAACTCACCATTTTCTTGCAATACAACCGGAGCGCCACATTTGCAACCCATGCATAGCAGGGACGAGACCATATTGCCAATATTGCCTTAAAGAGAATCTGGCCTATCAGTGAGCCCATGAAGACATGTATTTCTTTGAGTTTCATCCTGAAGAAAAGACAATAGAAAGATTTCAAAAGAATTACTCAGACAATGGAGGAGTATGAGTTCCTCAAAAATGGCAAAATATGAGAAGGGTGCCATATTTATGTGAATGTGCAGAGGTGATTGTTAGTACACCATGCAGTACTTGTAAGTTACTGTGAACTTATTTAGTTATATGGGCCAAAGGATCCATATGTGCTGTTTGTGTGTATGAATATATACCTTGGTTTTGCTACAGACAGGGCATTTGCTCTTTCACCTGTAGCATGGTGGCATGCCACTGGAAGTTTTTCAGATAGCTTTGGATGTAGGCCCTTTCATGGAGTTGCATGAAAACCCATAGAGTTCATGTCGGATGACAGTGGCCAAAGGTCCAGATAAGTGTGATTTGATAGCTTTACTTTTCTTAAACAGAAGCTTCAACAGGGCACTGTATTTTGATGCTGCCAAAAGTTTAGCTGCCCTTGTCTTTCTTGTTATTGGGGCCCTTTGAGGAACACTGGCTGGTAGTTCTGGTGCAGCTGATGCTACAGGTGCAGCATTGAGGAAAGGGCTATTAATAAAGACAGCACAGAATCTTTCCCATACTTTCTATATAGCTCCTCCAGGCCCTTAAAAGCCTCCACATGTTTTGTGCATTTTTTTTACGAAGTGCAAAGCATGATGTACAAATGAATGGATATTCAGGAGGTAAAAAAGAACTGTGACACAGTAAAATTGCTGTCACTCGTTTTAACTTGTATGGATTCCTTTGAGTATCTGTAGTAACCCTTCCCTGAACAATTCCTAGTGTTTGGAAACATCAGATCACATGACCTGATTGACCTAGTTGCATATTCATGTCACATGGTGTCATCACATGATTGAACTACTTGCATATATAAAGGGCGGGGCCTAGCTCAGATGTAGCGCTCTGGGCTTCCAACTGCTGGGTCCCGGATTCGATTCCCGGTCTAGCCAAAGTTGGATGGCTGTTTCATCCTTCGTCTCATTGCCATGGCCTCTGCCTGTCCTAATTAGCCCAACTGGTGCCGAAATACAGGACGTAAAGCCCTAATCACACACACACACACGCATATGTAGGTCACAAAATGGCAGCTGCCAGCAGTGAATCCATGAGGTTTATGATAGATTACGGTGGTGTATAGCATTCAATGCATGGCATCAGTGCAAGTCAACCACATGTAACACACGGAAAATACTTTTTCTTGAGAGGAAGCCAAACAGCGAGTGCACATGTCTGTTGCTTGTTGTGTCAACGGTGCATAATTTTGTAAACACAAATTTCTCACCAGTTTTGCTATGGTCCCCAAACAACCAAAACCAAACTGGCCAGCCAGCAAAGTCAGTTTGGTTTAGGAGGCTAAACTACAACAGGGGTTGGCACGTGAAAGTCCGGGACCTCAAAGTTGTGCCAACCCATACAAGATGCATGGTTAGTTACTACAACAAAAGCAATACCAGGCCTGAGTGTAAGCAAAAAAGATGGTAACCCACACAACGTTCTCCTGAAAATGTGCCTTGGGTTGGTTACCTGAAATTTATTTTATGTAACCTTCTAGTTACCATACCGGTTAACATGGTTAGCAAATATTTAGTTTGTGCATTTCAACCATTGACAAATAAATTGAGAAGCTATAATTTTAATCATTTATTAAAATAAACAATAACAATTCAGATTTTTGAGTTACACATAGGCCTGTACCAAAGACGTAAGTCACACTAAAAAAAGCAAGTAGTGTCACAATGACATGTACGTTAGATCTTCATCAGAGGCAACTAGACAGTGAAGTTATTAATTGATTTGGCTTAAATCTACCAGAATACCACAAATGCAGAAAAGAAATCATTCTGTCATAAGATTTACACCAGACATTAAGATTAAATTAACTGGGCTTAAATCTACCAGAATACCACAAATGCAGAAAATAAATATTCTCTCAGCCAGTGAAAAAATGGATTACTAGAATGTAGTTAATATTTTAGGCCTAGCTAGTTATTATAGTTGTTTAAGCCTAGCTATAGCCATTTTGTTTCATTTTTCCAACTCCATTCCAGTCCACTCAGTACAAAAATTCACATATCAGTAACATCACTGCATGTGTCCCTGTGACCCAAAATTAGCACCACAGTGACAGTCACCATCTATAGTAGCTGTCTGAAAACTTATGGCCACGGCTGTACATTCTTGCCCCTTTATTTTAATCTACAGATTTACCTGATTTATTCTTTGTAAAATTCACTCATTTGCATCGCTTGCTTGTTACGGACCAGCAAAAACGTTGTTGCAACTAGGGCAGGCGAACGAAATTGTGTTCGCAGCATTTAAGTTTAAGGTAACCTCCAGGAGAATAAAGCGATCGTTTGCCTGTTAAGCTCAGGCCTGTTTACAGTAGTTATGTCAATTATGTGACTGCTTTTGTACATTTTGATTCAAAGACAATGTTACCAGAGGAGATAGAAGACAATTTGTAGCTTTGACATGGATCAGCTTTATTATGCATGCATGAATATGGTGAATTTGCAAATAATATATGAACAACTGTCAGTCGCCTCACTTATTAAAAAAAAAGATGATGATATATGAAGCAATTACATGACTAAACTTAGTTATCATTAAATATAAACATGTACATAAATAAATTACCATCTTAAAATTAACCATTATATAACTACACAAAATTGTATTTACATATTGCTAGTATCTTACATACAGTGCCTAAAAAAAGTGATGGGACAGTCCAAGATTTTCTCAAATATCACTGACCACATTTCAGAGAATGAAATTAGAACACTAATACTCATGAGGTGACTTTATTAAACATAGTAGAATACAGTTTTAAAGCAACAATGAAAAATATGTAATCAATAGGTCTGCAACAGTGTGACAAACAGTCGACAGATGATCTATCACTTCAAAAAAAGTGTTTTTTTCCCTATGATTATTATATGCAAAATCAATGTCAGTCAATATTTTGTGGCATAACCTTTACTTGCAATGACTGCTTCAAGATGCTGTAGAATAGAGTGAACGATCTTTCTGGAAAATGACGGTTTAATGTCTTTCCAAGCCTTCAAAACTAGTTTTTTCAGTTCAGCCTTATTGTTTGAATTTCCTGAAAACATTTGCCACTTTAGGAGATGGAAGATGTGCTCAATTGGGTTCAGATCAGGTGATTGAATTGGCCAATCAAGCACTTTCCACTTTTTCTTGGCAATGAACTCTTTGGTAGCCTATGCTGTATGTTTCGGGTTGTTGTCAGACTGCACAATAAAGCCCCTGCTTGCAAGTTTTTTTCCCAATTGGCTCAATGTACTTGCTCAATATCTTCCTGTAGATGCTGGCATTATTCATGCTGGATCGATCATACCAGGTCACCAGGTCCTTTGGCAGTAATACATGCCCAGGCCATCACACTACCTCTTCCATGCTTCACAGATGCAGAGGTATACCTTGGATCATCAGCTTTGTTCTTTGGTCTGCTTGCCATCAGACTAAAACATGTTCATTTTAGTTTCACCTGTCCACAGGACCTTTTTCCAGTAAAATGTGGGTTTATCAACATGTGCCCTTGCAAATTCCAGCCTTGCTCTTCTATTCTTGGCACTTGTCTGGGGTTTGTAGCATGCCCGACGTCCCATGAACCCTGCAGCATGTAACCTATTTCTTATGGTTTGGTCACTAATGGTTATTCCTGCATCCTCCAATGCTTGGGTGACCTCAGGGGCACTTAGTTTGGGTTTTTCTTCACCATCCGCTTTATGGCATGGTCATCAGCAGCTGAAGTTGCTGTGCTGCCAGTTTGTTTGAACTTATGTAGGTCATTCTTCACAGTGGTTATAGCAACTTTCGAAAAATTTAGGCTATCAATTTCCAGACTTATCATTGTGTTTAAAATTTTTGAACACAATAGTTTCCTTTGCATCATTTCAGAAATGACTTGACATCTAATAATTTAACATTTTGACACTTAACTGCCAAAAACAGTCTCTCCTCACTCAGTGTCACTTGGTGATAGCGTAGCCTTAAAGTTAATTGTTTTACTTCAAGCATAATACTGCAGCAGATTAGTGTCTAGCAATCAATTAAGGTGTCCCAAGACCTTTTTGGTCCCTGTGACATGGTTCAATCCTTTTTGTGTGACTGTGTGCTTAATCATGCATGGAAGGATAACAAACATTCTTACAGCATTCAACAGAACGCCATGAAACAGTAAATCTTAATTTTTTTAATGTCCATTTCTAAAGAGACTAAAAGTAACCCCCATGCAAGTCTGTCCCAGAGGCATTGTATATATGTGCTAAAACTATTTGTTGGTGCTTTTTAAACAGTATTATTACTATTATTTGTTTAGTTCCGGGTGCTTTAGAATTTCTTAGACTATGTAGTGTTGATTAGTATTAGTCATAATATAGCTCTACTTATTTAATTATTTTAACTGTTGATCTATGTATTTCTATTATCTTTTGCCATTTATTATTTTGTCATGCTGACACATGTATCAATTTGATATTTTGCTGTCAATAAAAAAAAAATATATATATGAACAAATTACTAAATAACTTACAACATGTGCTACATCCCAAGCAAGCACCTAGTCTAACAATAGATTTAACCTTGGACAGCAATTTAAGTGTGACCTGTATAATAATTGAAAAAATTGCCACATAAACTATACACAATTCATAATTAAATGCCACTTATGAAACTACAATTCATAATTATATGCCATTTATGAAACTAAATAGACTTAGACAAATGCATGTACACTAAAGTCAATAGCTTGGAAATATTACTATAAATTAACATACCTTTTGATTTATTGCTAGCACTGAGGCTGCTTGTGTGGCTGATCTCACAAGTTGGTCTTTACTCCTGTAAACTTGTATCACAAGACCCATTGTCGTTCAAACATTTTTGACCAAATGGTCAAATGCAACCGTTGTTCTGTAAGTTGCCACTTTTGTTGATACTTAATCAGCCAACCATGACAATGTTTGGGTTTGATAAAACAAAACAAAGAGCAAGGCAGTGATCAATGGGTTTGGCCAACATTCAAAAACTATTGTATTAAACCACCTAGCCTTTATTGAATTATGACAAACAACTGGTTCAAAAAATAAAAATCTAAAATCATTTAGACATTTATCTATCTATCTATGTCCATCGCAAACCTGTGCTTTTATTGTTGTATAACAAACATAAAAGCACAGGTTTGCGATGGACATAGATAGATAGATAGATAGATAGATAGATAGATTTAGCATTGAGGTAAAATTACTAGTACTGGGTGGTCATGATTATACAGTACATTATATAATAATACGTTTTTATATTTTCTTTTAGAAGGTATCTTTTTTCCTTTGAAACTTCGGTAGTGAGGGCACCTTGCAAATATGAACGCTCCATGCAGACAGTTGTATTCCAGCTAATTAATGCACACGTTGCCAATAATGCATGTATTTTAAAATATTTTCTTTATGGGATAGGACTAAATCATGGTTAGCCGAGAAATAATCTCATGTCGAAGAAAACAAGGGCATTATCTAACTTATACCACTTAATTGGATTGTTTGTGTTTATGTTTGTCAGAGATTGAGACACTTAAAACTGAAGCAATACAATTAAAGACTTATTTCAATTGACATTGCATTTCAAAATGAATGACAATTTGGAGAGGAGTTTTGCTGATTTCAGTGAATTTAATGATTGTAATGCATCCTTTGACATTGGATCTACTCAATTATTGGATATACCAACGCATTATCTATTACTTGTTATTTGAATTTTCAGCTTCATGAGGGCGTGAGTAATGTTTTGGTTCAAAAAAATTTAAGGTTAAGTTTTTGTGCATTAATTTTGATTTAATCATTAAGGCGGGTTCACTATTTTGCAGGATCATTTGCATAAGATGTTGCCTATTTTGCAAGACATTTGTTTGCTTGTTAAGTGTTTGCTTGTTAAGTTTTGCCACAACATGTGCTCATATAAGTGTGACCATGTCTTCCCTGCTGTTCTTAGTACATGTGATATATCCCCCTGTAATCCAGGCTTCTGATTGGCTGTGGAAGGCAAACAGTGGTATAAATGGTCATATGCAACTGTTGCTCTGTGAGTTGCCATTTTTGTTGATACTTAATCAACCAACCACGACATTGTTTGGGTTGGATAAGACAAAACAAAGAGCAAGGCAGTGATCAGAAAACAAGTAGTCCTGTAGAATGGATCAATGGGTTTGGCCAACATTCAGAAATTATTTTATTATGCAGGCAAATGTACTCATATATACAATCAGCACATGTCTCTCTGAAGAAAAAAAGGAAAAAAAAACAAAACCACCTAGCCTTTATATATTATATTGAATTACGACAAACAACTGGTACAAAACAAAAATAATTTAATATAATCATTTAGAAAGGCATGGTATGTGTGACATCTATCTATCTATCTATCTACCTATCTATCTATGTCCATGGCAAACCTGTGCTTTCATAGTAAATTAATAAAGTTGTTGTATATTTATTCAAAACATAAAAGCACAGGTTTGCGATGGACATGTAGATAGATAGATAGATAGTTTAATATTGAGGTAAAATTACTAGTAAGTGGGTGATTATAATTATAATTATACAGTGCATTGTATAATAATACGTTTTTTATATTTCCTTTTATCAGGTATCTTTTTTCCTTTGAAACTTCGGTCGTGAGGGCACCTTGCAAATATGAACAAAAATAAAAAAGGGGTTTTAACCATTATTCATGCAGACAGTCGTCCTAATAAGTATTTCAGCTAATTGATCCACACATTGCCAATAATGCATGTATTTCAAATATTTTCTTTGTGGGATAGGATAGGATAGGAATAAATCATGGATTACTTTTTTTTTAAACAAGACACTACACTAAGAGCAGCGGTGATGCGTCTGAGCCAGCAAATAAAAGTAAATTGCTAGCACTGCATTTGACACTCCAATGATTCTAAAACAACAACATTGCCACGGTTGAACAAGCAACTGTCAATCAAAGTGACAACTGTGTGAGTTGCCAGTTGCACTTGACCATTTGGTCAAAAATGTTTGAACGCCACTGTGACAGCAGGTATAATAACGTACCACGACACACCTTCGCCCCCTGACAGCTATAGTACATGTCGTACCACGAATTTAATAATTAAAGTGTCTACCCCAAAAAGTGTTGGTTTCGCACCACAAAAGTGAAGGCTCCTCCTCCTCCTCCTGCTCCTCTTCCTTCTCCTCCTCCTCCTCCTCCTCCTCCTTCTCCTTCTCCTCCTCCTCCTCTTCCTCCCTAAATAGTATTTTACTTTGTGACGCATTTTGATGTTAGGTGTTTCATATTGTTTGGAAGCCTAAGTTTGCACGACTATCTCTGGATGTATGTTACCTAGAATAATGGTTAAATAATCCGACGAAAGGCATTTCATTACCCTCTTGGCGTAAGTAATGACATATTATTACAGGCATTAGTTTGGTTACAATTCTGAGTTGAAAACGAAAGTGATTTTTCTAACCTAAACGTTTAGTCGCATTTTGCATCATTTTCAACTCAAGATTATAACCAAGCAATTCAATTTTACAACCAAGAGAGTTCAACATTACCTTTCGTAAGAGGTATTATCAACACATCCAGAGAAAAGAGCACCTAAACACAGGCTCCCAGACCACATGAAAGGGGATTTGGGCACCTGACCAGCCCGTCCCGCTTGCAGATTATTTTGTTTCATTAACTATAATACTGCATCTACTGCATTGTCCTTTGCAGGGTAGATATATTTATGACAGGGGCATCCCTGGATTGCATAACATCTCTGTACATTCAATATTGATGAAGTACATTAGTTAAAACCGTTCACGAGGGAGGCAGGTTAGCAGTTGGAAGCCCATATTAATGCGACCATATCTATAGATGTATTTTACCTAGCTACCAGGTTAATAAATATTAAAACGGTGATGTCTTACTCCCATAGTTGTGGTTATATCATATTTCTACTGTCTTTAGTTTACATACAGTCTTTAGTTGAAAACTGAAAAATGCGATTTTTCTAACTTAGAAGATTAGTCGCATAAATCACTTCTCTAACAGGATATTAACAGGTATTCTAGGTTGAACACATCCAGAGATCGAGCGCCTAAACACAGGCTTCCAGACCGAGTAAAAGGGGATTTGGGCACCATATTGGGACTGTCGTGGTACCAAAGTTGGTTCTTTCGTGGTAGGAAAGTTCCTGTATCCCCACCAGTGGCGTAGCTAAGGTTAGCAGAGTGGGGGGGGGGGGGGGCAATCAGGGGGACACAATGTTTTCACCCCACCCGGGGGGCCACCCTCTACTTTAGGTTTTTTCTAGCCAATCCGGGAGGGGGGGGCACGTGCCCGCCCCCCCCCCATAGCTACGCCACTGTTCCCCACGAAACCATGGCTTGTTTGTTCGGCCACAAAACCAAGTTTGTTTTTCTTAGCAGGAATTGTTTTAAGATATAAAGTTTCGAACATTGCTCTTTTTTTCCCCCACATAATTCACAAGATTTTCACGATGATTTGTACCATTCAATTGTGCCTGTGTTTTGTGGCTCTAATGACATGGGGCTGCAAGGCCTGTTATGGTGAGTTACAATCTTTCTTTTTTGCCTCTCTTTATTTACATCATCAATCAGTCAATGTATCATCTAATTTTCTCATATTTATCACACACAATTCTTTAAGTTACTTGTCACAGTATGTTGTTTTAAATGTTTTCTTTAAAATAAAAATGTAGGGAAAATGATGAACGTTGTATATTTTCAGAGATCACGTTTATTTTGTTGAAAGATTAACTAGATTAAATGTGGAAATACCACAGTAGATTTAATAATGAAATGCTATTCCTGACAAGGACATGGCAGATGCAGCGCCATGTGTGGCGTTGTAGTTCAAACCCGCAGACGACTTTGTATCAGACAAGGATTTTGCCTCTCTGATGTTCTCCTTTCTGACTAAAGAGCTTCCACTACCAGCCTAAAAGGCGACAGTGCATTAGACCTCGCCGAGCGACAAGCTGCTGGTATTCCAATTGCACGCCCATGCGTTGGACACATTTTCCAGACTAGGCGCTGTGTCTTGGGCCCATGTCATTGCCCTGCCAGTGAGTTCTGCTGAATTGTGTAATCGAATAAATTGGCGGCCAATTTGATAAGGCGTTGACCAGTTCCACTGAAGATCCCTGCATGAGCTGCATCTTTTCTAGATGTCATTCATAGACATATACACTGTGAATCTGATACATTGTTATTAGTGTCTTATGTCGAATTGAAAGATACCTCCCTGCTCCCACATCCCTCCTATGAATACCCAGCAGGTACCTAGAGAGTTCAAAATACTACGTCTTGGACTTTCTTGATGAAATTTCTCTGCATTTAATAAGGTAATTCAAATGATAGGAAAATTAAACTGGCAAGAATGTACTTTGGTGCACAATTTGTTCTGTGGTCCTCAAGGTTTGCACAATATGAGTCTAAACTATTGTGGTCGATTGAACTGGTTCTATTGCAGTGTGGTAATTGAATGAAGAAATTATTTTCAGTTAACGGTGGCTGGCCTGCATGGGGATGCTGGAGCGAATGTCAAAGAAACCTTCGTCAAAGACACCGAGTGTGCAACCGACCAATACCTCAAGGATTGGGGTCTTATTGCAAAGGAAGCACAACTCAGGTTGAGAAATGTAAGTGTCATCATAGCGGTCAAGTGATCTTAGAGTCATGGATTAGTTCACAGGTTTTTCCTTGTGCATTCAGTTTAACAGGATCTTTTCTGATAATCATAACTTAGTAAGATAATCTCAATTTCTGTTGTTCTAGGCTGTGCTGCTCGATAGGACATAGTATTTGCAATTGACGGTTCTGGAAGCATTGGTCTAACAAATTTCAACACAATGGTTTCTGAAGCGAACTCCCTTATCCAGTCCTTTGATCTAGATGCTGGATTAGGACCTGCTGATAAAGTCAGGGTGGGAATCATGATCTTCAACCATGGAAATATTTTGAAGAAACATCTAAACAACTTCATTCTTCCCGCTGTGCCTTACGATTATCCGGGTTATGGAACTGATCTTGGAGGAGCTATCTCGTAATATCCTTTTTTCATATATTTTTTTCTAATGCAAGATATCAGTGTATTCAACATTATCAAGGAATGTTTTGATTAGTTGAGAGAACAGGGATTAACCAATGAAGCTGCTTATTCCGTATAGGCATTCACAGTTTCATGTTGGGTACGCCACTTGGGCTGACATGATATCGGGTTAATTCATTAGCTTTTTGTGTACAGCACTCAGACACAAAGTGGCCTTCCTGCTTGAAATTTTCAAAATTATCCCCACGGAGTTCTCACATCACATACCTGTATGTAGCTCTATAGGTTAACAACATGACACTTCACAAAGTTAGTGAATCATAATCAAATGATTTTGACTTGGATGTTTCTATCCAGGTATGTCCATACCCAGATGTTCACACTAGGTACTGGAGACCGTCTACTAAACCCCAACACTCTGGTCCTCATCACTGACGGCGACTCATCTGATGCCAAAGTTGCTGCAGAATCTGCCAAGAATGATGGCATCAATATCATCGCAGTTGGAGTGGGTACCAGTGTCAACATCAACCACATCGAAAGCATTGTGTCCCACCCAGACACTGATTTATACCATGCAGACAACTTCTGTGAAATCGGTGACTACCTCAGGAGAAGATTTGATTGCGATGACGATCAGGTCCAGATGGCTCCTGTCAGACGTTGTGCTCAGTTGGTTGCTACTGCTGCGAGAGGTGCAGAAACTGATCACAGCATTTCCTAATTTAATTTAAAAAAATAAGGCAATATTATAAGTGAATTTATAGACATTTTTGATCATCTTTTGTTGTGAAAAGGTATAGAACAGTGCAAAATGGAAAGAAATTGTATGTAAAAGAGTCACAAACCAACTAAGTGCTTCATATGTCACTCTTGAATAGTGATTGCCGTGGCTATTTTCCACATTCTAATGATGCTCTCGGCCATGTTGCCTGATACCAAGTATTGGCAGAGAGATTTAGGCCAAATTTTAGTGCTTGCTTGTAAAATTAGTAGGAAGACTCATGAAGAAAAATAATCTGAGTGATGTTACGCATGATGAAATGTCTGTAAATTGCTTAATGATATCACCATAATAATAATGATAGTCACTTTAAAGTAACCTAAACCAGTCATTAGTATATTAAAACGGTTGGAAATAAATTGTACCGATTAATATTTAAAATAAAAGCAAGTTTAATTTTTTTACAAGCCTTTCCAGTTTTGTCTTTAAGCTTCAGATGTCTATGCACGAATACCATCCCAGCGAACCATAATATTTTGACAATATTGTGGTTGACTTGTCAATTCATGAGGTGACAATATTTCCTTTAAATGTTTTCAAAATGTTGTAAAAAGGTTGCAATGAAAATTACATGATGCAAAAAACTTGATCAAAGTTATTGTAATGACATATTTTAACAACATTGCATTGCAATGTTAACAAAAGATTGTGAGGCCTGTGTTTCCAAAATGCTTCTGCAGGATTGCCACAATGTTTCCAAGTATTTATCTTTTGCCAAAATTAACAGTTTCGGCATCTGTTTTCGAAAAAATATATATTAAGGTTGGGATACAGACGTTCAAAAAACATACAAATATTGTTTTAATTTTTTCATGTGCATCTGCAAGTTATTTTTGTGTTATTCAAAATGCTTGGAAAATTCTTGTCAGCCCAGTGAAGAAATGAGCTAACATTACTCTCACAGTGACCTCACTCAAAGCTCACGGGATGAGATCACCATGAGCTCACCTTGTGATCTCACATGGTGAGCTCACACTGACCTCATGGTGAGCATGATGCAATCGTTGAAAAAAAGGTGCCACGTAGAACCAACCTGGGTTTTTAAGCTTGTCACAAATACAGACCCTATGAGGTCCTACGGGGGTCCCACCACTATGGTATTTGGGAAGAACCCTATACCATGGTAAAATAAGATATAAGAAAAAATAAAGTTTATTTGCGGTCGGACATGAATAAAACAGTAAATATTAATACACTTTTTGCCGACATGAAATGAGAAAATGAAAAGTACAATGAGGAAATAAATAACATAAAGTTAAATAAAACCATTGATAGAACATATAAAACCAAAGCATGATTACATAGGCATAAAAGATCAGAGTGTAGAAAAAAGGCATTTATAAAAACGTCATTTTAAAAATACATGGCACTACATTTTGCATCAAATACATGATCCACAAGAACATCTTGGAGACCAGCTTTTTAAATTATCTTTAAAACCGTTAAAATCATTGTTACATACAAAGCTTTTCACAGACAATGGCAGTTGGTTCCAGATGTGTGGGCCTTGGTATGGTTAGGAATGAAATCCATACATTTGTGTTTTATTTAACATGGTTTACAGAAAGTATGTTTGTCGCTAAGGTTATGGGTCACTTCATGAAATTTGTAAAAACAGGAGTCTACTGGAGGTGCCATGCCTTGCAATAGATTTATACAAATAGCTTTAATTCTGAGTTTCTCCAATTATGTCAAACAATGCTTGATAAATTCCTATAGTTCTTTATGCACAGTTTTGGATTGTTATGTTTGTCACAATATGAACTCGACTATCTAGCATGTTGGTTGTACCAATATAATTTTTTCGTGACCGTCTCTTTTGAGGAGGATATAATATGCAAAATATCAAGGTGATGTTCTGTCTGGGGTGACATGGAGGAGTAGAGGGTCTCCATATTATTAGTGTTAATCAGGGCTCCTCAAAGCGACAATTTTTTGGTTGTTGTCAAGTTGGGGCCCATCACAATGCTTCCTACCCCTTTTTGTTTTTCTCTTGATGATGTTTATGATGATGATAATGATATATTAATGATGGTGATGAATACAGTTCTGAAGTTCTGTATTGTATTGTATTGTTCACAGTATTTACCATTTTGTTTTCTTTATCAATTATGATGCTGATCAATGTTCTATCATATTAAAACATTTTTTTATTTTAAACAGTAATGTTATTTATGTTTAAAAAAAAAAAGGAAATGAAATTGTCTGTCTGTATGTCTTGCAATTATAAGTAATTTACATTGAAGTCCTCAAATAAGCTCAAGTTTATTTTCTTTGAAATCTGTGCATTCAATACGTTGTGAAAGTGTTCATGGGCAGTCATAAGTCATGATCATGATGTGCACTCTTAATGTCCCTTGAATAAACTATTAATTAGGGATGACATTGGGAGGTAAAGTTATGGTATACAGACTGTTAGGATTTTAGGATTTTTTATTTTGTCATGATATAAGTTTTCACACAATACACATACATAGAAATCAAAACACTGCAACAGGAAACGACACAGTTAACAACTATTCTAAGTTGTCACCACTTACAAAAAATTTAAATAAATAAATGAAATAAAAATAAATACTGATGATAATACTAGCATGAAACATTACATAAATAATTAGATATACAAAAATAATGAGTAGTAAGGTATAAGTTAGTGATAATAATCAATTCAGATTATAAACATCAGCCTGATTTACAAGACATTTATAATGAGCAATGCATAAATTTTATGTATACAGTTTGCTGTCAGACATGATATTATTTAATACGACTTTATTTTGTGTTTAGTGAATGCCTTTATAAATGCTTTTAAACTATTTCTTTCTTTCAATGACTCACTCAGATGTAACCATAGATGGGGAGCTTTACCAAGATAACTTTTACTGTACTGTTCTATGGTATGTTGAGGTGCCCTTGAATAATTTCTGTTTCTTGTGAAATAATCGGGATTGCCAATATCAAATAGGTTACTGATACGCACTGGGTAGAATTGAATTAACATATCTATAAGAAATTTTCAACAACTCTAATTCTATCATGTCTTCAACCATTAATAAATGTGCTTTCTTATATAATTCAGATAGTCTCGCCCTTCTTCCCACCTTGAAAATTAACCTAATAGATTTGTTTTGTTGTATCTTAATCTTTTTCAGATCACTTACTTTTAACACACACTAAAGCCCCTGTCACACGGGCCGGTTGTGCCGTAGTGAACCCGTAGAGTGACGTAACGGTTATGTAACAGCTTTTTCCGCCGGTTTGGCGACAGGTTCTGGCAGCAAAAAGGGGCGGGGCAGCACCCGCCGGGTTACCCGCCGGGTTACCCGCCGGGTTACCCGCCGGGTTACCCGCCGGGTTACCCGCCGGGTTACCCGCCGGGTTACCCGCCGGGTTACCCGCCGGGTTACCCGCCGGGTTACCCGCCGGGTTGTAGGAGTAAGCCGGCGAGTAGTAGGAGTAGCTTCCAGGAGTATACTTATACTTTAAAAGGCTGCTGCTCCCCTAATATTAGTCCAATTTTCGTTAAATAAGAACTAAATTGTTGGATAATTTATACTGATTCCATAGCTGTTTTCGAAAATAGAAATATTAATAAAATATTAAGCGAGATATTCGTCTGAGAAGGCGGTTGTCTGGTGGCGGCTGCTGCTCCATTAATATTAATCCGATTTACGTCAAATAAATATTGAATTATAGAAGAGTTCATACTTATTCCACACAGAATTTCAGATTGAAAATAGACCAAATATTAAGCGTGATATTCGTCTGAGAAGGCAGCAAGGTGCTCTGTGTATGTTCATGACTTGAATGGTGTGGTCAATATTTTTTACCATTATATATACATTGTTTTGATGAGCTTTATTGCAATTAATTTCTACTCATTCTGCCAACTGGCCAATGGGAAGGACTTTTCCTCTGGTTTTGTTAAGTCAATTAATATATATGTAATCTGCCTTGACCATTATGTCAATTGCTATTAGCATTTTGAATAATACAAAGAATGGGGTAAGTCATGCTTTTTCATCATTGATCACAAGCATTAATTGAAATTCTGAATTTCAACTGATTCCTGTTTATTATGCATATTAAAGAGGGAGATTGTTTTGATCATGGATGGAACATGCAATATCCATATTAATTCCAGTTGGATTATTTTCAGAAACAACAACAAGAACGAAATATTGATAATGTATATAAAATGAAATAAATATCTAAAATGATTACTCTAAACTAGAGTATATCTATCTATAGATAGTTGTTATAGCTCCATAGACATCTTTATCAAGTCGGAATTTATTGATTACGAATCAATGAATTATTGATAGTAACATATTATTAGGTGAAGATCTTATAACTATCTGTCTATCTACATATCTATACTCTATGAGGTATTACTAACTTTATTAACAAGAATATTCTTGTTTGTGCCTAGTATACTCCATTAATTTTCCCCCTTAACTATTATATAAATTTTACACATTTCCCTGAACAATTCAGTCTTTATTTGACGAAAATCAGACTAATATTAGGGGAGCAACAGCCTTTTAAAGTATATACAACCTTGGCCTATTCTTTGGCCTTAATTTAAGAAACAGCTCTAATTTTGTCTTGGCCTTCTCACCTGACTTTCTTTCATTTAAAGACGTTGATCTTTAACTCACCTGAAGATGTTTGACAGTGCAAAATTTCAACTTGCAATTACTTGGCTTTTATACATGATAGAACAATGCGGTTTTTTTCTAATTAGTTTATTTGCAACATTCTTAACATCTATAGACTGTATTGATACAGTCCAGGCGCGGACGTTTGCGGGAGCACCACTGTTTGCCTCCGCCAACCTAGCTGCCTTCTCATACAAATATCTCACTTAATATTTGGTCTATTATCGATCCAAAAATACGTATGGAATCCGTATGAACTATACTACAATTCAGTCTTTATTTGACGAAAATCGGACAAATATTAGGGGAGCAGCAGCCTTTTAAAGTATATAAAACAATCAATAAAAAATGAAAAAAAAAAGACATGAGCTATCATAACATAGGTAATTCAATTCACTTAGCCAAATGTAAAGAAGTCCTTCACTAAGCTTAATTGTCATTAGTCAATTGCAATTAACCTGGATTACAGGCTTAATGTCATGTCCTATTCAATTCACAATTAAAAAGAAGCCACTTTGAACATCACACATATCTGATTGTCAATTGTCATTTATTATAACGGTCATAATGAATTGTATATAGTCCTATTTTCGTCAAACAAAATGTATATAATAGATAAGGTGAGGAAAATTAATGGAGTATACTAGGCAAAAACAAGAATATTCTTGTAAAAAACATTAATCTCTGTTCTTTAATGTAGATAGTTAGATAGTTAGATAGTTAGATAGTTAGATAGTTAGATAGTTAGATAGTTAGATAGATAGTTTAGAGAGACAGATAGATTTAAATGCTTATTATGTAACATCGAATATCTCGCTTAATATTTGGTCTATTTTCAATCCGAATCAGTATGAACTATACTCCAATTCAGTGCTTATTTGACGAGAATCGGACTTATATTAGGGGAGCAGCAGCCTTTTAAAGTATATACAACCCCTACGCTGATGCTGACGCTGGTAGCAGTCGGCGAGTTACTCCTACAACTCGGCGGATTACTCCTGGAAGCCGTCGAGTTACTCCTACTACCCGTCGGCTTACTTCTAATGACCCGTAGAACCCTCCGAGCGACCCGTAGAACCCGCGGAGTCACCCGTAGAACCCGCGGAGTCACCCGTAGAACCCGCGGAGTCACCCGTAGAACCCGCCGAGTCACCCGTAAAACCCGCCGAGTCACCCGTAGAACCCTTTTTGCCGCCAGAATGCGTTTCCAACCTGGCGAAAAAAGCTGTTGCATAACCGTTACGTCATACTACGGCAAAACCGGCTATGTGAGAGGGGGGCTTTACTGTCATTCAGTTAATCTATATAAATCTGAATTAACTTTCTGGTATAAAAACCTCAGATTACTCCCCCATGCAAACACCATAGTGTCATCAGCAAAAGTGACACAGTTACAACACCTTAAGATTTTAACTAAATCATTTGCTAAAATAATGTACATGAGCGGCCCAAGCACTGAACCTTGTGGGGTACCGTAGGTCATTTCATATGTTTCAGAGAGGAAATTTCTGTATTTTACTTTAATCTGTCTGTTCAACAAATAACTTTTAAACCAGGCTAACACATTGCCTCTGATCCCATAGAATTCTAGTTTTCTAAACAAGGTAGCATGGCTAATACTGTCAAATGCCTTTGACATGTCAAGAAACAGCTACATTTTTATACATTAAGTGACATCTACTGGACGATTTTTTTTAACCCTGCTGTCATCCATGGAACATTAACCTTATATTTTGTACAATCACGATTGACTGTTTTACATGGAGCATAATGGTTCATAACTACTTGTATTTCAGAAATTAATTTCTCACTTGCATTATGTACTGACATGTAATTTAATTCATGCCAATTTCGATTACACAAACTATCATGTATGTTTCTCAAACATCATGTTATTTTACGAATTGCAAATTTTTTATTGCTATTTTCTTTCAATATATGATTTTGTATAGAAGTTATGCATACATAATGATCGGAAATATCAGTTTTAACAATAAAGGATTTAATATTCTGATAAAAGTCTACATCCACATAAATATTGTCTATTAGGGTTGCACTGCTATGGGTCACCCGTGTTGGTTTATACATAGTTGGAATAAGGCAATTATCTAAATTCATTTCAAAAAATGTCATGGTGTTAGCATGAGAGTTAATCTTGAGATAGTCCAGATTTTGATCTGTACCTATTATCGCCTTTTTTTTCTCCGCTGTTATCTTACTTACTATGCTCTCATATTTTTCAATATATAATAAACTCGTTTTCATTGGTACCAGGCACTCTGTACACTTCACCCAAAACTATGTTTTTCCTTCCCTTCTGTGAGATTTCAAGAAAAATGGACTCAAATTTCCCTTCATCAAATATTTTAAGTTCGGGCCTTTCTACATAATCTATATGTGACCTAATGAGAATTGACACCCCACCAAGTCACTTATTTTTTCTAAATTCACTTATCCAGTCATATTTATTATCAAAAGAGAATTTTTTATAATTATTAATTGTTCCCAACTAGGCATATATTAGTATATAGATAATTCCTGTTCCTGAATTGATCCTTACCCCAGTTTAAAAGGCTAAGTCTAAAATAAAGGCCCCCATTTCTAATCAGTAAATATGTGATAATTGCAACACATGAAGACCAAAATTGTTAAATGCGCAAATTCTTAAGAATGTGTACCTTGAAGTAAGGGCCAATCTCAACTTACTCTTTTTTGCATGGATAGATCCTGCTTGAAAATCATGCATTTTTCATGAATTTTCCGCATTCATTTTTGCAGATTCACACAAATTACTAAATGATGATTCAAAGTTTATTCAGAAATAAAAAACGGACTAAAAATCGTGTTTCACTGTGCATTATTGTATGCAGACTGTGAGATCAAAGTGCTATAATCAGCTCTTTGTTAAGATTTTAAAAAAAGCATATAATAAAACAATCAGTTATATACCAGAGAAAAAAGAAACTATCTACATAAAGTCGAAATCTTTATTTCATGAAAAAAATATAAAAAATTGAAAGTAGTTTATCAGCAATATCAGTGATTCTCATGATTACCATACAAATAAATAGCAAAAAATAATAAGGTTCTGACACTAACACAATGTCCTTTTACACATTTTAGAGTTAATGCAACTGTTGCCATATACATTGCCTGTAATTAGTATAATAGGATATCAAGTAAATGAGAACTCATGGTAAACATTAGCTATTCATTCGAATGAAATTAAGAGCTGCCGAAATCAGTTTCAACCCCTTTTGCAGCTAAACCAGTAAACAGAACACACCGTCTGGGTATTGCTGGCTGGATCAGATCACCAGTTTCGCAGTCGAATCTTTTTCTGAGGTAGTCACCAATTTGGCAGAAGTTGTTTGTGTGATATATATCAGTACTAGAGTTAGATACGATGTTTGTGAGGAGATTGATGTTTACATTATTGCCTACTCCAACTGCGATGATCTTGATGCCAGCATTTTTGGCAGCAGCTGCAGCGACTTGGGCATTTGAAGAATAGCCATCTGTGATGATCACGAGAGTGTCAGGGTTTTGCGCTCGGCCTAAGTTGAACATCTGTGTTTGGGCATATCTGAATAAGAAACATTATGGTTTTAAAATACAGTAAATCACATAAATTAAACACTGCAGATTCTAAAGAAATCTTTGACAACCAGGAATCAATGATGAGGAACAATTCTGTTTAACCGATAATTTTACATAATTAGGTAATCATATCATCTTTTTCTTGCGTAGCAAGATAGGTAGATAGATAAGGTTCATAATTAGTACAAAATGGATATACAACCAGCGTTTATCGGTTTTTGAATGCATTACATCCCACAATAACCTTTTCTTTTTACAGCTGTTGAAATAAGATATTTAATTTTTGATCCTTTCATCCAGTTGCATTATTGTGCCCACCCTGTGCATAATAA
This sequence comes from Alitta virens, assembly GCA_932294295.1. NCBI lineage: Eukaryota > Metazoa > Annelida > Polychaeta > Phyllodocida > Nereididae > Alitta > Alitta virens. Next base: position 42,636,599 of record OW028575.1, read on the forward strand.
TGGCTCTCATAATATTTTCATAGTTCTGCTGGTTTGAAGCATGTATAAGAAAGAAGCCTTTCATCACATACAAACCCTCATTTTAACATCTCAGCGGTAAAACGTGACTTTCAATTAAAGCTCTCACGGTGTGTCCGTAATATCAACCATGTAGCCATCCAACCTACTAATATCTACAATTTTGAATATATAACTTAAGGTCCACCTACAATTTATTTTCAAAACTGGAAACTTACGAGATAGCTCCTCCAATATTGGTTCCACCACCCGGATAACTGTACGGTGTAGTAGGGATAACGAAGTTGTTAAGATGTTTCTTCAAAATTTGTCTATGGTTGAAAACTTCAATTCCCACTCTGACTTTATCGGCAGGTCCTGATCCAGCATCCAGATCAAAGGACTGAATAAGGGAGTTCACTTCAGAAACCATCAAATTGAAATTTGCTGTACGAATGCTTCCAGAACCGTCAATTGCAAATACTATGTCCTGTCCAGCAGCACAGCCTAGAACAACAGAAATTGAGATTATCTTACTTAGTTATGATTATCAGAAAAAATCCTGTTAACCTGAATGCAAAAGGAAAAACCTGTGAACTAATCCAGAACTCTTAAGACCACTTGATATTTGGCTTTGCCACAGGTCCACTTGGCTATGTTGACACTTACATTTCTCAACCTGAGTTGTGCTTCCTTTGCAATAAGACCCCCATCCTTGAGGTATTGGTCGGTTGCACACTCGGTGTCTCTGACGAAGGCCTTTTTTACATTCGCTCCAGCATCCCCATGCAGACCAGGCACCGTTAACTGAAAAATAATGGATAAATATAGTTCTTCAGTTTTATTTGATGCTGCACTGGAACCTTTCCAGCTGAATGGGCCACCTCTCAGTTAAGACAACATAAATTTGACAATAATGGACATCTTCATAATTTGGTAATTGCCATCAAAACACTTAAACCTATTCCTGACTGACTGACTATAGACTTTGATGACTGAATTGAATTCTTAGTCTTCTTCTTATTTATCATTGTGTTAAGTTTCTTTTGTTGGCTAAATTGTTTGACTTAAAACTGCAAAATGGGGACACTCAGTTTTCACTGTAAAATGACCTAAAATATTATTAACGGCTGTTACTAGCATTCAAAAATATTTTCAGTGTAGATTTGAGAACTCACCTGAGGGACAACGGCATGCTGGCATCGCACATTGCCTTCTGTCAATAGATGAACCATAGCAACCTATAGGGAAGGGAATACCGGCTGGTCCAGGATTTATATCACCATCTCGTTCTGGAATACCTCTTTCTGGGAGAAGGCATCTTCCACGACTGTCACACCTTCTCCTACGGGTCCGATATCCGTTGCCACATGTCACACTGCACCTACTCCAGGAGCCCCATGAAAACCAAGTCCCTGTCAAGATATTTAAATGTCACCATTACATATGCCATCAGAAGTTGGTTTTATGATCACTGAAATGTTGGCCAGTGGCATTGGAACACTAAAATATAACACATAATTCAAATATCTCGTCAGCTTTAATTTGTGATTACATTAGTGGACAAAAATTCTACAAAATGCACAAGACTCCAAAATGTTGTCCATTACAACTCCTTTGGCATTCTTTGGTTCAATTTCAGCTTGAAGTTATTTTGAATAAAATTTTGAACTAATTGTACAAGGCCATCAATAGTGAACCAAAGGCCTCTGAAAATGTTTTGGGCTCTAGACGAATTTAGCTTTAGACTCACCATAACATCTTGGCATTGGCTCCGGCCTTGCTACATCACGATCCGGACTTGCTACTCCAGCTACTCCAGCTTCTCCAGCTTTGCAGCCCCACATTGTAAGTGCCAGGAAACACAGGGTCAACTGCATGGTGTAGGCCATCTTGGAAGTTGTGTGTTCTGTTAAATGTACAAATAAAAATACAAATGTAACAGGTGAAGCTAAACATGCACTTTACAGCAAACAAATTCTACATTCCATATGTAAATTGTGATATGTTTCACTTTATTTTTTACAGAACTACACATTATTATGAACCTCCAATTATGGGCTACTAAGGCAGTTTAGTTTATTTACCAGAAGTAGCTTATATGCTTATCGAGCTGGTACAAATTAAAGATAGAGAATTTCCAACAATACATTGTGATATTGAGATAATAATAACATATGTATTAAAAAATTATATTGAAATGATAATGAAACAGTTGAATAAAGTAACTTTTATGCTATAAAATGGTAGTTAAAAGCAACATTTTGATAATTTGGAATAATATCTGGAAATATTTTTAAAATTACTATTGTTGATAATTTATGCTTATAAGATAATTCATTATCGTTCTACTATATGCTTTTAATTAAACTTTCCCCACTTCAAAATGTTATGGCAGTTGTGAAATATCTTTGCCTTCTCCTGTTCTTATAAATCTGCCACCACAGTGTATTGTCAACTCTCTGACAAATCTAATCCCAACAGTACTGTGTTTCTATTTTATCTCAACAGTACTGTTCATCATGCAAGACAAGTTATAAATACCGCACTAGTTATCTCAAACATTCACCCAGTATTTTGTATAAAAAAAAAAAGAAGATAATTAAAGATTTGGACAATTTCAGGAAAAAAAAAAGACAAATTAATTACAAATAATTTAAGTGAAAACCAGTGAACAAAACAAAGAATTTGCAAATGGGCAAACTAAACCCACACATAAAACCAGATCAAAGAATGTCAAAAAAATCAGAGAAAATTTAAAAGAAGATATGTAAGTTCACAAAAATTACCACTTTTCAATAACGGTAATTTCAAAATATGAATAATCTCTAAGATCTGAAAGATGTTGAACTTACCTCAAAAACTTCAATGAAGATTATGCTGAGCAATTTCTAGCAGGAGGTATATATAGGAAGTATCAACCAATCAGAGGTGACTACTGAAAACTAGGATTTTCCAGCCACACTTGAGTGGACAAGCAAAGTTGCATTGTGTGATATGCTCTGTTACGATGGCAACCAGCCAAAATCATAATTTTTGCTTTTGGTTGGTTCATTATGATTCACAAGCCTCACAAAACTATGCTAAAGGATACGGTTTATTTTTATTATTTTTTGTTGTTGCTAAAACATCAACAAAATACTTAGCTGACAAGACATGCAGGATATCAAGGAAAGGGTGAAAAAAAACCTTCCAGTTTCGCTTCGTGCTCATCTGATTGGTTGTGCTCAGTCAAGCAGAAATAAACTTTTGTGTTGCCAAGGTTACTGATATGCGTAGTTCATCCCTGACATGAGGGCTCATTATTTTTTGCCCAATTTTCTCATTGAACTGATTAAGTTTAATATGATTTAGATATACTATCTATCGATCTATTGATCTATATATCGATGTATGTATGTATGTATGTATGTATGTATGTATGTATGTATCTATCTAACTAACTATCTAATAGTATCTATCTATCTATCCATCTATCTATCTTTGACAGACCAATAGTTAGCAATGCAGTTACCACCAATGTTTGGTACAAGTAAATAACTATCATCTATATGCTACTATTCTATATACCCAGTAACCAGGTTTTTTTTTCAATAGACTACTCTTTAGCTAATTAATATTGGTGCTTACCTATTAAATATAATAGAAAAAATAAATAGAATAAAAAAAGCGGGAACTGGGATAGTTGATGGTCAATTAATTGATGCATTGGATAGCCCATTGGATTTTTCGTGGAACTATTTAAGTTAAATTACCATTTGAACTTCATTGGAACTTTTAATCTGGGAGCTGGTTTTAAAGAATCCTATTAATGCCCATTTTAATCAGACTTTTCATCTTAAAAATGAAATTAATGTCTCGAGTGACTATGTTTTTGCTGCATACATGCTAATTTAGCCTATTTAGCTTAAGGTGCCTAAAGGTGACTAAATATAAAGCTTAAATTGCAAGCTAACTTTAAGGAAGTATTTGAACATATTCACCAAATTTGTTACAAGTTTAAATTATGGAGCAAACAATGATTTTAATAGGATTCCTATATATTTTCTGGTATCTAACCTTTCTGAAGCTTCTTTCCAAAGTATTCAATGTCTTGGCAGAATTAAATTTAAATCCATGATTTGTACGACAGTTGTCTTGCTTGCAGTAAAGGTCGTAGATCAAACTAATTAAATAAACAATATACAAAATTCATAAGTTTTGTTATGTTTAATGGAAGCTGTGGAGCATTTTCATCTATCTCTCTACCTACCTATCTATATATTTATCTATATATCTATGTATGTATGTATCTATCTATCTAGCTATCCATATATATCTATTTATGTATTTATCTATCTATATATCAATCAATCAATCAATCAATCAATCAATCAGTCAGTCAGTCAGTCTGTCAGTCTGTCTGTCTGTCTATCTATCTTCCTACCTATCTATCAATATGTATTCATATAGGCTGAAATGCAAATCTTTCCTCTGTACTCAGTATAAGCTTGACATTTTTCCTTAATTGTATTTCAGACTTCTAAAATTTTATAGCTGTGGGCATCTCAATATTTGGAAAAATAAAACAATCATAACAATATATTATAGAATGAAACCATATTCACATTTACATGCAACAGGCATTTGCCAACATATACGACATTGCTCAGTGATGACACACTTTAACTAATACCAAGGCCTCTCATCTCAAGAGGACTTGTCATTTGCAATAGCCAATCAGAATGTAGCTGAATACATTAGGAAATGCCCTGAGCTTGATGGCAATTATTTTGCTAGTTTACCAGTTAGACTTAAATACTAACAAATTAGCTTAATATCATATAGGCTGGCTTATGGCATTGAATGTCTAACAGTGAAATTGCATATCAATTTGTTTTGCCTGCATCGATTACACTCAATTCTTAAACAAAGATTACTCAGTTAGGTCACTTAATTGACCTAAAGCTGACAGCACACTGTGTTTGGGAGATATTGACCTATCAGGAAGCACCATCATGTGTGTAGATGGTGAAATATGCAAATTAGATGCCATTAGAGATGAGAATTGAACATTTCCCAGCGTACAGGCAAGGAATTCCTTGTATATAAGTGGTAAATACCCATTAATAATGGAAGTTATCACTTAGAATAAGAAGGAAAATTATTTTTGTGTATAATATAGCCATTTTTGATGTGTAATATGATGTTATTGACTGAAACTGGCCCCATCCTTGAAGGCAGTTGCATAGGGGGAGTAAAAGCTGTTCTTGACAAAGTCAGTGGCCTTGGTCTGAAAGTATACTAACTTGCTAAGGGCTGTCATGATGGCAAATGCCTGTGATGCAACCAAAAGTAAAATTCACAGAAAAAAAAACTGTATCATAAGTGACTCTGTGACATGACCAGGGAGTAGCACATTGTTGCAGTCTGTGTTGGTCATTTGAGATAAATGACTCATTTATAACAGAAAAACATGTTTTCATGCAAATGACAAAAAAAAATCATTTCATAGATAGACTATGATTAGAAATAAAGATTGGTACCAATCCCCCCCCCCCTGGATCCGCCAGTGATTGTCATAGCCTCCCCCCACCTAATATAAGTTGACCTGAATTATCAAAATTGTAAATAATAAATGTATCATATACACCATACACCAATTTTAAAAGTTGTACACCTTCACTAATAAATAGATATAACACTCAAAACTACTCAAGTATTCAATAGGCTTACTAATTGGTATTACATAGCCATAGAGCATTGGCCAATTGAACTAAATCACATTTCCTTTGCGATAATTACATTGTTTCAAATTGTTAAATGGCAATTTTCTTGATACTTGGTTAGAGCTCTGCTCTTATAGCAAAGGCTCAAGTGCAATAAACAAATGTTTCTGAAACTGTCAATTCTCAGCAATGGTCAAGCAGTTAAATCACAGAGCTAAGCTCTGTGGTTGAATTGCAAAGCAAAGCCTCGAGAATACTCGTCTCTTATTGGCTGAGAGCTACAATAACAGTGACGAAAATGGCGGCCTCCGTAGTTCAAAATACAGAGCTAATAAATGCAGGATATTTTATTACCAGTGCACACAATTTATGAATAGTGTGGATGTGTTTCTATGGACCCAAGCTAACATCTGAGAAGTAAAGTGCAAAAGGGTTAGTTCCTTTAATATTAGGCCTAGAAACACGTAAAAACACTTGTAGAATCCTGGGATTATGTGGCATTCACTGAAAGTGATACCAAGGATGTACAAGGCATAAAAAACTTTGACTTTGGAATTTAGGGAGTTAATTGCTGCTGATGCAGGGGCATCACTGATGAGAGGTGTGCTCACTGAAATGCAGTGTGTACATCAAATGTTCGAGGTATTAAAGACAGCAGCAGGGTGTCTTGGGCCAGCTCTATTTTTCTTATTCTGCATCAGCAAAAACTAATTAAGGCTAGATTAGAATAAATATTTGCAACCTCTGCAAGAACATTTGCCAAAGGTATTGTAGATACTTCGTCAAAAGTTGTCCGTAAGACGGGCAGGAATATTTTTACCCTCGGCAAAACATTTGCTGAAGGTATTGTAGTTACTTCAGGCCAAAGTTGTCCGTAAGACAGGCGGGACACTTCGTTTAGCATAACTCCAATAGTATTGCATATACATTGATATAATTTGGTAGTTGTCTAGTCTTTAAGACCTAGTTCTGCCTTTTGATAGTCTCATTGACATGTCTCAGCTATAATTTACGAAATTGGGAAGAAATTACAGGCCCCTTAGTATTCTCACCTGAACCTCTAAATTATTTGTAGGAGTGATGTGTGACCAGCTTATAGAATTCATCTCCTCTTCCCTATCAACAGATCTTTCGGCTTATCGAAAAGCTTACAGCCGCAACAATGTATTAGTTAAGTGTATTGAAGACTGGAGGAAAACCTTAGAGTCTACGAGAACCGTCATGTCGGTTGTATATTAATTGATCTGTCTAAAGGCCTTTGATAGCTTACCACATGGCTTCCTTCACTCCTCTTTAATATCTTTATAAATGACTTTTTGCTTGACCTTCAAACCTCATGCAATGTATAAAATTATGCAGATGATAATACCTTGTCATTCTCACACAGTAACCCTAGAATAATCAAAAAGAAAAACTTGAACAGGCCTCTGCGCAAGCAGTTAAATGGTTCCATGTTAATTTTATGAAGGCTAACCTATCCAAGTTTCAGGCAATATGTATAAGTAGAGATAATATTAACATCAAATCAGAGACAAACGTTAAACTTTTAGGTATCAACATAGACAAGAAGCTGAACTTTAATTACCATGTTTCAGTTATCCAGTTATCTGTAAAAACGCAGCCAGGCAAAAAAATGCACTTCAAAGTTTATGCAAATATATGGACCATACCAGCAAACTTAGGATATATGAATCGTTTATATCATCAAATTTTGTATATTGCGCAATTGTATATAAAACTTTCACGGTAGGACAAGACAGGAAACTTGAGAAACTCAATGAAAGGGCAATACACTTAGTATGCAATGACTCTGAAAGTTTGTATTGTGATCTTTTAAGTAAAACAGGAAAAAGAATGCTCTATGTTATTAGGAAAATCACAAGTCAAAATTAGTAAAGCCACCATAAAATACTATAAAATATGGTATGAAATCCATAGTATATCAAGGTGCTTCAGTATGGAATGATTTACCTGTTCAAATTAAAGAAGTTGATGAATATGCTAACTTTAGACAATTGTTAAGAAACAGTAACTACTGGAATAACTGTCAATGTGGATCTTGTATTTTTTTTATACAAAATAACCTGTAATATGGCATTATTTAAGTGCCAAAAGTCAGTTTATCCTTTACGCTTGTTCAAAGTATTTAACACCTGTTGAGAAAATTAAATTAGATGAACATAATAAAATCAGGCACTGTCTGTATTTTTTAACGGGCGTTATTGGGCGTTTACGGGCGTCAACAGGCGTCAGGATTAATGCAATTTATAATATAATAGTTATAATTACATATCTGTAGGCATATCTGCCTACAGATATGTAATTGTGAAAAATCACTATGTATTGCACCTTTTTTTAGGATGTCCCTGTTTGAAAGTCCCACAAGACTATTTCTTCCATTTTTTTTTCACCAGAGGACGACACTAGTCTCTGTTTGGGCTTTAGGTACCCAAAAATCGTCTGAACGCCATATTAAGCTTTTACTTTTTGGACATTTTTGCATCATTAATTGATTTTGGCAATTAAAATTGATAATATTTAATATATTAACAATAATGCTGGAGGAGGTAAAAATTTATATTGTAATCATCAAATTCAATTCATGTTTGTTCAGAATTAAGATGTGTTTTGCATAAAAATGTTTCCATACTATCTTAAACATATTCTGGTATCTCAAAAGGGGTCTTAGCATTTTATAATAATTGATATCTCTGCAAATTATAACTCTCCTTAGCAAAAATGCTTCTATATGGTAATTAGCAAAATGTAATGTATTTATTTTATTCCCACGTAAAAGCCAGTTTTGTAGTCTACAATTACAAACTACTCCCACGAAAATTAAACCATTTTTGGTGGAGATACAGTTATAAGAAAACAAAGATGACTGATTTAAGAAAGTGAATTTTTCACACTGCCATTACATACAACCAACAAATACCTACAAAATCAAATTATGCTAAGATGAAAGTAAAACTTCTGGTCAACTAAGTGATATAACCTACATTCACGGCTTGCTGTGGCATTTCTGCTAAAATCAAGATAAACATCACACACTTTATTGGCAATTACTTGTCAACTATGCATCTGAGTGAATTAAATTTAAGTAAATTAATTCTCCATAATGTTGTTGTCCACCAAATGCCATACTCAGTAAGTGTTTTTTGTAGTGTTTAAGGGCTCAGGATAATCAAATTATATATATTATCTTGAAGAAATATACATTTCTTGCAATATATTATGTAGTATAAATAAATGTGCTTGAACTGATTAATATTATTTTTCTTTCATGCATATTGTTTGCACAATTGCCCTCCTCACCCCCCCCCCCTCCCCAATTATGGGCGGGTCCTTTGGTCATTTTGATGTGCCTCAGTGTTCGATCAAGGTCTAATTTCTCCAAGGTCTGCTCAACGTGTTTTTACCACCCCATGTGTGCTGTGATTGGCTGAGCCTGGCCTGTCACTCAAACCTCCCCAAATCACTTGGATTTTAATATGTAAACAATTCCTGCCTACCCATGCAATTACGGAGAGGGGGTGGCTTTGTTGTAACCAGCCAAACCGGGTTTGGCTGTGATTGTCTAATAGTCACGTGATATATATGACTCCACCTTCTCAGATGCCTGGGTTGTTTACAAACATCAAATAACCACATGGATTGAATGCACAAGTAAACCCACAGATTTAACCAGTATCAGTAGTGATGTGTCCAGGGATAACTAAATCAGATACCAAAAAGAAAGCATAAATGTTTGAATGTAAGTGTCATATCATTCCAAGAAAAGCAAGGTGCTATAATCCATAATTTTACATGTGTATATGATGTTTCATTCACTGACAACAATTCCATAATGCCGATTTGAAAAATAACTGCTTTGAAAAATAGCCCGAGATTTAGAGGGAGTTGGTTTAGGGGGGTACAATGGGGAATTAGCAGAGAGACAATAGAACCCCAAATGTTGGTGCAACATCCTTCTGATGTAGCATTATGTAACACTGTTGAAAATGACCTGTGTCTTATGTTTGATGTTGACACCATTAATTTATGTCAGAAATACAATATCAATGGTTAATAACTGACATCTAAGATATTTCGAAATTTTTCAACTGCCAAATGTTTACATAATATTCCTGCTAATTGTATAGTTTGATGCAATTTGAATAAGGACACAATTTTCTCGTTTAATAGTGTTTCATTTATATATACGTATCTGTAATTGCTAGTTCTTGTGGCATGGTAAATGATAGCTAGATAGCTAGATAGCTAGATAGATAGATAGATAGATAAACAGATAGACAGATAGACAGATAGATTGATAGATAGATCGACAGATAGATAGATAGATAGATAGATAGATGTTTCATGCACACATTTATGCCAAAGACTTTCAAAAAATTTGTTTTTTTTAAAAAGCGTTGTGAATATTTCAAATTATAAACGGTGTCAGCAAACTGGTAAAAACTATATTAACCATGTCATTATAAACAGCTAAACTCCTCGAATTGACAGGTGTGACTGCATCACTGCATCAGTCATCAAGATTACTGTACCCGGATGGTCATTGGTCAGTCTGACGTAATGACCATTGGTGATTACCCAATGACTAAAGGGGTATTCAGAAGGGGTATTGAAGTAAAATAACTTAACGGACACAAGGACTTCAAACAGATGGTCCATCAAATACTTCCGGTATCACCCCCGTAATTTATTGGTTTGTGGTTGAAAGAGGGATGTGCACAACCAAATGACCTTATAAACAAGACTTTGCGGACAGTCATTCGTCAGATCAGCTAAAGAGTCAAGAGCAGTTCCTTCCTCCAGTTCCTTCAAGATTATCGTTATATTTCGCAGAATCATCACGGACAAGTCCACATTCTCCTATTCCGGTAATTATTGTTATTTATAATTTTAAAAAAGAGAATGAATCGATGACCTTATGCATGTTTAGGACGATTAATGTAAGTTTAGGATTAATGTAATTGTGTAAATGTGTGTTATCAAAGTTTGTGTAATAAGTACTTAATCAAAAAGGGGGTGGGGGATGAAACTTTATTTTAATATGAAAATTGGGAAGCGTCTGTGTCAAAATACAGTGTATTTATTACCTGCAAAATGTCAGTGGTCAGTCCATTTCCATAGTTATATAATTTGGTAGATGTGCCATGACATCAATTTTTTTTTTAATGTTGCCATAGCCACCATTGGTCACAGCTCAGTGACCACAGCAATCATTAACACTGCAACCCATATTCGATGTCAATAGTAGATTTTAAATTGCCATAAACTGGCTATTTTAAGTACTTTCCTGTTATACAGATAGACCTTTTTATTATCCCAACAAGCGATTGCACAGGATGTCTTATACACCCATGACTTATGCAATCATCCATCATAACACACTATTGACTTCTCCCGTGTAACTTTTCCTCAAAAATAAGTTTTGCACAATCCAGTATTGTTATAATCTTCTGTCACACCTTTTAATTATTTACTAACTAATAATATAAATTATATTTAAAGAAAAATATAAAAGCATGTACACATGGGGTTAGTTTGAGTTTATTTTAATTTCGATATCACATTGTAGAAACCCTTAACTTAGAACTTAAATGTAACATATTTATACAGTACAACTGGACCTCTAGATATTTAATGGTTGATTTGTATCTGGTATATTTTTCAGAATAGGGTAGAAATAAAATGGCAAATTAGGTTAGATGTTCACACTTCAAATGTTTATATACACCCTGTATATGATGTGAGTAGTCTGCGAGTATCAGATCACACACAGCATGCAGGTTCTTAGCCATTTATTGCCCTGCATACTATTATACACACAAAACGTTTTGGTTATAACATTTCATATAATATTAAATCCATAATGTTGTCTAGAATTAAATTGCTTACACTCAGCCCTGATTTGATATTATCAATCAGTAAAATTTCTTTGTATCTGAGACATAACGTATGAAACACTTAAAAGAAAGATGAATAGGTCCTTTTCTTCCTTTTGTTACATAACATTCCCCAACCTCCCCCCCCCTCCCCATGCCACTTTTTAGTCGCCCCTGAAAAAATATCAGGCTATTTCACAAAATGTCATGCCTAGTTTATATGCCCATAATTCTTATACAGCTGCATTGCCAAAAATTCACCAATTTAACATGGTTCAGAAAAACAGCCATCAATATAAAATTTTTTACTTTTGATTTGTTACATTTGTGCTCTTCCATGTATTGATGATATTCAAATTGCATATATTTGAAGTAGTGTGAGTTTTGAATTTTGTATGAATTCACAGGTGTATGTCTGTATGACATTAATTTATTCATAATTTGACAAGTTCTAAGACATTTAATAATCTTACCACAACATTTGAAATTTATATCTTACACTTATTATACTTCTAGACAATGTTCTATACTGCAATACTATGTTTTATGATATTTTCACCACATTTTACAAATTAGCCAAACAAATTAGGACAGATTCATATATTATATTCTGTATTAGTAATAGGCTACATTGATTGCCCTATATAAACAACGAAAAGACTCATACATCAAGATAAGGTGTAGCCAATTAGTGAGCCGGACCTTGAATCAAATTATATAGCTACTTGTAGCACCCTCCGTCAAATGCACCAGTGTGTAAATGACGATTCAGTAGCAAAGTGGCCCCCTAATAAATCTCAATTTCAGGTGCCCAAACCAAATATTGGTCACCCACCGAAAAATAATAAAAAAAAGTCTTTGAACTTTATGAAAATAATAAGAAATAGAAACCAAAACAGGCTAACACCAAGTCACTGTCTTTTGTTATAGTTTGCTAATTGTACTTGACACCTTACAAGGTAGGCTACGTGTGCCTGATGTAAATTACCTATGCCCCAATTTCAGCTGTCTTCCTAATTGCAATAAGAAAACATGGACATCCTCCTAGTGGGATCCAAGTTGCCACGTTTCCCGCCACTTTCGCACAGTAATGACCTTAAACACATTAGTAGTGTTCTTGCATGTTATACGCAAATAAACTAAACAAATTGGTTATCAAGTATCCCTCAGGCCTTTCCATTATAATGTTAGATGCATTGTGTTATTCTAATCTATTAAATAGTGAATGCACATCAACTTATTGTGTATATATATAGGACTTAAGTTTTATATTTCTTATTGTGCGAGTGAGCAGTTACTTATTAAAGTGATTGTGAATTACAACTTACTTATAAGATTCATCAATCTGCAACTTAAAACAGTTTAAAAAAAAAAAGAAAGAAAAAAAGCTTATTGTATGCATGTTTAACTATGATTAAAAGAAATGCATTGACAGTGCTAATTTAAATGAACATAAATTATTTTGAGTCGTCAAAACATGTAGCAGAAAATAAGACATTCCTCCCAATGAGAATTTTCACAGAGACTTCCAAATTAACAACCATGGTGCATTACTATCAATATAAAAGTGTAGGATAATAATTTGCACAAACACCTTTTAAATTTACAAACTCCAATGTGGACAAGTTTGTTACGCAACAGATAACTCTCAAATATACTGAATCACTGTTATTATCTTTTTTTTTTTTTTTGCTAAATTTCTCAAAACATCCATCTTAAAACAGTTTTATTAATTACAGATTTATAGTAAGAATGATTCTTTATGCGATCATGATCCAAATTCCATGGCCTTGGAATATCAAATAAACTTCCTCAGCCATAAATAACTCATTGGTTAGCACTCGTGGGAGTTTCCATATGTCAATATGAGAGTTTTTATGAAACTTTGCAGGAGCTAGGCCCACATTCAAGCAATTTAATTAGTACATTGTATACAGAGAAAAAAACTCGGGTGGTAGCGAACTTAGGCTGCTGTTGAAGCATACCCTCGGCAAACAGAAAAGAAAGAAAATTGGTCTAAGTGTATATGGTTTTTATTCCAGATCTTGTAACTGATTTGTGTCACAAATAAGAAATGTATTGCAATATGATTTTCAAAAGTTTCAGAACAAAATTTCCAAAATTTGCTTAAAAAGTAAATTAACTGCAGTCTACCAGTAGTTTTTACACAACAAAGTATCACTCAACATCGAAAAGACCAATTGCATATATATTTTGCTCAAATATGGAACAACATGGCATGAAAAGAAAATGAATGTGAATTAAAAAAAAACAAATTAAAATAATTTAGCTTACTGAATTATGATTAAGCTTGCCAATTGGATCACTGTTATGTGTGTGAAATGAAAATGTAGCCATCAAAAAATTCATGAAATAAATAAAAACATTCTGTAAAACCAGGCATGCGCAACATTTTGAAGCTTCTGGTGCATGACCCTAAGGTGATGATATGCTTGTAATGTACTTTCTGATATTTACATTTGTAATCATTATCTGAAAAAAAAAAGTAATACCACTACTAATAATCATGCAAAATCAGCTTAACACAGGCGGGAGAACTAAGTGAGACTTATTCCAAAATTAATGCCTTAAAACTTATGTATGGCCGTTACAATATGTTGTGTTTTTTCAGATGGATTCAGACCCAAATTTAAGAGAGTAAGTACAGATTCTTTGAACAAATTTTGCATAGACTTTTGATGATCTTGGAAGACTGAACACAAAACCAACTTTTAACATATATATATATTTTTGTTTCCTTGTAGACTGTTCAATTTGGCAAGAGCTGTCGGGAGGGAAGGTGCAGCACCCCCTCCAGCACCAGGCCGACCAGAGAGACGACCTGTAAGAGGCGGGCAGCCCACCAGACCGGTCTCTAGAAGGGGCCGACCCGCGCAGTCAAACTTCAGTCGTGATGTTTGGCTGCTTACAGAGACCGAGCGCAACCGAAGGAGTGTGCCAAGGGGCTACGATGAAGATGCTCGTCATCAAGGTCGTTTGAAGTCGATGGGCTTTTCTCGTGCAATGTCCTCTGATGACGTCCGCACCACAGTGGAGAGGGAGTTCCAGATTGAAAGGTACATCACAGTTTAAACACGAACGTTTCACCATGTAAAACCCCTTAACTTTTGTACAGCAGCTTTCATACCTTAACAAAAACTAGACTTCAGATGAAGTCATGTGAACCACAAACTCCTATTCGCAAAGAATGTCAATCAGCAAATGGAAATCGTGGATTCACACAAAGATTCGCACACATCCTTTGGAGCTTTTTCAAGTCTAAGAAATCTGCTGTAGTCTATTTCAATCACTCACGATACAAAAATACCTTGAACATGTTTTGCTTGCCATTATCCATAAACATGTCATTATCAATATCATAGATAATATGGTAGTAAATGTAATCAATCAATATCATGCTTCAGTCCTCTGCAGTTCGTACGAGTGACTTCTGGGAGAGGCCGACCTGCCAGAGGGAATGGAACTTGGCGGCCCACTTCTGTCCCATCCGGCAGAGACATCCAGGCCAGACCAGGACGTCTCTATGTTTACGAGCCAGGTAAGTGACTATATTCAATTTTAGGAAAATTATTGATGAATCCATTGGCGGAAATAATGTGTTATGATTTTGATTAGTTAGACTATAATAAATTGGTCCATACAATTTTTCCACGTAAGATGATGATGTACTTCAAGTGGAGGAGCAGGAAGTGGATCCTGTCCCAACCTCAACAGCACCTGAAACTGCCGATAATGAGGAAGAGGAAGACGACCTTCCAACATTAACTTGGTTAAGGCGTCCGCAAGAACAGGAATCTGTGGCAGAGACAGTGCAAAGTAATAACACTTAATTTAATCATGGAATTACCAGAGAACTTCATGATTTAAGAATTAAATAATTATCTTATGATCTGTACCTAACATAATATCGGTGTTGATTTTCTGTGTAATTATGACATGCAAGGCTCCCACAGCCTCTTATATGAAATATTTACTGTTACAATCTACTGGCTAATTTTTGATAATATCATTGATTAAACTACTACCATTTTTGTTTTTTGCCATTGATAAAGAAAAGTGGAGTAATCACGTCATACTTTTGGCTAATCTTTAGCTTACACATCTTGTATTTCAACTTGAATTGCACAGATTTCGCTGGACGGGTGGTTGGTTTGGCAGAGGCTGCTTTGAGGGAAATGAACAGGCAAAGCCCTTACATTATGCCATTCACTCTACAAGAAGTAAGACTCTGAATAGGATAGAACACAAATATGAAGTAATAAATACTTTGAAAAAAAAATAGTTCTAAGATTTCCATAAGAGTTTTATTTATCTGATTCTGGTTACAGTCAAAAGTGGTTTCTGCAGCCAAGGCCATGCCCTTAATCACATTCACGGCAACCGAAATCACAACAGACCACGTGGATTTCAGGTATACTTTTTATATTGATAAATAGGCATTTTTTAAATAATAATTATTATTATTAGGCTTTGTTTTCTACATTCTCGTGTTACTGGCCAGAATGGCAAAATATGACTAT
The DNA here is from genome assembly GCA_932294295.1 of Alitta virens. NCBI lineage: Eukaryota > Metazoa > Annelida > Polychaeta > Phyllodocida > Nereididae > Alitta > Alitta virens. Next base: position 42,652,739 of record OW028575.1, read on the forward strand.
TATAGAAAGAAAGAAAAATCCGTGGAGAGATGGATAATAAGAAAGATAGATAGATAGATATATTTATAGATAGATAGATAGATAGATTGACAAATAGATTGACAAATAGATAGATAGATAGCTAGATAGATAGATAGATAGTTAGATAGTAGGTAAATAGATAGATAGAGAAAGGTTCTGATGCATATAAAAGGTCATTGCTATATTTTGTTTTGCAGAAAGATATTGACACTGAACAGCGATAGGCCAGTGCTGCTGTGGCTCTGCGATAAGAAATGGCCAGAATTTGCTCAAGGTGCAAGAACTATTTGTACACTGTTTAAGCATTTCATATTATTGTTAATAATTTCACCTTGTTTGTTTAAAATATCAGTTTCATATGACCTTAGGCTTAAACATGTATGCACATATCCTTTATTTGCAGTGCCCAGTGATGTGCGCAATTATCGTGCAACTGTGAATGTGCCCCTAAGTGCCGGTAACACTTGGGACACAACAACTTCAAACAGATGTGAGTTTGATGTGCATACGATTTTTTTTAAGTATCACTGTTTCGAAATTCTATGTTAACACCTTTACAATGTCTAACACCTTTACAATGTCTTCTTTTTCAGTGTACCACATCGATGACAGGTTGCAAAATTACATCGAGGCAGCGGAAAGACAATGCGTTGAAATTCTTCGAGCTAGGTACAATGCCCTTGCATATTCTGTTAGAACCGATTGCCTAGCTTGACATGTTAGCGTCTGTCGTGACTATCATCTGCATGGGTATTATTATAAGGGATGTGGGTAGTCTGGATCCATCCCAGGCTAGTTAACTAACCATTTACAAATTTAATAAAAATAAAATCATTAATTTGCAATATAATGGCTTTACTTTCTCCCAACTGTCCCTCCTTACAGCCAATTGACAGCGTTAGAAACCAATCTATTAGATGTTGATGCTTAACTCCAGAGGACGTTATGTGAATCCAGGGCTCACAGGATTTAAAGCAATCCCGGAGCCAATGAGAGTCCTACATTCACATGACCTCATCTGGAGTTTAGCTTAGTCTATGAGATTCTTTGAATTTGGCTGTAAGCATAACTTAAAGATTTTTTACAAAAGTATAATTACAATTTTATTTCAGAGAGCAGATACAAGAAAACCACGGACTAGTTGAGGAGCAGAATGCCGCCTATGCTGCCAGCTTGCAGGCTGACCGGCAAAGGCAGGTGAGATTAAGGCAATTTATCAACTGTTCTTAAAGGGTTTTCAGATATGTTGAGTTGTATGTATTTAACAAAAATGTAATTGTTCAAACACTTAATTTTAGGAAATTCAAGTACCCGAAGTGCATCATCTTAGGGAAAGTCCTACAGACACACGAGGGCCAACGACAGGACTAATGACAACGACAGGACCAACGACAACAACACGACGAACGACAACAACAGGACCAACGACAACAACACGACGAACGACAACAACAGGACCAACGACAATGACAGGACCAATGACATCAACAGGACCAATGACAACGACAGGACCACTGACAACGACAGGACCAATGACAACGACAGGACCAATGACAACGACAGGACGAACGACAACAACAGGACGAACGACATTGACAGGACCAATGACATCGACAGGACCAATGACAATGACAGGACCAATGACAACGACAGGACCAATGACAACTACAGGACCAATGACAACGACAGGACCAACGGCACCCGATGACACTGAAGAAATGCCTGGCACACGCGATTCTGATGAACCTGCAGAAAGACCCACTGTGAGTAATGTCTATTCCCTTTTGCAATTATGAATTATCATTATACAGAACATTAGGGTGAAAGAGAATTCATATTTATGCAGAATTCTTGGTTTTGTCATTTTGCAGAGAGAGCAACTGGCTAATTTGAGAGTGGTAAGCTTGCACATAGCACATAATTACTTAAATTTACTATCTGAAACCAGGCTTAACTAAAGAATTGCCAAGTACACAATCCTTAGAAAAATTCCTTACTTACATTTTTGGTAATATTTCAGGGCTTTTTTCAAAACCAGTTGCGAGGAGCTGAAATAGACCAACAACAGGACCAACGACAAGACCAACCACATGACCAACGACGCGACCAACGACGGGACCAACGACGGGACCAACGACGGGACCAACGACGGGACCAACGACGGGACCAACAACAGGTAAACATTTTCTAAATCAAATTAATTGAATTTTGCACTTAACAATTTTGTATCCCATTACTGTGATAAGGGTGTGACTGCTCTAGCTGTATTGTAAGTGTCTATAATATTTACTCCCAGGCTACCACAGAAGAGGATAGAGTGAACTATCGTCGGGACCGAAGAAGGGCACTCAAGGCTAAAGCAAAAGAAAGAAGGTATGTTCCCTGCTTAAAGAAATTAAGTTTTGACGAATTTTACACGATTATCATGGATGATGTATCATGCCACGCATGTTGAAATTTTCAGGAGTGTGATGTTGAACGAATCCAGTGATTAAGTATAGCTGGACATAGGAAGATTCAGAAACATAGTCATCCAGCTCGTTTACCCTGGAAACATTGCTAATATGAACATCAAATGTTTAATATAAATTTTCTAAAATACATTATTATATATTTACAGGGACTTACTTAGTTTTTAAGTGTCTGTATGTCATGAAATACGAATCCTGGCACTATATTTTGGTGTTTTATAATAAAGAATTAATGCAAACATACATATTTTGTTTTTCTTAATGCAAAATATAAACAATATTAGCCCCTTTGAATTGGGCATAATTTATATATATATAGCAATGAAAAGCAGTTACATGTTGGATTTTTTAAAAACATTTCCTGCACTGAGGAATTTGGTTAACCTCCCATAATTGTGAAGTACCACCACAATTTCTATATTTCAACAAAGGGCTAACTGTACCTTGCGGAACGAAACGGCAAAAAACAGAAAGGGGGTCACTCCAGAAAATGTCAAGATACCAATGTAGTACTGTGTTATCAATAGCGCACTGTATAATACTGGGGTTAATGGGCATCGGTTAATGGGACTGAAGTCACTAAGCCTTCTGAAGGAGGTGGGGGGGGGGGGGGGGGTAGGGGCTGTTCATTGCATTATGTGCTATTTGTTGTTGCTTTGAACTACTGAAACTGATAAATTAACGCAACATACAAGAATGACTTTGTGATTTTCTAGATACATAGATTCTACTGTGCATTAATTGCTGTAACATGTCTTTCCGACAGGGTGATATGTCCCTGTAGACAGTTGGTAAAGTTAAAGTGGAAATTGTAATATTATAGGCCTAATATTTAGGCCTACTCCATGTTATCCAGTGGGATAACTGTACCTAACGGATCCGAACAACAATTTATTGGCAACTTTCTACTATGAGGGCACTACATGCACTAACAGAAAATATTAAAATATTAGTTTAGGCATCGGCATCATGAATTAAGGGTGTCTGTTCTTATCAAACATAGAGATCCAAAGTAATTAAAATACTCAAAATACCTAAACTTGATTGAAAATGGGCCTACAGTTGACTCACTGTGTAACTTGAACAGTAGAACCCTGCCACGAAGACCACCCATTGTACGAGCATGTCCTTCATTTTTATTTCATAACAGGGTCATGTTGAAAAACAATCGATCTGACCGTGTCACCTTGCATATGTAGATGTTTTATAAATAAATAAAATAGTGAGGTGATCTCAATAGTGGGGTTGATCATTGTGTTCAACAGTGCCATGCTTATTGAATTTATAAGTTGTGTACAGTATGACTGATATTTTGACAATGGGAGATTTTATTTATTTTTGGATATTTGAATTAATCAGTCGGATCTAAGAGCAAAACATCTCATCTGTTTAAACACATATATCTAAGTAAATACGCATTTTACATACTTGACAGGTTCCTATTTAGCTAGCGGTTACATAGACTATTGTAGCATTTTTTGTACTCATGATACTAGTTACTAAGGCATAGGATTTTTAATTGACAGGTAAACATGATTTTAATGAGACTCTTAAATTTTTTTGGCATTTCATCGTATAATACAATTCAGAGTATCTGAAACATATTGGCAATGATAGTTGGTTGTTATAGATTATATTTATTTCAAATATAAATATATATGCATTTATTCATTTGGATAGAAATTCTTGTCATTCTATTGATATTTTTTTATGACATAATATTCCGCACAAGTTACAAGCATCCTTGTGCAATATCATGCAGTGGAGCATGCATCTGTAGGTGTATCCCATATTCAGAACTTGTCTCTGTGATGGTGATAGAGTTTTATGGTATGGGTATATGCATGTACCTATAATTTGTATTGTCAGTTATTACAGTAATTAAGCTAGACCAGGTAGAGAGATGACAATGGAAACGGATGCAAGAGAGAAAAAACAGAAGAAAAAAAATAACCCGCTAATCTGTTCCGTTAAGTACAGTTATCTTAGGGGATAACTGTACTTTGCGGAACGGAACGAAAACCAGAGTGCTGCTGTTGCTGCTGGTATTTGCCTCACCCTGCTCAATCACTGCAAGAGGTGCAGCTGATGCTGCTGATTTTCTGTACACCCAATATTTTTGGTACCAGATCTAAATCTATAGAACACCTCAAACTAAGATATCTTACTGCTTAAGAGGTACTTCTGTGATCAGGTTTACAAATATATTGGAAGATTGGTGAAGTTTCATCATCAATTTCTGTGCATGCCCATATATGCTTTCGCTTACAAAAATGTAAGATGTCTTATTCAGGTCAACAATAATTTGACTAGTTTCTTTAAATCAGTGGTCCAATCAAACTCCGCCCAGACTACTTGGCAATGCCCAGCTTTGCCTCAGCCGTTGGGATGCGGCTCCGCCGAACTCCTGGAATGTCCCCCACCCTCCCCACCCCCAATCCTCTTAAATTAATTCAATTTTAAAAATCCCAACTGTACGCCGCATGGATGTCCCGTTTCTCTACTGTGCTTTGCGATCTAGATAGATTAGGGCTAATAAAAATTGCCAAACTAAAAATCATTGTTTTTAAACTTATGCATTGTGTATAAAGATATTGTTAATACTTGGATGAACTAGAGATCATCCAAGGTTAATATATTATAATGAAAGTATTCAAATCCAATTTACAAAATAGTAAATATGAATGAAATGCTTTTGAATTTTGAAAATTTAGACAGATTGAAGTTGCATGAAGAGACTTTTAGATAAGTCTAGATAGGTTTTTTTTTTATTATTAAATCTATCTAAGGGCTACTTGCACTAAGTGTCTTTATATTTTCCTATAAAAGTAAAAAAATTATGATATATAACTTATGAATAAATGTACAAATTTATTTTAATAAATAGATAAAGAGCTGACCCCGTCACCTATCCAGAGGAATCGGAGCAAGACACAGAAAATATACTGAAATATTTTCTTACGTATTTGGGGAAAATTTGAATTAGTGAGAAAAAGGTGCCATTGTAGAAGAAGACATGTGTGGCCATTAAGATAACATCTATCACCACCTTGTTAATGGGCAATTTTCCACAAGCTGAAGACCGTAAAAACACATAAACAGGCATTGCTAATCGGTAGAGATGTTTTTCCAGTCAGTGGCAATAAATCTCCGGTCATTCGTGGTCACTGTCATTCCATGGAGTCTCTCTTGTGACTCAATGTTTCTGTTCACTTCTTTCAAGATCAGTTTTATCTTAAAAAATGATAGGGATGAGGTTATGCTATAATACACATGTTTATGTTTTGCATAGATAGATAAATAGATAGATAGATAGACTGATAGATTTATTGATTGATTGATTGATTGATTGATTGATTCGCCAAAAAGTCACTCGAGTTGTGCTCCCCCCCCCCCCCTCCCCCTCGGTTGCTGGCAGGATCTGCTACTTTAAGACCACACGTGCAGTAGCTTAGATGGGTGGAGGGGGGGGGGGGGGGGTATAATATGCTGACGACTTTCCCTTATTTTTATTGCCTATAGAAAAAGCTGAAATATCTCCAAAGTATATAGGCCTATCTTTGTGATTTCAGCGGGTATTTGTACTTGGCACCCAGCACCCATTTATTGAAAGAATATTTCAGAACCTAAATAAAAATAGAAAGCAGTACATAGAGAATGCTGTGGAATATGATTAGCTTCCTACCCCAATCTTTAGGAAATATTTCAATGATAACAGATTGTAGACGACATACAACGCCATGATCCTGCAAAATAGCACATATCAGTAAATATATTTTTGCTTTCAGCATAACTACTTTTTGCATTTATGCATTTGAATGAACAAATCTCCTTTATGCATGCCCTTTCTAACATTAGCTCTTACATAAATAAACTAAAGATAAAGTTTGATGCGGACTGCTTAAAAGTGATGGAATTGTTCCAAGAAAACTACCTGAAAGCCAATGCAGAAAAATGTCAACTAATGTTTCTTAGAAATAACATAACTAGTAATCAAACCTTGGTGATAAATAATGAGTGCATTAGGTCATCCCCATCCATAACGTTTTTCCTTGATACATTATAGGAGACCTATTCACCTAATACATACATTGTGGGTCAAATGAAGTCAATAATTTTGAAGAAATGAAGAATGGATACATCTTTAAATATTGTTTCACTGATATGTCAAAACTCAAAGTTTTGCTCAATATATGGGAAGTATGAAATGTTATAATCTGGCTTTGTTCAAACCAGTTATGTGATAAATTTTTAGACTTAGTATAAAAAGTCATATAACATAATACCTGATGTAAAAATGCTGAATTAAGATGCGTTTGCATGCCAAAATTATAGGCCTGCATGGTTAATACGCATCAAATACACAAGGTTACCTGCTTTACACTTTGATCTGAGAAAAAGTTGACTTCTAGCAAGCTGCAATGAAAGCGTAATTGCAGAAACACCATTTTAAATTGCACACCCTGTTTACAGACATTTATGAAGAAAGGAAGAGTAATGAGATAAAAATCCATGTGTTTGGTTACATAAAAGTATGCAAAAATTGATTAAGAGGGGTTTTGGTTAAGCTTTTAACCCTAAGGTAACATTGCCACGGTGGAGGAAGCAGTTTAAATGTATCACATTGATGGCATCATGAAAAAGGTAGCAAGGGAATCTGAATCCCACAGTCAAGAAATCGGGCTGAATAACCAGTGCCAAATAATTAATCTTTTGGAGTGGTCATCTGAAAGCCCTAAGCTCATTGGAATATTTGTGGAGATAATAGGGAAAAAAACTAGTTTAAATAGACATCACATCTGGATGGATGTGATAAAAAGCAAAAATAATGCTCTATAAAATCTCCAAACACCAGACATTTTTGATTATTAATGAAATGTATTAAATTTTTGACCACACTATTTTTCTGATTTATAATTATTTGTATCTGTAAAGTGGTGACCAGTTATACCCTGAGACTGAAAACGATGAAAATTCACCCTTCCCACTTCTGTATGCACATATTTTATCTCAACTGTATGATTTGATCAATGCTTAAAGAAAAATGCGTTCAGAGGAGGCCTGGGCCTCAGGCCTCATAGTTAGCTACAGCCATGTGAATGACACTTTTAGCTTGGATAATCCAAGCTTTAGTATCTCCCACTATACAATAAAAAATAAAGAATATTAATTTGTTACATCTCACACAAAATACATGTTATAGAAATAAGTAGTCAAACTGCACTGGTTTATCAAGGATATATTTGAGATAACTATATGATAATGCTAACTCCAAGGGTGCTGAACCTAAAAATGGAGCGCTACATAAGTGTGCTAATATATATATATATATATATATATATATATATATATATATATTGTAATTTTCAGTCCTCCTAGATTAGTTGCATTCTTATTATTAGTTTGTCGTAATCTTAGTACTACTTGGATTTGAGAGAACACTTGTCATTCAACTTAATCAATAACAATGTGCATGTCATAATTTCCATTTATTAAAGATTACTCTAATATAATCACTGAAACTTTACAAAAATTGTAATACCTAAGTGAAATCTTAGATCAAACATCCTCTGTACCTTTATCTTAAATCATCCCAATGCTATGTCGAATGGTTGTTCATAAACACTGAAATTTAGCAATATATACTATGATCATCTAGTTAAACAATATCCAGCTTATTGTGAACATAGAAACAGCTATATTTGTCAGTCATAAAAGTCAACTCCCTCCATCACTTTCATGTCATTACACTATCATTATAACATTTTTGTTATTTTTTCAATTCAAGTTTTAATACATACATGTAGCATAATTATTTTTGTTCAATCATGATATAATTTTCTTTCTTTTTTATTGAAGGTGCCACTTTTACAGCCGATGCTGATGGGTTCATATTTACAATAGTTACATAATTAATATCATGTAAATGTTTTACTTCCTAATAATTGTTGTACCTGTTTCTACAAAAAAAAAATATATATATATATAATAAAATATCTATCTATCATGCAGAGAGTTTAATGAGTAAGAAAGTTGGGTTTATTAGTAACCTTTCGGTCCATTCTGTACTACTCTACATGAGAGTGCCTCCCACTTGAGCCGGGCCTTGTGATCAGCCAAGCATAACAAGTTTGCAGCTGTGCACCATATGGGCCTTTAATTGAGTTTGGCAGGGTGTAGTCAATTATCAAACTTGGTGGAACATGTAGATATTAATTAATTAACATCACCATTACATTAGTCATAAAAATTACTGCCAAATGATACCAAACATGACATGTATAGATTAATCAGCTGATAATTGACAACTTGCATTTATATATACTTACACTTTATCTCTGCTAAGGACGATTGTAGACCGACGTACACTTTTGTTTCCTTTTTTATAAATTTGACTCATTATTTTGCACTACAGTAGGATTTAAAAAAAACATGCACTATTTTTCCTTTACTATTTTTAACCTTTCTAAAACTATATTCATCTTCCATATCTTTCCAATAGGATGGGGCAGGGGGCATTGGCCGCCAAGAAAAGCAGGGTAAACAAGGAGGTGGGGAGGGGGGCTAAAAATGTTCAGGTCCACCCCTATTGGTGACTCTATGGATATATAAATCTAAATTAGAAGCAATTTTTAATAGATTAATTGTTTAATTATGATGAGGTGCATATTGGCACTCATCATTGAGACAACGTGTCTCATAAGTCAGCGATCTTGATACTTTATTTTGGTTTAAACTTATTAAAACTGTTGTGTAACAATTTGTGCGGATAAATATTGAAATATTACAATTTGAATAAATACAATATGATTTATAACTTTGGTTATGGAGGTAATTATTGCCTATCTTTTCATTAAATTTTAAGGCCTTGGGGGAGGGAGGGGGGTCTTGACCCTAAATCCCCCTAGCCTGAAATTCTTAAGTTTCCGGGATTCCTGTATATGGGAGTCATTTATAGCTTCTAATTTTGAATGTGCTGCTCAATTGTCTATATTTCTTTTACAATGGGGCAAGTTTAAAAAAGAAGAGAAGTATTTGAGCGAAATATGAAAGATAAGTCAGGTTTGGAATGAGCCTTGTTTGCAGCAAAGAAGTAGGGGGGGGGGGAATCCTTAATTTAATAATTTACTGTAACAATAGAAAAAGTGGGGAGGGGATGGACATTTCCCCCTGCCCCCCTGAATTGCTCATAAAGACTTTTAAAATAATGCTTTACAAATCCCGGGCTATACAGCTGTATATATGATTTAATGAGCAGCTGAGCTCTACTGACAAAGCCTGGTAAAAGATTGCCATAATGTAACACTTGATCAGAAAACCCGTGATATCCCCTTTTAAGTTCATTGAAATATATAATAGTGAACAAATACATTTCTGATTTAAATATGGCATTGTTTTAATGTTTTATACTGAAGACAATGGTTTTATGATGTGACCACGTTTTGGTCAATTAGTTCAGCAAGCACCACTCAAAAAGCCTTAAAATTCCATAACTTCTCCATTCAAGTTTCATCACTTTGTGAATGGTTGCTATGGCAACGCTGACCTTTCAGTGAGCACCACTTGTAGATTGCAAACCACCCTGATAGTGGAGACCTCTGGTGTCCTCTGCCAAAAAAGTGTTCCGCAAAGTACAGTTATCCCATGGGATAACTGTACTTAGCGAAACAGACTTTTTCAGCTAAGATGAACCTTGGAGTTCAATGTTAAAGCAGCTAGGACTGAGGGGGAGGCTTCATTATGTCATTTAACCAAGAAATAAGTCAGCCTTAGCCACCACAATGTTTATGATATAGTAAAGTCAGATTTGAAAATTAAACCTAGTCCCCCCCCCTCCCCTCCACAAAAAAAGGTCCTAAGAAACATGGTGTTCTTACGGGTTAGCTCAACTGCCCTGCCTTAATACTAATCAATGTCTGCAGTTTCATTTACTATTTGTTGGTGTTACATATATTTAAGCGTGTTGGATAATATACAACTATGACTAACTCAAATGTAAACAAACATGATCTTGATATTTCCTTGGCTGGGGTTCCGGCTTTACTGAGGTTGAACATAAACCAGCGAACCAATGAAGATATTTCCCCCTTTTTAATCCAGTGTGGTTCAGCCACCGTACATACTGATGTAATAGTTATCTATCTATCTACCTATCTACCTATCTACCTATCTACCTATCTATCTATCTATCTATCTATCTATCTAATGACTCATTTCTACTGGGTCTGAAGCTTAGTCAGCTTATATGACCAGCTGCCAGAGACACACGTAATGATGAGATGATAAGGCTTGTAGTTAGGTAGTTCTGTCTATCTGTTTGTCTATCTATCTATCAATCTATCAATCTATCCATCCATCTATCCATCTATATATCTATCAATCTACCAATTAGCAGCAATTAGAGCAATTAATGTGACATGAAAATTTGGCAGTTGGGAATTTAACAAATATAAATCATTAACCCTGTGATATAAATTAATGGTGTCCACTTCAAACATAAGTTACATGGTCATATTCAAAGGTGTTGCATAATGCCACATGAGCATGTGGAACCAACGTCAGATTGGGGGTGCTATTGTCTCCTTGCTAATTCCCTATTGTACCCCCTTACCCCCCCCCCCCCCCTCCAACCCAACTATCTTGCTATTTTGCAAAAGCAGCATTCTAGAATAGATGTCAGTGAGTGAACATCATATGTATACATTCATGAAGCAGTCATTTGAACTGCACCTGACACTATCCATGATACAAAACTGTAGGATTCAGGGGGGTTTTTCAGTCACTCATTAATGAGGCTTTAAAGCAAAACCGGTTAATTAAGCACGGAACTGGATAATTCTTCAAATGTTCCATAAATCGCCGAATTTGGAAATTAGCCGTTCTAGATCCTGGATCCGTACCTCTGGATTCATACCTGACCTCAGTACAACATCACATTTCGTCGTTATGAGATTGTAAAGCCTCCAAAACCAAACTGGCTCTGCTATCGTTTGGAGCCTGTCTAGTTATGAGGGAATGAAAACAGTGGCCCAAATGTGTCACCCCCCCTCCCCCACTAGAAAAATTACAGAGTCAAAAGGGTAAAAATTAACATTACTATTTGAAAAAGCTATATATTTGTGAGGGGGGGGGTGTATACTCTCAGATGAAAATAAAAAAAGTAACCGAATGTTATGGCAATTACTGCATTTATTTATATATATATAACATAGACCAGTCAGTGAAAAACTCATTCAAAAAAATTCGGAAAAATCATTTTTATGTGGCTATCACTGGCTTGGATCAAGTGCTGGCCCATATCGCTGATTACTGTCACTTTGTAGCAGCCAGATGCAGGGCACTGGACTGGCCTTCCTTTGCATTCTAACATATGGCTGGTCACCTTCATCCTGGAACATAGACAGAAGCTTCAATGATGTGGTCACTCATAGCAGTTGCAATGGAAATGTGCATTATACAAATGTGGTGATGTACACATACCTTGTCGTGGTGACATCACAAAATAGGCAAGTGGTCTTGCAGAGTCTTCTGTGAGACACAGGCTGATCATCCAGGCCACAGATATCACATTTAGCAGGTTTATTTTCGCACAACTGAAATAGATGATTGGACATAAAGTATAACTGTAAATGCAATAAATAGATGTTGACTGGAACCTTTATCTTTAATTTAACCTAAAATTGATAATGAAGCCATAATCCACTGTCATTTTGTAGATATGCTGACCCATATATATTTATGTTACTGTATGTAAATTGTTTTTCCCTTGACACATATCATAACGACATTTGCTGTCAATAATTGTATATGAGAGAGAATATATCTTATTTGGCAACAATATAATATTACTTCTACAATCTAGTAAACAAGACTTTTTCGGAAAGACTATGTATGGAATTTATGGATTATCATATACATTATAATATATATTTGGTTAAACTTATATAATATACTTGTTCTATAAAACCCAACACAGGTTTTTTTTCTCAATATTTAAGTATTCACCCCTTCATGTTGTTGAACATCCGAGCGGGCACCACTGAATTGGCACCCATACTTGCATTCTGTCTCTATTAATCCGCAACCATCTTCATGTTGCCGGATAGTCAATCCATTTGCTTGGAAGGGGCAGCTAGCACCTTGGCAGGTGAACTGGGCACCTTCCAGCATTGCATTGACTATCCGGGGTTCGCACATGTCTCTCTGTCTGGTGGGATCCCTGCACTCTGGACAGACGCTGTTACTTTCAAGCCAAGGTTCAATGCATGCCCTGCAGAACGTGTGTTGGCATCGAAGTTGTCTGGCTTCATTCAGAAGATATAAGCTGAAAGACAAAAATTACTACTGTTTAATTAAACTGGGTAATTCTAGATACAAGGGCTGCACTGCAGCAAAACCCACACTGACTGCCCACACAGAACACATTATACTATATAATGTATGTTTACTACATTATACTTATATACTATGTTTACATGTGAGACATTAAGATATGTACATTGGAATGCCATTTGAGGGTGTAGATTTCTCATGTCTCCTAAGTAACCATTGTGTAATAACTCCATCAGATATGGATATAGAACGACATTATGGACACCAAAGGAAAGATAATTTCCAAGTCTAATTATTAAGACCAGTGAAAAGACAATGTATCTATGACTTGTGTTTGCTAAGATATGAGAGTTGTGATTAAGGATGTAATTAGATATTTTAAAAATGCCCAAATTTAGTCACCTGCCCGACAATACCAGGATTTTTGAGTCATATAAACAGGGAGTTAACATGGTAGGCCTACCATAAACCTATTGCTTAGCAGACACAATGCTAATTACTAATTTATGCACCATCTTCATTACAAACATTTATATGATATTTGCATCATCTTCAAAGATGCTGACTCATTAAATGCTTGAAGAATTCATTCCTAGATGTCTATTTATATATCTATACTTTGAATTTATTGCCAGCATACTGTATCTATATAGACAATATAATAGAATGTTCTACCTAGTCTACAAAACTAAATTTTTCATTTATGTTATGAAGTTACAGTGGATATGAAAAGATGTGAATGTGTACTGAATGTTCTATTATGTGTATAGGTATAATTTACGCAACTTTGTGAGACTCACTACAGCACTGCACTGGGTGTGTTATTACAGAACTTTACTACTATGTATACTTTATAAGTGAAAGATGTGTGTTAACATCCTATTGGCAATTAATGACCGACATAGACACGCAGCCTGTAAGTTTCAGTTCAATGCATTATATGATACCCAGAATTAATTTTTGCTGGATTTTTAGTTTAATTTCCTTGTGCTTATTGTCTAAGCTGAGGCAAGTAAGAGACCCCACCTTTCGTGTAAATAAGTTGCACAAGGAATTGTGAACAATATAAATGTAAATGAGGCACCTTAACAGACGTTTTGCAAGGTTGATCGAGGCAGATACCATGACAATAGATCAGCATGCACTCATAAGTCACACTGGTTTACAGCTGGAACATGTTCACATTATCATATGAAAATAGGCCTAAATTCATAAGACACAATAGTTACTATACAGCGCATGCATTACACATGAATCCATAGCCTGCATCAGCAACTCTGACGTCACTGGCTGAGATGAGTAGGTGGGAATTGGTACAAATAATTGATTATATTTCTTTAAACCAAAGTAGGAATTACATATGGTACATTATAAAACGTTTGGGTTTATTGAGGGGTAGCCTATGTTGCGGTCTTGTATAATAGCGTGGGGCGGGGGGGGGGGGGGAGGAGTCCAATGTATAACAACAGAGTTACCAGTATTGTAGCCTGGTAAATAATGAGGTTAAAGTGTTCGATTTTGCCGTTTTGGGAAGTTAATGCTTAAAAACTCACAAACATCTAAATGTAAGTTTAATTTTTCATCATTTCTTTTGTTTGCTATAAGTTAATGCTCATGAATATGTTGTATTTTATAAGAATTTACAAAATTCAACAATAGTTTGTCTCCATGGTTTAATCATGGAATCTCTAGTGACTCCATGGTTTAATATCCAACTTCTATATTATAATGACCAACATCTGGGCAATAAACTTGTTTGCACCTCGTTCGCCCCAAGTTTATCCCTTTTCTGTACAGTTACATTTCTATAATGCTGTTTCTGTATTATTCTGGACTAATTGCTTTCATAAAATAGTCAAGTATTTTAAAAGTTGATAAATTATTTTACAATCGTTCTAATCTGTTTCTTTCACCCCTGAACTGTCCATGCTCGCTCTAAAATTGTATTTGGAAATGAAATGATCCATATATTAAACCTGTCAAAAAAATACATGCGTATAGTAGCTTAATTAAATAAAGACACTTACCAAATACCGCATTTAAACCGGTCACGTAGTTGCTGTTCCTCCATTTCAATATGGCAGTTGTCTGATCAATTGTTGTCTGGTCAAGATAAATGCTCCAGGGAATTGTAACACTACTGTTAAAATAAGCGCGACATGCAAATTCCAGCTTAATTCACCCCCCCCCCCCCCCTGCTGGCATTTAATTGGATATAGCATGGACCTTGGCCACCCTTACGCCCACCCCCTACCAAATTCACCCCTGACAAGCTGCATGGGAGTATGTACCAAATTATGACCAATGACAGTTGTAGCCCTAAATATGTTAGACATATAGAATGAAAAAAAATACAATTGGTGCAACCAATATTTCATCTAACAATGGTTTGGAAAATCAGTCTTAAGTACACCACATTATTTTGGTGTGCATACTTGCATCTGGGATGAACTAGACAACAATTGCAGAGATTGGACAGTTCGATCAAAATTAATAAAACAATATTCGGTGCTGTAAAACTGCACTTCAGCGAGCATACCACATCATCAGTGATGTCCTTGTAACAGCAACAAGTTCCAAAAATCAATTTATTTTGCTGGGATTGTAAAGATACTTGTACCAAATTTCTAGGCCTAATAATACGAAGGTTATGGTATAAGTACTATAAAAGTACTCAGGTTGGAACTAACGTCTTGTTCACTAGCAAAATATCAAATCTGCAATAACTCCAGAAGCCAGAAATGCCAAACTTAACACTTTATCTGAAAGATGATTATTTTTCTGCAATACGTGTCGAAATGTGTTAAACTAGCTCGTTCAAGCCTAAACAAAGACAAGTTACTTTTAGATCCGGGTTTAATGCACCTCTCATAAGACAATCTATCTATCTATCACTCTATCTATCCATCTATCTGTATATCTATCGGTCTATCTATCTATCTATCTATCTATCTGTATATCTATCGGTCTATCTATCTATCTATCTATCTATCTATCTACATACCTACCTATCTACCTACCTACCTACATGTCTGTCTAACTGTCTAGCTGTCTGTCTATCTATCCATCTATCAGTCTGTCTGTCTGTCTGTCTATCTGTCTATCTGTCAATCTGTCTATCTTTCTATCTGTCTATCTATCACTCTATCTATCTATCTATGTCTGTCTGTCTAGCTACTTAGCTATCTGTCTATCTATCTATCTATCTGTCTATCTATCTATCTATCTCGTTTGACTACTATATAATGCTATATGTCTAAACCATGGCCAGGTGCCAAAGCAAACATGATGATGAGACGATACCCTGATAGCATTCCCAATCGTATCGACGTCGGCTCTATGTCGGCAATGATATGGAAACGACACTGGCCACATTTGGAATGCTATCTGAGTACGGCATGGATTTTTGTGTTTGTATGTTCATTGCAAAAAGAAGCATATATATCAATTCAAGATAGAAAAGTACATGGAGTTCATTGATATTGAGGTAATAATTACATGTATATTAAAATTATAGTGGAAAAGTATAGAATGAAGTATTTTTCAAGCTATAAAAAACGTACTTTAGTAAAAGTAAGAGAATTTAGTATAATATCTGGAAACTATTTTGAAACAACTATTGTATGGTAATGTTGGAATATAAGATGATGCTTTATCCCTCTACTAGATACATGCCTAAGAAACACTCTGGGAGAGGGGGGGGGGAGTTTGTTCTGATGTGCACTTAAGTTACCCCCCCCCCCCCCCTGCAGTATGCCCTGACACCTTTGATCATTTTGATGGTAGTTGTGAAAAATGTATTCCGTATGCATGCTCCATTATATTTGTAATTAATTTTGTATTATGTATTGTATGTATTATTCTATCTATAGTCATTTTGACTTTAAGCTTAAGCATCTGCAGGACTGTATAACTATAATGTAAACAATTAAATGTAAAAATAGAAGAAGAAAAAAAATCAAAACATAATTTTGCCTTAACTCTAGACTATCTAATTTCATTATATTTTCCTGTAGTTTTGTTACTTCATAATGTGAAATTGGCCTTCATGTGCAATCAATATTTTCTCGTAACTTTTTTTTTGGTCAAATAAAGAACAGATCTGATTCTGATTTATTCACAATCAGTGGCGGTGCTACGGTGCGGGGGGGGGGGGCAAACTTTGGTCAAAACATGGTCAAAAGAGGTGAAAACAAGGTTTTTGCCCAGATGTTTATTTGGCTATTTCAGTCTTATCAAATGTTTCAATCTGTCTGAAAAGTCGTTCTGAGGATGCAACTGTCCATGCTCGCTCTAAAACTGTAATAGATGTCCAACATTTTGCACTGAGCTTTGATTCAAGAATGTCCTCAAAATAGATAGGTAGATAGATAGATATATAGATATATAGATAGGTAGATAGAGATAGATAGATAGATAGATAGATAGATAGATAGATAGATAGATAGATAGATAGATAGATAGATAGATAGATAGATAGGTAGGTAGGTAGGTAGATAGTTAGGTAGGGTAGGTAGTTAGATAGTTAGAGAGTTTGATGTGTAGATAGATAGATAGATAGATAAGTATATAGATATATAGATAGATCCATAGAGAGATAGATAGATAGATAGATAGATAAGTATATAGATATATAGATGGATCCATAGAGAGATAGATAGATAGATGTATTTATAATGCATGGGCAATACAATTGTATAAATACATCTGCTTTAGGATCAACAATCTATTTAAATCAACCCACTATTAAGACCACTTCACTGATATGACCACCTCTATGAAAAGCATCTCAAACATTTTAAAGTCAACCTCTCTATTAGACCTGGCTATTAGCAACCACTGTATGCCTATTAAGACTGCCTGGCCAATAAGACAATTTAAATTTGCGCAAGGGGTGGTCTTAAATTGTAGGTTATACTGTATTATTATTTTTATGTAATGATCAAGTTTTTTTCACATGTGGGCCTGTAGGCCTATAGGACAAAGGAATTTTTTTTTAATTCTATAGAGTTCAATATAATGAGGTTAAATCACCCAGGTTTGTCTCCATGTTTAAACTTGTGAGCACAAAGTAGATAACCGCCTACCCCCCCTCATCCACAGCACTTTGAGTTTGATAAGCAAAAATTGCAAATGGGGGTTATAAGGCTATTAACCAACTTGTTTACCCCACACTACCTAATAAGTTGGGTCTGGATTTGTTGTAATGAAGTTTGCCTACTGTGTTGTCAAATTGCTCAATACACCTTTCTTCTGGATTATAACAACATACAATGACATTTTAACAAATGTTTAATATAAATATATATGAAAACGTAATACACTGCTGTCAAATGTATCTTTCAAAGGATTTTGGGTATTTATATATTCTCCTTTATAAGGTTCTTAGCTGTAGTATCTGGTTCCTTTTCAGAGGAAAAACTTGTTTGTTTTGTTTCTTTTTTCTTTTATCTAATTTCAGTGGCATTAGATCTATTTCCTGTGTGAATTTGATAATTTGCCGATTCCATCTGGTTATAGATGAAAGAGTGTTGTAAACAAGCAATTTGATTCGGTTGTAAAAGTGTCCAACTAGCAACTGGTGGAACGGATTGGGGAGCAATTCACAGGGAATTTGTCGCAATTGCTTTGAGGTCAGGGTAAGGGTAGTCACATTCTATAGATTAGACTTTTTAAACCTTGTGATTGGTCAAAGGTCTGAGGCTCATGCGCACACCGATTGAAGCTGAAGTTGTAAAGAGCTATCAAGCAGTCATATTGCTCTGTGTACCAAGTTGATTTTTAGCACCTGGAAAATTGGAAATACCAGTCTCTACGTTGGCGCTATATCAACTAGACAACCACATGCACAATGAAGCTGGTGACTATGTGCATAATACTACTGCAAATCTCTGAATTAACAGGTAAGTCAAAAAGGTATATGGCTATATGTAACTATTTTCATCTTTGCTTACTTCTTGAAGTTCATGGCATGGGCCAAATGGGGGGTCTTTAACTGTGATCTGCAGAAAAATTTGTATGGAACATGAAACCATCTGGGTTAATATTCAACCACAAACAATGACATGGATTTCATCCCCGCCCTTTTGAACTAGCTAAGAGTTTGATCAAAACTATTCCACACTTTTGTCACAAGCGGTTTATGCATACTGAAAAATTTTTTAACTGTTATAGATGTTACAAGTTATGACACTTGTGTGACCCAATTGCCTCACTGCAGATCAAGGAAGCATATTGTTAATTGTGCTAGATTATTTAGATATATATTTTAACTTCAGATGTTGGTTTCATGACAATACACACAATTAGAGACTTGTGGTATGCGTAATTCGAAGTCAGTTTCATGAGTTGTCCTATGCATACCACTGCAAGGTTCACTAGCATGGGGCAATTATACAAGTATGATATATATATATATACATTTGTAACATGATTGGTGTGCCTATTTGTAATTTAAGTTAATTCCTCTGGTTATATGAAAGGCATGTGTGCAAAGACAGAGCATGAATTCAATGAAATAATTCATTTATTAACAGTGCAATAATATATGTACAATGGTTCATAAAATATTTCTAATGCACCAAAATTAGCATAATGCATACAGGCTATTTCATAATGCTGGCTGAATTATTAATCTGATTGCCAAAGCAAGTATACTCACGGTTGTTGATAGTTGTGGTCAGGTACACCATGGAGTCACTAGAGACTCCATGGGTACACTGACCTGGCAGGTGCGAATTAGACAATGACTAGGCCACGACGCCATCATTATAATTAGGGCTCATAGATCACAGCAGTCAGAGGCGTAGCACACCCAAGAAGCTAGGCTCCAGGGGGCGGATCCTAAAACTGGCATGATTTGGATCCGCTCCTGGACGTCATTATGCATAATGAATAAAGCATCATTGTGAGGAGTGACAGGACACAGTAGGCCTTAATACAATGTAGATCAGTATATGACTCCGATAAAATTTCCCAATGTTTACATTCCTTACATTAATGTTCAGATTTTCATTTGCCAAAAGATTTACCCCAGCTCAGAAGGATGATACTTTGCGTGGGTGTGAAAACAAAGCACACAGGAAATTATGCAGGAAGGGAACAAATGCACAGTGATTCATAACTTGAAATTTAAGGCTTTTTAATGTATATGTATACTCTACAGTATACATGCTCTGGTTCCTTTATTTTGTAAAAAAAAACAACAACAATACATTTACTTCATTAGTGAAGCCAATTCAAGTGTTCTGGAGTGACTGTATCCACGGGTACAAGGAATTATGACTATTCAAGCAATGGCCAAAGGTGTGTCAAACAATGATATGGAGCGTCCTCCACACTTATAATAGCTGGGTACGCCTCTGACAATGACTGGGGGCTGGCCCCTGATTAACCATGTTAACCGAGCTTTTTGCATTTGAGATCATTCTAATTTATTGCATAAACTTTATTGGGTTGGGGGAGGTATCTGACCTATGGCCTTCATTGAAGATATGACATTGCACTTATTTCTTTTCATTTAGTTTTTGTAAGATAAAACTGCTGCTGTAAACGAGCCCATGTTTTATACCATATATATAAATTATTGATATTAAGACATGCATCAATCAGTTGACTTCTCCTTCATTTCCAGGGTTGCCTGACATGGCAGAAGTTCGTGCAGCTGTATTAGAAGCCAAGCAACTGGAGGATTATGCTGAAGAAATAATCCTAGCAGAAGGGAGTATGTTGGAGGCAGAAGATGCTGCTGTGAGGTTGGACAACTTTCTGCAAAGCCTTCAACTGATTGTGGGCTCATTCACAGAAAATGACTTTGAAAATGAGGAGTATGTCGATCTCCAAAGAGAGCTAACACGGGTTGCCCGAGTGCTGGGGCGAACAAGAGACCGGCTGAGAGCCATGGTGGATGCCACTAGCAGTCAGTACAAGGCCCCTGCCATCAGAGATGGCTCAATGGGACGACCACGATTACATATCATGGAAGAACAGTTACGGATGTTCCAGCAACTTGGATTTTCCTGGACAGACATGGCCAGGATGCTAGGTAAGACCTTTAATATCATTAGGATATTTGCACATTTCATTTGTAATCCGTACGGGGGTAAACTATTACATGAAAAATGACAGCTATTTTAATATCATAATCAGGTACTAGTGAAAGTAGTGAAGGCTACATGATATCAAGCCCTCACCTGACATTTATTGTGTGTTGTTTCCTACTTTTTTTTTTAATGTGGAATTACATTACATCAGTACAAATCAAGTCATTGTACATAGGAATTGACATTGATCACCTTTTTTTACCACATTCAACCTTAGTATAGAAGACATTATTAATTTGTTATTATGATATGTATATAGCTAATAACAAGACATAAGACAAGATTGGTTTGGATTCAGGTCGGCAAATGACATAATCATATATGCCGGCATCCAATTATTGAGCTTTAAAATAAATAGGATTATGAATTGGGCGCTGTTCATTATGCAACCATGACATGTTTCGTATCAAGTTGCTGCTCTCTGAAGACTGGTAGGCATATTTTATCAAAAGAGTTTAAGAAAACTTTAATATGCCGACATCCTATTATTTAGCAATGGAATTTTTGCTTACTTCTGTTATGACATTTTCTTAGAAATTAGCTCTACATCACAGGCTCAAGCAAATAAGTTGACATAGTGCTAAAAACTAGCCAATCAGCAGAGACTCAAACATTATATTTAAATTAGTTGATCCTGCCGTGACATGGTCTGACCACTACCCCTGGCCAATGAGGTCAGGCCTTCAATTAAAAAGGGAAAATTCCATTGCATTGGACATAAATTGAAGCTATGAAAGCGATTCTAAACAAGGTAAAACGGTTTTCACAATTCATAGGAGTGAATATAATAATAGCCCCTCTAATTGTTTCTGGTAGTTTGACAGTTATGAGTTGCCTGGGTACTCTGCATGAAATGTCCATTTTAAATGTTCATAGAATAATACCTAGGACGTTAAATTTATTCACACAAATTCAATTTTGTGGTCATCTATACACTCTGAAATTTTCTGTGGTGTATGGAATATTAAAACTTATGCTTTTGTTTTTCTGGTTTAATTTTCTTTAATGTTTTTAGCCAGTTAGATATCGATCACAATTTGGGATTTAGGATTTCGGAAATGTTTTCAGAATATAAATTTATACTTGTGAAAAGGGTGGTGTCATATGTGTAGAGTAATGGTTTAAATTGTTTTGTAACTTCCACTATAATTTGCAAATTTAATGAAAACCAGTGGACCAAGAATTGAGCCTTGATGTACACAGCATTTAATAAGTTATTAGTATGAGGAGAAATTGTTGCAATATGTTTAGTATAAGGTTAGAGAAATAAAAGTATGCTCTAATGCACTATGGTGCATTGTAAAGTTATATTGCAGCATATTTCTTATACTGACCCCCCCCCTCCCAAGTTGTACGAGGCAATTTTTATCGAGATACCACAGAGGGGTATAAATAACCACCCTTGCTGTCACCCGATCGGCAATGTGCGATTTTACCACATATAGTTCGCAGCTGTTGTGCATTTTCAATCTACGGCCTATATATGGCATTTTCTTTAAGGTGAATTAGCATGGAAACAAATGCATTGCCATCATATGGTATGAGTTACAGCATGATACTTGTATGCATTGAAATACGAATAAAGGGGTCAATCACTGGGCCTGACCAATGAGGTCAGGCCTTCAACTAAAAAGGGTAAAAATGTCGTTAGAACGGTCACAACCACGAGGGTTTTGTTTACAAAAGAAATGAAAGACAGAGCTTATTTGAAGCTATGAAAAGTGATACTGAACAAGGTAAACTGTTCTCCCACTACAAATAAGTGAATATTATACATTGTGCTTGTGGGGCAAGCTCATTTTATTCCTGCTGCTAATTTGACAGCCTTGACCACGTGGGTCTCATGCAAATTAGCTGAAAGTATTTCGGAACGTAGTGAAAATGAGTTTTTTGAGAAATATGAAAGTATAGTAGAATAAAATCAGAAAACAAAAGCGTAATCTTTGGAATAGATCAAAATCGAGATTACCTTAAGTAAATTTGCATGCTAATAGAATTTTTTTTTTTTATTAAAGTAATACTTTTATCCCAACAATTTACAAACCCTACCAGAGTAATTATAATTTATTAAAGCTGGCTTTCCATATGTCCGTTTTTTCTGTCCGTATATCCTTCATCCGTATGTCCGTATACGGACAGGATACGCATCCCTTTTGATTTTAATTAATGCCTTTCCATAAATAGGTTTTTTCGTCCGTTATCCGTCCGTATTTTGGCGATACATATAGGGGGGCGAATTTTCCGGATGACGGATAGCCTGGCAAGGGCAAATTACCAATAAATTGCATTTAACAAGTGCAATGTATCCCTCTTTCATTGACGAGATTCTGAACAAAAAATTGCAATCCGTATGTAGTAGTGAAGTGGTTAGCTCTGTCATTAATTTAACCCTCACCTTTTATGCATTAATTGCAATGAATTTCTGAAGAATTTCAAGGGCACACAAAGACATGTTTACAATAAATAAATAGGTAAATTAATATACGAATAGGCCTAAATAGAATATGTTTTCATTTGAATATATACAGTGCAAGACAAACTTGCCTGCAGTTGAGTGATGAAGTGTATCTTTTTTTCTTTTCATTTTGTGATGAGAAATGTTTTTTTAATTGTATAAACGATGTAGTAAATTGTATAGACGAAATACTAAATTGTATGAACAAAATACTGAATTGTATAAACGGAATACTAAATTGTATAAACGGAATTACTAAATGGTATAAACGGAATTACTAAATCGTTTAAAATAATTACTAAACCGGCCATATCTTTATTAATATTTGGTCGACAATTATGTGCCACCTATTTAAAGACTCGTCTTGGACAGGGCTATTCAATAGGCTACTCTACGTTAGAAAAGTCTATATACAGCATAACCTTTGACAACGGCACTCAAAGTATATGTCGGCAAAAGCGGGAATAACTTTGTTTCACAATGTGACATCCTAATTACCTTTGTCCTTAAACTCCAGCTCTTTCTATCAGGCCCAAGTCTTCCTTTTCCTTTCCTTCCCTTTCGATAGCGGCAACAACTTGCCTTAGAGGGCTGCATTTCCCATATCTATCTATCTATCTAGTTATTGATCTATCTTGGATCCCTCCTATATTGATGGGAAAAGTTATTTTAAAGTCCTCCTTCCTGATATCATCCATGTTTGGCCTATAATTGTAAATTTAATACTTATGCAATTAAACAAAGGTATTATTTAAATGCAGTATGGTAGCATGGTGCAATTAAAGTCAGCATCACATAATAAACCCAACTACAAGAAATACTACTAGGAAGGAAACAAAGTTATTTCCGCTTTTGCCAACACATATTTTCAATGCCGTTGTCAAAATTTTTCTAACTTACATAATTGGATAGCCCTGCCCAAGACGAGTCTGTACATAGATCGCACATAATTGTAGATCAAATATTAACTAAGATATTGCCGATTTAGTATTCCGTACTTATGTTCATGTTTCTAACTATATTTGTTAAGAAAACGCAGATTAGAGAGAAAATAATGTGTGTGGCACTAATAGGCTTCCGCAGATTAAGACCTTCTCGGAAATATTGTAAAAATATACTCTCCAGGTAGATCCATCTATCTATCTACCTATCTATCATTCTACCTATCTCTCTATCTATCTATCTACCTACCTATCTATCTAATTTTATTGTATAAGTGGTAATTTCCTGTTATGGTTTAAGAGTTAACTATGAACGAGTTCTTTCAGATTAGAATGTTATGTCATGTGGTACCCCACAGGGATCAGTATTGGGACCTCTCATGTATGCTAATGATCTGGTAAAGTGCTTGAAGTTTTTTTTAGCTGTGTGACATTTGTGGACGATACAATTGTATTTGCATCAGGGAATAATTTAAAGTTCAAAACGTTTAGGCTGACTTGAAAAATTTAAGTGGCTGGTTTGAAAGCAATTCTCTGACACTTCATGTTGATAAATCAAAATATATCCTATTCAAGCCAAAATGAATTATATATAATGGAACTATAAAACTAAGTGGGAAAGCAATAGGGAGGGTAGAATAAATTCAATTTTTAGGAATTCATTTAGATGAATCGCTAGAATGGAACTTAAACATGTATTGACAAAAGTGATAGCTGTAAATTACAGCCGGAGTATGATACCAAAAAATATGCTTCCATCAAAGATCAAATAATTGATATATTTTGCGTATGTCCAAAGTCATGTCAATGTTGGTCCAAGCAGCAAATTATCCCAGTTTTACAAGAAGGGAAATGTATTAGTAATAATGATGTACTAATAAACTTGGCTTTATCAAAGATTTCTTTTAGATACTCAAATGGGTCATTACCAGCGTGAATAACCTAATTTTAATATGAGTGGTCATGATAATTATACAAGAAACAATATGAGGGCACAGCACTGCACTTATGATTGTATTTAATAGATAGGCTAAAAACTGAAAAATCACATATCATCATTTGTTAAAGCCTTTGTCAAATTTAAAACACAGACTTATTAAACGGTCAGTAGATTTATATTATCATTCAATAATTAGGTCATATGTAATTTAATATAGAATTTTTTATTATTTTATGTGGTATATGGGAGCAACTTAATAGTTTTATAAAACTCTGTTTCTTTCCTCTTGACACTGAATGTATTATAATTATTTTGTATATACTTGTATATTATATATTTTATTAGTGTAAAATTGTATGATTTATTTGTCAAGAAAAAAGAAAATTTTCAACCTTCAATGTCAGTGAGACATTTTACACTTAAGCCAAAATTGATTGTTAAATTTTCTCAAATTTAAGATAAGCTAAGACATTTGGTCATTCAAACAAAATTTGTTTGTGCCTTACACGTTCAATGTAGTGAAAGTTAATATAACCTGATACACATCATTATAGTTACATGAGTTTGTTCAGCATCTTTACAGCAACAGGTACAAATGTGCTTTTGTACCGGCAGGTTCTAGTAGCCGGTAACCGTGTAATTACATAACTCTAATTCAGGATGCCATCTGGTCAAGACTACTAATTAGTAGGATAAACCAGTTTATTTGCTGTTGAGAACATCAAAGCATGTTTTTTTCTGTTAGGAGAATTAAATTATACCCTTTGCAGAATAAGACTCCAACAGTCACAAGTGCTTCGTACGTATTAACGGCAACTCGGTTGTTTGGTCTCATGTCTTGATCAACTTCGGGTCAATTAACCTCCAAAGGGTGGATCTCACATAGCTGTAAAATGACTGAAATTCTGTGGTTGATACGTAGACCCTAAAGCATAGATCTCACGTAGCCGGAAAGGGCATTGGAAAGCGATGGAACTGCCACATAAAGTCTTCCGTCGGCTTCCCTAGGATTATGTGAAGATTACGTGGGCATATGTGGGTTTACTTCACTTTAGACATAAAGAGGGTGAACAATGTACTGTCCAGTTATTTTATATACAAAAATTGCAGGGCAGTCATGATTTGCACTTACTGAACAGATATTTATATTAGATCAGAATTTTCTAATCAATTAAGGAGGGGAATATACTATAATTAGGAGACGGTCAATCCCCGTCCCCCTTGATACATGTGCAATGTATTGACTATTATCTAAATGAGTGCTATTAACTAAAGACTCATGCTATCATTTCAGGAGTAAGTATTCGGACCATTTGGAGAAGAGTGGAGCAATTTGGTATGGACAGCAGGGGAAGATACTCTGAAGTAACGGATGACGAGTTGGATGAACTTGTAGCTGAAATAAAATCAAGACTGCCTGACATGGCAGGCACAGGAACTGTCCTTGGTTATTTAGAGGCACGAGGCATTATAATACCAAATGGACATTTACGAGTGTACCAAAGCCTAGTGAGGCTGGATGCTTTAGGGACAAGTAGGAGATGGAATCCTGTAACCACGAGACGTACATACTGGGTGCCTGGTAGGTAACATGTTTTGCACTATACATTAATGAGTATTGTTGAAAATTTTGTCTATTTTATTTCTTTAAAAAGTAAAATGTGATATGCATGTCATTTTTCAGCACCTGGCAGCCTGTGGCATATCGATGGAAATCATAAGTTGATAAGGTTAGTTTCAGTTTTCCCGTAAATTTGAGAAAAACCAGAACCTGAATTCTATGCTTTATCAACTTTAATGATATGGGGATGGAAAGCTACGGAGCCCCTAAGCAGACCGAAAAATGGTGTTCCTTCACTAAAAGTCATGTTCTCTAACACAATTTTGTGTTCCCTCACATTCCCTCATGAAAATTTTTTTCCCTCATGAAAATTATACGCATTCCCTCACAATGATCGTGTTCCCTTGTGATGATTGTGTTCCTTCTCAATATTTTGCATTCCCTCGCGATATTTCGCATTCTATCATGATATTTCATGGTATTTTTGCATTCCCTCTAAAAAAAGTTTAGCAAGGGAATGCAATGATCGAGAGTGGAAAAAAAAATACATTATTTTTACTGACATATCCTCTTAGGGGCTCCGTATAAAGCAGACAAATTAATAAAAGTTCCAAAAAGAGTTGTGCGAATGATTACTAAAAGAACTGTAACTCACACACTCCTGTCCTTTTCAAAAAAAAAAATAAGCTGAATGTACGTCGAGTCAAAGATCTATGGGCACTGCATGAATAAAATTATATTATAAATTTCAGCAATCGTTATTGCCGCACTTCTTCACCAATTTAATAAGAAAAAATATAAAATTAATCCAACGGTTATAATGTACTAGAAAAGGAAATAATTTAGGATCACCTGCTGTCAAGCATGAATTTGCAAATCAGTGCATATGATCATTGACGATATTAGGTTTAAAAAATCAAGAACACCATCCCAGACATTTTCAAAGATACGATTTTTACATTTTTTTTTTTATTTAAGTCATATATTAAAATAAATACCGATTTAAACTTGCAGGGGTGAATGTGACATACACTAATGTCACATATGTAAAATTTGAAATTAACTTATTTAGCATTTATCCTTATCTTATTATTCTTATACATTCGTAAATCTTCCCAATAACAGCATACATTTTGCCTTTGGTAGGAGGTCGTTTTCAATAAACCATAAAAAAACAATAAACAGTGAATATTGTTTGGAAGACACATATTTCTATATGTTTATTTCTATATACATCATGGATTGATAAAAAATGAATCCATTAACTGTAATGGTACATACCTGAAATCACCTGACCAATCAGAGCTGCAAAATGTGAGATTATTAAACAATGTATATTGGCCTCAGATCTGACAATTGGTTATGTTTAGATGTGTGAACTTATAAAATTGTGTAATGCTCAATGGCATTTGCAGTAATTAGTGGAGTGCCTGTAGATAGTGGGGAAAAAGAAAATGATCATGTTTTGTCCCCCAATTATTTCCTTTTTTTGTAAATATGTTTCTTACAAAATGAAAACAAAACATTTTGGCCTTTTTTGGACCATAAATAGCTCACTTCTGCACATATATGCATACAACATTTGCCCGAATATATAAAATAGTACAGTTATGCCTTTCTTCGGTTTCATGACCATAAAGCATGTACATAACCAGGGCAAATTAAGAAAAACCCATGTCTAAAAAAAAATACTTCCATATCAAAAAATGAGTGAAATTATGCAAGTAACATATCTAAATTAAAGAACTTTATATTTTGTAAATTTCACTTTGACATAGATTTCATCTTTTTATTTATCTTTTTCATGATAATAGTAAATATAATAAAAACATAGGCTGGACTGCAGCAAAATCTTCAGAGGATACCCACATAATCTAGGCCACTTTGCGTTTCATTGCCAAATGGCTATGGTATGAGGTAAAATTGCATAAATAATATATAGTAACCATGACACCCACAGTAACCTTGAATCGGTCAACCAAAGTTAAGTAAAGTAGGGGAAATGTTAGGCAAATCAGTTGGCTGTTTACCTTACCATATAAAATTTGTTTCAGGTGGGGAGTTGTTATTCATGGCGGCATTGATGGCTACTCACGATTTATAACGTTCCTACAAGCCTCAGACAACAACTACGCACAAACTGTGGCAGTGACATTCGTGGATGCAGCAAGAAAGCACGGTTTACCAAGCAGGATAAGAACTGACAGAGGAGTTGAAAACGTAATCATTGGTGACATTATGGAGTCTGTACGTGGCCAAGGCAGAGGAAGTTGGCTCAAAGGACCTTCTGTCCACAATCAGAGAATAGAGCGTCTGTGGAGAGACCTGAGGTGTTTTTGTACAAACTTTTATATTGATTTGTTTCATAAAATGGAGGAAATTGGGATATTGATTGCTGCTAGTGTAATTCATCGTTTCTGTCTTCATTATGTTTTTCTGCCCAGACTCAACACAGCTTTACATGAATTTCAGCTAGCTTACAACCACCATGGTATTAGAACTATGAACTATAGAAGTCCTTATCGAATTTATATTTCAGGTTTGATGGGACAGTATAATTCTAATCACTTACATGTTAGGGAATTACTAGGCGGTACAGTGCACAATATCAATTTAGCTGAATTTGGAGTTGAAGGGAATGTAGCTGGTGATAACAATGATGATAGTGTTGTAAATGTTATAAGACCATCACTTGGTTTGAATTTGCAAGATTATACAAGGTTAACTGATGGTTTACGTGAACTGGTGCCAGATTTAAATGCAAACTGCAATGACCATGGCATTGCATTGTACATGCTTGTTTTAGTATTTGTCCAAAGGTTTGTGGAAAGCTTACAATGACATCTACAATCTTCTTTCTTCTTTTTCTTATCGAAGTTGATGTAAATGATTCTGAACATTATTTGGAAGTTGTTTGGTGCTGTGTCATGCTCCACACATGCCTTTCATTAATTACTGTTTTTTCCTCCATGTCTTTTTTAGGCATCTTGGTTTGTATTTTGGGTGACTTTCAATTTCCTGCATTTTGGGTGACTTATACTTTTCTGCATTGGTTTTCATCGACCCAGTGCTATATTCAATAGGGCCACATCACCTTAGCTTCTGTCTCAGGAGGTCTTCTATGCTAGCTAAATTTAGCTTATCTAGTAGTTCCTGTGTGTGGTGATTACCTGGTCAGATTTGGTGTTGTATACCAAGTGGATTCAACATGACTGTGTCATTCCTCTCAAATGGCAAGGGAGGTTTTGGATAGAGCCCAATTTTCACGACCATGCAGGATAACAGATCTGACACAGCTATGGTGTATTATTAGACATGTGGTAGTTGCTGTTGCTTTTAGATATGGAAATTCTTTTTTTGGTACGAGGAGTGCGGTTTATTATAAGTTGTGTTAATGTTTTCTTTGGCATTTGCATAACTAGCTTCTTAAACAATCATCGAGGGTTGTATTTGTTGTACCTTCATGAGATTAATATCCAAAAATGTCTCCAAAATTATTGATATAGCTACAATTGCTATATGAGAGTGGTTGCCCAATTTCATTTCCATAATAGCTCATCAAACATGTACAAACTGACATCATTCCAGGGCTTTCCTGTGCAAACCTTGCGGTGGCACTTCGCGTGATAACTGCTCGGTTACGCGGTGAGTCTTGGTCTGGTTGTTGTCAAGTGCTTGATCTCATTTTCTTAATATCCAAGTTCAAATTTAAACTCTGACATCATTCCAGGGCTTTCCTGTGCAAACCCTGCGGTGGCACTTCGCGTGATAACTGCTCGGTTACGCGGTGAGTCTTGGTCTGGTTATAGTCAAGTGCTTGATCTCATTTTCCTCATATCCAACTTCAAATTTAAACTGTGACATCATTCCAGGGCTTTCCTGTGCAAACCCTGCGGTGGCACTTCGCGTGATAACTGCTCGGTTACGCGGTGAGTCTTGGTCTGGTTGTTGTCAAGTGCTTGATCTCATTTTCTTAATATCCAAGTTCAAATTTAAACTGTGACATCATTCCAGGGCTTTCCTGTGCAAACCCTGCGGTGGCACTTCGCGTGATAACTGCTCGGTTACGCGGTGAGTCTTGGTCTGGTTATAGTCAAGTGCTTGATCTCATTTTCCTCATATCCAACTTCAAATTTAAACTGTGACATCATTCCAGGGCTTTCCTGTGCAAACCCTGCGGTGGCACTTCGCGTGATAACTGCTCGGTTACGCGGTGAGTCTTGGTCTGGTTATAGTCAAGTGCTTGATCTCATTTTCCTCATATCCAACTTCAAATTTAAACTGTGACATCATTCCAGGGCTTTCCTGTGCAAACCCTGCGGTGGCACTTCGCGTGATAACTGCTCGGTTACGCGGTGAGTCTTGGTCTGGTTATAGTCAAGTGCTTGATCTCATTTTCCTCATATCCAACTTCAAATTTAAACTCTGACATCATTCCAGGGCTTTCCTGTGCAAACCCTGCGGTGGCACTTCGCGTGATAACTGCTCGGTTACGCGGTGAGTCTTGGTTTGGTTATAGTCAAGTGCTTGATCTCATTTTCTTAATATCCAAGTTCAAATTTAAACTCTGACATCATTCCAGGGCTTTCCTGTGCAAACCCTGCGGTGGCACTTCGCGTGATAACTGCTCGGTTACGCGGTGAGTCTTGGTCTGGTTATAGTCAAGTGCTTGATCTCATTTTCCTCATATCCAACTTCAAATTTAAACTCTGACATCATTCCAGGGCTTTCCTGTGCAAACCCTGCGGTGGCACTTCGCGTGATAACTGCTCGGTTACGCGGTGAGTCTTGGTTTGGTTATAGTCAAGTGCTTGATCTCATTTTCTTAATATCCAAGTTCAAATTTAAACTCTGACATCATTCCAGGGCTTTCCTGTGCAAACCCTGCGGTGGCACTTCGCGTGATAACTGCTCGGTTACGCGGTGAGTCTTGGTCTGGTTATAGTCAAGTGCTTGATCTCATTTTCCTCATATCCAACTTCAAATTTAAACTCTGACATCATTCCAGGGCTTTCCTGTGCAAACCCTGCGGTGGCACTTCGCGTGATAACTGCTCGGTTACGCGGTGAGTCTTGGTCTGGTTGTTGTCAAGTGCTTGATCTCATTTTCCTCATATCCAATTTCAAATTTAAACTGTGACATCATTCCAGGGCTTTCCTGTGCAAACCTTGCGGTGGCACTTCGCGTGATAACTGCTCGGTTACGCGGTGAGTCTTGGTCTGGTTATAGTCAAGTGCTTGATCTCATTTTCCTAATATCCAATTTCAAATTTAAACTGTGACATCATTCCAGGGCTTTCCTGTGCAAACCCTGCGGTGGCACTTCGCGTGATAACTGCTCGGTTACGCGGTGAGTCTTGGTCTGGTTATAGTCAAGTGCTTGATCTCATTTTCCTCATATCCAACTTCAAATTTAAACTCTGACATCATTCCAGGGCTTTCCTGTGCAAACCCTGCGGTGGCACTTCGCGTGATAACTGCTCGGTTACGCGGTGAGTCTTGGTCTGGTTGTTGTCAAGTGCTTGATCTCATTTTCCTCATATCCAATTTCAAATTTAAACTGTGACATCATTCCAGGGCTTTCCTGTGCAAACCTTGCGGTGGCACTTCGCGTGATAACTGCTCGGTTACGCGGTGAGTCTTGGTCTGGTTATAGTCAAGTGCTTGATCTCATTTTCCTAATATCCAATTTCAAATTTAAACTGTGACATCATTCCAGGGCTTTCCTGTGCAAACCCTGCGGTGGCACTTCGCGTGATAACTGCTCGGTTACGCGGTGAGTCTTGGTCTGGTTATAGTCAAGTGCTTGATCTAATATTTTCCAATGTAAATGTCCTGCTTAGAAATCATGGAAATGGGTTCACAATTTTTCAAAATATTAGTGTGCTCTCTAGTATGCTGTGTATAGAGGATATTTTATTATTTGTTTGCTCGTGCAGTACTTTAGTTGTTTTTCCTTATGCTGGTCTTGCAGCAAGTTAGTTTTTGAACATTCTTTCCTTTTTTTTTTTTTTGTTATGTATCTGTATTATTTCTGTTTTGTCAAGATTTATTCATTTCGGCTTTTTATATATTGATATGAACAGCTCCACCTGAGATTGTTGTATTTGTACAGTAAGGCAATAGGTGTGATCAAATGTTTGTTCAGTAAGTAGCAAAGACATAAAACATTTTATGTCTATGCAATAAGCCAATAAGTTAGTCGGATGTTTATGCAGTCAATAACACAAACATGAACACCTTCACCTGTGATGCTCATTATATTTATGCAGTAAGGCAATTGGTTTGGTTAAATGTTGTGCAGTATGGACATAAAGTTATATAACATGCTTTGTGCAGTATGTAGCATGAAACAGTTATATAATGTTTATGCAGCAAGGCTATGGGTTAGGTCCAATGTTTGTGCAGTATGTAGCATGAAACAGTTATATAATGTTTATGCAGCAAGGCTATGGGTTAGGTCCAATGTTTGTGCAGTAAGTAGCATGAAACAGTTATATAATGTTTATGCAGCAAGGCTATGGGTTAGGTCCAATGTTTGTGCAGTAAGTAGCATGAAACAGTTATATAATGTTTATGCAGCAAGGCTATGGGTTAGGTCCAATGTTTGTGCAGTAAGTAGCATGAAACAGTTATATAATGTTTATGCAGCAAGGCTATGGGTTAGGTCCAATGTTTGTGCAGTAAGTAGCATGAAACAGTTATATAATGTTTATGCAGCAAGGCTATGGGTTAGGTCCAATGTTTGTGCAGTAAGTAGCATGAAACAGTTATATAATGTTTATGCAGCAAGGCTATGGGTTAGGTCCAATGTTTGTGCAGTAAGTAGCATGAAACAGTTATATAATGTTTATGCAGCAAGGCTATGGGTTAGGTCCAATGTTTGTGCAGTAAGTAGCATGAAACAGTTATATAATGTTTATGCAGCAAGGCTATGGGTTAGGTCCAATGTTTGTGCAGTAAGTAGCATGAAACAGTTATATAATGTTTATGCAGCAAGGCTATGGGTAAGGTCCAATGTTTGTGCAGTATGTAGCATGAAACAGTTATATAATGTTTATGCAGCAAGGATATGGGTTAGGTCCAATGTTTGTGCAGTATGTAGCATGAAACAGTTATATAATGTTTATGCAGCAAGGCTATGGGTTAGGTCCAATGTTTGTGCAGTAAGTAGCATGAAACAGTTATATAATGTTTATGCAGCAAGGCTATGGGTTAGGTCCAATGTTTGTGCAGTAAGTAGCATGAAACAGTTATATAATGTTTATGCAGCAAGGCTATGGGTTAGGTCCAATGTTTGTGCAGTAAGTAGCATGAAACAGTTATATAATGTTTATGCAGCAAGGCTATGGGTTAGGTCCAATGTTTGTGCAGTAAGTAGCATGAAACAGTTATATAATGTTTATGCAGCAAGGCTATGGGTTAGGTCCAATGTTTGTGCAGTATGTAGCATGAAACAGTTATTTAATGTTTATGCAGCAAGGCTATGGGTTAGGTCCAATGTTTGTGCAGTATGTAGCATGAAACAGTTATTTAATGTTTATGCAGCAAGGCTATGGGTTAGGTCCAATGTTTGTGCAGTAAGTAGCATGAAACAGTTATTTAATGTTTATGCAGCAAGGCTATGGGTTAGGTCCAATGTTTGTGCAGTAAGTAGCATGAAACAGTTATATAATGTTTATGCAGCAAGGCTATGGGTTAGGTCCAATGTTTGTGCAGTAAGTAGCATGAAACAGTTATATAATGTTTATGCAGCAAGGCTATGGGTTAGGTCCAATGTTTGTGCAGTAAGTAGCATGAAACAGTTATATAATGTTTATGCAGCAAGGCTATGGGTTAGGTCCAATGTTTGTGCAGTATGTAGCATGAAAGTTATATAATGTTTATGCAGCAAGACTATGGGTTAGGTCCAATGTTTGTGCAGTAAGTAGCATGAAACAGTTATATAAAGTATATACACCTAGGCTATGGGTTTGGTGAAATGTTTGTGCAGTAAGTAGCATGAAACAGTTATTTAATGTTTATGCAGCAAGGCTATGGGCTTGGTCAAATGTTTGTGCAGTAAAAAGCATGGACGTAAACAGTAATATAATGTTTATACATTTACTCTATGGGCTTGGTCAAATATTTGTGCAGTAAATAGCACAGAATGAACAGTTATATAATGCTTATGCAGCTAGGCTATTGGTTTGGTGAATTGTTTGTCCTGTAAGTAGCATAGATCTAAACAGTTATATAATTTTGATACCTTTTAGGTTATGGGCTTGTTTGTGTGATAAATAGCAGTGAATGAACAGTTATATAATGTTTATGCAGCAAGGCTATGGGTTAGGTCCAATGTTTGTGCAGTATGTAGCATGAAACAGTTATATAATGTTTATGCAGCAAGGCTATGGGTTAGGTCCAATGTTTGTGCAGTATGTAGCATGAAAGTTATATAATGTTTATGCAGCAAGACTATGGGTTAGGTCCAATGTTTGTGCAGTAAGTAGCATGAAACAGTTATATAAAGTATATACACCTAGGCTATGGGTTTGGTGAAATGTTTGTGCAGTAAGTAGCATGAAACAGTTATTTAATGTTTATGCAGCAAGGCTATGGGCTTGGTCAAATGTTTGTGCAGTAAAAAGCATGGACGTAAACAGTAATATAATGTTTATACATTTACTCTATGGGCTTGGTCAAATATTTGTGCAGTAAATAGCACAGAATGAACAGTTATATAATTATGATGAATTTACCTTCAGGAGATTTCACATACTTTAGGCCATAATTTAATGTTTATACAGTTAGGCTATAGGTTGGGCAAATGTGTAAAATGTCACAAGGTGAGGAATGCTGTTAAGGTATGAGATCATTTGATGTTTTACATGTGTAACACTTGGTTTAAAGGCATGTAATTTGGCAACGAGAAATGTAGTACTGTTTCAAAGCTTTAGATTCAAGATATTATGACTATGTTAAATGAAAATACAATTTGAAATAAGTATAGAAAATTATCTCCATGCATTTAAGTATATAACATACTGGTGGCCTCATGCCAAAATGACATATATTGTCTTTACCAATACAAAAAAGAAAACAAAAAGAATAAAAAGTATGAACTTGAAAAATAAATATCAATTAATGGTACAGTGTACATTCGTTTTTTCATAATTCACTTTACAAATGAACATTCACAGCATTACTCAACAAACTTAAACCTAATAAGTTACAATGTTAAATAATGTGTTCCATATATTTATATAAAGTGATGTAACAACACTACATCATATTTCAACTTTATTAGGTTTTGTAAAGGTTGACAACAGATAGGGACTTGGTTCCATGCTCTGGCTATTTACAATTATAGTGCTGTGTCTGTATGAGAAGTTTATTTCTAGAAATTTGTATATTATTTTGTTGCTATAACTATGAATGCTAATGAGGAGCGAGCCTTGGAGTGCAACAGAAGATTTTGAACTGCATATATTCATACGGTTTCATAAGTAACTGACATTAGCTTCTATATGTTACATACATACATGTGATCCTATTACTGAACTGTCTGTATTGCCTTTTTTTTGATCTGGCTAATTATTTCATTGTTGCAGTTAATTTTAACAAATTCTTAATTTTTGCTATTTCTTGTAGACATGCTAAAGCGAGTTCTGAATCTCAGATA
Source organism: Alitta virens (assembly GCA_932294295.1). Lineage (NCBI taxonomy): Eukaryota > Metazoa > Annelida > Polychaeta > Phyllodocida > Nereididae > Alitta > Alitta virens. Next base: position 42,689,225 of record OW028575.1, read on the forward strand.
TGTTTTTGAATTTCATTTTGCTTATGCTGCCATTGTATGTTACATTTGTTATCATTTGTTATGTATTTGTATTGCATATATGGATTCGTGAGGAGAGTGTGACAGATTATCATTATATGATTAGGATTTAAGAAATAGCCCAGCCAAGGTTCAATACCTTAACATATGGTCTTAAATCCTTTAGTATTGTTTAGGGGGTACAATGGTGCAATGCTTGATAATAATAATCTTCCACATAAAATTAAGTATAATCACTTGTAGATTTATAATTTCAATTATATGTTATATCATGAGGGAGTTGTTTTATGTGTTCACTATTCAAGATGTTTGATGGATTTGTTATTCCTTATGTTTTTTATACAATATGTTTAATTGTATCATAAATATTTCTTGTTCATTGTAAATACCAAATCTTCATTGTTGGTCACAAACAATTTGCGCTTATGTTTATTTATTTGGTTAATCAACATTAAAAGTTTCAGTTATTTAATGAGTATTCTTATTAATTGCTTCTGTATCTATCATGGCAATTATCTTTCAAGTGTGCAGTGCCATAAAACTTTAATTTGGTGCTTTAATTTGTATTCTAATATGTAAAGTTGTATGTTATAAAATTAATGCAGCTGCATATCATCACTAGAGCAAAAATGGCCTATAACTAGTTAACTACCATTAAGACTTAGGCCAAAATTGAATTAGGGTGACATTATATGTTTCTTTCCATATGACACAATAATTGATTTAATTTTATTTGCACTTGAAACTATATGTCACTGATCAATATTTCATGGAATAAAAAAAATCAAATTCTGAATGAAAACAAAAAAGACTTGCTCCTTTTTATGCACATGTAATTACTCACTTTATATTATATTGTTTTGTATGGAAATATATCATTTTGGGAAAAGGCAGAGAAAAGAACACTTAGTTCAATATGAACCAAACAATAAAGGCTGAGCAGATGGATACTGGCAATACAACTCTACCAAATGGCAAATGTCTGACAAGCAAAACAATGCAAAAAATGACAGCAAATGATATTTTGTGAATACAAAACATTGTGGGGCTGAGGGATCTGGGGTCAGAACTTTATATACAAATGATGATAAAATAGAGGTTGACATGAAGCTGAAGCCCTTTCCATTGGGCCCTGAATTCCCACAATAATGTAAAACTGCCCAAATATGCTAACCCCCTTTTTTCTCATTTGTTGATTCAACCCCCCCCCCCCTCTCTTTTATGAAACCCTTTAAACTGGCTATGCTCCTGCCAAATTTATTAAATTAATGACAATATAAAGTGAAATATCTTAAAATATGGAATTCTATAGAATTATATCTATAATACTGAATGGACAACTTAGTATGCTTGATAAATGATTTTTTAAACTAATTAATTGAAACTATTTTAACTGCACTTATCGGGCAATAATATATAGTAATGGGTCTAATGAAATCGTAATAATTAGCAAACCCTTCAAAGATGATTGATACTGCTATATTTTATCTAAACGGCAATTAGTAACAGTATTGGGAATGGTAGAAAACCATTACAGACTTGAAGTAATGAGCACTATTTCTCCTGGAACAATGCATTATGTTGTGTATATTTTTGTTATACATATGTATATTGCATTGACTAATTGATATATTTTAACACCCGGCGTCCTAAATATTTATCTTGACGCCCATTGACGCCTGTCAATTAATTTTACAAATATTTTTCTTGACGCCCATTGACGCCTGTCAATTAATTTTACAAATGTAACAAAGGGGCGTTGCAGCTTCTGACTTTTGGCACCGAAATAAAACTGTAACTTTAATAAGAACATTATATGTAATTTCTCATAACATTTGTAAATATTTGTCATCTTGTTGTTTTTGTTATTTTATTTGTCGGTTAAAAGCTACTGTAGCTTATGTTCTTTGTTTTTATTGTCACCACCGACTGTAAATAAAGTTTTATCTTATCTTATCTTATCTTAGATAGATAGATAGATAGATAGATGGATAGGCTGTCTTATATATATGGAGTATGGCATATGACAATAAAGGAGAAAGATAGAAAGATAGATAGATAGACAGATGCCTGTCTTATATACCAGGAGTTTTACATATGACAATAAATTTATCAAATTTTGAAACGTATACACTATATTTCTCCAATTCAATGGATGTCATTGTGAACATACAGACCATGCTTTAGGGAATGTAGCAAACAACACAATTTTAGCATTTTCCACATTTCCATTATTATGAAGAAGTATGATTTTAATGTCAAATTAAAATTTTAAAAGTAAATGTACTTTGATTACATGATGTATGTAGGAGGCATACTAGCAGTTGAGACAGAGAGGATTGGGAAAATATAAACTTTTCGCATTACTTTCAGCTCATTTCTTGTCTTATGTACAAAGAATATGACAATAAGGTTATCAAATTAAAAACAGACGCATATACACTTTAATTTTCCTGAGTTTTATGGATACCAACAAACTGCCAGGGTTTGGGAAATGAAGCAAACAACAACATCTTTAGGAATTGTTATAACATTTTCCATTATTACAAAACAAGTGTGCAATAAGTGTCAAAATGAACTTTAGAAAGCGAAAGAACTCTAATCTGCTAATTGAGACATTTTATAGTCAAATTTTGATGCATGTAGGTATAATAGTAGTTGAGATATGGAGGTTTGAGAATAATTTTTCTCCAAATACTTTAATTCTGTATAATTTATGGCCATAAAACCCCCCAAAGGCACAACGACGCAATTTCAGACATATTATGACAAAGTGTTGTGCAGGTCCACTAGTGTTAAAGTTCTGTTCCGGAAATGAAAAAATAGATAAAAATTTTCATTTCTTGGCTGGTCACATTTCTTAAATAGTGGTGATACCTCTGCTCTTTTATGGTGGTCAGGAAAAAGACAGGAGGCAATGCTGTTGTTTATGATAGGTGTCAGACTGTGACTCAGGCTGTGTGAGCCAACTTTTAGAAACTTGTGGGAAATGTTGTCGAAACCACTAGCTTTGTTTGTTTGTAAAAGTTTAAGTTTCTTTTCAGTAACTGTTTGGGATATGTGGGTAAAGTTAAACTGTTGATTGGTGTTTGCATGATCATTCATGAGTTTGATGCTTGGGTGGTCTTTATAGTGATTAATGACCTGATCCGCTGACATTTTGTTTACATTTTCAGGTTCACTCATATCATGCGCTACATTTATGAAATCCTTGTTAAATATGTTACTGACATCAGATTGGTTACTGACCAGAGTTCCATTTTCATATAGCGTTATAGTTTGATGGCTAGATTTGATTTTATTTGTCATGAAAGGTTTTACAATGTCCCAAAAGTGCTTATTTTTTTAATTACTGGAGTTACATTTGTAATCAAAGTACTTTTTCAGGGAGAGTCTCCTTAGTTTATTGACTTTGTTGCTTTGCTGTTTGAATTTTTGCCTACTTTCCTGGCTTCTAACTTTATTGTATTTCCTTCTAAGAGCTGCATTTACATTTATAGCTTTCCTTAGGAAGTTGATTAGAAGTGATCAATCTGTTTTCTAGGGGCATGTTTGTCTATGATATCCGATAATAAAGTGTTAAGAAACCATAGTTGATCAATACTTGAAAGGGAGCATTTGTGAGGACATTGTTATAATAACTTTCATCAAAGTTTTTGAAAGACCTATAGTGAATTAGTTTAGGTTCATTGGAAGAACAAGTAATTTTAGTTGCTGCACTTTTCTTATGAAAATCACTGATACCTAAAGGTAGGTTGATGGTTTCTACTACTGATTTAGAACAGTTGGTGATTATGACACTTAAAAGGGATGGATTGTCTCGACTTTTTTAACAAGTTGGTTTCTTCACAAATTGTTTCAAACCATAAGTGACGCACACCTGTGAAGGATGGTTTGGCTTTACCATGAAATTGACATTTAGATCACCTATTATGTACACATATTTATTTTCTTGGAAACACTTAGTCAACATTACCTCAATAGCATGTGTGAGTGCATTAGTGTGGACATTAGGGGGCCTGTAAATATGAATAAAGAAAATGTTACTGCTGTTTGATTTGACATGGATAACTATACTTTCGATCCCTTCAGAGTTTACAGCAATGTCTGACCTGCTTTTGTGTGGTATTGATTCTTTAACATAACAGAGTATATATCTATCTATTAGTCTATCTATCTATCCACCCATGGCTCCAGGCCCAAGTGTCTGTAATGGCAATGTCCCCAATCAAAAGTGAACAGCAAATTAAGGAAATTACACACTGCATAGGACGCTCCCATGATTCTGAAACCAGTCTGAACTAAAAATAACTGTCACGGTTTAAAAGGCAGCTGTCAATAAAAAGAGACAACTGCGTGAATTTAAAAGGAGTGGACAGAGCATGTCCTGGTGTTTTGTCGAGAGTTCCAGGACACACATTAATATGCCCTGTTTATATATATATATATATGCTGAGGCAAGTAAAAGACTCCACCCACGGGGTAAATGTGTAACATGGTGTGGAATCCAAGCCTTATCTCATCATTACCTCTGCCTCTGGCAGCTGGTCATCTAAGCTGATTAAGCTTCAGACTAAGTAGCATTGGCGTTCAAACATTTTTGACCAAATGGTCAAATGCAACTGTTACTCTGTGAGTTGCCACTTAATCAGCCAACCGCAGCAATGTTTGGGTTTAATGAACAACAACTGATAAAGAGGATCCTAAAATAAAGTAGTCCCTCTTTTTGACAGTCTAACTTGCCATACAATGAAAATATCACATTTATGGGTTTATTGCATTGTATAAGATAGCCTGACATCCCCCTCCCCTTCCCCATACCAGGAGGTCCAGCTAGGCTACTGATATACATGTAAGAGTAATATAGAGACAGAGATAGATTCTTTCAGATATAATTCTTATATGATTTTTTGTTCTTTCTTAACCATTTTTTAACCATCTATGTACTCACCATTGCACTATATTTTTTTAATTTGTAATTTATGTGTTTGCCCAAAAAAAGGGGAAAAAAGCATGGAGACAAGAGTAGAATGTATTTTTTTCCCATCTACACCAAAACTGATTAGCCAATTATTTAATACACTTCTATAAATCTGATTTACAAAATTCACCAGGGGACAGTGCAACACTATGCCTTAAGCCCCGTTTCCACATAGCCGGATTTGCCGTAGTGAACCCGTAGAGTGACGTAACTGTTATGTAACAGCTTTTTTCGCCGGGTTGGCGACGGATTCTGGCGGGTGACTCGGTGGGTGACTCTCCGGGTTACTCGGCAGGTTACTCGAGTAATCCGCCGAGTAATCCGCCGAGTAATCCGCCGAGTAATCCGCCGAGTAATCCGCCGAGTAATCCGCCATTTCCACGGGTAACCTGCCGGCTTTTTGCTACCAGCGTCAGCGTAGGCAGGGAGGGGGGGGGGGGGGTTGTATATACTTTAAAAGGCTGCTGCTCCTCTAATACTAGTCTGATTTTCGTCAAATATTAAGCGAGTTATTTGTCTGAGAAGGCAGCTAGGTTGGCGGAGGCAAACAGTGGTGCTCCCGCACACGTCCGCGCCCGGACTGTATCAAACGCTGCTCAATTTAATATATTCCGATTTTCGTCAAATAAATACTGGATTGTAGTATAGTTCATACTGATTCTATACGTGTTTTCGGATCGAAAATAGACCAAATATTAAGCGAGATATCCTATATTATATAATAACCATATAAATCTATCTGTCTCTCTAAACTATCTATCTACATATCTACATATCTACATATTTACATATCTACATATCTACATATCTAAATATTTACATATTTACATATCTACATATCTATCTATCTACATATCTATGTATCTAACTATCTACATTAAAGAACAGCGATTAATGTTGGGGCGTTAAACTATTATATAAATTCTACACATTTCCCTGAACAATTCAGTCTTTATTTGACGAAAATCGGACTAATATTAGGGGAGCAGCAGCCTTTTAAATAGTATATACAACCCCCAGCAGTATATTTTTATATAAGAAGAATATGAAGAATAAGAATAAACTATCATCTATATATCTATCTGCATATTCTTTCGATAATTTTGCAAAGTGTATCACCATCTTTATACTGCCATTCATTTATAATGTATATATAGCTTTTATGGACACTTTTTAATATCAGAAAAGATACATATGTCACATATCTACTCACTACGTCTATCTAAAACTAGATCTACAGAATTATGATATACACTGCCAAGAAAAAGTTTGGAAAAAATTTTTTTTTTGGGATTTCATGGTTTTATTAACAAATGTAACACTGACTGGGTAATCAAACACAAGAGAAAAGAATGTGATATGTACAAAAACAAATTTATTATAGTTCAAACTTTTGATTCATCAAAAAAACCACCCTTTGCAGCTATGAGTGCTTTACAAATGCTGGGCATTCTGGCAGTGAGTTTGGTGAGATATTCAGGTGTGATTTCATTCCAAGCCTGTTGCAAAAGGTTCCACATGTCAGATTGGCTTGTGGGACACTTTTCCCGGACTTTCCGATCAAGCTGCTCCCATAAAAGCTCTATTGGATTTAGGTCGGGCGATTGTGCTGGCCATTTCATAACTGATAGTATCCCAGCTGCTTCTTTCTTTTCCAAATATGTTGTGCAGAGCTTTGACGTATATTTGGGGTCATTATCTTGTTGCATAATGAAGTTGCGCCCAATCACTCGCTGTCCTGATGGGATTGCTTGTCGCTGCAGGATGGAATGATAGCCTCTCTGGTCCAGTATTCCTTTGATTTGGAACAGGTTGCCAACTCTACCATTCCCAAAACAACCCCATATCATCACATTTGTTTGGATCAAATTTTGATTCATCTGTCCAGAGTACCCGATTCCAATCATCAATGCTCCAACTTTTGTGGTCTCTGGCCCACTGTAACCTCTTTTTTCGATTTGCAGACCTCAGGAGGGGTTTTTTCTTCGCGACTCTTCCCATAAGACCCACACTCCTGAGTCGTCTCCTCACAGTATCTGTGCATACTGGTGTCTGGCGAGTGCTGTTCAGGGAGGCAGCTATTTCAGGAGCAGTTAAACGTCTGTTCATCAGAGAAGACACCCGAATGTATTTATCCTCTTGAGCAGTGGTGCATTTTGGCCTTCCACTCCGATGTTTATCCTTAATAGAGCCAGTATCACCATGTCGTGTAAGGGTATAATGGACCCCCTTTAAAGATATACCCAGTTTTTTGGCTATATCTTCAAGCTTATATCCTTCATTTCTCAAAACTACTATAGACTGTCGAGTTTCTAGTGTCAATTGTTTCTTTTTGGCCATTTGCAGTTGAAATTTCTGGAGAAGGTTTAAACAAAATGAACTGGAAAAATGACCAGTTAAGAATTAAGGTTTAGACAAAATTAATTAGGCCGTTTGGATACTTAAGAAAATTGTTTAGTCTACAAGGTGTTTTAAGTGCACAATGGAAGATATGGATGAACAGTCACGCATATTTGGACCTAAGTTGTGCACTATACTGTGAAAAAACATCTACCTTTGACAGCTGCAAAAGGTGTTTTTTATTGATGGGTTAAAAGTTTGAACTGTAACAAGTTTGTTTACCCAGTCAGTGTTACATTTGTTAATAAAACCATGAAATTAAAAAAAAAATTACGAAAAAAAAAATTTTTCCAAACTTTTTCTTGGCAGTGTACAAGTTCTCATTATTTTATACATAATATACAGCTTAATGTTCAAGGTCCCAGTTGCCACAATTTGATGTTTTCTGGACAGTATTAAGGCGAAATAATATATATAAGTACATTAAAGATAGCAAATAAAATCACAGATCAAATCACAAATACTAATTACAATATCAATATTAGATTTAAATTTTACAAATTGTGAATGACAATCAAGACAATGTCATATTACTGTGTCATCTTTGAACAAACCATGAAATGACAGGTCAAAGAACCCCAATTTAGGCAATTAGGCAATTGACACATGTATTGAGCATTTGCTGTATTCTCTAAACCCATTCTTTGTATCATTCAAAATGCTAATAGCAATTAATGTGTCATCTTTGAACAATCCATGAAATGACAGGTCAAAGAACCCCAATTTAGGCAATTAGGCAATTGACACATGTATTGAGCATTTGCTGTATTCTCTAAACCCATTCTTTGTATCAATCAAAATGCTAATAGCAATTAATGTGTCATCTTTGAACAATCCATGAAATGACAGGTCAAATAACCCCAATTTAGGCAATTAGGCAATTGAAACATGTATTGAGCATTTGCTGTATTCTTTGTATCATTCAAAATGCTAATAGCAATTGACATAACAGTCATGGCAGTTGGCAGAATGAGTAGAAATGAATTGCAATAAAGCTCATCCAAACAATGTATATTTCAAAAGGGCATCATCTCCAAAGATATGTGGTACTAGTCAAAGTGACAGTTTACAGGCAGGGCCTAACACCATACAGGTCCAGCTGACGAATGTCAACAGTGGAACGACAGCAGAAGATATGGACAACTACATCAAGAGTGCTGGCGACGGTAACATCACAGTCACCAAAGTGGAAGATAAGTTAGCGGAAGGATGGGACACAAAGAGATATGTTGTGACTTTCAGTTATGAACATTTAAAGACCGTCACATCACCAGAATTTTGGCCGAAAGGTATATACATTAAAAGATGGTTTCCTGCCAAGACGATGCAGCAGCAGAGCAACTATAGCCCTGTATAAGATCTGTGATAGTTTGTAGATAACCTCTATTTTAAAATGGATTTTAATTTAAAGATATTATCTTTTAATAGCACTGGTATGGCCAGTGATAAGAGAGATTTTATTGGTGATGTACTTCGTAAATATAAACCTGATGCTATGTTTATACAAGAATCATGGTTAATAGACTCAAAACAAAATGTACTTAGAGGGCTTAGCCCTGACTATCTTGCCAATGGTGTTGCTGCTACACATGACTGTGATATACTAGTTGGTAGACCCAAGGGTGGTATAGCTATACTGTGGCATAAGTCTATTAGTAATACATCTAAATTTGTTAACATTTCTAATACAAATAGAGCATGTGCGCTAGAGATTAAAATTGGTAATCTATGTTTTGTATTAGTAAACATGTATTTGCCTGTGGATAATCAGAGTAAAACAAGGGTATGCCCAGAGTTTCTAGATACACTGGATGCAGTGGAACTTTTCATACAACAATGTAATGGGAAGCATATAACCCTTGGTGGTGATATGAACCTAGAAGTCAGTAGGCGTAATGCTCATGACAAGTATTACAGTGACTGGTGTGATCGAATAGACTGCAAGTATGCTCATAATTTACCTGGGTGTAACATTGATTATACTTATAATGATCCAGCTAAGAATTGTTTCACTTGTATAGACCATTTTACTGTGAGTAAACATTTGCGTACTCAAATTGAAAGTGCCTCAGTGTGTCATGAGCCACTCAACCCGTCATATCATATGCCTGTGTTATTAACTCTTAAGGTTACACCAGGGAGAGTTACATTGAGTGATGGTAATGCCATAAGAAAGAATCAGATAGCATGGCATAAGGTTAATGATAATCATGTTAGTGAATATCATATGTGTCAAGAAAAGTTTATAACATGTATGAAGCGGTATAATGTCATGTATTGCAATAATGTGATGTGTACTAGAGATGATCATAGAGAGCAAATTGACACATAGTGTCACAACCTTATTCAATCCTGTTTGAGGGCAGATGATGTATTTCCAAGAATTAATGCAAGTAAGTCAGGTAGATCGGGTTGGACCAGTGAGGTTAAACCATATCGAGATGACTGTATATTTTGGCATAAATTGTGGATGGATGCAGGGTGTCCTAGAAATGGTGTTTTGTATGATGTTATGAAATTCACTAAAAAGCAATACATGTATGCGAATAGAAGAAATAAGAGGAAACAGGATGTGATAAGGAAAGAAAGAATGGCTACTGCTATTGCAAATGATAATATGCAAGATTTCTTTAAAAGAGGTTAGTAGGCTTGAACCTAAAGGCAAGGTGCCTGTTGCAATTGATGGTATTGTTGAAGGTAAAGCTATTGCACAGCATTTTTCAAAGAAGTATGATCAGTTGTTAAATAGTGTGCCATCTGATGCCAACAATATGTCATATATTTACAAGTATTTAGAAGAGTGTACGTCATGTGATGATGCGGATAGAGTTGTCAGATACTCTGAGGTAGCAGAAGCTATTACAGCTTTAAAATCTAATAAAAGTGATGGTCATGAAGGATTTATGTCCAATCATCTATTATTATCATGTGATAGATTTATTAGCAATATTGCATTGTTGTTAACATCAGTTTTAACTCATGGGTATCAAACGAGGGATGTACTCCTTGGTACTATTGAGTCAATTCCAAAAGATAACAAAATAGATGTCTGTGATAGTAGTAACTACAGAGGTATTACTTTGTGTAAATCCATCTCTAAAGTTATAGATATTATTTTATCAAGGTACAAAAACAAGCTCAGTACAAATGATATGCAATTTGCCTTTAAACGCAAACACAGCACTGTGATGTGTACATTAGTTTTGAAAGAAGTTGTTAGATATTATATGAATAATGGATCAGATGTGTATACTTGTTACGATGGCCAGGGGTGGGGGCCTAGCTCAGAGGTAGCGCTCTGGGCTTCCAACCGCTGGGTCCCGGGTTCGATTCCTGGTCGAGCCTAAGTTGGATGGCTGTTTCATCCTTCGTCTCATTGCCATGGTCCCTGCCTGTCCTAATTAGCCCATCAGGTGCAGAAATACAGGACGTAAAGCCCTAATCCACCCACCCGTATACTTGTTACGTAGATGCAACAAAGGCTTTTGACAGAGTGCAATATGATAAGCTATTTTGTTTGTTAATAGACAAGAGGGGTACCCCCTGTTATTGTAAGAGTGATGTTCGACTTATATGTTCGACAATGTATGAGAACGCATTGGAGAGGGTATGTATCTGATGAATTTGGTACAACCAATGGTATTAGACAAGGTGGGGTTATATCCCCAGTACACTTTTGTATTTATATAGACGAATTATTATCAAGGTTAGAGAAAGGCGGTGAAGGCTGTTGGGTTGGAAACCAGTTTTATGGTGCTATAGGCTATGCAGATGATCTTACACTTTTAGCACCCACTGTATCAAGCCTGTCTAAGATGATTAAGATATGTGAGGAGTTCAGTAATGAGTATAATGTCAAATATAATCCAGATAAAACTGTATGTATGCTATTCAGTAAAAAAGAACAAAACAACATAGATATATCTCTGGATGGTAAACGTTTAGCTTGGGTAAAAACTGTAAAGTATCTAGGTAACTATTTAGACTGTGATATGCCAGAAAGGCTGATGTCAGAATGAAAAGAAGTGACCTTGTTTAAAGAGTTAATCACACCATCTCAACATTAGGGAAATGTAGAAAAGAAGTTACTGTAAATGTATTTAATTCAAAATGTTGTCATTTTTACGGTGCTCAAGCATGGAATTCATGTGACAGTAATATTGTACAATTTCAAACCATGTGGAACAGATGTACAAGGCGAATATTAGAGGTTCCATCAACAACCCATCGTAATTTGCTTCCTGGGTTAGTTGGGAGACTAAGTGCCTTAGAGCAAATTTACTGTAGATTTATTAAAATGGTACAAACTATGTTAAAATCTGCAAATGTTAAAGTTAAATTTATTTATGAAAAAGCACTGTTAGATGTAAACAGTATAATTTATTCAAATTTGACACTGATCTCAAAAGGTATTGGATGCAGTATTGAGCAAATGTTAAATGACAGTATTTGTCAGACCAAAAGGTGCTTATATAAAAGATATGCTGATGTAGAGCCAGTAGTTGGTCAGATTAATGAATTGTTAAATATTGTTCGCACAAATGCAGCCACAGTAGACGGGTTCACTAGAGATGACCTAAAAGTCATATTGCACTTTATATGTACAGCATAAAGCGCAGCATTTTTTTAATCTATTCACTTTATGTTTTTATTCACTTTTGTTTCTATCTGTTATGTTTTTAAAGTTTTATAACATTTACAATATATTTTTGATTACCAAATTTTCTTTTTTGGTACTATACACCATGAATTGTATATGCATGTGTGTGAATAAACATATTTAAAAAAATATATATCATGGTCAAAAATATTGACAACACCATTCAAGTCATGACCATACCTAGAGCACCTTGCCGCCGCCAGACTACCTGCCTTCTCAGACAAATATCTCGCTTAATATTTAGTATATTTTCAATCTGAAAATCTGTGTGGAATTAGTATGAACTTTAAAGTAGCGATCCGCCCTGCCTGCATTGATACAGTCCGGGTGCGGACGTCTGCGAGAGCACCACTGTTTGCCTCCACCAACCTAGCTGCCTTCTCAGACGAATATCTCGCTTAATATTTGGTCTATTTTCAATCCGAAAACACCTATGGAGTCAGTATGAATTATACTACAATACAGTCTTATTTGACGAAAATCAGACTAATATTAGAGGAGCAGCGGCCTTTTAAATTATATACAACCCCCGACGCTGATGATGCATGTACAAAAAAAAGGTAGAACTCGGCGAGTTACCCGGCGAGTTACCCACCGAGTCACCCGCCGAGTCACCCGCCGAGTCACTCCTGGTACCCGCCGGGTTACTCCTCGCACCCCTGAACAACCCGCCGGGTGTAATACGAGTGAAATTAGCGCCGAGTAATCCGTGGACTTCGACGGGTTCGACGGATTCATGACGGATTTTTGAAAATCCGTGAGAATACGACGGGTGTGCCATGCAGCGTGGCATACTCGGTTGCCGGTTCCAAAACTCCCGGATTGGCCACGAGTCCCAGGAGTTACCCGCCGGGTATCGCCCGACAGCGAGGAGTAGTCATAGGGTTTAGTACGGATTGGGCCCGAAAAGCGTGATACCTAATACTACCAGTTGACTACGGGATATCCGGCTATGTGGGAACGGGCTTTAGCAATAACAAATGATTGGTGTTAATGCTGATGCATCTTGACATCTTCACTCACTTTGGTAAGAGGGCGATTGTTTACAATGAATTCTACTTCACATAACAGTGTTTCTAACATTTCATCAACACTGATAATTTATCATCAAGAAGCCCAAACAAAGTTCTTTTGACTATCTTCATCATTCTTTCCCACAGATCTCCAACATGGGGAGCTGCAGGAGGACTGAAAAACCACTCAGTGTGTTTGCTTGTACAATAATTTTCAATTTTGTTAACATCAAATTGAGGGACATTTTTGTCTAATTCATTTTTACCACCAACCAAATTGGTACCATTGTTAGATATAACTCTGGTGTACTCCTAGAAATAAACCTTCTAAAGGCATTGAGAAAGCTATCAGTGTCCAAACTACATAATCTTTCCAAATAAATAGCTATCATTGCCATGCAGGTGATAAACAACCGTAGCGTTTGACTTCATTTAACAATACAGGAGCCAAAACAGTCCACTCCAACATTGTTGAAGGGTGGCTTGCCAAACTCAACCCAGGGGGAAGATCAGCTATAAACTGGGTACCGGGGAAGACCAGTCACAAACTGGGTACCAGGGAATGCGGTATACAACTTCTTACATGTTACACAAGATCGAACAATCCTATTTAATAAAGGCCTAATTCTTGTGATCCAATACTTGCCACGAATTTGACTTACAACCCAATCTGTACCAGCATTGGCAATGTTATGGAACTTTATCACAATCAAACCAGCAATAACATGACCATGAGGAACCAACAATAAACTGTTTTAATCATCATCAATTTTGGCATATTTTAGTCTTCTTTAACATCAGCTTGACCTCTGGATCACGATAATTTAATGAAAGATTAACTGAATCAGTATTCCACTCAGACTTGTACTTTCTCAAGAATGGAGGACCTTCATACCACTTCACGAAAGGACTTAACCCACAACCTCTAGTAAGGAAATCTGCAGGATTCTCTGTGGCTAAGACATGGCTCCACTGTTCTGGTTGTGTGAGATCTCGGATGACACTAACACGGTTATTAGCTACGAAAATATGGAATTGCCGACATTCATTTACAATATATTTTTACACCAATTCACTAGTCACCAAAAAATTAGATGATATCACATCAAAACTTTGACAGAGTTTGACAGACTTAAGCCACAGTAGACGGGTTCACTAGAGATGACCTAAAAGTCATATTGCACTTTATATGTACAGCATAAAGCGCAGCATTTTTTTAATCTATTCACTTTATGTTTTTATTCACTTTTGTTTCTATCTGTTATGTTTTTAAAGTTTTATAACATTTACAATATATTTTTGATTACCAAATTTTCTTTTTTGGTACTATACACCATGAATTGTATATGCATGTGTGTGAATAAACATATTTAAAAAAATATATATCATGGTCAAAAATATTGACAACACCATTCAAGTCATGACCATACCTAGAGCACCTTGCCGCCGCCAGACTACCTGCCTTCTCAGACAAATATCTCGCTTAATATTTAGTATATTTTCAATCTGAAAATCTGTGTGGAATTAGTATGAACTTTAAAGTAGCGATCCGCCCTGCCTGCATTGATACAGTCCGGGTGCGGACGTCTGCGAGAGCACCACTGTTTGCCTCCACCAACCTAGCTGCCTTCTCAGACGAATATCTCGCTTAATATTTGGTCTATTTTCAATCCGAAAACACCTATGGAGTCAGTATGAATTATACTACAATACAGTCTTATTTGACGAAAATCAGACTAATATTAGAGGAGCAGCGGCCTTTTAAATTATATACAACCCCCGACGCTGATGATGCATGTACAAAAAAAAGGTAGAACTCGGCGAGTTACCCGGCGAGTTACCCACCGAGTCACCCGCCGAGTCACCCGCCGAGTCACTCCTGGTACCCGCCGGGTTACTCCTCGCACCCCTGAACAACCCGCCGGGTGTAATACGAGTGAAATTAGCGCCGAGTAATCCGTGGACTTCGACGGGTTCGACGGATTCATGACGGATTTTTGAAAATCCGTGAGAATACGACGGGTGTGCCATGCAGCGTGGCATACTCGGTTGCCGGTTCCAAAACTCCCGGATTGGCCACGAGTCCCAGGAGTTACCCGCCGGGTATCGCCCGACAGCGAGGAGTAGTCATAGGGTTTAGTACGGATTGGGCCCGAAAAGCGTGATACCTAATACTACCAGTTGACTACGGGATATCCGGCTATGTGGGAACGGGCTTTAGCAATAACAAATGATTGGTGTTAATGCTGATGCATCTTGACATCTTCACTCACTTTGGTAAGAGGGCGATTGTTTACAATGAATTCTACTTCACATAACAGTGTTTCTAACATTTCATCAACACTGATAATTTATCATCAAGAAGCCCAAACAAAGTTCTTTTGACTATCTTCATCATTCTTTCCCACAGATCTCCAACATGGGGAGCTGCAGGAGGACTGAAAAACCACTCAGTGTGTTTGCTTGTACAATAATTTTCAATTTTGTTAACATCAAATTGAGGGACATTTTTGTCTAATTCATTTTTACCACCAACCAAATTGGTACCATTGTTAGATATAACTCTGGTGTACTCCTAGAAATAAACCTTCTAAAGGCATTGAGAAAGCTATCAGTGTCCAAACTACATAATCTTTCCAAATAAATAGCTATCATTGCCATGCAGGTGATAAACAACCGTAGCGTTTGACTTCATTTAACAATACAGGAGCCAAAACAGTCCACTCCAACATTGTTGAAGGGTGGCTTGCCAAACTCAACCCAGGGGGAAGATCAGCTATAAACTGGGTACCGGGGAAGACCAGTCACAAACTGGGTACCAGGGAATGCGGTATACAACTTCTTACATGTTACACAAGATCGAACAATCCTATTTAATAAAGGCCTAATTCTTGTGATCCAATACTTGCCACGAATTTGACTTACAACCCAATCTGTACCAGCATTGGCAATGTTATGGAACTTTATCACAATCAAACCAGCAATAACATGACCATGAGGAACCAACAATAAACTGTTTTAATCATCATCAATTTTGGCATATTTTAGTCTTCTTTAACATCAGCTTGACCTCTGGATCACGATAATTTAATGAAAGATTAACTGAATCAGTATTCCACTCAGACTTGTACTTTCTCAAGAATGGAGGACCTTCATACCACTTCACGAAAGGACTTAACCCACAACCTCTAGTAAGGAAATCTGCAGGATTCTCTGTGGCTAAGACATGGCTCCACTGTTCTGGTTGTGTGAGATCTCGGATGACACTAACACGGTTATTAGCTACGAAAATATGGAATTGCCGACATTCATTTACAATATATTTTTACACCAATTCACTAGTCACCAAAAAATTAGATGATATCACATCAAAACTCGCCTGTTCACACAACAAGACATCCATCTTGGCTGCTAACACCGCTGCTCGCAGTTTCAGACGTGGACAGTCTTAAGGGAGCAACATTGTTTTTACTATGCAGCAAAATAATGTGGATATGACCATTTTTATTCACACAACAAAGGTAACTACAAGCTCCATAAGCCCGTACATTACTATCACTGAAGTGATGAAGTTCCCTTGATTGAGTCATCTAAGAACTGGGTTTGACACATCGACTATTCCTAAGATTGGACAATACGCCGAGACTCTCAATCCACTTGACCCATCTGTTTTTCAAATCTATTGGTACTATACCATCCTATTCAAGCTTTGACCTAGTAGCTTCCTGAAATAGTATCTTGCCCATGACTACAAATGGACTAACCAAACCCAGGGGATCATAAATTGAAGCCACTGTACTCAACATAGACTTTCTTGTAACTTTCATTTTGCGATCAACATTCACCAAAAAGTAAAATTCATCATCATTGATGATCCACTGAATACTTAGAGCTTTACCATAATTTAAATAAAGTTGCTTGACTTCTTTAGCTCTATCCTCCACTGAAATGCAATCCAAGAAACTGGTGATTAGCTAAAAAGTTGGTGAGATTGAACCTCCAGTCTGCAACAAACATTTGGTATCAGTTATGATCTTCACAGCATCATCAACACTTTTTACAGACTTAAGACAGTCGACATAAAAGGCCTTCAACACGGTCTCAGAAATCACTGAATCAACGTCAATATTATCCAACAATGTTTGTCTAAAGCGTATTTTGCACTACTGTCACACCAAATTCCATCGAAGAAATGACAGGTTATCCTCTGGTGAACCAAGTCACCTTAGCATCAAACCAAACGAACTGCAAATCATCTCTGTCTACTGGATCCATTAGCAAATAATTTCTCATTCTCTTCATTGCACCTTTCAAAGATATTTCTCTTAACCAGACTACATTTGAGAGAATTCAAGGGAGACTTTGCAATAAAAAAAATTGTTGGGAACGTTATCTTTCCATGGAATAGGTATCTGGTAATGCCCATCAACCACCTTGACTACACTATCCCATAAATCTATGACTTTCTGATCGTCAACCGACAAAGTCCATGTTGCCAAACCTTCATTCTCGAAGATCCACAATTTGTCAACATCATGATCAACAGACTTTGAACTGATAAAATGTGAAATCACACTCTTACTGAACTAATTGATCACCCAAAAAGCGTTTTGCAAGCATAGAGTTCACCAGATGTGTAGTTTCAGACCTCCAAGGGTAGGAGAGCCTCGGCATTGTTTTGGCCAATGAGAAGAACAACTTGTTGACCTCCAGCCACAAACTGCAAACCCTTAAGATATGGTGGCCGAGGAGTTCACTTCTTGGTGCAAAGGTTCGCCCCCCGACAGTAGAGGTTTCGCCCCCTCGACAGTTGCACCTTCGCCCCCCGAAAGTTGAGCTGTCGGACTGCGACAGCACCTACTTTCGCACCACGACAGTGATATTATATCTTTCGCACCACGAAGGCGATAAAAATGTCACATCTACAAGAAACCTTTCAGGTGTGCATTATGTAGGTATACCAATTATTGCTAGTATCCGATAATTAAACCAGTGCCTAATGGAAGCCCATGCTAATGCGACCATATCTATAGATCTATTTTATCTAGAATACTGGGTTATGCCGTATTAGAGGGTGATGCCTTGCTCCCTGAGTTGTGGTAATATCATATTTCTACAGTCCTTAGTTTGGGTACAATCTTGAGTTGAAAACGATGCAAAATGCGATTTTTATAACTGACAAGATTAGTTGTATTTTGCGTCATTTTCAACTCAACATTGTTCCCAAACTAAAGGCTATAGAAATGTGATATTACCACAACTAATAAGAATAAGAGAGAACCTGTCTAATAATGTATCAACCAGTATTCTAGGTAAACTATATCCAGAGATAAGTTTACCTAAACATAGGCTCCCAGACCTCAAGAGAGGGGACTTGGGCACCACGCCCGCCTGCCCCCCTCGCAGACTGTTTCTTGTCTTTTAAGCCATTAATACTGCATCTACTGCATTGTTCTTTGCAGTAGTAGATGTATCTGTGATAGGGGCATCCATGGATATAAATACAGCTCTGTACGTTCAGTATTTATGAAGTTAATTTGCTAAAACCGCCAGTGAGGGGGGCAGGTTAGCAGTTTTGTGGCACAAAAGTTGGCAACTTTCGTGGTGCGAAAGTAACTGTCTCCCCACGAAACCACGAGACCGCAAAGTGTACTCCTCGGCCACCATATTAAGATGAGAATGAATGAATGCCGACTTCAGAGCATGTTTCAATGTAATGTGATCTACAACAAACATATGAAAACATTCTTCATAATTTTCCATAATATTCACAAGTCTATGGTCACCTTGTTGGCATTCTGTCTAAGGGTGGTTCTTTATTGAAAATATCAATATGAATAGGCAAAACCAAGAGTCATTAACAGTCTATATTTGCATTATGGATGCTCAAATAAAAAAATTTGGATATCTTTGATTTTTCAAAAAAGAATTTTTAATATACTATACAAAGTTTTTTTTACCTTTCCTTTTCTCCTTAATGTACCCTGGCAAGCTGAATTGCAAATTTTCCAGTCTCTTAGAAAAAATACAGTTGTGGCTTCATTTCATGAAGAGTCTAAAACAATAAATTTTATTGATAATTCAATATGATTATTTCAATGTGATGAAAAGAAATGAAAAAATAAAAAAGGCAAAATCATGAAAATATTCGCAATTTCATATGAAACGTTACATAACAGTTGCAAAGTGGTTTGAAAATTTACAACATTTGGTAATTTATCACCTCCAAAAAATTTTGCTGATTGCAAGTGCCACTTTTTCCTATATGTAGATTTATAGCTGACATATCTGCATGCAAAATGAAGAGGCATGAATACTTTTGCAATCTACTGTACATCCAAAAGTAGTTTTCAACATGACATTTACGGATTGATGATAGTAAAATATAGGAATTATATATTTTTTGTAATGAATACTCACCATGACAAGCAATAAATTGTGTGCAAGTGATATTTCTTGAGCAGTTCACTGTCTCTGCTTTCTCAATGCTACAGTGTAGTACAGTCCTCTTCATTAAATCCTGAATGTTTCTATAGTCATTTGGCTTTTTTCCCTACTCAAATATCTGCAAAAACAATACAACTTAACAATATAACAACATGTTTTTATGACTTAATTAAACAAAATTATTTAATATTAATTACCATGAAGCATGTGCCAAGTAAAATATTTATTACTCACCAGAAACTGAAATCCAAGTGCTTGTTGATGAGTTAAACTGTCTAATGTAATGCTCAGTTGCTCATTGGGGCTGCACTGTCTGGCTTTATTTGTTGTTCTAATCAATCAAGTGACTGCCCTTAACAATCCATTTAAGTATTGGTATTGTACTTGGCATTAAACCCTTTTGTCAAGTGTTGAACCTTTGGTGTGTGATTGAACCGTATGGTTCTTATATTGAACCTTTAAGAACCATTCCGAACCTTTATGTGTACTATAGAACCTTTAGGTTCAATATTGAACTTTTAAGAACCATTTTTTCTTAGAGTGTAGATCACCATAGACTGGATCTTCCATGGACACTTTCATGATGAACTTCATGAACTCATCAAAAGTAGGGTAACGGTCAGAATCCATCTTTATCTCCATGGCCTTCCTCTTCCATTTATTCTTCCATAATGGTTTTAGCCGATTCGCGATCCGGATAATAGCTGTTTGGCTCTCAACTTTGTGTAAACGATTCATCCGCTTCAATGTAATTTGACAGTTACTCAATTCAAAGGAAAGTTGAAGTAGATTTTCTGAAGATTTGACATCCTTTCTATTCAAGATGCTGTGGACTAGACGTTTGGTAACAAGGATGATTATTTCCAAATCGTTGGATCAGCAGTTCCCGTGCACGTTTGTAGCCACTATTGCCTTCCATCAGAATACAAGAACTTATTGCCTCGTGTGCCTTGCCTGTGGTGTATTGTAGAAGCCAGGTTAATTTCTTCTCGTCAATGACATTGATTTTATCTACAGTTTCATCAAATGAGGCAAAGGAATGGTACTTTAACGGGACACCATCAAATTTTGACAGCACCAGATTTGGCAAATTGACTGAACTAATCAGATTAGCACAAATGGCACTACTTGCAAAACCTTTCAAATCAGCAATAGTGTCTTTTGTATTTTGATTACCATTCGCTTCAGTGATTTTACACTTTCTTCATTATTCTTAAGTCAGCTCTTGGAACTATTCAAACTGCATACATATTGTCACTCTCTTCTAATTCTTCAGATCTAATTGTTTCATATGATATCTTTAGTTTGCAGAATCAAAGTTCTTGAAAGCTTCTCTTAACTTCTCAATTGTACCAGATACCTGACCAATGTGACCATACTCATCTTCTGCCATGTACCAGGAATTGAATTTACATGTTTCGTAACTTAAGCTATCCATTGTCATCTGGTCACTTTTAAGTCCTCTGTCATCGTGAAGATTTGCAGCCAAGTCACTAAATTTGCATGTCCATTGAACCACGGAAGACCACCAGATGATCACATGTTTTTCACTGTTATCAGGGGAGGTAGAAGACAACTTGAAGCTTTGAGATGGATCAGCTTTATCATGCATGCGTAAGTAGTATATGAATATGGTGAATCTGCAAATAATATATGAACAACTGTCAGTCACCTCACTAATTAAAGCAAAAGATTATGATGTATGAAGCAACTGTATGATTAAACTTAGTTATCATTAAATATACACATGTACATAAATTAATTACCATCTTCAAATAAACCTGCACAAAATTGTGTATTTTCATATTGCTAGTAGCTTAAATATGAACAAATTACTAAATAACTTACAACATGTGCTACATCCCAAGCAAGCACCTCGTCTAACAATAGATTTAACCTTGGACAGCAATAGTGGATTTTCACGGAAGGTTCTCTGTTTTTCCACCAGGTGGCTAAAACAGAATACTGCAATTCTATTGGCTGAAAAAGTTCCTGCCCTTGACTGTGATTCGCTGAAGCAAAGTGCATCCAAGCAGCAGTATTTTTAGTGCATTTTAATGTATATTTGACACTTTATCATTTAGTTGATTTTTGTTATTTTTCTGGGAAAGTTATATTTATGGAGTCAGTTAGTTATTACCTACTGTGTCTGAAAAGCAAAATTAGTAATAAGAGGAGAGGAAAGACTTATGTCTTGCTGAATTCAGGGCTGTTCACTGAAAAGACTCTATTTATGTGTGACCTGTATAATAATTGGAAAATATGCCTAGGTCATATAAACTATACACGATTCATAATTATATAAATTAACTTGAACCTTGATTTGAAGCTAGCACTTACAGCACTGAGGCTGCTTGTGTGGGAGTGACAGAAATAGTAGCAACAAAGCAGTAGAGCATTAGAAAGACACAATGATAAACATACTCAAATCATGTTTGTGTCAGCTTGTGGTAAACTGACACTGCATAACACAGAGCTCAAACATGAATAGATGGAAATAAATTTAAATGACATTCATTTATTTATAAATTTGACAGACAACATTAAATCAAAAGGAAGTCTAGCTTGATGACCCTACATCAGTTTTAAAGGAGTCCTGTGCTTTTGCTAAATGGCATTTATCTGAATTCTTTTGCAGTTTAGAAATAACACTGTCAATGAATGCCTTCTCCACTATTTTTGCATTTAATTAAAGTAATTTTCGAGAAGTTATGCATTGCATGGTGTGATTGACAATACATTGCAGAAACAAATGGTGTGATAAACATTACTTATACGAAATGTATTAAATTGGCATCTCCATTGTGGCAAATATAGATTTAAAAAACCGTCCCTTAGCTTGATGTAAAAACAATAATATGCTAGGTTGCTCATACGTTATAATAATTTTATTTTGTTTGTTACTTTCAATGGAAAAAGTCGTCCCCATCCCCTAACAAGCATGTAGATCTCCCCCTCCCCCAATTGCAATATGATGATGGCCACTAGTACTGTAGTACAGGAAAACAACTATATCTGCCTGACAATGATTGCTTAATTGCTTCTCCACATGAATTTATTTAGATAGATAGATAGATACTTTATTTTCATCGAAATTTAAACATACATGGTTATAAAGACATTTTATATGCACTATGTCTCATAAATTTGCTGAATTCTGCACCGTTGCAAGTGTAAGTCAGGTGTCATAGCTGTGTAGCCCTCTGGTGTTTATTGCGGACATTTGCAACAGGCTGCTGGCTGCCAGTTTGCTCAGGAAGCTACTGGCTCTGCTTTGGACGAGGAGCTAAGCTGCTGTTCATTGATTATGATGATGTAGTAGTTCGGGGGCCACTCGCTAGAGGCGCTGGGGGTGCTCCTGGCAGCTCATCGTCTGCAGTTCACAACAACACAACATGGCTGACGAACAACCGCCGAGTGATAGAAATGGTAGCGAACAACCATTGGGAGTACACAGAAGAGGAGCTTTAAGACAGAAAAATGTCCACGAAATCAAGGATCATAAATTCGTGGCTCGGTTCTTCAAGCAGCCGACGTTTTGCAGCCACTGCAAGGATTTTATTTGGTGAGTACATACATGACAGCGGTGTATGTGTGAGCTGCAGTGCAGACCCCTGCATGTATGCTTCTCTGCTAGCTACATCTATTTACCTATTTGAGCTGCTGTATTAAATGCTGCTCATTGACAACTCGTTTATTTCAGGGGTTTTGGCAAGCAGGGATTTCAATGTAAAGGTGTGTATAATTTCTTTTTTACATTTTAAAAATATAGGAATAATCAAACAGTATAACATGATAGAGGTCTGTGTATTTATTGTGTAGGCCTATAACATTCCTCAAAATAGGTCTGCTACTGTGTAATATAGGTAAACACTGGGCCAAACGTTTGCTACATTAAATTGCAGCTTTTTCTACATACCATGCAGCAAAGCAGGAAGTACTAGTGATTAGACAGTATTAGCAGCTGACTTGTGTTAATAACAGTTTAGGTCTATGCTACTATACAAAGCTTCCCTGTTTAATTTATAACAGCTTGTAGTATTACACTTGACATGAATGTAAAAATAACCAATGCATTGTATGATTAAAACATGCATATTCAATTCGTTCTGAATACTTTAACAGCTTAGCTAGTTCTCGTGTATTGGAGATTTACGTGTATTAAAAAAAAGAAATAATTAATGCCCATCAATTTATCAATACATGTAGCTATTGTGATATTTGAAATTGCATAAAGTGAGACAAATCCCACGAAAAATTTCTTTATCATTATCTTTGTAAAAAAAACTTACGATGTAGGCTGGTAAGCCTATATAGACGAGTTCGTAGGCCTAGGTCTTATATATATAGAATTAGGCCTATTATATAGATTCTATATAACATTGACAACATCCGTCTGCATCTTAAAAATAGATATATTTAACCAGATGCACACACGGGCATATTTGGTAAAATATATACAGTTATATATCATAAAATATTCATATATGGTTTGGATAATTGAAAATTAATTAACTGTTAAGTCCATATTATATCCAATAGTAAATAATATACATAATTTTAAGTTGTTTCTAGATAACGGGTAGATACTTATAAACTCTATTCTCAATAGAATTCATGTGCATAGGAATTTCCAAACGCGAGGAAAGATCTGTGTTACTAGACAAATAAAGCAAATAAATAAGATGTATAGGTTACTGCAATACATTTTCAAGTTGTGGTGCAATACAGTGGGACCCGTTTAGGCCTATAACGACCATGCTCACTGCTCAGAACCACAGACTAGTCTGTGTCAGAACGAAAGTCAGTTATCATAACCTAGAAATTGTCCTAGAATTGATATTATGTGTGCCCCCTAGCCATTCACTAATAAAAAGTCTCTCTTGCCTCGAAAACCAACCTTTATTACCGGATTAACAACGAATAGCATAATATAGTTGAATTCATGTTTAGAAAAACATAGGAGCATTATATGCATCTATCGTGTGATTGATTTAATATTTGCTAAGTTATCTTTTAGTCACCCGCATTTGTGATTAAACACTGTTAAAAAAAAACAGGCTTTTTTGGCCTGGGAAGGATCTAGTTCTTCTCTGTACAACAATTATGTACAAGCAAGCAATATTTATACAGGCATAATTTCCATGTCCAAAAGTGGGTATATTCATCAACTTACATGTTATTTTATCCCATATACAGAGATTATGCAGTCGAGTGGAATTCTTTCATATAACCAACTATTGAACAAAAGCACATATTTGGATATACATTATACACTATATAAAATGTGCTAATATGCCTGTAAGGTTATTGCCAGAAAGATATATATATATATAATCCTACAAGTTTATATTGTTAGTATTTGCCCTGCTGGTTTGGCTTTATCTTACAGTGGTCTTACAGGTGTACTGCACAGTATTGATGATTAAATATGATAATAATCTAATTGGTTTAATAGTATTATCTAATTGTTTTAATGTCATTATTTTCAGTGTGCAGCTTTGTCGTTCACAAACGGTGTCATGAATTTGTCACCTTCCAGTGCCCAGGAGCGGACAAGGGGCCCGATTCAGATGTAAGTCACATTTAATATATTTCTATATTTATCTTGGATCCTTTGCACCAAACAGGTGCGCCTTTTATTAGCATGAACTTATCAGGATCAAGATCTGACCAGGATGAGTCCGCCTGCTGACTCAGCAGTTATGATTGTTTACAAATGTTGTGTTTGAATTATCACATCCAGGGTGCGCTATATATGGCGTGAATTTTTTCCTCTCTTTTTTGCTGAGTAAAATGGTCTAAACAGGTAATATTGGACTATATTGACAGGAATTAGAAAATTCGATAAAAAGCATAGAACTGTAATGTTTTTATGATATGAAACAATACATAGATTTAACAGACTTAGGTGTCAATACTTATTGATGCAGTTTGTATGACAGTATAAGTGTATAGATGATTCTTTTGTTGTACAAATGCATAACTGGTGCACATATATTGCATAATAATTATATTTTCATTTTTATGGCTTTATTTTAAAACTTTTCTAGTATTTTGTGTCAAGATACAACATATATACAACTTTTTAGAAGGCTGATAGCACCAATCTGAAGAGAAGATGGTGTCTGTAATTAGGCGATGTTAAACCTGTTGCCATGGTTACCAGGGGGGTTTGATCAGCAGGCAGGTGTGATGACTATCCTCGTGTATATTGTGGAGATAGTCTCTAATCTCGACGCCTTTATTTTAACATGTTTGTCTAAAAAATATCTGGCAATATATGTGTTTTGTTTGGGTGCTGTGTGAATTGCATAATTTATTAATATTGGCGTTATGATGAATGCAACTAGGCCTATGGCGTTCTCTTGGTTCTTTGCATAAACAGTAAGGGCTAAAAATGTTATACTTTCGTGTAACTCAGCATGAGAGTGAAAATCAGTGGTCATTTTATACCATTATCGACCAATTGAGTGGGTTAGCTAGTATGATATTAGGTAATTGTAACATCAATGAATATGCTCATTGGGTCGCTAGCAAATTGCTGTTATGGCAACTGCATTGTACATAAGAGAAGACATTATTACATGGTTGGGGTTATAGGCCTAAATCTATGAACTTCTCATGAGTAATAATGAAGACCAAACCATGTGCTTACTATCTTTCCAAAACTTTTTTTTGCCTATCTTATCCATTATCATTATGGCTTTTAAATTCTAACTGTTCGAGTGAAGCAGAATATATTACCATTAAAAAAAGAAAGAAAATTAGTTATTAGTTATTGAGAGGGTTCATTATGAGTTTAAAAATGGGTTTCAATTGACCATAAGACGTAGGATTTCAGCCCATTTTGGACTTCTCCAACCGAACCATTTATACGAAATTAAAAAAATAGTAATTAAAAAAATAGGGAAAATCACCAAAAACGCGAATGCATTCATTAAGAGGTTCAGAATAATAATTCTGTATGCACTGTTAATTGACTTATAAGCACTGACCAAAGTTAATATTGTTTGTCTAGTCTTCTAGCATGGACATATTATGTCCATGGTTATAGTACATAGTCTAGAATCTAGATTTCCTGGTCTGTATATTTGAAGTCAGTTGCAGTTTTATAGACTGTATTTACAGTAGGCTGCCTGCGACTTGAGCTAAAAGTATTGGCTGTTTATAACTGCTCAGATGGAGAAGTAGCAAAAATATTTGGGTGAGAAAAATCACCTCAGAAAATGATTCTTAAAACGTTGGGTTTAACTCTAGTAGTTTCATCTTCCACCTGTTTACTAATGCCTGGTAAGTTATTTAATTTTTCAAAGAGTTTGTTAATGAAGGCAATTTTTTCCCTCCCCCCCCCCCTTTTTCTTTCAAAAACCAGACCTTTATCGTGACTCAATGACCAATGATGACGTCATCAAATTAAAGCCGCTCTACTGTAGCAATTGATGGTCAATTTCGATTCTTACAATTGAGTGTCAGGTGCATACGAAAAGTAGATGAAATACATTTATTATACTCAAACAGCCTTAAAAAATTAATATTAATGAGTTATTTACCAATAGGTGAATACACTTTGGAAACATGTCATTTTTTTTAATTGATGTACAATAATCTCTAAGTAGATTACAAATATATCACTATAGAAATTGTATATAGCATATTACATACCATTAAGTGCTCAGGGAATATTCTGTATTTTTATTTAAACAATTAAAAAAAAAGAGGAAATCAGGTGATATTTTTGAAGGACAATGCATTAATTTTTCCTTCTGATTTATTTAAATATTTTCAGCTAACTCGGAACTTAAAGGTAATTTTGAAAATGCAACGCTATGGATATATTTATATATATATATATCTTTTTTTCAGTGGTTGTGTACCCAAACAGTTTTATTATTATTTCAGCAGATTACGTACATGTATTCTGTTGCTGTGGCAGAAAGAATATTGTGAATTTTTTGTTCGTGTCATCAATGTAAATAGGATGAAAATCAGCACTATTTATAATATGGCAGAAACACAAGTTATCCATGAAAATTAAAAAAAAAAAAAACCTCAGCGTAAGCTCTATCAAGTATATGCCTTTAGATTCAACCATGAAATATTTGGTCAAGCCCTCGATTTCACTAATGATGATTTTCTGGAAATGTGTGTTATCTGAAAAGTAAAAAAAAATGAACTTAATGAAGTGTCATACATTAATTAAAGTCATGGTTAAGCAATGATATCGTAGACAAAGAAATTGCATGGATTAGCTCTAACTATGGCCTGGACATGGCTTGCTTGGTTACGTAATGCAATAAGTGTTGCATGCTGGGATATGATATGGAATGTTAATTGGGTCATTGTGATGACTCAAAATATATTATTAGTTTAGGATTAATGTTGTCTACATCATATCTGCATCACAATACACACGTCGCAAAACACATTATGTACACAATTATTGTATAACTGTTGTGCGGTTTTATATATATTATGTAACATGTATATTAAAATGTAACAACACCATGCCTGTTGACATATTTATGGATTATTTGGCTACCATTGTTTATCCAGAGGTCTAAAGTTTTATTTTTTTGGTAAACATTAAGCATGGTGTGCACTGCAGGAACTGATTTGCTGGGTGAGGGGCGTTTGTTATTGTCTGATATGATGAAGTGTTCCAGTGCTGCCCAACTGCTATGTGTTTAGAGCATCTGCCACGTCGCAGATTATCACACTTACAGGAGGCCTAGTTCTTTAGGAAGCTGACCTCCGACACAATCAGCATTGTTTACTAGTGTAGGCTTGATTGTTTTTAGCTTGATTGGGGAAAATTGGCCCCATGGTCAGTCATTCAAGACAATTTGTGGCGTAACGAACACTTCTAGGCTACTAGCTCAATGCAGAAACAGCAGTCCATTGGATAGCCTGGCAGCAGTCCTGTCATTTTCCGTGGTATTTTGCAACAGGTTGAATAAATATTGTCTGGGCAGTATATACGCATCAGTGCCACCTATCAACAGAATTAGGTTTTTATCGGCGATGACTAATTCATTCAGTGATAACTTTAACAATTTTTAAGAAGCAGAAGTTGAAATTGCCGATACACCACATAAAAATTATGATTGTGTTCAATAACAGCGTTGCAAGGTTATTTATAGTGTGTGCACATATTATTTGTCAGTATAGAATAGATTCAGATAGGTACGAAGGCTCTAAAACTGCATGCACATATAATCCCATCAAAAAATACAAAGACTGCTGCATGGCCCTCATTCTGCGAACTCGGACGCCAATGAGGGCTATGCTTGCTTGGTTGTCCATTGGACTACTGCTCCACCTCAGACAATAACAATTGTCTCAGGTTGCGGATGATCAGGTGACATGTAGATTGTCTTTAGTGACATTATTAATAATGGGGACGTTATGTAACCGTGCAACTGTCATTCTGTGTAATGTAACCTTAGGTAGGAATTCGAAACCTTCGATATTCAATATATTTGATTGTATATAGAGAATCTATATATATATTAAAAAATTTAAGTGGTACTCTTTGTACAAAAAACAATTGAAGCCGAGGCGTTTTCATATAACGCATCTAGGCAGTTTCGTGATTTCCAAATATAGTTCGGATAAATGATGCTACTGAAATTAAATTATAAACCTTTAGATGTATGTGAAAGAAAATCATTTGATCTCTCTGTAATATTAATCTACACAGTATACAGTATGTATTTTATCTTGGAACAATCTTGCTCTGCCTTGGTTTTTTGTTATCCGTTGGCACATCTACCTTTCCTCTTACCGAAGTCTCCACTTTTGTCCTTTTCTTGCTATAATTTTCTGCCATTTGGGAGGCCGGCATAGCCCAGAGGCCTGAGTGACCGCTGGTCAGTCTATGGCAGTGTGTGCTCTCCTGATGGACCCTGGCTTCACTGACCATTAGCAATGCCTTGGGTCTAGCTGTCCTTACAGAATCAGTTTATATTGCAAACGGGGTTAGGTCAGGTGCACGCTTCTATAATGGCAATATGTAGTGTTATGAATAAGGAGAAATGTGCCAGCTACCTTGCTAGAAGAACCTATTTATTGTGTGACTGGGAAATTAAATAATATATCATCACGATTATTGTAATTTATCGAGTTGTTTTTTTGTGTGCTGCATCAAATTGTGGGGTGGGGTTTTTATTTTGCTCATTAGATTCCCTCTGTTGCATAAGGATTAAGTGCATTCCTACTACACACGTTCTTGGCATGCACCAGAGTTGGCAAGTCTGAGGTAAAACGTTGTAGACAATATGTAATATGAATATATATTTATTTTAGATGTGATTCGTGATACTCAGTCATGGTAATACATTAGTCTACTTTATATTGTGTAATTTCCATTAGGCTCAGCCCTAGGTAACATTATCATAAAATGCCTTGGTGACCATCTCTTAGTTGTATTTTTGGAAAAAAACAGGTGGTCTCCTCCATTTTGTTAAGAAGAGAAACCTTTTGGGGTCGAATTACAAAGAAAACAGTTGCTTAGTTCTTGCTGCTGCTGCTGCTGCTGTTCTGCCATGGATGCAGGTAGAGTGATGCACAAAGTGTTGCCTGCAGTCACTGCAGGGCTGCTGCTACTGCTGCTGCTGGTGCTTAGTGATGATGATGCAGGTTCAACAGGAAAAGATAACTAACTCTCAAAGTGTTGTTGGGAGCTGGTGGATGTAAGAAGCAGTTCCAAAACAGCACTGAGTGGCGTTGGTGATTGTTCAGTTGCTGAATGATGAGTTGCAGTTCCCTGGTCTTCCTCTGTCAGATTTGCCTTTGGTATAGAAGGAGACCTTTTGGTTAAGTCTACAGCGTCAAAATATACCAGCAGTCAATATTTATTGAGGGGATTCTCTCGTAGAAATGTGTTGGTGATTAGGAGTTATATATAGCTTTGATTGTCCCTGAAATATGTTCGCAGTCTGGTTTTTTTGCATTGGAACTCGTTCTGTGATATTTATTACACCATGCACGTTGGAGAGTACTCAGATTGTATCTACATTCCACCTGTTTTGCCATCTAATCTATCGCTTCGGATGCACTGGACCTGGGGTACTGCTGCTGCATTCAACCAAAGTGGTCAATACCATTTCTATTGCATCTGGGGATTGACTGTCGATTCTCCCCCAACTCCCTACTGGCTGTCAGTATAGAGACCACCAGATAGCCACTGGCTACCCAAGATATTAGGAAATTGCAATAAGCCTGGTCGGCTAAAGACCCCCTGTAGGTCTTGGCTTTGAGCTGTCCATTGCAAATATAAGATACCTGCTGTAGGACTTGCGATGTGATATTGGCTTTTGTTGCTTTTTTGTTGATGGGGAACTCTTAAGAGACAACGTTTTAGTGTCTAGCAGAAAAGTGGTTACACTGGCAAACAATGGAAAATTTTCAGTCTTTCGAAGTGCTTCTGCCACGTCACATTGGTTTGTAGGTTTAAGCAGTGAGAAACGTTTGAATATCTCCATTTAATTAACATTTTAGGATAATCCCTTTGTTGGTCAAACTTCAGGGCTAGCTGAGCAAATTCAATAGCTTTGAGATAGTTGTTTTACTTTTTTTAAACAAGGACTTTCTGCAGAAGTTATTTTCAGTTCGGCCCAACTAACTTTGTCACCACTAATATGCTAAGCACTCTAATAAGGTATAAAGAAACCCCCTTACTCAGCAAGGGTTATGATAAACAGCAATTCGTTTGACCTTTGTCATCACTCGAGTTCCTGTTCATTCATACTGTATGCCTTGATAACGATATGCTGTTATCTTATGTTTGTGCTATCCCTTAGGCAAATGTACAGAACAGCTGACATGTCAATAAATACATTAATACCAATGCTTATATACACTTACATTAAATTATGACTATAATTATGCTTTGTCAGGCCAGTTTTAGCCATCTGAAACGTGAAGTATTATTGATATCTAGTCTCTATGGTGTGAAACAGTCTAGTGTTCTTTGTAATGTGTTATTGCTAATAGGAGTTTCTATCACGGAGACTGATTATTAATGACTTCTCTTAACTGTTATTGATTGCTATCCTCAAGCATGGCAAATTTCTCTTGCGGAAACAAATTGCCTGTCTGAAATATTTTCATTCATCATATCTCATTTCTTTAAGCTTAGGGTCTTTTACGAAATATCTTCTGTAGTTGAGTGCATTTGCTTTGAGCAGGTGGAATACTTTTTGCTGTTGATGTATCTTGTTAAAATTTCATGAGGTTTTCTCTCAAGCACCTGTTTGGCATCTTCAACTTTCGTATTATACCACTTTTATATGTTTAGTTCTTTGCAAGCTTCTATTAGAAGTTGTAGAAGCAGCTTTCGTAGCTATGGTTAGTTATTTAGATATCCCAGTCTGTGACCATGATACTTGAACCTACATTTTATGGACTCAGTACTTTTGGAAGTAAGTCTGAAGTAATAATACAACTAGGTCCTAATGAAGAGTTATAAAAAAAGTGGCAGAAAAATATTTTTTGTCCTATTATTACATGATAATACATGTGCAAGTAGTGTGATGTGTCACTTATCATGTACTACATGCATACTCTATGTGCTAAAGGGATCGTGTTTATAGGTAAATTGTACATAATTTGCACTGTCTAGCTGAGCTTTAAATCCTTTACTTTGCTATGTAAATCTGCAGGGATTTATTTATAAGATAGTTTACTTCTCTCCATTTGATAATAAGAAATGCAAGTCCTTGGTGAAAATCACTTGTCAATCTAGTTAGCTCTTTATGCTCGAACTATCAACAGCCTCGATATTTGATATTCCCATTAAATTAGATTGCGTAAAACATCCCGTAATTAATCTCTGCTCTTTTAAATAGAAACATTTTGTGAGACAAATAATTTAGCCATTAATATAACATGACAAGAGCATCTTAATGTAATGAAATTAGTTCTTTAGCATGCGAGAATTTCAGGAATAAGACTGGCTTTCCAGCCTAAGGCCAGCTATGTGGTAACTTCTCTGTAGCAACTTGTGATAATGTTGTACTTCAAGGTCACTCTGTAGAACCCCTTACCATTTGCTTACTGGAATCAGCTGTTGAGTGTCAGTTGATTTCCGATGTATTTTATCATTGCTGACAGATATCTGACAGGTCAAGAATCTAAACTACTCATGTCAATTTCTGTAGGATGTATTCCATTGCCAAGTGGGACCATCCAGTGTCAATTATTTTCTACCAAGTGTGTGTTTGAGAATAAGACATTTTATTTCTATTTTGTAAATTTTCCCTGGAGCAGTTTAGGCCAGGTTGCTATAGAATACATAAACAGGTGAAGCGATGGATGCCATTAAAGGAAAATATTCATTTTATGGTCACGTTTAATGTAAGATTTTTTCATTTTTGAATTAAATTTCATTGCGTCGAAATCGCTGAATGTTCAGTATAATCTGGTGATCAATCAACAGTTTTGCTGAAATTGCAAGTTTCAATGTAGACTGCTTCTATGTGGTTTTGCGAAAATTGCAATGTGTTATGACAGTACCTGTGTCTTTTGTTTTGGCATTTGTGGTGTTACATAAATCTTTATTCATTTTCTGTTCCTGTCTCACTTCCTGAAGAAAAGCGTGGCTAATTTTATTTAATAAGTTCATGAGTTAATAAGATCTCAATTCGTTTGCTGATATCTCTACAAATTATCGTTTATATCAGCCTTATTAGATTGCGATTATTAGCTTAAGTAATTAGGCAAGTGTGTCTGAATCACCAAAGCAGTATAGCAACATTGCAGCCATCTACTTCCATAAGGCCTCCCACAAGGAGTAGATCTATGACTTCGCCAGTCCTGTGTGACTAAAAAAAAATCTAGAACCTCTTTCAGTTCATTATTATGTCTTATTGCCAAATGTAGGGCTATCTCATGGATATTTAGTACTAAGTAGTTAAGCTGCAGATTGGCCTGGTGTAATGAGGCTGCTGTGAGGATGATGATGAGGAGGACACTTAGGGCAGGAGATCTAGGGAGGTGGAGTAAGCCAGATTAGCAAAGCAGCCGACTATTCTGGTAGGATTATGGGCTCACGGAGACTACATGCCTATACACACCTGCAGATGAGCAATAATCCCCTTCACACCCATCATAGTCAAGCTGAGCTATTGCTGCTGCTGCTGCTGCTGCTGCTGCCCAGATACACCCAACTTTTTTGCCTTTGATGGTAGTAACATTGATATGACATGCTGTAGTATTCGATTTATTGATTGATTGGTTGATTGATTGGTTGTCAATTTGATTGATTTGGTTTATTTGATTGATTGAATGGTCAGTTGTTGGTCACTCAGTTACACCTGGTTGTGAAGTGGTAATGGCATTTGTCAACAAGTCCAATTCTACCACAAACATAAATGTTATACTTCTGTCCGTGAGGCATTGAAATGATCTCTTGCAAAAGGCTCAGTATTAACCACCTACATGTATTATCAGAAAATATACATTATGAACCATGCATATAGCTTATTTATTTTTAACATACATCCGGTAGTAAAATAGTCAAGTCCTCAGTTCAACACAATCATGTGCTTTGCTTGTAATACATTTTGTTGACGTGTCACTAGATTTGCAGGGGACTTCTCATCCTATATATAGATAGAATACAATATGCTTTTTGAATAATCCATAATTATATACTGAGGTTATACCTACACCCCGCAATTGGTGGTTTATTATCATTCTATGCTCGTTAGTGTCTTTATATGGTGTAGTATTACGAGGTTTATGAACACATATAGCAATGATGCCAAATGAAATACATAGCTGCTGAAACAGGTGACTATGAAAATCCATATTTCCCCAACCACGCCCAAACTGCTGATGCAGACCTGAGCCATTTAAGCATCAATATTTCTGTTGCGCAATCAAATGTGGCTTTGATCCATGCAATTACTGCTGACAGGTGTATTCTTATATCTAGTCATTGCTGTTCGGTCTGCAATTGTTTTGCACCAGTGTTGGTGTTGGTTCTGAGAAATATGCTAAAAGTTGCTGTATAAGGACATGACACAATTGGTCCAATTGTCATTACAGTATTACTTTTATATACAGTCTTTTACAAGCTAGACTGAGCTAGACTGAGCTAGACAACTGCCTAAACATCCTTCTACCTACCATTAGACCAAACGATCTAGGTATAGATTTAGTTGTGTATAATATCACTCGTGTAAACTTGGCTAAATACAGCCACTTAATGTTTTTGTCTTTGTGATTTGTCGCTGTGATTCTATAAATAATTGATGAGTTACTACATTTGGAAATACCACAGTAATATGCAGCGACAAGTTGGCGCTGTATGATGTGATTTATTACGTTGTGATTTCCATATTTACTTCATATTTTATATTTCTGAGTTGATTTTCATATTTACTTGACATTATATATTTCTGAGTTGTGTTTTTTTTTCTATTTAGGCAGCTGTGGGGGATCAATTTATGTAGTGTAAGCAGATCTGACATTTTCTGTTTCAATTAAAAGAGGAAATTACTGGGTGAACTCATTAATTGCAACAGACTTGATCTGTGAGCTCTTACTATCATATCAACTAAGGCACACAATATTGGTAAGTTATTTAACATTAATATTAAGAGGAGATAAAAAGTTATTCTATATGCACAGAAAGTTTATGAATGTGTGTAGGCCATTACAAAATATAAGCTCCTCTAGTTGGTGTAATTGCCTAGGCACTTTGGCAAACTGAACAAAGTGTTACAACTTTCTTGCAATGGATGAGATTAAAAAACTAATTTAAGATAAGATATATTTTATTTAAAGTCGTATGTAAGAACAGATAACATAAGCAGAAGCTTTTGCTCGACTAGAATAAAACGATATGATAAATGAAAAAATATGTACAGATGAGGAGGGAAAAATAAGAAAACATTTAGATTATTATATAATAAAAGCAAATAGACTAATAATTCATAAAATGCAATAAAAAAAAAACAGGTTCCACAATTGCAATCTGGTCCATTCCATGCCAATAAGGCTGATTTAAAATCTTTAACAACCTGTTAGGGGAATACTTTGTTTTTCTTATCACTAGGAACACCTTTAATTGCCATAAACTAGGAGTCTATTGTGAAATAATTGTGATTGGGGTCCAAGCTGATCTGAAGCACGTTCAAAAAGTGTGATAACTATGTAATTGGTTAGTTTATATCCTGATATCCCTGTCTAAAATACGTGCTTGACAGAAAAGGATGTAATTTAAGTTTGGTGGTTTATATTTCTATTATCTGAACAATAATTGTGTGGAATATCCTGTTTTAGGAGTAATTACCATTTGCACTGTAAGTATTCATGCCCGTTAGTTTATGTAACACATTCTCTGTCAGTATTGAGTCTGGAGTGTATTGTTTAGTAAATGAATCAATGAATCGTCCTTCTGCAGTCATATAGATGTTATATGTTGCAAATGCTTTTCAGTTCATGTGATGTAGTTTCCAGTCTGCTTATTGCGAGTAAAAACGGATTTCACTGACACAAAAACCGATTCAGCGCTGATTTTAACCTATATTGGCACCAATAGTGCTTCAAAAATCACTAATCTGACATTTTAATCAAAGGCAGAATCAGTCAGTTTAGTATTTTTATGATTAAGACGAACTGATTGATTACACTGTCCAGTTGCTTGCTGGACTGTTTGCTCTGTGTATATAATGTCAGACCCATCTGTGGTTGGGGTCAGACTGTATGGCATGTTTGTATAAGATATGATGAATATGGATGGTTTATGAAGCAGAGTAAGAAAGATAAGTAAAGTGTCCCAGAATGAAAGATAAGTAAATACAGACTTAGAAACTGTTCGTAAGCAGTAAGTACAGATCCATACAGGCAGACAGACAGACGTTGTGTGTCTATATTTGACCGGGTCAAAAGTTCAAATGTAGAGCTTTTAGTGCATTAATGACGTTGCATGTGATGCTCCATGTGGTGAGACTGAAATGCTTCCTATATACTGTAACTGTATGGAAAGACATTCCACTAATGCAGTTAAATTCATGAAGTGAGTAGCAGTGTGTTGGTGCAGGGTTGACTAGACAAGCCACATGAATGACAGACAGACAACTAGAAAGCCCTACTGACAGACAGACATATGCAGCCCAAGACACAGAACACTAGGTACTGCCCCCCACAAAGACACATACAGAAAATGGGCAAATCCAGGGTGGTGGGTGTGATAAACCATTAACAAAGTGAGAGGTGTGGCTCATGGCTTGTGATTTCTCTATTGTATTGTTGCATGCTGAGGAGGGAGCTGGCCAAGACGGACTTCTGGCCAATTAGCTAATTGCTACTGTCACTGCCTTGCCTGTCAGCCCAGATTTACCCGTGTGCTTCCTTGTGTACTGATCACTCCATGCATATGTCCCTCGACTGAATGCCGCTAATACATTATGTATGTAAGTAGTCCCTTTCGTTGCATAAATGCAGTTTTACGTTAGAATGTGAAAACTGACAGCAACTTTACTGGATGTTTTGTTTTTATGACACAAATGTAAGTCTGCATTAGAGGCTGATGTGTTCGTGGTTTTCCTCTTCTGTTTTCAATACCTTTCTGTTCACTCCTGACATGTCTTTTTTCGAAAGTATGATAAGAGCATTGCCTAGTCAAGTAGTAATACAAATGTACAATTATTGTGTAAGTTGTGCTTTGCACAGCATTGTAGGCTGAGTGCAGCATCTGACGCAAATAGCAAAAATGAGGCGTACAATACATACTACACATGAGTTCTCCTGTCAACACGTGTGTATATGCTACTAGAATTACTCCTAATGCAATGCCTCATTTCAGCCATACACTATACACAATATGCACCACATGGCACAATGTACCATTCATGAACAGGCAGTGTATGGCCATTGAACAATTTGCTGGATATCGAACAATTATAATTTAGGCCATTTAAGTGATTACTTCACAAAGTACATGTAATGGGTCCTTACAATCAAAGAATGAAAAAGGCCCAGGTTTAACCTACTACAGCTACAGTACTTTTGGAAGGCAACAGGTGCACACTTTTGAAAGGCAACAGGTACACACTTTTGAAAGGCAACAGGTACACACTTTTGAAAGGCAACAGGTACACACTTTTGAAAGGCAACAGGTACACACTTTTGAAAGGCAACAGGTACACACTTTTGAAAGGCAACAGGTACACATTTAACTTTTAGGAATAAATTTAGGCACTTTAACCAATGGCATTCTTGTTAATTAAAGTAGGAATTAGTTGAGTGGTCTTAACTTCGCGAGGTTGTCTTCTAAGACTGGTTACATTGTAATAACACTTTCAGGGCCCGACAAAATGGTTGTAAGAGGTCTCGATTTTTTAGACGCGATTGTGAGGTTCTGCCGTGCGGTGAAAGTTGTAAATAGTGGATTTTTACGGAAGGTTCTCTATATTTCCACCAGGTGGCTATGACAGAATACTGCAATTCTATTGGCTGAAAAGGTCCCTGCCCTTGACTCTGATTGGCTGAAGCAAAGTGCATCCTAGCAGCAGTATTTTGTAGTGCATTTTAATGTATATTTGACATCTTATCATTTAGTTGAATTCTGTAGAGAAAATTATATTTATGGAATCCGTTAGTTATGACATACTATGTCTGGAAAGCAAAATGAGTAATAAGAGGAGAGGAAAGACTTATGTCTTGCTGAATTCAGGGCTGCTCAGTGAAAAGACTATTGCTTGGTGAGCATGCAGCCAACTTAATAGAACACGGAAGTAAAGAGCAGTTGACCGACTTTTCTTTTCAGCCAGAGCAGTGCTGTGTTTGGCAACTGGTTAGGTGTTTAAAATGGCGTCGTGCACTATTGATCTATTACTGGCAGGTCCAGTGTAGCTCCCTGGGGTACCCCTGTGTGCTTTTCTTGCTTTGGCAAATACTCCTTGCTGTGCAATATTAGCTATTTGCTTGCCGTGTGTCTTTAGAGCAGATACACTCTTGAGTGTTCACTGTACAAAAACAACCACTGCAGACTGTTTGCCATTAGAAAACGGTTTTGTCTTCATGAAGTTGTTTGTTACTGTTACTGTTCGAACTACTTTTTACATGTTGCTTGTCCTGGTGGGTGGCCAAGTGGTTATATGTCCTGATTCTATGGCACTGACTCTTGGTGCAGTTCGAAACTACCATAGCATCTTAGCAAGTCCCTCCTACGTTCTGTCAGACTTATAGAAATATCAAGTGAAGCGCCATATCCAGTGTCTGTGCTGGGGCATTAAGAGATCCCTTCCAGATTTATAGTACCTGGCAAACAGCAGCAGTTGACTGCCAGCTATACATCAAATTGTCTAAGTGGTTTCCTGTGGTAGGAGCCGCAACTGTGCCAGCTTGTACTAAACATTCAAGCAGTGGCACTGGTTGCTAGTTCTAGCATAGAGATCTCTATGGTGCTAATCCACCACTCATTTGTTCTAGTGGTAATGCTACTGCTACTGCTGCTGTTACGACATTTAGCCCTTCCCATGTGATGAACTGTGGCTGATGCAGTATTACACTCACACTCTTCAGCCCAGCTCTGCCCCTCTCCCCCTCTCCCCAAAATAGCTGAAACACAACTCACAACAACACGGCTGGCTACAACTCACTAACTATTTTTTTCAAGAGAAAGCCGTAACTTAGCATACAATAGCATTATGCAACAAACATGGGGCTTGTCATTACCATTGCACGAATGTACAGTGAATGTGTTAGTGGTTTATCATCCAACAGTGACTAAGACTGTTGGCTCACTTCATGTCTTGATCCCTGGTTGTATATTGCAGTTATTTTCGTCTCTCTCAGATCACAGGCAGATACTAGCCTAGCATAAGAGAGCCTGCTGCTGTTGCTGCCGTTGCTGCTGCTGCTGCTGCTTGTTACTAGCAATTTTACCCAGGTGGTGTTAGCATCACTCTCGCTCACTTCCTGCATTTTCTATTAACACCAGTGTGATTTTCATCAATCAGAAGTGCCATCCTGTCGCAGCAACTGCAGTAGCAACAGCAGCAGCAACATCAGCGGCAGCAACAGCAGTAGCAAAGGCCTGTCTCCCTAAACTCACAATTCGGAAGCCCTTTTACCCGATCTCTATTGCCAGGCTCGATGGACAGCACTTGTATTGGCACACTGGTCTATCGATTCTTGTCAAGCCATTGGTATTGCTTTGTTACTCTGATTGATACCGATCTCTATCTGTTTGTCTAGTCACTGTTCGTGCATGGCCTATGTTTGTGACTATGATTGAGTTTTTCTTTAGATGAGAGCAGTATTATTTGTTCAATTGGAAGTCAAGAAACATCGATAAAATGTTAATAGAAGGTCAAATGTGCTATTGCAGTGTATGAACAAGTTGCATGAACCTAACTACCCTCAGTTGCAATGTTTTATTGAGACATGCTGATGGAATCACTGATTATGGCAGAACTAAGATGTCATTGATTTTCTGCTCGTTATTTCTCTTCATTGGACACACCCATATCAGATTTCAAAGCAGTCTTTTAGTATCTTGAGAAGATCACATTCCATTGAACCGTCTTGCAAGGCCTTACTTAAAAGAGCACGAATTCTAATATTGTGGAAGATGACTTAATACCATGTCCTTTTTGAAAATAAAGACTGTCATTTAAGCTTCATATTCATTGATAAATGCTGCTGTGATACTCTAAAGTTGTTTGGAATTACTACCTATTATTAGACAAGGCCATTTGTGGACACTTGCCTAGATGACCTTCATAGGGAGGTGGTCTGAATCATTCGATTATGGAGTTATTTATTATATCTGGTGTATAGAAAGACATACATTTTGTAAGTCTACATACCAACAGACAGAATTATGTATAGATACCATGATTGACATCTTGACCAGTCCTTGGTTTGAGAGCAAGAAGTGGATGTGGTGGGGCAGCTTGACCACAAGTTGACCAGGGAGTGGACATCATGACCCTGGC
The DNA here is from genome assembly GCA_932294295.1 of Alitta virens. Classification (NCBI taxonomy): domain Eukaryota; kingdom Metazoa; phylum Annelida; class Polychaeta; order Phyllodocida; family Nereididae; genus Alitta; species Alitta virens. Next base: position 42,729,701 of record OW028575.1, read on the forward strand.
ATACAAAGTGGACACGAAGCAGAGGCTAGATAATTGCCTGAAGCATTATGGATCAAGCTCACTGTCGTGAACATACAATGGGCTAAGCCAATAGCCCAGGCCTTGGTCCAGGCCATCCATTCTGCTCCAGTTCATGTAATTTCCGCTGAGTGTCATCTCCATAGACAACCTCAAGTTGCAAGTTCCAGGCATGCGCTAGGCACCCTGCATGAAGGACTTTAGTTCATTAATGGCTATTATTTTGAACAAGATAAGATGTACATATGACATTGGCTGTTGTTGTGGGTGGGAATTCAATTTCAAGAGACTGTGTGGCCTCGTGGTTCATGATCCGTTTGGCCCAGACATTGTGGATTCAAATCCCCTTCAATGTTTGTTTGCCACATCCCATTATGTTATAAATCCACCATGTTGTGTACCACCAGGCCTCAGCATCGTACTTTTTTCGAATTCATTTGTATAAACTGTAATGAAACTAATATTGATGATTGGAAATAAACTCAATCAATCAATCCCAGTCACCCATCGCTTGGGATAAACTCATCATTGTCTCTTTAGTTTCTTCAGTATAACATGAAAAGTGTTGTTTTGAAGCAGCAATTCTGCTATTTTTAAAGTTCCAATGGCCAAATTTCCCATACATATATTACTTAAATTTCATGGTAGTCATTAAGCAGTGCTTTATACTGCTTATGCAGTTTTGGCCAAAGTCATGACATGTGCACAAGAGTAGCATTTGTTGGTGGGGGCTGGAGGATCTATATTTTGCCCTGGTAATGAACATGTACTACCAAATACTTGATCAGAGTGAACACAAGGCCACCTACTTAGAGCTTAACAGTATTGGTATTTACCAAACGTCCACCAATGTCTCAAAGCATTATTAGAAATATCATGTTGGAAGTGTGAGTTTCTACGAAGAAGCAAAACTGCCGAACCAGCAAAGACGGATGACTGCATTCTTTAATATGGTTAGGCTTCATATTGAGAAATCATTCATTTCAGAACATTAGTCACAGCTTGGTTGTGGAATGCAGATGCCCAGTTTTCTCACTGAGAACATCAGTCTTGGTCTCATAAAGGATAAAACGGTTGGGTGGTAGTGGTCCAGTGGCCAAGGGTAGTGTAGTGTGGTGTAGTGCTACATAATTGGATGACCATATGCTGACTCGAACTCAAATTGACCCGGATTATGACATTAACTGTGTAAAATTTCCATGTGTGCTGGCCTTCCTGATGTTCATTATCAGTCATTGTTAGAGGAAAGAACTGCCCTTGAGAGCTGCACTTTACGAGTTAAGTGACACAATGTAGGGTGGGAAGTGCACATTTCCATTAAATTATATCTGTCATGTGTTTTGCTCTGCTGAAATGGGTATAATATGCGGTCCCTTTAGGCGTCATTATAAACTCGAGTTTTTTGTCAAGTTTCATAGGACTCCTAATGGCTTGCTAAGTTATTTGTTTACAAAAGTGAATGTATAGCATCGTGCCAGAATAAATAACGTTTTTTTTTTTTTAATAAAATGGTGATACCTTTCTTTGTGTATTGAAATGATAACATTTATTGATATTTAGTTTGTGGAATGCACACTATATTGTTAATCCCATATTGTATACTGGTCGACAATGGTTCTTTTAACAAGCCACTAAAGCGTTAATAAGCATATTACAGCAGAATATACTTGGAAACTAAACACCAGAGAGAAACAACAACGTTAGAACTGTGAATCTAGAACTCCCAGTGGCTGAGGGCCTGCTTAACCAATGGGGGAGTCCTGGATTCACATGACGTCCTCTGTAGTTTATTTTCCAAGTCTATGAATCGACTGTATGCATATGTATGCATATGCAGATCCTTTGACCATTAGCCATGAACAACAGCCTTATCCTAGCAACTACACTGAAGTCGTTATTTATTCACTAATTGCATTACAAATAACCCAATGTGGTCAGCTACCTGACGCTCTAATGCGGTGTATAATGTATGCTTGGACATCTGTTCATGTTTGTTGATAAGATAACAAATTATGCGCTGAATTAGTTGTATTTTTGCGTCCCGTGAGATCATGAAAGCTGATGCATATGTCTATCACTAGTGTGTACATAATAAGAAATGTTGCATTGCCTGGGAGCATCTGAATTTATTTATATTTAATGGTGTGATGTAGATGTTGTGTAACAGGTGGGAAGCAACATGAGCAAGTTATTTCTAGTGCAATGTAGGTTATATATGATGCTATAAATTGAAAAGAAATGATCTGATTCCCACATTAAAATACCTAATTGGTGTAACAAATTAGATTTACTGACATATTCTATATGAATACAAGTATCTGCTTAAGTGAATTCTTCATGAGTCTGTGCTGAGGCGGTTCTGGCACATCATTTGGCTGAGTAGCCAAGTGATGAACATGATTGAAACATGGTTGAAACATGGGTGGCTCCTGAGGCTCATACTCCCATGCAGTTTGACTTGTCAGGGTGCTGTGGCAGTGACTGTGAGTCACCTGGCCGGGTGTATGGATTGGAACCCGCACTCAAGATACATCTCAGTGTTTTGTAGAATGTGCTATGACATTGGACATTCTCATAGCATTCAAAAACGTGTAGATAAACTGACTCGTTTGGTTTCCTGTGGTTAAAACAGGGGCTGTAAGAGCTTGAGAAAAACATTGGTCCTGCCATAATTTACCATCCAGGAGGTTACAAGCTCAGTGACGAAGCTTTGGCTGCAGCTACAAAGTAAAGGAATATATAAAGCATAACTGGCCAACCAACGAAGGCCGCAAGTTGTAATACGTAACATAGACATAACTTTGGGGGTTAGTTTGTGACCCGCTGACTGGCCTTTTCTCGTGTGGGCCACTGCTGCTGTTGCTACTGATGCAGCTGTTGTATAACCTGCCTGATGCCTGGCGTGGCTTTGCTGCCCCACACAAGAAAATGATTAATCTCTGGAAGTCTACCTCCAGTCAGCATGATCAGATGGGCAGTAACAATACTTGGTAGAGCTGAGAGAAGCCGTTTGTCTCAAATCATTGCTGCAGAAATAGAACACACCTGTAAAAATAGATTTCTCTTGGCTACCACTAAGTATTGACTGCATGGCATGGAACTGTAACGCTGGGTTATGGCATAATTTATGTCTAGAAATGTGCTCAGAGTAATTCGAGCCATTACATTTTGTCTGGTGGAATAAGGAGGAAAAAAGTACACTTGATGGGCAAGTTAGATGCTAGTATTGGTTATAGGATTGAAACGTGGATTATAGAGTGATTTTGCAACATTGTAGTGGCCTTTTGTCTGTCACTGTCTGTGATGAATAAAAGATTGGGTCTCTTCCTGCTGTCTGGTCGGTCTCGTAACAGTAAACTAGATAATCAAAATTTCGCTGACGTCAGCAAATTAAAAAAGGCATGCCCTGTTCTTTTTATAGATGTTGGAAATTAAAATGGTTAATTAAACTTTGTAGGCCAGGAGTCCTCTTAGTAATATTTTATATTATTTTGTCAGCAGAATCATTACAGCCAAATTCATGGACTTGGAAACCAATCTCTCAGACTTGGAAGCCAAGCTCCAGATCTATGATGTCATGTGAACTCAGAATACTCCCATTGGCTAAGGCAGTCTCTCAACCAGTGGAAGTCCTGGATTCACATGACGTCAGCTGGAGTTTAGCTTCCAAATCTCTGAGATTGGTTTCTAAGTCTTGAAATGAATTTGGCCGTAAAGCTATTTGAAGTTTCCTTTCCATTTATTGGTATGATGTAACATCTCATTACTTGCTCTTATGCAGATGAGTTGTTGGAACGATAAACCCATGTACCATCCACATAATATTATTAATAAAAGATGAATGCCACTTTTTGCTATATCCAAGGTTTTAATTGGTTGTTTGTTTGGTTTATCCATATTTTATCTATTTTCCCAGAATCTATAAATTTTTGTTTAATCAAGATAGCCACATTACTGAAATGAGGTTCATAAATTGCCAGTGTTTGGTTAGATTGTTTAACCAACCTGAGTATTGATGTTTAGTCTTAATTACTCGCAGCATTAGGCTAATTGTGATCTAATTAACTGTGTTGCAGCTGAGGGGATCACATTTGTAATTAGTAACGTTAATCTGAGGACTCAGTTGGCACTTGCTGTTGTGGCTGACACAGAGAAGCAAGGCTAATTTGTACACATGAGATGATCCCGGTGACAATTACTGGCACATTTGATTGAATAAAGGGCTGAAACTAGGCCAGTGCGCATGCGCATTAGAAAAGCAATGATATTTCTGTGTGCGAAGTAGGTCATTGCGCATGCGTAGTTTTCTGAGTGGCAGGAGTGGGGCTGTATTTTTGCATATAAAAACCTACTTTTGAAGTTGGGTTTTTTATTCAATAGAAATGGGAAACGAAAAATGAGAATTCTGGAGATACCTTGCTCTTTGTCAAACAAGAGAACCTGTCCCGTTCAGCGTATTTTTTTAAAGGCGGCCCATTAAGGAAATATTCACAATTTGCAGGCACAAAGACTCGAGGAAGTGAAAGGCATCAAATAACAAAGAAAAAAAGAAAGGACAAACATGGCTGAAAAGTTGTGCTCTCTGGATTCCTCCCTATGAAATACTTCAATAAGAGCTGCAACGAACTTAAAAATCGTCCATGCTATAGTAATGGGAGTACACTATTTCAGTAGTTAGGCCTACAAAATGTTTAGTACTAGTTTGTACTGTCTGTTAAAGAAGGCCCAAAGTTGTAGGCCTACATACAGAATGTAATAGTCCGGACGTTTTTACTTTGTGGAAGGGAGGAAGAGTCAAAGTCGAAATATTTTACCTAGAGTAGCTAGTAATTTTTGCACAAAAGATGTATTTATTGTATTTAACTAGTTCAGGAAAAAATTGGAAAATTTGAAAAGTGCAAAATTTCAATCATGAACGTATTGTCTGCCAGCATGCAGGTGTACGCCTGTATAATATTATGTTATGTTATTCATTCATTATAGATGCAGGCTGCCAAAATTGTGGTGCAATTACAAGTATACACATAATGCACAATACACTGCACAAATGCTCTGGCCCCTGTACTGGTGTTACAGAGCATGCACTCCCAGCAGCAACCTTCAGTAATGCAAACACATATTGATGGGTTGGATGGTAGTTACCAGGTTTCTCTTGGGATTCTGCTTGTCATTTGTGGTTGCTGAGGCTGGGCAAGGGATGTCCTGGAGAGATCGATGGATTCTGTAGCTGCTGTAGAGAGGAGCCGCAGAGATGCGGCCTCCCATCAGTAAAAGGTCATCATCTGATAGGCTTAATTGTAACCATGATTACAGCAGCAGTAGCATCAGCAGTGGCACCAGCTGCCTCTATGGGTCGGTTGCTGCTGCAACTACCTCTTCAGTAGCCATTATGAAACCACCAAGCTAATCAGATGCCTGTTACAGCACTTAATGTGTTTCCCACTTATGCAACACTTGATAGGAAGGTTTGATTAATGTAAAGATATCTACACCTGGGTTCCTGTCCATTGCAGTGCTGATAACGGATAAGATCAGCTTGTGTTCCCTATAGTGTATGGCATATGCCTCTAAATATGTTAAAAGCTCCACTGTCTGTCCAAATTGCTATTTTATAAAACTTTATCAAATGATTGAAAATCACCTTATTTGATCAAGGCACACTGAATATGTGTAAACTAATGAATCTATCAGGCGTTAATTACAACAAATAAATGATACATTGAAAGAAATCAAGACCAAAACATACTAAATGCAATGGAAATGGCATCTTCACCCATTGTTGGGTCATCACTTGGTTTGTTTACATATTGGATTTTTGATGGCATGAAAAATTAAATACTAGGTGAAGTTTATTTATTTTATAGAGAGATAGTGAACCTAGCAAGGCTCTGGATGGTAGGTAATCAGTATTAAGAAGACATTGAAGTGAATGTAATTAGATTATGCCACTCTCATATTGAGTGACAATCCAGCTTTAATTAGCATTTAAGATCATTCAACGTTTGCAAGAATTAGCCTTCATGTGTATGATCATGGTGTGGTTAGTGTAAACCTATCCCATGTCTTGCTGTGACCACAGTCTTCAGATCTCTTGTCATGTATTTCGTGTTTAGCTTAGGCATATAGGCTTAGGTTTAAATATCAATATCCTCTGATAAGAAATGTTCTCATGCTTCACGCTAAGGTCATCCCAAATAGGCCTACATGTACACTCGGCGACAGTCAAATTCGCCACAACACTGAGATTCGTCACTCCCCTTAAACATGAAAATAAACATTGCAAGGTCTTGATTTGCTAGCAAACTAATTGTATAAATCATTAACAGTGTTGTAAAATTGCGGCAGCCATCTAAAATGCGTTTATTGTAGTTTTATGGGGGTGGCGAATCTCAGTGTCGTGGCGAAATCCACTGTCGCCGAGTGTATATATCTATAGCTGGACAGACAGATTGATATGTGGGTAAAAACTCACCTTAATGGAAAACCCAGTCAGTATACAGGTAGTTCTAAACTGTTCCCATACATACATTGTACAATAATAGATGTTGGCTACATCTGTTTGCTTAAAACATCAGATTCAACCTCCCACAATCCAATCTGTCTATCCCATGAATCCTTGCCCTGAAGTTGACACTCAGTGATTGTGACGTCACAGTTGCAAGGTCACGTAGTGCACAATTGATAGCATAGCAGATGAGCATGCGAGTGGGTGCCATGAATGGCCATGTTTGTTGCTATGCATAACATGAGCATTGACCCAGGGTGGCCTTGACCCTTGGTCGTGTTTTGGTTTTTCTTGCCTGGGACCTTAGATTAATACTGGATACAATCCATGTGAATCATGCAAACCTAATAGTGGATTTTCACAGAAGGTTCTCTGTATTTCCGCCAGGTGGCTACGACAGAATACTGCAATTCTATTGGCCATCGACTCTGATTGGCTGAAGCTAAGTGCATTGCAGCAGTATTTGTAGTGCATTTTAATGTATATTTGACATCTTATAATATCATAGTTGATTTGTGTTATTTCCCAGAGAAAATTATATTATGGAATCAGTTAGTTATGACCTATGTCTAAAAAGCAAAATGAGTAATAAGGGGAGAGGAAAGACTTGTATCTTGCTGAACTCAGGGCTGCTCAGTGAAAAGACTCTATCATCAGAAATTATTATGTAATATTGGTTGACCAAATGGGGTTTCAGGAAGGTTTCATCTTAATGCTATGTTGGTTCGAAATGCAGAACTTGTTGTATATGCAGCGGTGCTACATTTCCATTTATGTGCACATCAAAAAGCCCATGCCATCCAGTATACGATGTACATTTAGTACTGCGTGAGTTATGGCTGAAGAAACTCAGTGTCTCTGGACTCTTATGCGTTATCATACAAAACATACAAATCTCTGACAGTGTATGCAGGCTGCAAAAAAATACAATTAACTGCACATCAATGAGGCCAGTGTATTAACCTTACACAGTTACACTATTGCCTATACAATGTATTTAGCGGTGCAGTGCAGCCTGCAGTGTCCAAATATTGAGTGAAGAAACTGTGCTAATTGAGTCTGGTCTACAAAGGCCTCTTGTAGTGTATTTGTATAACATAGTACTGAGGAAATGTCTGTGCATTTCGTTTTGTTCTTAGATCAAATCCTTTTCAATTGTAGCAGGGAAACAATATCTCCGCCACGTGCCTCTCTGTTGCATGGTGGTGCCAAGAAAAGATCCCCTCTCTAGTCTCTCTAATATTCAATTTCAAATCAATTTGCCTGCCTCTCTGCTCTCTCGTCCAAGTGTGATGTGTGCTGAATGGCTAGGTTGTTTTTTTGAATTTCATAGGGGTTTTTTTTTTTTTAAAGAGAATATGTAGATTGTTATAGTAAAAACTTTTTTTTCCCCTCATTTATAAGGAAAAGGATAATAAATCCTGATGAACGTTACATGTGAATTATGACAATTTTCAGTTATTAATATCCCAGCCCAAAGTGGGCTTATATGTCACTATAGTGTACAAGTCAATATATACACACAGTCAGCAGCTACAAGTGAATTAGTTATACAATACGCTTTTTCTGGTTTGCATTACTTAACTTGCAAATTTGGCAGTTTCAAATTGGACGTTATTGGTAAGAAAAAAATCGTCAAAATTTGTATAAGTTTGAAACATTTCAGATGCTTTAATTAGAAATAACATACTTGTATGGTCCTGGTAAATCTGGAATTGACGTAATATATGAAACTTCTTGAATGAATTCACCACGGATTTCTTAACACAATGGACAAAACGCTCTTCGAAGAGAATACCATAATATCTGCCAACTTCTATCATGTGCATTGTAAGATTTCACGCTCTTTGGGAGTGCCATAAAAACATAGTTCTGCTGCCGTAACATTTTTTAAACAAATCATAATTTCTCAATTTAGTTTTTTTACTGCCATCTAGTTTATTCCACTCATTCAACTGAGTTAGCTGAAACTTTTGTTGTACAAGATCAGTATCAACTTTGCTGAAAAATGTCAACTTGAGTTTATGTCCAGTGTTCGAAGCAACTGATCAAGATCATATGACCAATTCCTCACATCATTCATCATACTTACATCATACTATAATAGAAATTTTTGTAATTTATGGTCACTAAGTCTAACTATCTTATTCCAGAGTTCGAAATGTCTAACTTACGCCTAGTTGAACATCTGACCCACCCAATGTCCCCTTCAATTGCTGCTATTGGGCAGAACTTGTGCACACCATGGAAATACCTGGCGGCTTTCAACTGAACATCCTCTAAACATTTGTAGTTAACAAAACCCCAAACCCCAGCTGCACAGTCCCAGATATAACATATTCATTAGTCTTTCATGTTTTGTGGTAATGCACTGGCTATGTGCATAGGGAATAATAATTATGTAAATGAACTAGGCACAAAATAGACAGCTGGAAGGGGGTGGGGGCGGGGGGTATTGACGTCACCCAATGAATTATAATTGTCACGTTTTTCGCCCTGCTCTGATTATCTAAGACGTGGAAAATTTACTACTGAACCATGAGGAGATCAAAAACAGCCTGGTTAAAATCGTTGGCGTTTTCATCGTGTATTGGAGACCAGCACTTTAAGAGGTGTTGGTTGTTTATATTTCATTTTAAACCTCTCAGTTACAGTCAAAATATTCATCCACGGTGTCTTGCAAGTTATTGTGGTATAGGGAGTATTTGATGTCATGTAAATCAGTTTATTTGTGCTATTGAAGGTCTGCCCCTTTTGATTATTTGAATGTGGATCATCAGTCCACCAGTTCGTATGATAACACACAACTCACTCCGAAGAATGCATGTTTCAAATGTGTTGAATTTAGCCAGCTCCCTTTATAAAATCATCAAAACTCTTATTTATGGATGCTAGATTCCATTGCTTTCAACACCTAAAGCGTGGTGTGGACAGTTACAGCCAATTTCATAGACTTGGAAACAAAACTCCAGAGGATGTTATGTGAATCCAGGACTCCCATTGGCTAAGGCAGTACCTCCACCAATGGGAGTCCAGCATCCACATGACGTCCTCTGGAGTTTTGTTTTCAAGTCTTATGAAATTTGCTGTCGGCAATGAAGCAATGACTATAGCTTGGGCACAGCTGTTAATTTGAATACAAAAATAAAATGAATTGACTGGCATGATTTGGCTTATTGTAGGCTTGGTGCTAAATCAATTTAGGTGGCCTCAACTGATCTAGCATTATCAAAGACCTTATATTAGATAGAAGGTCTTTGGCCATAGAAGTGGACAGAAGCAGCTGGCTTTAGCATGTTTAGACCACAGCCAGGTACAGGTCGCTACAGACAGCTAGAGTCAACCATATTTTATGAAACTAACTGTAGATCTATAAGTTTGCCGTATACACCAACCTTGGGAAGGGAGCAGACTGAGCAAACATGTTTTCTGGAGAATTAGATTAAATGGCATATAAGCCAACATATTTGGGAGACTTAGCTAAGGAGATGCAAAGATTATTATGAATGGCAGCTGATGGAAGCCTTTCTGGTGTGGTGTGACATGATGTTTTCATGGCATGAGGCAGTTTTCTTAGTAGTCAGAATGTCATCTGATTCTGTTGTCTTGCTCTGATCTAATTAGGCAGACCGAGCGCCCGGAGAATTCCATCAGCCCCCAAGCCCCTAATACAGACTCTAAGGTTTACCGACTTAGGCAAATATGGCCACAGAATGCTCATTATGCAATTTTGATAACTGGATTGCTTGGTGTGCAGCTTGATTGCTTGGTGTGCATTGTGCAGTAGTAGTAGGAGGACTAGTAGTACTGTTAGTACTGGTAGGTAAACTCAAGTGAAATTTCAGGCGTTGTTTTTCCATGGCGTATTACCATGTACGGAGCATCAGTGATGAGACTGGGTTTGTGCAAGAGTCGGATGTTGTGACTTGCCTCGGTGCATATATGGCACCGAATTCTTTAATATCTATTTTAACTACCGCACATTTAAGCTGTAAGAGTATAGTATCGATTTTCCTTGCACCTAAATACTATATAATTATTGTGCTATCGGGCGAGTCAGTTGTGATTGTACTAACATGTGGTATTTATGGGGTTCATCGATGAAAAAAAAAGTATCCGTTTTTACGCAGCTGTTTTTTAACGTGGACCTCCTACGTTGTTAATTGTAGTGTTATCGTACCACTTGTCAACTGGAGTGTAGTACATATTTCCTTTGGAAAAAATATCAAGGCTCCAGCTGTGTCCTATTGTTTGGGAAAGTTTTATATAAAATATTCAAGGAAAGCCAAATGTGTGATTGTTTGACAAGAACAAAGAAAAGCTAGCGATAGTACATTGTATGTCCGTGTAGTTCTATGAGAGGTGCATGATCTAGCTGCAGTTTCTTCCATGTCATTTAGCCCTCGGCCCTGCCTCATAAGCATGGTGTAATTCATTTTTATTGAGTTCCCTGCTGATTCAGCTGTTAGGCCCAAGCAAACGGGCAAGCAAAATTTTCATTAATTTCTTTCATCAGGTCGTTTATGACCCTAGGTCGCCTATAGCATGTTGTGTTTGTACAGAAGGCTGCTTACCACAATACCACAGCAAAGTGTTGCCTGTAGCGACTGTTTCCAGCAACTGCCTAGCAAGTTTATGGCAACACCACTAATTTTGGCAGTCTTACAATTTACTATTCTTTCTGGGGGTTTTTATTTTTAGTTTTTGCACTTAGTTACTTGAGTTACAGCCTTGTTAGCTAAGAAAAGGTATGGACTTTATTGAGGAAAATTTTGGTTTCATGGTTCCAGAAAGTCACAAAAAATAAGTAAATAGCATAGATAAATGATGAGAAAAAGGGTGTTGTGATTGATTCAAGATAAAAACGTGCATTGTGCGGTTGCACTAGCTGATTTAGGGTGGGGGTTAGGGGGTTCAAACCTCCCCCCTTGCCCTAGTACAGTTTGATAAAAAAAAATTTTAAAAATCTGTGGTCCCTGCAAAACATTTGTTTTGTTTGTTTATTTAAATTCTGAACAACATTAAACATCTACACAATCATCACATACATACATACACATTTGTTAAAATCATACATTCATACATAAATACATCAGGTTGTTACAGGGGAACACCATAGCATCATTGATGCTGTGCCACAAGTGGGGCATACCCCTGTTTGTATAATAATTAGCAATTATTTTAATTTGTAAACAATGAAAATCTTTCTGGATCCGCCCCTGGGTTGTACGTTGCTCTTCTAATGATGGCAAACCATTATTGGGCAAAAGTGTTTGCTTTTGAAGGCCATACTTATCTCCTGGTTAAGGTTAAGCACATTTGCCTTGAATTGAAGAACACACGAGTGCTTAGAATAATCCCCAGTAGTACCCATTAAGTGATTATTTACATACTTTATACTTTTGTGTAATGGCTGCAAAATTAATGAGAAACCGAAGACCAGAAGGTTTTCTAAAGGAGATATATATGCAGTATAACCTTGGACACCCTCTCGGTCTCTGGTTAGCCTAGCTGATTAATAACATGACAGGTGCATTCTGTGTACAACATTTACCAAAGGAAAAGAAATATAGCAAATGATGCATTTATTGTACTGGCGATTATGACATATCAGGAAGAAATGGCTTCATGCAGGTTTCAGTTGGAAGGTCGGTGTTTAGATATACTGGTCCTGGGTGTGATCCGGTAGCATGGTGATGTGTAGAAGTACAGATATAGATGCCTTTTACAAGTTTACATTTCTCATTAGTGACCGAAGATTGACCAAATGTCAAAGGTTCTCATCATGTCTTATTTTGTTTCTCTAATTAGGTATCAGTTACCTGACATGGTACGCTGGATAAACCAATGTGTTATCTAATAGTCAGTGACATGTTACACTGAAGGTCCGGGGTTCGATTCCCGCCCCAGGCATTCTTCAAGGGCTACAGCTGGATGTGGTTCACATGAGACATTAAATTGGCAGTGCCTTGTACTCGGGTGTCTATGCTGAGGCAAGTGAAAGATCCCTAACATAGCCCTCCCCCCCCCCTTGTATGGGTGGAGGCCTAGCTCAGAGGAAGCGCTCTGGGCTTCAACCGCTGGGTCCCGGGCTCGATTCCCAGTCAAGCCTAAGTTGGATGACTCTTTCCTCCTTCGTCTTATTGCCATGGTCTCTGCTTATCCTAATTAGCTAAACTGGTGCAGAAATACAGGACGTAAAGCCCGAATCACCACCACCACCCCCCCTTGTTATCTAATGCCAACCTTTGTGATTGACAAGTACTTGCTTTTAGAGGGCTGCACCACCCTTATCCTCACCCTATGGAAAGTATATATTCAACTACTTATTGTTTTCAGTTGCCAGTTTCCAAATCCCATGCCAACCAACACCGCATAAGCTCTACTCTATGTCATATACAATTTCATCAGGCTGTCCATTTACTGCCATTTATATTGTTGAGATCTATACATTTTTGCCTGTGCTTATGGCCCCCATGGCTTCCCACAGCTATGCTTCCAAAGTACTCCTCTTGCTGTATCAGATTGCTTATTGCTACTGGCTTGGATGGACTCCCCACAGACTTGCCATCTGATATGTTTGGCTGCTGCAGAAACAAATGCAATCTGATGTTTCATGTGTTCAGAATACACGGGTGTTTTTCATATTGTGCAAGGGATTTTAATGGGAACTGTTTGTTACCTCGAGAAAAATATTGAGAATCTGAGTTGTAGGCTGAAAAAAAATGGAATAGAGTCAAGAAACGAAACTTTTTTTTATTTTAAATTAAATTTATAGACATGCCTAATCAGCTAATGGATTCAGTAGGATTCCTTTCTCCTAGGCATAAGTGGCTTTGCTAATTGTACACTCTAAAAAAAGATAATTGTGTCGCTGGTGTCTGCTCAATATATAAATCAGCCATTATATTGTTTGTCCTTAAACAATAATTGTCAAAGCCAACCAACATGATTGTTTGCTTTATACAATTATTTTCTAAGGACACACAGTATGTTGGCTGATTTTAAACAAACCATTGAGTGAACACCATTGACACAATCATTTGTCTGAAAACAGACAACCTTTTTTTAGAGTATACCTTTGAGAGTTGTCGACTTTAACTACACATAGCTATTAGGCTCTAGCTGAAGCCGTAACTATCTAGACCTGACAAATATCTCCATATGTTAGGTTGCATTCCCTGAATAAAAGAGAGCCCTATTAACTATGAGTAATAGGGGTATATAAAGTTAGTTTAATTAAAAACTAGACAAAGCTGTCAGAGCTGGCTGATCAAAACCGGATCTAAAAGTACATATTTATGATATATTATATCGATTTCTTACATTTACCAAGGTTTATATTTATCTGGTGATAGAATGTTAGCCGATTATTAGCTATAGAAGTGGACAGAAGCAGCTGGCTTTAGCATGTTTATACCACAGCCAGTTACAGGTCCCTACAGACAGCTAGAGTCGACCGTATTTTATGAAACTAACTGTATATACTGGAGGTGTGGTTAACTTTAAAATATGCCTTATGATTGCAGGGCCACAATTTTATAGTTGTCGATTCTCAACAAGAGGTAGTGCAGATAATAACTCGTAGTCTGGTTAAGAGTAGCTCCCCAATGAAGAACCACCAAAGATTTAAAAGATTTTACTCTAGTGCAGTGGTCTAGAGTTTACATGGATGCAAGAGTGATACTATGACCTAACAGAAAAACTAAACAGAAAGCCCACTGTAGCTGACTTCCTCCCATTGCTAGACTAGGAATAGAGAGGCCGTGAGCCCAGCTACTAGTCCCTGTACAGGCCGACTGGTCCATCCATCTCCAGGGCTGCATACTCAATGTCAAGCACTGTCCTCTGTCCTGGGCTTAATATGAGCAAGACCCAGCAAGCCATGCGGCATTTCAGCCCATTAGTTTGCAAGGCAGAGCAGTCAACCAGGTCCCTTTAACCAACTTAGTAAGCAATAACTTCCATGGCTTGTTGGCTTCCTGAGTTTTATGGTAGATTTACACTAAGTCTTGATGGTTGTTTAAGTGGCTGGACTTGATGCTGCATATTGCAAGGTATAAAGCAGTCAATTGAAATTCTCATATATATGCTTGTGCTTTGCACTGGTCATTGCCTGCTAAAACGTATTTTAAACCCTATTTTACTGCCACAGATTCCATGTAAGCTTCACGAGAAAATTGGTAATATACCAACGATTTCAAACAAATCCTAAAGGAAAAACTGTAAACAATCAATTTATACAACAGAGCAAATGATTTGTCATGTTCAGTTCTTTACAGATGCATGATGTCGTAATTATATGGGGAAAACAACTACAGCACATTGATGCTCTTGTCATTTCTGTTTGCAGTTAAAACATTATTTCTGAATAATTCTGACTTACAGTTAGTTTCGTTAAAAACGGCCTGTCAAATTAAACCGAGACAAAGCTAAACAACTTCGGTTATGCGATGCTACCTGCCACCAAACGGAACCTGTCTGGCTATAGCTGGCTACTCAGAGCCGCTTCTAAAAGTACATGCAGCACCATATCAGATACATTTCATACCTTAATTTTTGTTGGTGTAAGCCGACTATAAGCTAGGAGTAGATGGAAGTGGCTGGCTTGAGCCAGTTATAGCTACAGCCAGGAAAACGTTGGTACAGCTGTCTAGAGTCGACCATATTTTATGAAACCAACTGTGTGCTGCACTCGTAATTCTCATTTCGCCCACTTGGAAATGGTGGTTGTGGACACAACAAGTTGACACCCAAATTCATTCTCCTAATGACCTTTTCACACTGTCTTAACCGCTGGTGCCCCGACCTTTCCACCCTGACATCCATTATATCTTGTTAACCATCTATCTAATGAAAACGTCTTGTTATCAATTGAGCTGTGTTCTGTGGCCCCAAGTGACCAGTGGCCAGTGTGTCCTGCTGGTCAGTGACCTCTGTGGCCGTCAACTGATCGTGAATGTTTCAGTTTTGTCCAATTCCATCTACTTCTGGAAAAGTGACAGCTGTTTATTCTCATGTTACCTAAGTGCATTACAAGTGTCTTATTGTATTTCCCAAGAGATTATGATGACGTCGGGGTATTCTATCAATATCGTTTCTTTGCCTTCTTAATTGTCCTGGATGTTCTTGCAGAGATCTATCAACCCCCCGGGGTTCAGTAGCCTTAACCTGGTATTATTTCATGCTGACGTCCTTGTTCCAAGAAATCGTTCTATTTACGACTTTTTGCAACTTGTGCACGTGATTGTTCTGTACTATTCTGGCTCTTTTTCTTGGTACTGACAGCAGATTATGATTCGTGAACTTGGAAACTAAACTCAAGATGATATGTGAATCAAGGACTCCCATTGGTTAAAACAGTCTCTTAACAAATGCGAGTGCTGGATTCACATGAAGTCTTCTGTAGTTCAGGTATCTTTAGTTTCTAAGTATGTGAGTTCAGCTGTAAATAAGTTAAATTTGCCAGGAGCTAGTTGAGTGGGTTTGATCTACTTTAATCTGCCATCATATATGTCCAAAGGGTATTTTTGGATCGGTTTGACTGAGGTAGTGACCAAGAAACATTGTTTATTGTTTTTTGATTAGTTTTTTTTTTTTTTTTGGGTTATCAGGTGCTAGATACCTATTTCGCTGCAAAAATAAAACCCCAAAAAACTGCAATTTATTGTAATGTTGCTGGCACCCATTTGTATGAATATGGCTGTCCGTGTATATACAAACGTCAATAGTTATGTTTTATTTGTTATATAAAGTAAGAAACTGTTTTTGAAACTCATGGTGAAAATAGAATTACCGATCTTATCTTATCTTATCTTCTTATCTTATCTTATCTTATCTTATCTTGTCTTATCTCTTCTGACAGATGTTCTGCTATCATGTGGGATGAATCATGGAACTGTTGACTTTGTGTGAATTTATTAATGAGTGGTAATAGTAGTCAACTGTACGTGTTTAGTGTGAGCTTTCTTTGAGTTTCAACAGCCTGCAGCAGCTGAACCTGCATTGGATGTTCATGCATCAAAGAAGTGGGTGATGAATTACAGAACAAGCTTAATCCTTGAAAATAAAAGGATGTTACATTAGGGAAGGAATTAATTGCTGCACGTGGGACGCTGAAAAAGGGTGTGACGTCATGCAAGATATTGCATTGACGTCAGAGGGCGCTTGTGTGATCCCACCAGAGGGACATGCAGGAATTTCCCAATCAAGACTGGAAGAGCTTGTCGCCCAACATGAATGACCTCTGCATAAAGCCTGACCCACATTAGATGTTGCCCAGTACAGGTTATGGCCTCCTGACACAACAGCCAATCATGTGTCTGAGACTGCGTTTTATGTAGCAAGAACTTCCTTTGGTTATAAACCAGAGAAGAAAATCCAAAAAGCACATTTGTGGCCCATAAAATGCTACTGGTTCATACATGATTAAAATGTAGTTCTCAAAACATGACTTGTTGAAGTTAACACTGGATATGAACCATTTTTTCGTGTATTTATTGCAATGAGATTGCATATGAACAATAAATGTCATTAGAAAGCATACATATTCTGAGGGCCATTTAGTCGTACGACCCATTCAGGTTATTTACTACATGCATACAATATCGTGTAAAAACCTCTGACCATCATGCCCAGTGTTATTCTATTGAAACAGCCTTACAAAGAGTGCCCTTGTTGTGCCTTTAATGGTTACATTCTCTGACAGGCAGGTCTATTTACCAATCAATTGGCTAAACAGGGCAGGACCCTTTAATGGGCTTTGATGGACGTCAACCTGTTGTTAGGATACCGCTACAGGCAATGTTTCTGAAATGCTAATGATCATTATTAGTGGAATGATAATCGTTTGTTATTACTATAATCAGGTTGATTACTCTTGATAACTATGATTAGGCCCATGGTGATATTTTGCATGGCCATGGAAATGGATAATTGTCTCTTCGATCCATTGCCTTAGTAGCATATTTTATATTGTTTATTGGTTAAAAGTTTATATATTTTTTTAAATTTCAAGGCTTCTGAGTAATCGTTCTCATTCTGAATAACTGGGCCTTAGTATCAAAATAAATTGAATTGTCGAGCATTGCTATAGGAGGTGCATTGAAATTCCGGTCCATATTTTTATCATGGTTAAGTTTTGTTCATTTGCAAGATTAGCTGAACATATAAGTATATTGAACTAGTTATGAAAACTGATATTACAAAAATCCCAATACGTATAGGCCTATATATAAAGTGACATATTTTTGAAAATAAGTTAATTGTTATAAACTAATGACATCCTGATATTGACTAAGCCTGGCTAACTTTACAAAACTTACTAACCTGTTGGTCAATATGATTGTAGTCAGACTTACATGCTACACGAAGACAATTTCAGTGTAGGAACCTCTGCAGCTCTGGGTGACCACAGTTCCCATAAGACTTGCAAAGTCAGTGCATAGCTGGGCTGCTGTAGTGAACGATGAAATATTTGCTGTCTACTCATTTGTCAACATTAATGTGGACGAGACCAGTGGCCTGGAATAATTAATCACCATTAGCAAATTATCTTGGCTGGCACCATGTGCACACAAAAGTGTCCAACAGTTACTGGATGAATGATGGCATAATAGACTAACACAGGAAACATGCGAGACGTTTATCATGTTTATGATTAAATAAATATCATGTACTGTTTGTATTGGCCATAATGGGGTAGTGTGGAGAGCTTTGAAAACACAATGTCGTGTAATTCAGTACCTAAAAAGAGAATAAATTTGGTGGGAAGTATGCAAAGATGACTCTGCGTTCAGCTTGGAGCAGTTAACATCTTGACACGGAAACCTCATGTCTTCATCAAACGTGTCCTTTGTCTTCATCAAATGTAGCCTTTGTCTTCATCGAATGTGTCCTTAAACTTAGTGCAGTGTTCTTACAGGGAAGACTTACGTTCTCTTTGGTGCAAAAATGGGTATAATATTAATAGTCTGGTTATAATTCTGTCTTTAAAAACATTCTAATAAAGAATGAAATAATTAAACCAACATATCTGAGCCGAACTAATATTAGTAACAAATAAATTTTCTAATATCTATTTTAGATTTTGCTCATGTGGGATTACAGTGTTATCGTAATCCCTCTGTGATTAAAGCAATTTCTAAGGCTATTAACATTTTCGTGTAATGTATGTATTTTCGAAAATTCAGACTAAACAAGTAAACTGAATATAATGTTTCATCACCCACAATCTAGATCTGAATTAGCAAAATCTCAGTGTTACTTTATGTAAGAATTTGTAGATGTTTCTCTTTAATTGCTCGGCTCCTTAATTGCTCGGTCAGGGAATAAGACTTAGTGTAATTAAACAGTTTGCATTTTATTGACAAATTATTTAATAAACACAGTGTCACACAGGTGGCGCCACTCCTAAGACAGAAATCTATCGCTGATAGAATTAGAATTGAACTATAAAATGCTCACAATATATTCTGCATACACTTACCCACTTTTATTTTTGTCAAGACCCCCGAAGTTTCTATCAGGGATATATGAGCTAGACAAGGAGTTGCTGTCATAGCCTTAGGACTACATTGGTGGCACTGAGGATTTGCAGTGCGCAGCTTATTGCATCTTTCTTGCCTGTTCTATGGCTATACACAGCTTTGTAGCTGCTTGTACGATGGTGGTGCCGATGCTGTGTGGGCTTTTTCAGATGCTGTGTAATTTAATCACCTTGCTTGAGTGGCTGTCATAAAGGCCTGGGTCCTTTGCAAGGTTTGATAAGCAGCAGCAGCAGCAGCAGCAGTTGTGCGCAGAGTGTGGGTCTGCAAGGCATTGCTATGTACTCGAGCATTTTCCTGTCAATGTTATCACGACACGCCAAAATCCAGGCACTACTGAGTTAAAATGATTCATTCTTCCATTTCCAATCTATCCTAATCTGTTAGAATTATTTCATATATATATTTCTGTTATCCAGATAATGTTGTTGTTGCGGTTGGGAAGGTGTGTTATAATTTAATCCCCTGTGAATGTACTTGTCCTGGATGTAAACTAACAGAGCATGTGATATCAGTGTGAATTTTTGGACACCAGCTTAGCAATCTAACGTAGGAAGAGCATTTCTCTGTGTGTATTTCTGGCCTTATTAACACTGATAACATAAACTATAATTCATAACTAGCCATGTGAACTGAGCGGATCACATCAATGCCAGACCCACCCAAAGAAATGCTGTCTTAGCAAGTGATGGACCCTGGAGGGTGAATTGTGCCCTCCCTTAGGGTGGGATACAGTGGCCTGTGTTTGTAGAGGGAATTGATCTGGCAGTGCTCTACTTGAGCTGACCATTGTCCTTGCCTGTTGTGCACTTGTTAGTCCGCCTCTTCATGGTTTCCTCATTGTTTAGATAGTGGCAGAACTAGTCCAGACTGCTCTTCAGCGCAGCAGCCAAACCTGCTTATTAAGGACTGCCAGTTGCATGGACATGACAGGCAGGATCTATCCACAACGAGTGTTCTTGTTTTGGTAGAAAATCATGAACTGTAATATTCAAACAATTGTTATGTGTGCTGTTCTGCAACATATGTATTTTCACTTATTTGTCACTAAGATATCATTGTTTTGAATTCCTGCTGCCTAATTAGATGTAAAATATTGTCCATGCCCTGTTGTGGTTTTCATTATAGGAACATAAATATCACAAATGTGTCTCTTCATTGCTATTCTATTATATGAGTGATCCAGTATGAACATATTCATGTAAATTAGGTTTTTATTCCAGACCAATGTAATAGAAACAGTTTCTATAGAGACTGTCTGTGGGCGCCATTGTATACTTAGCACTTGTCCATAGGTCGAGTGCAAGCGGGTTTTTTCTATGAGCTATACTCTATTAAGTGCAACTCACTGTAACTTTTTTCTGCTTAGTTGTTTTGTTTATAGTATCTTTGGTCCAATACAATGTACTTTGTCATTGCACTTGGGATAAAACGACAAACAAACTGATGTATAACAAAGCCTGTGTCTACTGTGTTTGTAGTCAATTGCATGAGTTTAATCTGGCTTTTTTTTATTGTCATATATATATGCAATTGCTTGGCATACAGTAGACGTCTGGCTGTTTTAGTGCACCTGTCAATATGTGATGTTACTCAGGCGATGTGGAGAAACGGCTGAGTCAGCAAATTTCTCCTGCGAGGATGCTGCTACCTCCCCTCATACGGTGAACCCTTGAAAGCTGAATGTATCCATCAATAGTAAGCAGTTGAGGGAGATTGGTGGACAGCTGCACAATAACTGTCAGAGGGAATCACAGGCCCCATTCTAGGGCTCTCCAGTTACCACAGCAATGCGTTCTAGCGGAAGTAATATCCTGTAGGAATAGAGCTTCTGCCTGAAATGTAGTTAGACTGGCTTAAGTATATTGTGATTCAAGACCACTAGAACCGCGCGTTAAAAGCACATTCTCCAACTGCCATTTTCCCTGCCGAACCTGAATAATTCTTAAATGTTAAGTATGTTAACCACTTGATGCAGAATTAGGTTTATAACAATGTGGCAAAGCTGGACACCACCCGTTGAAACTTTTCCCCCCGAGATTTCAATAATATAAGAGATGTTTGGGGGATAGGTTATGGTTTCTCGAAAGCGCATTACATAGTTTTCATTCTTATTTTCTATCTGGCTTTCTGAAAGATTGTTTTTTCAAAAATTTCCTCATAATGAGGTATCATATATGCTTGAATATATATATGTATATATTTATATATATATATATATACATAAATATATTATGTTGCCAATATACTGAGAACAGATAATGTAAACTACATGAGAGCTGTTCATGTTAGAAACACGTCAGAATTGTATGAGCTCATATGTCTATGCTTATGGAAGTTCTGTTATTTATCAACAATATTGATATAAGTTGGTTGCATCGATAGATATGGATCACAGAATATTTCATTTAAGACACTGACTTGTGGAGCTAGAGCACCATAAGTGCATGGTATTTAGTGAATGTTCGAGATGTACAATATGAAATACATATGTTAAGGTGAAAATCACACTTTGTCAGTATTCAATAAGGGGACAAGGTCCAAACGTGCATTTTAGTCTCGACTAAGCTTGTAAATATTTATACGATGTTATGGAAGTTTTAATTTCTTGAAAACATTTTATTAATTAATAAAACATTTAATTAATTAACCCATCATGTTAAATATTGTACATTACTACAAATAAGACTCATTTACTACTAAAACTCTGTCTATAAACTACTACTACAACAACTACTACTTCAACTACTACTTCTACTACTACTTCTACTACTACTGCTGCTACTGCTACTGCTACTACTACTACTACTACTTCTACTTCTACTACAGGTATTCGAATCAGAAAATTAAATGACAACTATATAGCCATTGTTTGACAATTGTATTATTAATGCTTTATTGTATTTATTTGCAGTATACGAATAACCACAAATTCAAATCGCACACTTATGGCAGCCCCACATTCTGCGACCATTGTGGATCTTTGCTCTATGGTCTGCTCCATCAGGGCCTCAAATGTGACTGTAAGTACATTTTATTTTTCTATTTTTTCACTGTTTTTACATTTGTCTGAGTCTGAGGTTGACATGTATTGTAATTTATGGGTTGGAGAGCGTAAACTGGCCCAAGTGTGTAACATGCTATGAAGGCTCAGTGGTAGCGCGCTGGGCTTCCAACCACTGGTTCCCGGGTTCAATTCCTGGTCGAGCCTATGTTGGATGGCTGTTTTGTCCTTCGTCTTATTGCCATGGTCCGTGCCTGTCCTAATTAGCCCATCAGGTGCAGAAATACAGGACGTAAAGCCCTGATCCACCACCACCACGTAACATGCTATGATTGCTATCCTTCACCATGTTTTTAGCTATGTGTTGTTAACTTTTATTTAACAGTTTCTGACATATTCCTCACATTCTTTCTTTGTAAATTGTGTACAATACAGTGTATTTTCTCCTTTTATATACAATGACCCATGGGATTTAATTGAGACTAAAACGTTTTTATGCTGAAAATAATCGTTTACCTACCAATGTAAAGTATTGAGAGAAGTTTAGAAGTTAGGTCAAATTGAGCAGAAAATGCTTAACCTGGAAACCACTTGAGAACTAAACACCAAAACTGCTCAGTTCTTCACCAAAGATCTATAAGCGAAGTCGAGCACACAGTAAAGAAATATTTGAACTCTAAGGAGATTGCTTTAGGATAAGGCTTATTTAGTCAGATAGTGTGTTCCCAGCTGGAGATTGCTTTGTCATGTATAATGGATCTGCGTTTCATGAGCTTCTTGTTTGCTCAGAAGAGTGCCGTTGTTTGGCATAAACAGGGAAATTCTATGATATGTTATATACACAACCAGGGAATTGTTAAAATACGTTGTGGTATATATCAACAGCAGAAATAGAATCACTCTAAAAGTGTCTGTTTTTTCTTATATAGTGTCCCCTTACAAGTATCATAGTTACAAGAAACAATTAGTTTTGTGATATATTTAGTAAGTTAAACCTGCAGCTGTAAAAAGAATATCAGTAGCACCAAGTCAACCAGCTGGTAAAAAACCAATTAATCATAACTTTCATCACGTGATCAGATTCTTGGCATTTCCTAACAGATCCCCTGTCGACTGGGGCGTCGATTCAGGGGGGGGGGGGCTGTGGGGGATATATATATACCCCCCACTTTCTGAGAAGGGGGGGGGGGGATGACCAATGCAATCATCCCCCCCCCCCCCTGAAATACACAAATGAAAATTACCCTTTTTCACACACTTTTGTTTTGGAACATTTGTGCTTTGTTAAACAGCTTCGCACTTGATATCACATATCAATCAGTACAAGTTTATAATTTTGGTATAAATGATCCACCATTAATTTACCTTTTGGCCAGTGTTTGCGCATTAACTGCTATTACTTGTACGAGCGAGGGAAATTCAAATTGGGTCAGACGAAGTATCCCCCCCCCCCCCCCCCAACCGTCAAGAGAAATCGACGCCCCTGCCTGTCGATCCATAATGTGGCACAGGGCCTATCTTGAGTGATGTTCTATATAAGCCCCATGATATGACAAGTCTACGCTGCTGAAGATCTGATGCTGTTGGAGTGCTTAAATGCCTCTTTGCTTCAGGTGACCTCGCAATAATGGAAATGAATAGAAGATAATGTTGTTTGAAGGACATTTTCCCATCTCACTGAGAAGGTCTTTTCATGCAATAAACCCTCTCAAAGCTAACTCGCTTTTATGGAGTTTTCAGATATTTTTTGCTCTTATATACGTTTTGAGCATCTTATGAATACTGGACTTAATGTATATAAATGTATTTCTACAGTGAAGAAAGTCATTATTGGCAGAAAGAACATGTTTAGCTAATTAATATATGAAACTAATTTTTTTTTATTTGGACCCCAACAGCTACTTTGCATGTGATTGCTAGAGGCATAATATACTTCTTTTTAAACATTATAAGAATGAGTCGCTTGTTAAATAGATATTCCTTCATTTGTTGTATACATAGAAAACAAGTTGCATATTTCTGAATATAGGTATCTCGTTTAACTTTATAATATTTTAAGGTTCACTTTGTTTTCATGTCTTGTGCAACATCATTTTTCACATATTGACATTTAATGACCCTATGGGAATATGATCCAATTTGTAATATATACCAGGATTATACCTTGTGTAGTTGCCAGTGTGTGGTAGAGAGCCTGACCCATGCAGTATTTTAGCTGCCTCTCATTTCACTTTTTATAACAGGCTTCTCACTTGCACTTAGCACCTAATGATGCATCAAATTGGCCAACGTGACTGAGTTACAAAAGCCAGTTTGATAGACTGCTCCTAGATTCGTTGGTCCCCTGGCTGTTAGCTGCTAAATGTCTTTCTAATAGAGCAACTGGTCCTGCATTATATGGCCTTGTGACATGCATAGGAACAATTAAGTTAGTGATCAAGGAGACTTCATCGCTTCGTGTGTCACTCATAATCCTTTCTTGGTATTTATGCTGAGTTTGTGGAGATTGAACACTTGTTACTGGATGATTTCAAAACACTTCGGAGTGCTGTTGTACTAGAATTTGTGGTATAACTTCTAACAGCTTTCAATGCTGTGATATGACAGAGAAAACGGGTGTTGTAAGACCTGGTATTCCAAGCCAATGTGATCTTGTTAACAAGGTTGATATGACAAGATGAAAGGTTTTCCTTAATGGAGATACTCTTTTAAGATGATTATCCTGGGAATTATCCTATAAGGCGAAGTTCAAGTATACCTAATTCTGCTTCTACTCTTGAAAAGAAAACAGAAAGGTTCCATTAAGTAAATGACCACTCAGTAGCTGAATTCTATTTGTGGTTAGGACACGACCTAATATCTAAAAAGGATTGAATTGTACCCTGAAAGTTTTTTAAAGTCAAGATAGTCAAGTTCCAATTTAACCAGGTCAAATCACCTGTTTTATTGATTTTGCTTACTCCAAACGATAAATTGATTGGTTCTAATAATCAATGAGGCGATCTTTTGCCTGAGCTGTAGTTTTGTTTTTCAGAGTTGTCCTATGTCTGCCTGAAAAGCAACCATGCACAAACGTTTTACTCAAAACTGCTATAATATTTATGATAATGCATGAATTAGGCAGAAGCAGTCGCAATATTCTAAGCACTGAGCCATCCAATTTAGTTGCTTAAGATAAGATAAGATTTTATTTAAGTCGGTGGTGAAATTAAATAACAATATAACACAAAATTAAGTAACAATACAACACCAAGAAAAAAATATAACACAACACAAAATGAAATAAAATAACAAAACAACAACAAATGAAATGAAATAACAATACAGCACATAATCAATTAATATAACAATACAACACAAATAAAATAAAAATACATCACAAAATGTCTTTAATCTAGGCAAATCCTGCAGTGGCATGCACAACAGCTGAGACATAAATGGCCCACCTCCTATAGCTTATTTGCTTCGATGTTTCCTCATAACCTTTGATGGGTTCTCTCACCTGGTCCCACTATTATATTGATTCATTTATTGGGAATAATTACAGCTGTCTAGTCAGAACATTTTGAGCTGCGTTAAGACGATAACAGTAATCTGTCAGTTTTGACTTAGGGAAGCAGAGGCTTTTGAAGGCAATAATTTTGGTCCTTGACTAGTTTTCCTTTTTTTTCCTTTTTGGCTTGCAGACTGATGCAATAACAGAGAGATAAAAGAGCTGAAGTGGCGGACTCTGTGCTGTCTCTCACTTGTCTAATCTGTCTCTTTATTAGATAAAAGTCTCTGCTGAGCAGACTCCATTGTCTGAGCAATTTCTCTTCGGTCTCCCCAGCCTTTAAGTGGCCTCCCTGTTTATATTTTTAGCTGCTTTTTCCTCCAGGCCTATAGTTTATATATTGGATTCGTGCGAAATTAAATATGCTACTACTGTTAACCTGCTTTAACGACCACCAGCAAAATGCATTCTATGGTATTATTATACATTGTCTAATAAATGTTCTATCTATCTATCTAGCTATCTAGCTATCTAACTATCAGCAGTATAGAAAGGCTACCTGCTGTTAGCGGCCACGATACTACAACTTCCCTGCATTGAATTATCATTGTTTTGCTCCTCTGTTAAACTGCAGCCACTTGTCTTAAACAGCAGCCTAACACAATGGTGTATAGAATTAGAGGTGCTTTTATCTCTTGTGGTTCATGCTTTCTATTCCTTTGCAAAATTGATGCATTTGTGTCTTGATTTAAAAGAAGGTGTGTATTTAATTCTAACAACAAAATGCATGTTTATCAATCCAAACACATTCTCACTGTTTTCACAGAACTGTCACTAACACTATGTGCAATGTGTCATTTTGTTTTCTTGAACTTTGTACAGCTGTATTACACTGTAAAGTCTTGCCCTTTTGGGTAGTTGACCAGAAGATGTATGTGGTCTTGGCTTAAGCTAATTCTGCAGTAGCATGCACAACAGGCATAAATGGCCAACCTCCTAGCTAAGAAGTGTTTTATATACCCACATATACACCCTTATAGTGGCCCCCAAAGGACATATCCTTTATTTGCTAACTGACTGGAAAACAAAGTATTTCTCATTCTCCTTTCTGAGCTACCTAGCAAATGTTGGTTGATCGTTTTGTGGGAGTATGAGGCCATAACCCATCTGATATGTTTGTGTGCGGAGAATATGGATCTGAATTATAAATAGGGAGAACCCTGGAGGGCATAGATGGTATTGTGTCTTTATTGTCCCCTCTGTTTTATTATTTAACCATGCGTTCTGTACAGCTTTTGTTACATGAACAGGCACAGAGCGCTTAGTTTTGCATGGTCTTCTCACTAGCAATTTCGCCAAGGCTGCCCTTGGTTCCTTTTAGAGTAGCCACATTATGGAGATGACCATATGATTACCTTAGAATTATCATCAATTTATCTGAGAGTGTAGTGACCTTGTGAGGTGGTGTTGTAGATGGGGCTCAGGTGTGTTTCTGTATTTCGTTTAGTGTTGATAAATGCAAATACATGTATACAGTATACGTGTATAATAAAGAGTTATGCAGGAAATTTGCTATTAAATTTAAAAAAAAAACTGTCTGGGAGAGTTTAAATGTAGAGTAGGTGGCCGTTCTGGCCGTCAGGGTAGGACTAAAAACTGCATGACATTTCAGCACCAGCAGTTGGTGCTCCTCTGTTGTGGCCTGCTTGATCTGTTGTGGTCTGCCCATGGTCTTTCTCTGGCTTCTTGTGGGTCTTCCTCTAGCTATATCGTAATTGTCAGTGGCATTATGCTGCAGTTTATTTGGTTGTAAAAGATGGAAATAATTCAGCTGTAAATTGCTCGAACAGGGAATAAGGAATATAGGCCAATATAAAGCACTGTATGTGGCGACTGATTCAGGCTAAATGTGGGGCACAAACTAAACTGGGAGGAGGCACTTATTACTCTTGCATAAAGAGCATACATAAAAAATGTAGGCCTATACAACTTAATTATTATAAATAAAACATCTAAAGTAATATTTTAAAAAATCAATGCGTACTAATATAGTAAAATAAATTCTCTCAATATATATAATACATTGACAAGAAAATCCAAACCTGTTAGTCATCACCCTTGTGGTAAAGTACCTTTTTATACAACTAGGAACCCAACACCTGGACCACCTGCATGTGGCCTCTCCACGAATAGGCCCTATTCGTGATGGTCTTCATCCATGTTATGTCTTTCAAATTGAGACACTGGTCCCGTGCAAAACAACAGAAGTAGATCTATGGCACACGCGATTCAGGCAACACAGACGTCTGTTTCAAGTGACAGCCATTTATAAAATGATCCAGGGCCCATATCTGGGAAAGCATTGACAGGCTGCTGCCAAGAATGTGGCTTGCAGTACTAGTTCAGTCTGTGTTTTCATTTTGGAAGTTTCATCTAGAATTGAGATGGGCCAACATGGCAAAATGTGCCACCATGCGTTTTCCGTGCATTTGGATAAACGCATGAAAAACGCATGGTTTTGCCTCATTATAATTAGCTAAATACCATGCGTTTCCATGCATTTATCCTTCTCATGGAAAACGCATGTGGCACATTTGGCCATGTAGTTAGGGCTCACATTCTTGAACATTTTCAATGCTGATGAGATAAATGATAAATGGTGTTACAAACTATTCAGACTGATTTAGAGTAAATTCAATTGCCATACTTTGGGCCTCTTTCAAGAGTTGTCATTGTCACGTAACAGTACGGTAATACCTGTGATAAATTATATCCATTCAAGGGCTAGCACGTGTACTTCAGACAGCGTCATGACGTCAGACGCGAGCTATAGAAGTCTGACGTATGACGTCATAGGCTGCGGGGAACGTGGTTGATGACGTCATTTCGACAGCATATTATTAAAACTGATGCATTGTCGGCCTCAAAAGACTTGTCTGAAGCTTCTCCCTTGACAAAATTGTATTCAGATTGAAGGAGTATAAAATGTTATAGGGTTTCTTGTGCCAGGCAAAGCTAATTTGTTTATTTTATGGGTTTTGTGAAGAGTTATCTAGTTCTACTGATGACGTTCATGATGTTCACGGAGTCTAAATGCTGCCCTGTGATTGGCCAGTCTGTTTACTGTTACGAGGTTCACAACAATAAACCTCATGTAGTGTGAACCTCATGGTTTCTATGAGTCACACTCTATTGCGGGATATATATAATAATATATAGACCCTATAGATACATAAATAACCCATGTCAATTTACAGTTCCCTTGAGCGGGGTTGAGGTGAGTTTATATCTATAGCCAATAGGTAGATTTTTAAATGGGACCTATTCCAGTTGTTTTGGCAAAGTGTTTCTCATTTGGCACTCTCATTTTGTTTACTTTAGAAGTACATAGTATGTTCGTCAATATATTAGAACAGTACAACAGAAGCAAAGACGTTTTTAACCGACTAAAACGATTAAAAGAAAATGTACAATGAGAAAATGAAAAATTTCCATTATTAGCTATAGGCCTAGATGTAGGATATAGATAGAAGCATATAAATCGAAACCTCCCTGAAATCTACTACCTGCTGTGCATTGTAAATGTGAACCAATTATCCATATATGTGATATTAGGAGAAAGTATTTTTTCATTGTCAATTCTGAATCATACATGAGGAATCCATCTTATCTGGCAATTCCTGAGTGCTCACTGCATCCTGCAAGAATTAGTGTGGCCTTGTCGCAAATGGCACCCCACGAAAATTTTCAGATTACTATTAGGATGATTTGTCAATGAAAAAGACAAGATCTTAGTACTTTGTTTTGGATAATGCAGGGATAGATAGATAGATAGATAGATAGATAGATAGATAGATAGATAGATAGATAGATAGATAGATAGATAGATAGATACTTTATTTTGATGGAAATGGTACAAAAATGATTATACAGTAAGACATTTACATGATGTTAACTATGAATTGTTATCTATTATAAATATAGGCCCATCAGGAAACCACCTGAGCATTAGCTGTAGGGACAAGCTGTAGGCTCAAGTATAAGCCATGGACCACATGTTTCTTTGAAGTTTAAACCTAGTGCTCAACGAAATAACAATTTTCTGCAGATAACTATAAATAGCTGTTAGAAAACTGTTATACCTTGAATCAGTGGTGAAGTCAACGGGATGTCATTATGTAGCGAAAAATAGCACAAAGTCCCAAGTTAAATCTGAGGCTGAAAATAGATCAGCAGACCGGAAAGGTGAAAAAAGTCGACGATTAAATGCTGCTAAAAATAGCCCAAAGCAAAAATAACCGCCTATAAATTGTCTTACAGCCAATTTCATAGACTTGGAAAGCAATGTCACAGACTTGAAAGCTGAACTCCAGAGAATGTCATGTGAACCCAGGACTCTTATTGGCTGAGGGATTGCTTTAACAAATGGGGAGTCCTGGATTCAAATGACGTCTTTTGGAGTGTAGATTGCTAGACAAGTATCTGAGATAGGTTTCCAAGATTATGAAATTGGCTACGAAAGCTCTGCTGAAGGACCTGGGTTCGATCCTTGGCCAGGCCGGCCGGACACTCTTCGTTCATGAGCTACTAGCTACTAGTTGGATGTCCTTTGTCCTCGGCGTCTATGCTGAGGCAAGCAAACGACATCCATGGAGTATATGTGTAAATGTGTATCATGGTGTGGACTCGCAAGTCTTGTTATCTCATCATTGTATCCGACTCTGGTAGCTGGTCATAGAAGCTGACTAACCTTCAGATCCAGCAGCGCTGAGACATAAAACATCCTTGCCTCAACGTGAGAAAATACTGCACATGACGTCACTGATGACGTCACGAATGGCTTGAGCTACTGTGTTTGGCAAGGAAAGCACATCAACGAAGATTTTTGTTTCAAATTGTTTGTGTTTACCAGCATTAAAAGAAAAAGGCACAGACAACTTAATAAAAATGATAATAAAACTTACTCGAAATAGCCTAGCCCTTGATATAACTAGTCGGTGCCTAATTACTGTGTGCCAGGGCCAGGACGCCATCACTACTGCCCTCTGGACTCAGTCAAAATGGAACGGCGGGGGTCAAGGCAAAAGTTAAGGGGTAAATGGGGCCAGAAGAAAGTCATGAACAGACAGAGCCAAGTAAACGAGGTTTGTGTTGAGAGCAAACACAGGACTGAATTGAAAAATGGCAGAATGTAGAAAATGTCATGAACCAGCCTCTCTAAAGACCAGCTGGTACTTTCAGTCCCAATGAATTCACTCACGGTTTCTCAGATAATCCTCGTTCTCAAATCAAAACACTACTATGGTTAGTTGAGCAATTGTTTAGATTGTTAAGGTTGTTGGGGTAGTCAACCTAGTAGGTTTTGTTTTTTAGTTTATCGCACCCTCCGCAGTGTTCATTATATAGGCCTACCTACAATAGAGTCTTTTCACTATAGGCCTAGAATCTTTTCACTGAACAGCCCTGAATTCAGCAGGGCATAAGTCTCCTCTCCTCTTATTACTCATTTTGCTTTTCAGACACAGTAAGTTATAACTAACTGATTCCATAAATAAAAATTTCTCAGAAAAATAACAAACATCAACTAAATGATAAAGTCCCAAATATAAATTAAAATGCACTAAAAATACTGCTGCTAGGATGCACTTTGCTTCAGCCAATCACAGCCAAGGACAGGAACTTTTTCATCCAATATAATTGCAGTGTTCTAGTTTAGCCACCTGGTGAAAATACAGAGAACCTTCCGTGAAAATCCACTATTATATATACGCTGTATCACAGCATGTCATAAAATACTTTCAGGGAAGATCAGAATGCTTAATCTTACCGATGGTCTTGACATTCAACCAGTTTTATTATTTTTGTGCTGTAATGCTGTAATGCTGCATTTGTTCTTGAATATATTTTCATGATTCATACAGCCTGCATGACATCACCGTTAGCAGCAAAACTTCCATTGAATAAATAAGCTGCTTGATTGCACGGAAGTGTGTTAATTTATTCTTGTCAATTTGTTTTCATGCTAATTCTTGTTATGATGTGTAGACCCTTGGCCCCGTGCACACTGAAAATATTCTTCAGCAATTCTTCAGCATAGCTTCTCTGTTCGGTGTGAGGGGCAGACAAGAGCTAACTGTATGCTCACTGCATAGTATGAGACAGCATCAGTCAAGAGAATCGCTTGACTGATCATATTGCACCATGTAAATGGATGGCAGGGTAAACCAAGCACATGAATATGCAGAGTTCAGATTGCTCTGTTTGTCTCTCAATGAACGACAGTTTATAAGCATGTCCATGGGCCGTATGATTACCAGTGAAGTATTTAGTGTTTAGATAACCATCCTGAATTGAACGCAGTTTCAGAGAAAGCTCACATATACGAATTGAACCTAGACAATGCTAGACAAATTCTGCCATACTATGCTACCTGCCACAAAATGGAACTGTCCGGCTATAGCTGGCTACTCAAAACCAGATCTAAAAGTACATGCAGCGCAATATAAGATAAATTTCATACATTTACCAAGGTTTATCAATTTTTTGGCGTAGGAGTAGACGGAAGTGGTTGTCTATAGCCAGTTATAGCTACAGCCAGGAAAATGTTGCTACTGCGGTTTAGAGTCGACCATATTTTATGAAACAAGCTGTATGTGTGATTGAAGCTATGATATAGCAAAATGGTTAATTGCAACCAATTCAAGTTTGATTACTTTAACAAACTTTAACAAATAATTTTTAAATATTTTCTATTTATAGAAAATAAAAAGCACACAGTTTATTATATATATACTTATAACTTTTATTGTAAAATGTAGAGTTTAAGTAATATATTAAATTAAGAATCAATAATGAAAGGTATCAGTGTTCAACTGATGATAATCATGATATTATTGTTCATAGTTATCGATGTTAGTCTTGAGAATTGTTTTTGTTATAAAAGCCTGCATTTCTGGAAATACAATTTATACAACCAGGATAGAGGTTCCCTTGCATGTTACACACGCATTAGTATCATTATCTGTCTGAAATAATCACCGTCCTCTCGAGCAATTAATGGCCATAGCAGCATCCACCTGTGGGTTTGTACACTACCGCTTGGTGGCGTTTTAGCCGGGGTGTGGGCTGCAATGTGGTAATCCACCGGAAATACTGCGCCCTCTAGACCACTCCCTACTTAATTCCCAGATTATCCATTCGCAATATTGACAAACATTGGCATCAAGGACAAGATCATTGCTTGGCCTGGAATTACAAGCAAATCATGGGATATATCATTCTTTGATTTGGCCGAATGATTAAGTAACAGTGGTGATCAACTGGTCGTGTTTCCCATCCTATGTGTCATCTATTAACCATATCAGGGAGTTATTTTACGAAAAAATAAATAAATATATTATGAAAAATAAAATATTATGAAAAATCCTCAATATTTGTTGATGATTAGAAATAGAATATCTCAAAAGCAGAGGTCAACGTCGTTTTGAGATTTAAAAAAAATATATAAAGAGAAATAAGGTTACCCTTTATGCTAAATACTCTCAAATACTGTTATTGAAGTATATTGAATGACAGCTTTTTCAGAAGAGATATAATTAGACTGCTATAGACATTGCAGATGTGACTCGTCAGGGTTATCAAATAGTGTACACTTTATACAGTTTACATAAAATATACCTGTTACAGGATATTGCGTCTTAGTTTCTAAATAGGAACGAAAAGAATCATTTTTATTTCAATGAAATCGTATATATACGTATCTATTTTCGGGATGACAGTAAACCTAAACTTGGCTGTGACACAGAATATTTTTAAAGTGCATGGGTTTGGCCCGCAGTCACGAAGCGAGATTTGCATCAAAATCTCTGTAGACAAGAAAGTCATATGCTGTAATATGCTGTAATATGGTTCAGGGAAGCCCCTGAGGCACTTGTAATCTAGGTGCTGAGTGACCCGAGGTCAGCAGAGGACAGCAGGGGTCAAAGGAGGTGACCCCTTCCAAGTGCAGAACAAGACAATGACCAAATTAGGAGCAGAGAGCGCAAGTGGTACTTGCCAGGGCTCTGCTTCCTGATGGTCAATTGAGCTTAACCATTTTTGAATGTTACCTTATAGTCGAGGTGGCCCTAGTGACGATGTTCCCACTGTAAACTAGTTTAATTTAGGTCTGACTCAGAAGACAATCCTAGAAGTCATTTTATCAACTACCAATAATATCAAAAGTTCTCGGAATTTTCTTGGCTATTTTCAGTGCACTCTTTGACATTTAGTATGATTCGACATTTGGTAATAAGATTGCGCACGACCTTCTGGAATTGTGAAATGCCGCATCTAAAGATATATTTGAGACATGTTAAACGATCTTTCTGGCGGACGTAATGATGATTTTAAGTTTTGAAATGCATATCCATGCCTTGTTATACACAAAACGCATAATGCTTTATATCTAAATGGGGGTTATATACTTTCATGAACATGGCAACTAAGTGAAAACACCACAATATTTTTGTCAGGATTCTAATGTCTTATGTTTCATTGCTACCTGGTCTGAAGCTTAGTCAGCTTATATGACCAGTTGCCAGAGGCAGACGTAATGATGAGATGATAAGGCTAGGAGTCCACACCATGTGACACATTTACCTCATGGTTAGGGTCTTTTACTTCCTTCAGCATGGTAACCAAGTACATGGCACCTCCAATTTAACGTCTCATGCGATCGACATCCCAGCTGGGATATGGTTCATGAAGAGTGCCCGGGCCTGGGATCGAACCTTGGTCCCGGGACCTTCAGCAGAGCTGGCCAATGTGGAATTGGCGGATGCCCTAACCATTAGGCCACCAAGCTGCTAAAGACAGTTGATGTGTTGTCCATCTATAGTGCTCAAACAGGGGTTTCAAATCTGGGCTACTAAAAGCACTTGCAAAGTTCTTAACCAATGGACAATCAGCATGCTAGTAGATTGCAATTGGTGTATTCCAGTGCTTTCTTTAATTCACGACACCTAGCATTATGTCATAAAAATGGCCTGATGTTGTGACAAACAAGGGGGAAATACCGTGCTACTTCTGTGATGCATCTAGCAGGTAGTTTTTCATCTGTCAGGGGTTGTATTGATGAATCCACTGCTCCTGGTGGCTGTTGGCATGGGTTCCTGCCACGCCCTGTCACACAAAACACACATCATACCTGAGTCAGAAGATAGTAGGCCACGTAAATAACATCAAATAAAGACTGGTATATATTCCAATATGGCCTCATTTCTGGCTATGTTGACATTGCTCTTGAAATATAATGCGATTTGCTGATAGTGGGGATTTTGTATGACCATGAGTTTGTCATTATGTCTTGCGAATTTTCATAGTTGTTGCAATGATTTCATTTAAAATCTTGCTAACTGATCAAGACTTGAGTGGCGTTGTGGCTAGAGCTGTTGTCTGCTTTCATTATCTTTTTGGTTTCGCTTTATGACATGGTTGATACATCAGCAAAGTCTAGTATTGTGTTTTGGCATTCAGTTTGTGTATGAAATTCATGTGTTCATTAAGAATATGTGCAAATATGAAACCGAGAAAAGCCTAAGGCGTTGAGTAATAACAGTTGCCAATATAAGGCATTGGAATATTAAAGGATCCGTTTTGCACTGAGATGCAGGAACTTTGGCCCATTATATGCCTTGCAAGCCATAGTAAGCTAGCTGTAGCTATGGTAATCGTAGGTGGTGGGCCTGACAAAGTCAGAGGGGCCAGTTAGAATGCATGATAGATCTGGAGGCACTGGAGCTCCCTGTGGTCTTCCCTTTAGACTGTAAATTGGGTGTTAAAGTGTGGCCTAGAGAAGGCCAGGAGTAGACAGCTCTGTACTCTGTGCGCATGCATATTGGAAGACCTGAGCTGGACAGGGCTAACTTGGACTTGAGACAGCTAGGAAGGTCCTAGGAAGGTCGTGGTCCCTAGAGTCCGCTGGCGTCCTTGGTCTGTGCCCCTAATCCTATGGCTCAGGTCTCAAATACTCTGTCGCCAGTGTCTCCTTTTTAAAGATCTCTCAGAATGAAAGCCAAACAACGAGACGCTCCCCGGTGGGCTTTTCTGTAATTCTGGTTTAATCACATTGTATTCTGCCCTGTTTCTAGTTGCGCTTCTGCCACATGCTATGTTTGGAATTCAGACTTGGACGAGAAATCTGTGATTTCTTAAAAATGTAACCTTTTCATTTAGTTTTTAAACTATTTCAGCAATATTGGTGATGTTACCTGGCAATATCATGTTATTGCAATTTGTTATTATTGGCTGCAATATAATATTATGTGTTGCATCTAAACACATGAAGTATTCCAATAACACACGAAACTAATCCGGGAAACGAACTCGAAACCGTTATCCCAAACTTCAGTGCGAACCTAGGAAGTTTGGCAGCTGACAGTCTCCATCAACTCAATTGTCTCTTAAGAGGAGCACAAACATTAACCTTCGACAAATGCTGTCTTCTTATGGAGCACCTTCCAAACATTTGGTCTGCCATCTCCAATTCATCCATCCGTTTCATCCATTTATGGATGATGCTGAGCCCATTAGGCATGCTCATCTTGAGCCCATTTTCTATGAGCATGTTCTAATTTCTGTGGGTTGCATTGACAATGCTCTCCAGAGAACACTGATGTTCTTAACGCATTCAAGAAAATGCCATTTACAGTCTGACGCAATTCTCTAATCCTACTCAGGAGATTATTTTTCTAATATTGTCAATTTTGTCAAGCATGAATAGCAATGGAGTTCTTAGCAACCGAATCTCTTGCATGTCAATGCAGCAGACAATGTTTTTGTTTTTATGAGGAAACTGCATTGTAGGTGGTGGTGAATGCTGAACATTGAGTACATTCATCAGGTACAATGTGATAAAGTGCATTAGTTGTAACAGTTTGACATACATCTATGTAAATACAGGTGTTTATTGTACCATTCATGAGTATTATGACCACTCTGCGTGTGTATATTGGGGTTTGGATTCTCCAAAATTTATCAAATAATCTTTTTAAAATGATGTGTTGTATTAAGATACTTCTTAACATAAAATGCCTTAATATGATAACTGACATAAGTAACACAACAAAGGATGACCTACTTTATGCAATCAAAATAAAGAAACTCACTTTTGAAATGTTTTTGACTATGATGTAATTTCTTCATTAAAAAAGTAATATATTTATAGTAAAAATTAAAGTTATATATATAATGCCATATAGATAAAGTGCACCAGTGCACGCTGCAGTAATAACCATCATTACTGGTTTGTGAGCAGTGTGCACAGTGTGTGCAAATTAGATGAGTGCAAAACTCTTGTATAATTCTGCATTGCACGAAAACACGGTTGAACTGTGTACATCTTTATGGGTTGCTCTTGACCTCCCAGGGGGCGCTGTCAGTCCATTTCCGGCGCGTGTTGAATGAACGCTGGTGTTAACAATCACTGTCTGTGCCATGTGGAGATGGCCAAGGTCATGCCTGAAGAAATTAACAGCCACCAGAGAGCAGGGGACAGAGACATGCATGATATATAAGAGAGTGCTGATACAGTGGACCAATGTATTATATTTGCATGTCTCTACTGGAGCAGTTTTTAAGGCATCACATTTTGTAATTTAAGTCAGACATACTTAAGATAGACTGCTATAAAATAATTATGTGTTAAAAAAATATCATATTTTAAGAGGCACAAGAAAATACTTAGGTATAATATAATTAAATCAACAAAAGGAATTGGGTAAAATGAAAATGATCTGCGATAGACCTACTATAAAAGATATTAATTGGCATGTGATGTTAATTATTACCATTTCATGGTTTGCAGCAAAATAGAATTCCAACAAATTTTGGCTAGCTAAATGTAATTCGTAGCTAATATGTTTTATCCTGCCATTGGCATTAACAGATTATTGCATCATTTAAAATTCTTTAAGACTTGTAAGATCTTGTTATTGATATTGGGCGGAGTGATATTGGACGGAATAATCCCTAGAAATTATGAAAGTGAAGTCCATTAAATTCAGTAAAAGAACTGATTTCCTTTTTGTCAATTCAATGAAAAAAAATGGAGATATCTGCATTTCAAGGTCAATTGTGACCTGTGAATAAATCTAATTCAATCCAAACCTGACTAAATAACTTTTTTGTAATCATCCCTTCATTATTTTGTAAACACTGTTAGTTTGTCTTCCTTTTCCCCTGCTGTAGAGGAGGAGCAGATGAATAAAACATAGACATGCAAAACTACCAAAGAAAATGAAAATTGATGGTAACATTTTACAAATACGTTGCATTTTACAATACTACAGCGATGATAGGTGCTACTTTTGTCATCCGTACAAAGACTTTAGGAGTGACCTATCCATCTGCATCACATCACATTCTATGGTTTTTATTACCAGTCTATTCTCATTGTATAACCAAAAACTATTCATCTATCCTCATAAATTACCTCTGTAACTTTTTATGCCCATACATGGACTTGGTTTGTGCAAGGTCACCCTGCAGCAATTTGCAGGCAAAGCGTTTTTGCCACAGCTTAGGATGAACTCTTACAATATTGGTATCCAGACACATGAATGACTGGAAATCATCATCGCACCTAATGCAAGTAATGCTATAGATAGATAGATAGATAGATAGATAGTAATTGATATATAGATACTAATAGACAGATAGATACTAATAGATAGATAGATACTAATAGATAGATAAATACTGCTAGGTAGATAGATAGATAAATAGATATAAAACTATACTATACTATACTATACTATACTATACACTGTAGGGTGGTTGTGAGCTCCATCAAATGCACCCCCTTAAAACAAAATCCCTTGGGCGAAATACACCGGTGTTCCATCATTCCTTTCAGTCATCCCTTCATGCATTCATTCATTGAGAATGGATGAGTGGGACGAGCCAGCATGTCTGACACTAAATGCCATGTGTCTACACAGCACAGTGTTGATTGCTCTATATCTTATGTGTAGCACTCAAGTCGTTCATCTTGTGCTGCGATTTGTATTCCTCTTTTGTGTTGGGAAAAGATTGATAGCAGCAGCTTGCAAGATAAGCATATTTGCAGTTTAGATGTTGCTTCCTGTTGGGAAAGTTTGTGTGCAATGTATACTTCTAGGTTAATTGGTTCACCAGCATTCTGTTTTGGCGAGACAGGAGAGATGATGAGGAACACAATATGGTTAAATTCTGAAATGCATTATGCATTGCCACGAGATTGTCTTTGATAGCATCACGTCTGCAATCTGCATGACAGACAGATCAGCAAGATATCTGACACGTAAGGTCTGTCAACAAGGTTTTGTACAGCTTCTGGCATTCAGGATTTAAAATTACACTTACACTAGTTTATGGACAGCTTTGAATTGCGTGATCATAACGCTGCCATAAAATTTTCTTATTTTCAATACTTCTGAACTTGCTAGTCAAACATTCAGGTGTAATTCATCGCAGGGCCAGACATCCTCACAGAAAAATGTCTTTTTGATATTGGTGGTCATTTTCATGACAAAATCAAATGACAATCTTAAGTGATATTCATGTGTGTGATTATATACAGTATAATTTTAATTTGTAATCTAAATCAATCTTCTGTATGACCTACATGAAGATTTTTAAGCCTCAGATTCCAATCCATGTAAATGCATATTTGGTGCATCTAATAAATAGCATCAATTTCATGACTTGTAATTCCTGATGGGAATCTTGCATGCAGTTCAGAACAAGACAAATCTCATCGTTTTCCCAGTGCTTACATGGTCTGAAATGGAACTTCGTCTTTTATTCGAATTTGACATTTGTTCTTCACAATGTCTCATGCAGTGTGAAAACTTTATTCCAGCTTAAATATGTTTCATTAGAGTAAGGGCTTTATTTGCTATGGTTGCTCTTTAAGTCTGTTCAATGTGGCCTGATTGGCCTTTTCAGTGTTTCATACATATATAGATGACAGGAGACTATACAAAACACTATACAAACACCTCTCTATAATAATGAACATAAAATCTCATATCTTTCCAGTGGTAATTATTTGCTTTCTTATCATCATTATGGCCATACATGGCCAATTGTGCCACGTGCGTT
This sequence comes from Alitta virens, assembly GCA_932294295.1. Lineage (NCBI taxonomy): Eukaryota > Metazoa > Annelida > Polychaeta > Phyllodocida > Nereididae > Alitta > Alitta virens. Next base: position 42,769,390 of record OW028575.1, read on the forward strand.
TTCCATGCATTTGGATAAACGCATGGAAAACGCATGGTTTTTGCCTCATTGTAATTAGCCAAAACCATGCGTTTTCCATGCGTTTATCCTTCTCATGGAAAACACACGTGGCACATTTGGCCATGTAGTCGCAGACAAATAACAAAATTACAATGGTAGGCCTATATGTAGTAAGCAGTATGAAATGTACGAAAAATAATCTATTAAGGGCAAAACGTGTTGGGACATACATTTTTCCTACGAACGTACCGTAACACCTCTAGACCACCCCACTGCTTTGTATCAAAGACTCAGTACTTGTACGAGTGGCTTTTGCACTTGGCTGGTGGCCTGTCTTGGCAAGGGACTTGGGAGTGGTGACCTGTGGGAACCTGGTGTCAAGGACAACCCAAGGTTATGACCTCTGGGCATCTCTGTCTCATCTATCATGCCCTGCACACTTCGCCTTGGTCTGCTCAACATTTCTGAGAGTTCTTCCTGTACTTCATGGACACCGACCTGTTATCCTTATGGAGAATCTTCAGCACCAACATGTAATACTCATGGAAAAGCGCATTGCAATGCCAGGAGTAGCTACAGTTAGTTTCATTAAAAAACGGCCTGTCAAATTGAACCTAGACAAAGCTAGACAACCTTTACAATACGATGCTACCTGCCACTAAACGGCACTATCTGGCTCTAGCTGGTTACTCGAAGCTGGATCTAAAAGTACATGCAGCACCATTTGGTGCTTAAGTTGAGAGTTATGCAGATTTGTAATCTTTTGTTGAAAAGATGCATTTTAATTGCACATACATATTTATGATATGAGAGATAAATTTCTTACATTTACCAAGGTTTATATTTTTTCTGGTTTTAGCCAGTTACAGCCAGGCATGGGTTGCTACAGCTGGCTAGAGTCGACTATATTTTATGAAACTAACAATACTTGAATTTTTCTTTTTTGTGCCTTGTTCCACCATATTTTGCCTATCCATTTGCATTATTTGCCATGATTATCGAACATTTCCAAGAATTAAATTATGATGATTTATGTGGTGAATTTTGTCAACTAAAAATACAGTGTGTGGATAGAAAACTTAAGCGTTTGTATGGACGTTAACTTTGTCAATTCAAAAAATTCGTTTTGTCTTCCTCTAACATGCAAATTAAGCATAATCGAAAGCAACTGTTCACATCAGAAGCAGGTTTGCACCAAAGAAAGAAAAATCTCCTATAACACTGGAAAGGCTGCAAAGAGAGCTGCATAGTAACTCCATTCGATAGTGTCAAAGGAATTAATCCTGCTTACGTTGAAAGGTCATCAGGCAGGCAGGAAATAGGTGTCGTGGATGGCGCCGTGTTGCAGCCGCTCCCCCTAGTGGCAGCATCAGTCTTTCTTATTTGTACACACCTTAATTAGAAGAAATCATACTGCACGTATCAGTATTATGGCTTAGCAGACAATACATAAGATAATGACCTAGGTGTTGATATTTGCCTGATAGGTTAATTAGCAAGGTTATCAGGTTGCACAGCGTTTGCTGTGTTCTTTTATAATTGCATCCCCATGGCCTCTAATGGGTAACAAGTCAAAGAGATTACCGAAAATTAAATATGGTAATATATCTAATTATATCTTATTATTACACACGTATCAAGATTTTTACGCAGCGTTGCCAAGCCATACCCAGATAGCATGACAAATTGTGTCAACATTCGCCCGACGTCGGTGATGTTGAACCGATGTTGTACCCACGGCGGCCGACTCAGACCATGCTGGCCTGATTTGGAATGCGATCTGGGTAGGGTCTTCCTTCATACTCCTGAGGCCAACAAGCCCTTCGGGTTTTGTGTCTCATATAAATGTATGATTTCATGTTCATTTTTGATGAAAAAAAAAAGAATACAAAAGAAATTTTAAAAATTAAAAAAAAAAAAACTTATGTACCCTGTTTACTCTTTTACTCTCTTATAGCATAACAGTAACTTTTTTTTGCTCCATACTTCTCAGTTTCTAGCGCCATTTCCTCCTATTCTTTTACAGGAAATGTCATCATTACATTACGTAGTCCGTAAAACATGGTGATAATGCATAATAACGCAAAACTGCCTCTCATATAGTCCTGTTTTTGCATAAGCACCAGACTTATTTCGAACAGCAATGTATTGACTTGTGTTAACTTGTGATACAAGTAACAGAAAAAAAAATTTCATGTCAGTTTCCTCCTACAACGGCTTGGTAAATATGGCTATGACATCATATGATATGTAGCCCTCTCTTGTACCCAATATCTGTCTGCCATAAATCAGCATCTGAGTTTCATATTAACTTTCGTATTAACTTGGTATCAACCACGATCTGCTATGACTCAGTATGGTATTACTACAACCCACACTGATCTCTGAATCAAGTCTTGAAATGTCTGCATCATCCAACATTTTTGCTTGCAAATGACCTGAGACACTTGTGTGGGTGCGCCTTAATTCAGGTCTCGTCCATTAAGAGCATGAGGCCTCTTAATTAATCACATTATCTAATCGTCAGCAATAATGTAGTTTTTGTCATTGTCAGAAATAGACCATTATCACGCAGAATCATTGATATTTCTCGCGTGGGTGGGACGAATGTGATGGATGCATCGTAGTTCTGGCAAAGACATTTATGGCTTGTTATTTTATCCCTATGAATGTTTTTGGTACCTTTTAGGTGTATAGAGCTTTCTACCTATTCAGATTTATAGGTCCAGATAGGCTTGCGGACGTTGTGGTGACAAGGCAATGAGCTAACACCATGGCAATGAGCTAACACCATGGCAATGAGCTAACACCATGGCAATGAGCTAACACCATAGCAATGAGCTAACCCCATGGCAATGATCTAACCCCATGGCAATGAGCTAACCCCATGGCAATGAGCTAACCCCATGGCAATGAGCTAACCCCATGGCAATGATTGGCAATGAGCAAATTCCATGGCAATGAGCAAATACCATGGCAATGAGCTAACACCATGGCAATGAGCTAACCCCATGGAATGAGCTAACCCCATGGCAATGAGCTAACCCCATGGCAATGATTGGCAATGAGCAAATTCCATGGCAATGAGCAAATACCATGGCAATGAGCTAACACCATGGCAATGAGCTAACCCCATGGCAATGAGCTAACCCCATGGCAATGAGCTAACCCCATGGCAATGAGCTAACCCCATGGCAATGATCTAACCCCATGGCAATGATTGGCAATGAGCAAATTCCATGGCAATGAGCAAATACCATGGCAATGAGCTAACCCCATGGCAATGAGCAAATTCCATGGCAATGAGCAAATACCATGGCAATGAGCTAACACCATGGCAATGAGCTAAACAATATGGCAATATTAATAGCATTCAGGCACCAGGTAAATAATGATCTGCTCCTAACCCCTTCATAGGATATTAATTTAACACAGTTTATATGGCATGTCCATTAATGAACTATTGAAGTTTCCTCTGCATGTATTTGATACTGTGGTGTGGACTTCCAATCCAACTTGCATCACCCTCACATGTTTCTTTATTGTTATGGTAAATCAGAGTATATCAAAATATACCATATATCCATTGGGTCTGAGAATATTGATGCAATTAAGATGTAAAAAAAAAAATATTGAAACAATCTTAGATGTTTGAAATCTACGTAAAAGCTAAGGTAATATAAAGCGTATGTTTCAATTTAAGTCTATTTCTAAAGTCTACAATTTTTTCATTTTTTTCTGATGCTTCTAGGAAGCTGATTCCATGTCGTTGGGGCATTGTTTAGCGTTTAGCATTTACCTTGCTGCAGTTGTCAGACATGTCGTCAATCAACTGACATGAGTCATGCAGGAACACATTAATGTTCCTAATAGTTCTTCTGGTTTATTATCTTGATGTGTGGTTGGATCCTTGAGACACAGTCAGGTGAAGAGTGTTATCAGAAAAGTCTTCAACCCGAGACTCTTATCAATGATTGATAGGAAAACAGCCCCATAAAGGGGCACCAACGTCCATGTGTGATGCGAAAAACTCTTCAAATGTGAGTTGTGTGATAAGCCATAGCAGTGGGACACAGAATATGACAACTATGGAATTAGGCCCATTGTTAAAGAATTTAAAAAGCACTGTAAACTAAAAAAAATCAAATTTTGGATACATGCAGCATTAAAAAATTAGGATGTTGTTAAAACCATCAAGAAATCTTTAATTAGTAATTTGACTCTCATTCATTAACTAGTAACTTAGCTTTGATTAGGTGTCACTCCAAAAACAGTTGAGTAATCACGTTCAAATAGTTTTTTTTATTAATACTGTATTTGAAAAAAAAAATAAGCGAAGGGTGCACACTACATCGTGAAATATATTCTCTCTCTCTCTCTCTCTCTCTCTCTCTCTCTCTCTTTCTCTTCTCTTTCTCTCTTTTACGTATCTAGTCAATTTTAGAATTAAGATAAACCAGTCTCACTCGGCTTGCTGCAGAAAATCATTGACCAGTTCTTCTGAAAATAGCCTTAACATGAAATATTTAGAGAAATCAAATACTTTTAGGATTTTCAGAACATTGAAGAACATATTTGACCAAAACATTAAGGTCAAAGTAAAAATAAGATGTGGAAGAATATAAGATGTGGAAGAATATATAGAAATGTATGCAGACGTCTCCTTTTTTGTCTGATAAAGTGAACTGGCCAAGGGCGATGGGGCAGCTCAGCTGTGCACCTGCCTACCTTAGCTAATGCCAGATCTGTTGCTGGACAAACATAGCTTCGTCCCTTGCAGATATGGATCCCAGCAGCTATTTTTGGAATTGTCTTCAGCAAAAATGTCCTTCTGTTTGCAGTCTGTGCTGACATTTTGTGTGGGATTTAGCATATTGCCTCTTGGTCTCCTGTATTCCAGTATTTGTGAAATGGAATAACACATCTCGAAAAACCCTATATACACAATATTTTATACATTATTTGTGATAAATCGTATTTTAAAGGCATTGTGACCGGATGTAATGGAATAGTACGCATACATGGCCAATTTTGCCACGTGCGTTTTTGTCTCATTATAATTAGCTAAAAACCATGCGTTTTCCATGCATTTATCCTTCTCATGGAAAACGCACATGGCACATTTGGCCATGTATCTCTTGTTTATTTTCATAATATGAAATAATTGCTCTCTTGATATTAGCTTCTATGAAATATCATGTCCTGTCTATGAATTGTCAAGGTCAAATTTCCTTCGCTTGGCCACACTCTAAACTTCTTCTGACCTTCGGAAGGTGTTGGTCTTAAGGTCTAAGGTCAGTTTCGTTGGTGCTGACTGCATTTCGTGTTTTGGGTGTCAAATGACTAAGCGCCCTCTCACGGGAAACATAGGAGTATGGCTGGTGAATACTTAAGTGACTAAAGTGGCGCCATTAGCACTGATTGCCTGAACGCTGCTTTTTTGCCGCCTTCTCATATTCCTTGGCAATCCTTGCCGCTATATTCTGTTCCAAAAGTACAATCGGCCAAAAAAATATCTGGTTGTAAAAAAATATCTGGTTGTAAAAAAATATCTGGTTGTAGTACAGCACTTATTGAAAGAATTTATAATCTTTTATAATATGTGACTAATTTTATAGAATGCTCCCTTTGTACTTGTAAGTTAATATTACTCGTTTATTTTGATATTTATTATTAATTTAGATTTCATTAAATTATTACGTTGTGGGAGTACTATAAGCGCTTAAGGAGTTTCCAGCTGCACCCATTTTGTCTCTTCTGATTATTTGCTGATGATTAATTATGATTTTTCCTTATCTCTATACCACCAAGTGAAATGAAATAAAAATCAGTATCTCTCTATCTGTTGTGAATAAATTAGTCTGAGACTTAACAATGATCATATATCACCAAAATAACATGTCTTGGGATGATGCAGAATGAAGACAGTCAAATTTTAGCGTGTTTCTAACTTAACACTGAATATAATCAACGACTGGATGCATAAATAAGATGTGCTCTTTATATAGTCAGGGGGCCAAGGCCAGAAAAAGTTAATAAAGGGCACCTTGTTTGCATCGATCCACACCTAAAATTTGGTATCATTGGAAATTTTCTGAATTTTTTAAATCGGTACTCGTTTTGTCAATTTCTTGGACTGGAGATGTTTTTTTTTTCTGGTGTCCATGGCAACAAGTACGTTTTTGTATTGAGCTATTTAAAAAATAATTTTTAGTGGTATTCTGTAAATTACAATGCTTGACATTTGGTGGTAATATAGGTGGGCAAATAATACTTGGGTTCTCCGTAGCACTGGTGCTTTTACAATGCAGTCTTTGAAGGCCATTTTGATAGTATTTAGATATCATATTCAAAGTACTGAGTCAGTTTGATGAACAGTGATCTTGGAGATGTGATGACTTTTGTGATAACGGAGATTACAGAGATATTCAGCCAAATGTCTAGTATTTTCGTAAAATCAGTCCTACGAATGGTATTTTAGTTATTTCACAATAACAGGCGTTTATGCCAGTGAAAATCCTACTGTGCTAAGTAGTTGCACAAGACTGTATTTTATTGAGTAATAGGGCAATTATTACATGCAGTTGGTCAATATAACGTAGGCGTTAATGCAATATTGCTTTGCTGTGCAATAACTGAGTTAACGGTGCGATAATATAATTAATTATGCAGTTAATATAATAAATTATGCAGTTATCAGCTGTTTCTGGCAGTTCTGATTTAATTAGTAATCAGCAGCATGCAGCAATCTGGGAAATATGTATTAGCTCATTAGGCATCGTGTGAACTCGGTGAGAAACTGATTGTGAAAGTTTTATGAGGCACCCAATATTATTTTTAACGTAGAGGCATACGTTTCCCTGATACGCAGTCCTTATCTGGAAAAAATGCGTTTTTAATGCTCAATAATTCCGCCCAAAAGAGACCGAGTTGTAATGTATTTTATGTATTAGATGGTGAGGAGACCAATATGCAGTTTATTGGTCAAAGCTGCTGGTGATATTGCTGAGGTCAGTAAAACAACATATTGGTTGACTTTCCATAAACAATATGTTATATTCTGCACCCAAATCATTCATTGGCCTTGTCATGTGTTCTATTTTGTGGTGATGACTCGAGCAGAGCTGACCATTATCACCTACTTTATTATTCCTGTTGATCGGCTGTTACAATTTAAGTATGTTGGACCTGATAAGTGTAATATATATCAATTAGCTATCCAGTGTCACCATACACTTTGACCCTGTATGCACATGAACACAAAATTGTAGAAAGCTTTGCAAGACTTAGTAGGGAATGCCATTGCCTTTAAGATGCTGTAATTGTAATTTGGAGTGTTTTTAATTTGTGGAATCGCAGAAGCATTTAACAGAAACTTGATTTTTGTTCCAATGCTAATCTGATGGGGACTGCGATGAAATTGTTAACTGATTATCTCTGGCCAACACTATGTGAAATCTGATCAACTCGGCCGCTAATATAGACATAGGTAAATGTGTGCCTTTATTACGTCATTTCAGAAAACGCTGACTCGTAAAATTGTCATATCAGATAACGCTGACTTGTAAAATTGAAAAGAGAGTGTAAAGTAGTGTTATTTAGAGTGGAGATGGATTGAACCAGGGTGTGTCTGAGTCACTGGGCCAGCAGGTTTTCTATGTATGGTTGGACTTTTTCTGCCTCCACTGCATAACCTAGGTCAGTGGGGGCGACCTAATTGGCGATTTATTGAGTGCAAATATAAGAGGGCTGACCGCCAAAGACCCGCCTTCATGACCTGTGGGCATGGACCTGACAAATGGTTGCCAGTGCCAGGCCAGTTGAGCTTTGGACTGGTCAGTGGTCTGTCTGCCCATCAGTGATCAGTTTGTCAGTGGTGTGTTTCTTAAAAGCAACTATAGTGCTATAGAGGAAGAGTGGGGCACCTTGAGCTGCATTTCACTTTTTTTTGTATGCCCAGACTAATAAAACTGATGAATGAACTGAGTATGTTATATTTCAATTCAGTTAGTTGGCAAACTATTCGTTCATTTGAGATACCTTTATACCTTTTTCGTTTCACTTCTGCAAATTTGTCAAATGGCTAAAAGTGCCCAATTCATCACAGTAATGTATTTCAGTCTATTTTGTTAACCTACAACTTCAGTTTCCAGCAGCTAATGTTTTTTGTCGGCTTAAACAGTCTGAAAGGATTTTTGACAATACAATGTAGTAGCATGGCAATCTCATCCAGAACATTTACTTAAATGCTGAAAATTTACTCTAAATTTATTCTAAATGGTTTCTAAGCTTTCACAAGAGGTCTCTATAGAGTGTAAATGTCATATTTTTTGGTTCAAATTATGAGCTGGAGAGCACATGCCTCAAGGTGGCCCACTTTCCCCTACCCGTGTCTGGTACATGTCGTCTGTGCGGTCTTTGACATAATGAATTTGCTGGTCGCTGTGTATTGTAGGATGCGTGGTCACCTAGACAGTCTTTGTATGACATCATAACCAGCAGCATTACAGTAATTTACACCTGTTAGGGGTTGTCAGAAAATCAACTGCTTAGCTGTGAAGTAAAGGGTCAATACAAAATAGTTCTTTAAATCTTGCAAGCACACTCCGACGAAATTGAGTAACATCGATTCATTATATATTACTCACAGGAGGCAGGACTACTTCATTAGTAGCCAATTCCAGGGTTCTTTCATTGCCTGGCAATGTAATAATAGTATCACTCCTCTGAAGGTCCCGGATTCAATCCCAGGCCCGGGAAACCTTTCATGAGCATCATCCCAGCTGGATGTCGTTTGAATGAGACGTTAAATTGGCGGTCCCTTGTACTCAGTGTCTATGCTAAGTAAAAGATCCCACCCATGGGGTAAATGTGTAACATGGGCAGACTCCTCTCTCTCTTTCACCTCATCAATCCACCCTCAAGGCAAGAACTTGCCTTAGAGGGCTGCACTTCCCGTACAATACAATACAATCACATGCACTGACAATGTTCTGTTGTCCAAGTAAGGCATTTCTGTGTAATTAGTGAACGTAATATGGTCGCCGATATAATGTTTGGCCTTGTAGAGTGTCCGTGCTTTCATAATTAGTTTAATTGTGATATCAGCAGCAGCAGCAGCAGCAGTAACATCCTTGGTGCACGGTTGATTATTTTTAAGTGCAAACGAATTTAGCTCTGAAATATTTAAGTACGTATCCATTGATGTTGGGTACATTTGGCTGGGCTTAAATCCACCGTTCTCTTATTTGTACTTGTATCTGGAATAAAGAAAAAATTAAGAAAGAATAAAGTATCCCCAGTGCATCAAACATCTGAATTAATTTTGACAGGTGGCTTGAAAATATGATCAATTTACGTTTTTTTTAAGCCGACAATTTGGCCTTTGCCGAAAGCATTTTATTTTCGATGGTATTGACAATTATAGATGATTAAGGTGTATTAACTTGAAAGAAAGCCAATAACACAGTTACTGTTTTATGTTAAGAGTCTATCATTTCAAAAATCAAATATTTATTATATCAGCTTACAAAATTCCAGTTTGAAATGTCAATGATGCCGTTCACCTATCCATAGAGTCAATATATATATATACATATATATATATAATAGGCTCTGCCCACGGAGTGGGCAGAGGTTTTGTTAGTACATCGAGCTCGCGAGATGACGTCGCCTACCCACAAAAACGTACGATCTGTGATACCACAACTTACATGGCATCTTCCGCTCCATCCTGTGGTTTAACGCTACATATTCCCCTTTTACATGCTGCTATTGCTTTCTAGCGTGTTTCATGGCTACGCACAGCCACTTTCTACACCCGTTTTGCTCTCCACCTTGTCCCAGCTCTCGCCATTGCCCGAGACGTCCGTATGACGTCATCAAGGGAATCCCCGTAACGGGGGAAGCCCAGTCAGCAAGGTTGCCGCTTTTCCACAAGCTGCCTTATTGACCACTTCAAGGCTCCCCCCTCTCCAGACAAGTCATTCAAACGCTACATTTCTGTGTTATTGACTCATTCCAACTTAGTTTTGTCCGATACAACTCGTTTCCTCACTTGCTCGTCCATTCTAGTTCCCATTGGGGGAACCCGCGCGAATCAAGGACGTAGCCCACAATGCAGCCCACTGGTGGAGCGATTGCAGCGCCCCTGGTGGGCGTCGACGGAATTACCTGGCGAAAGTGGCGGGAAATGTCTAAGTCTTCTGCAGCTATGGGCAGAGCTCCGCACATCCCATGTGCATTCTAGTATTTTTTTTGTGAGATGGATATATATTCAAAACTCTTTTTAGCATAATGTAGAGCAAAGATAAGATATAATATTATTTTATATCGGCTGTTGGAATAACTATTAATATCAGCCATTGGATAAACATAAGGATAAGATTACGATGCAATTTGGAGGGCAAAGTAAAACGTGTAATTATTTTACAATCAGAAAGACCATGATTCTTCCAAATAGTAACATGATACTGTGCAGAGCAAGATGATAACTTCTTCTCAGCTATTCGATGCTCCCAGACGACAATATTTTCAGACAAACAACATGTAAATTCCTATCAGATGTGCTTTAAATATTGTCATTATCTGTCTTTGCTTTTCTATGCATTTTAATGCATTCTAATGTGGCTTGTAATCATAGTATGTTGCTTTATACTGCAAATGCTGCCTGGCAGTATTGATATTTTGCAATCCCGGAGATAATAGCAAATTTATGAAGCATCTTTTACTGGAAAGCATTGTAGGAAACGAAATTTTAATTCAAAGGCTGTAGTTTTCTCTGGGCAGACATCACAATACCTGCTTTCCCACTCGAGTAAATTTGCAGATTTAAAGGTCTTCCAGCTGTCATATGTTTCATCTGGTGAACCCAGGGAAGCTGACAGGTCTCGGGTGATATATATCATTTTGAAATGACTGGTGATCCCCATGTTTCAGGTATCTATTTCATTGCGACTTGGCCCTGTCACATTCATTAGGTGCACAACACCCAAGTGTCACCGAGAATTATGAAAAATTCAGTGAGTTATAAAGCCTCCCCCTCCCCCCAGCTCTTTTAAAGGTCTCTGTCCTAAGCCTTTTGCTTCAGGCAAACTCCCGGTCCTTTGAACTTTACTGTTGGCATTTTGGGTCTTATCGGGTTAGACCTTGGTTGAACAGTCAGTGCAGTGAGGATGCCTGTAGATGTGGTTTAGATGTATTTAATTGGTATGGCTGAAGCCAATAGGCCTACTGTCATGAGTTCTAAGATTGGTTTAAAAGATGTGACCAACATTCTGCCAGGGATTCAGTTGTAAGTAAGATTATATAGAATGAAGCAAGATTAGAATGATTAAGCAAGCACAGCTCGAAGCATGTACACTAAGCCAAAGTATATGAGGCAAATATACAGTATCAACCAATAGTAAGCCTAACATTGGCATCATGCAGTCGCTAACCAAGCAATTATACAGAGCAACAGCCAGTCTTTAAGGGCCATGCAGCGAGTAGGTGCCACTTAAGGGAAAGCTGAAGGGTAGAGCTAGCTGGGTGACTGGGCAACTGTGTGGGTTGCACTAATGCTGGTCACTGGTGGGCGCTTGTTTCTGTCATCCATGGCATCTTTCTCCATCAATGTTTGCCACTTAAGAGGCAGCATCAGGCCAGCATTGGCCCAGTGTTGGCTCGAGGTTAGCCATCCATTCTGAGAGCAGTCCGTTTCGCAGTCCTCTGGTCTTATATTTATGTCCCATCCGCAACAGTCCGCTCTCTACCAGTCCATTAGAACGCACCGTGCAAGCCACAGACCTCATTTTCCCTTAATTAATCGACCGTGAAATGAATAGTCATAAACTCCATGCCGTCGGAATTTTGAAGCAATCTAGGGCAAGCCTTTTTGTAAATAATTAACCAGCCGATTAGCCCCAAAATCCCTTGCAAAGCGCAGTTTATGAATACAACGTGATTTACAGAGAATTCTCCTCCTTTTATGGAGACAAACAAGCGGATGAGAAGGACCCAGCATCTTGTGCCTCTACATAAATTGAAGCAAAATTCCAATCTTGCCAAATTTATGTCAAATATATCTCAATCTGGCGGCAGTGCCATTGAGAGATCTATCTTGCTGTTGTGCTTAATTGGATTGACGTCATATTGGTGTAGAAGATATTGTGGGAGGCTTCAGTTAATGAAAGAAATAAATGAAAAAAACTGAAAGAATAAATAAACATATATTGACGTAGTTATACCCAAGAATAAACATATATTTATATAGTTATACCAAAGAATAAACATATTTACGTAGTTATACCAAGAATAAACATATATTTACATAGTTATACCCAAGAAGAAACATATATTTACATAGTTATACCCAAGAATAAACATATATTTACATAGTTATACCAAAGAATAAAAATATATTTATGTAGTTATACCCCGAGTGGGAGGGAGTTAAACATTTTTTGTTTGTTAAATCCCACTAAGATTAAAATAAAAAGCATCATAGTGGAGTGTAAACATGTCCATATAAACAGGCACCAGAGAGTCAATTGTGTGTTAAGTATCTTTTATTTTTTCATTCAGGGTAATTGGCCTCATACAGATGTGTTGTGGTGAACTTGGGCATGTATATTATATAAAAACGCATTTCTTCAATCTGCTAAACAGTGAAGTAAACACTGATTTGCACTCGCTTCCTTCCATGAACAATGAGACCTGCAGGGCACATGAGGCAACAGAAAGTCCTTTCATGTGCATACTGTGTACATAGTCTCATGTGAGCAACTGGAGCCAGGTCCTTTCTTCTGCATCACTTGCTGAGTGAATGCTTTTTCTGCTCCATTATCCTGCATGTCAGGTTGTTTGAGAACTCTTAAGTGTTGGTGGAGCATTGGTTGCAGGATCTAGGTCAGGTGTACGGTTCAACAGAACGTTCAAGAAACTGGTAAATCAGTAGCCTGGCAGCAGTCCTGTCACTTTGCGTGGTATTTTTGCAACAGGTTGAATAAATGTTGGCTGGACAGTATACACGCATCAGTGCCAACTATCACTATTTCACATCATTGAGTAATTAGGTTTTAGTGATGATGACTAAGTCATTCACGATAACATCAAAAAAATTTAGGAAACTGAAGTTGAAATTGCCGATTTGTGACATGGAAAATGATTGTGGAAAAATAACAGTGTGTCAAGATTAGTAATAGTGTGTGCACTCATTATTTTACTGTTTAGAATAGATATAGGTAGGTAGAAAGGCTGTAAAACTGCGTGCACATATAATCCCATCAAAAAAATGTAAAGACTGCTGTATGGCCCTCATTCTGCGAACTCAGACGCAAATGAGGGCCATGCTTGCTTGGTTAGTAAATCAGTGGTTCTGAATTTGAGGTCATACAGGTCTTTATGCTGTTATTATATGAATAGGTACACTGGTACAGTGCACCAAAGAATTATTTGCTCACCTGTACTAGAGCACAGTTTTTTGATATGTGCCAAGTTTGTTATTATACTCACTGTTTAATTTGACATAGCTTTATATTAGTGTTTGGTGTACGTTGCCATCTGAAGTGTGCAAGTATTCTTTTTAGACAGTATATCACAGTCCATCACCCCTTGGTGTCACACTGCGGGTTTTAAAGACTGTTTTGATAATCTGTATGATGATGAAGAAGATTTTTTGCCAGATTGACTATGTACGTGTGACACTAAATATGTTTAAATACAAGTTTCTTGATTGTAATTAAGTGATCATAGTTCATGTTTAAGGTCCAAGGCTGCACTATAATTATTCTGAATACTGGTTCCAATATCGTGTCATTCATCAAATTGTTAATAGAAACCATTTCAAATTGCTAGAAGATTAATGGCTGATCCTCACGAAATACTTGCCTATTAGTCCTAGACTTGGAGCCTGAGAAAGCGAAAATTGAGAGATTTTGAGAATTAAACTTTACACAAAAATATGTCGCGTGATGTTGAAGGATTAGGATAACTATTACCTCAATAGGCGCTAATGAAATTTTTTAACGTGTTGTAATTTACTGCTGGATTACCATTTATAAAATATTAAAATTTGTAAATTGTATATCTTGCAGCTGAACTCGTAGACTTGGAAACTAAACTGTAACTATCTGAACCAATGGGAGTCCTGAATTCACATGACGTCCTCTGGAATGTAGTTTCGAAGTCTATGCAATTGGCTGTAATGCCGTCTTTATACACTCTAAAAAAAGGAATGTCTGTTTAAAACAAATGACTGTTTCGCTGGTGTCCACTCAATAATTTGTTTAAAATCGGCCGTTATATGGTTTTTTGTTAGACAATAATTGTCTAAGCAAACCAACATCATTGTTTGACTAAAAGAATCATTGTCTATAAAAGACAAACAATATCTTGGCTGATTGTAAACAAAATATTGAGTAGACATGTCACCAGTGAAACAATTTTTGTCAGAAACACAGACAATTATTTTTAGAGTAAAATAACAACGCCAACAGCTCAATTCAAGTGACTTTTACTGCTCTTTTTGTATTGCTTATGCTCACCAACTGTGCCATGTATAAACCAAGGAGGACCAGTGTGCCCCATACTTGGCCTTTGGTGGACTACTGTGATTGACATGGTCCAAGCAGACTCTGACCTCCTGCTCATAATTCAATACCCAGCTGAGGATTAGTCGCATTTGCCTCCTGGCTACTTCCTGCATCCGCTTCCGCTGATAGGAACTGACAAACTCAATCAAACGCTCACAAGACAAAAAAGCTAACTTGCCCAACTTAAAGGTTAGGTCGCATGGGGTTGGGGTAGATCGTGTGGGATTTTGTGGTAATGGGATCATTATACTATGATAGACTTCAGAGCAATATGCAGCTTATGAATGGTAGTTGTGACAAGTTGAACTGCCCCCCCCCCCCAACTCTACTCAAGAATATGCATGACGTACAGTGCATCCATGATCGGTAAAACTGTAAACAGCATGGTTAGATACACTGTATATTTCTTATATTTCAAATACAATAGCAGTGAAAAAATATATAATAATAGTGAAAACTATACTCGGCGAAGAATTATCTAAACCTTGCGTTGGGTGGAACACCTGACACAGACTTTCATCAAGATAATTTCATCTGCATAAGCAAACTTCACGATTTGTCATGTTCTACACTCTGTCAGTTTCATACCAAAATCATCGAAGTCAGTTCGGGATGAAAATCAAATTTTCTACTCAGTGACTCAAAGAATTGAATCACTCAACATCACATCACTGCCGATTAGTTGCAATTATGGCATTTAAAAAAGAAACTGGCATCTCCCGCAATTTATGGCAGGGCATTCTCCTAATTGTGTTTTTCGAACATAACCCATTTGGTAATGAACACTTTTAAAACTAATTCCATCGTAGCCAAGTGTAGTTACCATATGGTTTAATATTTTCTGCTATGCTTTTTGGCATCTCATACACATGTAGTGGAGACCACCTGGTCCTGTGCCATTAATCTTTCTCCATGTAAGACTGGATATCACCAAAGTTGGTAGTTTGGGAACATTGTCAATCCTTTGCTGTAGCAAATCTTTGTTTGTCAATCCTTTGCTTTGACAATGTTCCCCGAACTACCAACTTTGGTGATATCCAGTCTTACATGGAGAAAGATTAATGCCCCAGGACCAGGTGGCCTCCAGTACATCATGTATAATTAGTGATGTGATCAGCAAGCTGTGTAATGGACACTTTATAATCTTCAGGCATGATGAAACAATGGCTATATTTAGAGAGTCGGTTGTTTAGTGCAGGCGACATTGCCTTCCCTTGTTGCATAAATTGTAGAATGTAGACTAATAAGATCCCAAGGCAGAAGTCTGAAACAATTGGATTGGAGTTGCTTAGATATGTTCAAAATAACTTTAGCTGGCATTAATACTGTATTGTCATTGCCTCCGCGTAAACTGTCAAATAACTACACGTTTTAGAAGCAAACTAGCACATGGTCTGTCTGTCCCATTATGTCTCACATAACTCATAATGCTCTGTTCTTCTTAATTGGATCATTCATTGTCATTAGACATTATCGATGGCTGTCAGGAGCATTTTCATGATTTTGAAACATCTCTCTGTGTTCCTGCTGCAAAAGCTTCACTTAATTCCACAAATTTCCAAATTTAAATTGGACATGTCCTGTATTTGGGAGTTACTGCTTCTAAAAGGATAGCGGGGGTTAGAACGAGCGTCGTGTGGTTTCCATGGCAGCAATCTCCACTTCCGCCCCATTGCCAAGCAACTAGCATTCGCATCTAGCGCATGCGCAAACAAGGTTGGGCCAGAGGAAACTCTGCTGATGAATTTGTTTCCAACAGTCGCTTTGTCTGCTGCAGTCTGCTCCCTCAAAAAAGGTAGAATAGAAGCGGTGTATAAATTAACCACTCCCCCCAATGCGAGCAAGTTTGGCCTGTGGGCGAGCTAATTAATAAGTTGTCAATTTGAGATGCCCACATGTCCCTAGATACTTCAAGATGCCCATGGTTTTCCTAATTGCAATTAAGAAGCCAGTTTAACATTGTTTAATGGAAACTGGGTGAGCGATTTGAAATCAGTGTGTTAATTATGTGTGAAGTGCAATTAGCAAACTAGAATGAAAGACAAAGCTTTTGTGACGATAGCCTGCATTGTATTGTTTCTATTAATTGCTATAATTTCTCTTTAAATGCTAATGAAGCAAAGTAACAGGCCTAAGATTAGTAAACTATAGGTGATAATTTTGATGTGGGAAAACTGACATTCGAAGCCAAAATTGTATATATTTTGTTTTTATGGGCAACCAACTTTAATGTGGGCTCCTGAATTTGTCAGATTTAGGGGCCCACATGGCTACTGAATCATCAGACCTTACTTTACACACTGAATACAAGGACAAAATGCATTTATGATGAGACGGCGGTTGCTGCATCCTATGGTGCTTCCGGCAAATAAAACAATATGACCACTTCATTTTAGCATATGGAAATAGGGAAAATATGAAATGCTGCAAATGAAAAAACACCAGGCATTCAACAGGTCTAGAAGGCCGGTTAGACATTTCAAATCCAAATGGTTCTGCTTTTTTTCCAATTGTTATACGGTTTTTATTATAAGGAGGAGGATGAGTGGAGTTTAATTTTGTCACAGTTTTGGTCCTAATTCTGCAGATTTAAAATTATTAAGTTAAACTGCGATTCTTCTTGATACTTGTGGTCCACTGGTTCTCAATAACGTACCACCCCAGTTGTATTTTGCAAGCCATTTCTTAATGTTCCCCCACAATTTATTTCATTGATGAATGTGCAAAGGTTTCCATATCAATAGGAGTGGTGGTCCATTTTGTAAAAGTGTAATGCACTTAGTGTTGTTGCTGTCTTAGCTAGCCTGGTCAACAGCGATCTCAAACAAAAAAACAGTTTGATCCACGGAAAGGCAATCTTTAGAGAGTGTTCGCGGTCCCTTGTTGCAGTCGTCCCGTGCAAGTCATACCAACCAGAGTGCTTCGCCATTAGCCAGGCTGAACTAGTCATTTAACTGAATTGCTCAGTAAGTTTGGTAGAATAGAAGTTGACTCTTGGCAAATGTTTTGTCGAAATAGATGTGGTCAGAGTTGGTGAGACAAAGGGTAGGACTGAATGGGTGCAATCCTGAATAATGACTGGTATTTTGAACAGTGTGTTTTGTATCAAATCGCTCTGTAAATTCTAAATTCTCTACTTTCTGTGTTAGCAGTAATCCAATGATATTTCGTCTCGCCATTATTGGTCGTCTGTTATAAATCTGGCTTCTAGCAGCAAAACAATGTCACGACTATGCCATTGTTTCTCTTAAATCTAAGTGTTACAAGGAATGTGACACACCTCTCAGAGTCAGACATGATGTGACACAGCGTGATGGACAGACTATGCATGGACAGACAGACAAATCCAAGATTGAGATAGACATTCTTACTTCGAACATTACTGTCATTCCCTGAATACTGTATAATCTTAAATATATAATTTGTATTTTTCTTATTGTTTTCAGCATGTGATATGAACGTACACAAACGATGTGAGAAAAATGTTCCAAAGTTATGTGGCATCGACCACACAGAGAGGAGAGGAAGAATAAACCTGAAAATTGACTTCGTCAATAACACATTAAGCGTGACAGGTAAGTTTTTTCTTGTATGATTGATACTGCTTAGAAATTGAGAATCATATATCCATTAGGAACTCCCACAATTAAGACAACCAAATCTTAACCCCACCTGGATATTGAGACAACTTCACTGGTCCCGATCTGAGAGTTTCAGAATGATCATGAGGACCACAGAAAAACAATGGAAATAGGCTAAGATTTTTCACACACCAGACACAGTTTGTATCCTCCAAAATGTATTTTAAAATGTGTAATAACTGTGCGGAGACAACCATTAGCAGTCTAATAGGCAAAGGTTCCATTCATCTTAGTTCGCTTGAAAAATACTACATGTACACGGGTAGACAAGTACTTAAAATTATATACTTATTTTAACTCCAAAATCGTACTCATTTAATGGCTGTGCAGAAACCTTTATTATGGAGACTACAATAAGTTTCCCTAGGATGATAAGAAAATAGTTTTTCTTAGCTTACCATCCTTGGCAAGTAAGTCTTAAAATCGAGGTGGTCTTAATAATGGGTGGTTTTTATAGTGGCGCTACACTGTACTGCAAACTATTTGCAAAGATCTAGGAACAGATAGTACTTTTTAGGAGTTTTGTTTATGGTACCTGTGCAGACTGTTGACCTTTGGTTCTTCTGTGCAGTTTTTTAACTTGGTTGAAATGGCAGCTTGTGGTCGTGGATCAATTGTGATAAACCTACAGTACGATGCAATATATTTAATTACCTAGTAAATGGCAATTACATACTAAACAACCGCTCAGAGAAGCAATGAACTTTGCATTACAGTTGTTCATGTGTATATAAACGTATTACATTATATTGTTAATGAAGTCTCATTTCTGCCTTCCTGTATCTGAATTATCGGTCCTGTTTTAGCCTCGTATCATCCCTATGATCCAGCTGTGTTGCAGAGGAAGCCAAAATAAGCTGAGAAGCTTCTTGCTAATGACTGATTGGCCCCAGACGCCCCTCTGCTTTGCTCTCTGATTGGCTGCTAATTGCTATCTCAGAAAGAGTAAAAGAACCGTGCTAGCTCAGTTTATTGCCTACTAACCCCAGACAAGACTGCCCTAAGGAAGGGGTAGAACATACAGGCCAACTCTGATGTGGGACAAACCTTTACAGTCTTTGAGAATGTACAGACAATTTTGGTCATATTTTGTTGACCAAGAATCTTAAGTTGACAAAGAAATATACTTATATGTAGTATCATTAATCATTAATAAATCATCACACAAGTATTGGTATTTATCTTAGCTTGAACTAGTTATTTATTATCTAAAATTGTGTGCGTCAACACAAATGTCACGAATAACACCCTGTTGTCATTTAAAAAGGAAATGTATTTTGTCATTGAAAGTATGGGATAGTACATTGAAATATGGACAGAAATCTCATGAGCACTTGTTGCATGTACTGTAAATTGTTTTCACATTCTTGATACTTCAAACTAACTTGACCATCTGATCCTCCGCTGATGGTTGTCTTAGTGTTAGGTCAACCTGAACTTTTAACTTGATAATGCAAAGATGAGAGACATTGAGGGTCCTAAGAGTAGTTCTGTATTTTTACGATAGAAGGCGATGTGTGGTTTTAACAAAATGGCCCGCAGTGGACACTTTCTGTCATTCAACCATTTCCTGTTCCGCTACACCTTTTAGCTCTAAAACTGTTGGCAGGACTTCCGTTACTTATTCTAAGTAGAACCACTGAAGCATCTATGAGCCTGAAGCTTACCATGAAAATTGTGGCCATTACAGTTGAATATGTTTCAGTAACATGAAGTAGCAACGCCTTTTGCAGTTGAATTATATCATGCACTTGACTAGTCACTTAAGTCAAACACTGAATATGGTACAGTAAAACCAATTTATGGAGGTGGTCTTTATATTGCTGGCCGTTATTGTGGGTTTATCCTGAGTCGGCTGATAGTCCATACTATGGCACATTGTATTTATAAGAAATTCAGGTGTATGCACTAAATATAGCACACCTCCTAGTTGTCATCTGAAGGAGTGCTTCGTTGAAAGCTGCACTACAGTGTCAGCCTTACAATTTACATAGCAATGTGCCCAACAAAACATGTTGCTGTCAGTATAACTGGGACCTTCAGAGGTAACCATAAGATGACCATAACTTGTTAGTCAAAATGAATATGCATGGGGACCACCATTCTTGACAGCCATATTGATAGTCTAAGATCTTAAATCTAAAGATTTTTAATGAAATTTCTGACAAACATCTCGAGCACTGACGTAGTTAAACTTTGGAGAATTGCCCTTTTTTTCTTAACAAATTATCCGGACACAAGCTCTATAAATAGAACAAAAAAGCTTAACGGTGCCTTCAAAAAGAACTTTCATATTTGTTTCAGGTGTATGCACTAAATATAGCACAACTCCTAGTTGTCATCTGAAGGAGTACTTCGTTGAAAGCTGCACTACAGTGTCAGCCTTACAATTTACATAGCAATGTGCCCAAGTAGCAACAAAACATGTTGCTGTCAGTATAATTGGGACCTTCAGAGGTAACCAAATAATATAGATGGCCATTTAGGATTGGAAGGGGGTCTTGGGAGGGGCATAGTTGCCAGCTGCAGTGTCCATGTCACCTCCTCTGGTCAAATATTCATGAAGCAGAGTGTTGAAGGGATCAGGTGACAGCCACTGGCACTCCACACTCGCCCTGTCTCTGCCTATAATTAAGCAGAGGTGCACTGGGAGAGAAGAGACCACTGTGCATTATTATTTGTGGATGTCATTGGCAATATGCTGAACATGTTACCAGTGCACCTGTTCACAGAACGGTGTGTAGCAGCTATATCCCTCACAGTCGGGAGTTAACTACCATATTTGTTGGTTATGATGCTGAAGTTAGTTAACTCCTGACTATGAGGGATATAACTTATACTCCCTTAGGCATATTTACTGATTTGTTTTGATTGTTTGTTTTGTTGTAATTCCTTTATTATGCAAAACGAGTTCAGTTTGCACTCAGAAGGAAGTTAACTAGCATTTACGTTATTTATGGCCCGCTCAGAACAATAAGAAAACAGTCTAAGTGGAGTATCATTATATTTTTACTACTGGACGCCATGTTTGATAGTTGAATTTGTTTTCCGAAACTGCAACATCAAGAATTGAAGATGTAGCATGACCTTTGTGTCCATCAAACTGGTTTTGCATCCATGTATATGACTTTGAAAGTACATCATTGTTGTTTAGTTTTTGTTATATTGGCAAATGTCAATGTTATGTCTGCAATTACAACCTTTGGCTCAACTCAACCTGGGGAGCATTCCGCCTTGAATATATGGTCTTTACTGCAGAGGCTTTAGAGCTCACACCTGCCCCATCACAGACTGAGTTGCCCCAGATAGCATTCCAAATCAGGCCAGCTTCGTGTCTATGTCGGTCGTCGTCGGTACAACATCGTTTCAATATTGTTCTGCCGATTTTGAAACGATTTGGAATGCTATCTGGAGCCTATTACATGGCCAAATGTGCCACATGCGTTTTCCATGAGAAGGATAAACGCATGGAAAACGCATGGTTTTTAGCTAATTATAATAAGGAAAAAAACGTGCGTTTTCCATGCGTTTATCCAAACGCATGGGAAACGCACGTAGCACAATTGGCCATGTACCATGTACCCATTACCATTTAGGCGGGGTGAAGGATATATTTATATGTAATTTCTGCAATTACACTGCATCGCTACAATTTCACGAAGCACAAAGACATATTTAATAAATTTATTTATTTACTTGAAATAGAAGACATACAACAGAAAAATGTGTAGAAATTCAACAGACAAATATGTAAAATATTTTATATACAAAAGTTGGGCTTCATTGGTTTTATGCATGTAATATGAACAGAAATTAGTGGGTAAAATTATACACAACAGTAATATCGCTGATAAATAAATTATTATGTGCATGTTTATGTTTCAAAACACTGTGTCTAGGCATTATATAATTTTTCTCATTTGCACTATTACATCTTATCTAGTACCTCATTAGTGTATGAAAGGAAATTCTTTGAAATGTGATCCTGTTTTCCTGATTAATGTTGCATAAGTTACTGAGGCTGAGTTGAAGAGTCTGTTGCCTAGTGTGCAATGCATCATAGCTCTTCCGGTTATGTAATACATAATTACTTTCATACATTCGATACAATAGCGACTGATGTTATGGAAGACTAAAGTCCAACCAACCAACTAACAATAAATAAAACATGGTGTTGCAAGTTTACATTCAGATGAAATATTAGTGACATGAGGATATTAAAGGGTGCTCGTTGTGTAAATAAACAGGGTAAAAACAGTCATAATTTCCCATTCATTGCACCATAAACAAAAGTACTTTTTGTAAAAAATCTGAAACAAACATGGAAAGGGAAGGCCTGGAATGAAATGTGACACCATGCTTACGAAAATATAAAATATAAATTTTTTTTTTAAATAAGCAAGTTTCCTGTCGACCTTCAGAATGTTGGATGAGTTTATAAACTAAAATCAACATCCTCCATGTGCATATATTGTGCTTATAAACATGGAAAACGATGTCACATATATTGTCATTACCCCTACTTCATTGAGCTGTAAATTAAGGGTACTTTGTTTTTCGGTCTACCAGCACTACATATTATCAATGAAAATGTATTGATACTTATGTAAGGTTATGAAGTGTATGTTAAAACTGATAGTGTAATCTTGTAAAAGTTTTAGGCTTATGGTGAACTTGTATCTTTAACTTGTACATCCAACCTGGACATTTTGACATTGGAAATGCTTAGTGGACATTAATATGGAAATTCCAAACTGGCAAACGTGCTGTTGTCCCTGAGATTCAAATTTGACTGTGCAGTGTGCAGTGACTAGATTTTCTTTTTTACTGGGATGCCATTCTTCTCCTTCTCCACTCGCCTGAAAGAAAACAAATAGCATATTTACTTTGTGCTATCATTGCCATAAACTTCTAAAATCTTAATTGCCCCAATGCTAACTTGTATTACATGTATAGTGTTGCCCCAGGCCACTTTTAGGCTGAATAAACTTGTATGTGACAATTACTGCCAGTAGTTTCTGTCCGATTTTGAAATTTGGAAGCACATGCAAGAAGCATGCAATATTTACAGCCAATTTCATAGACTTGGAATCATAGACTTGGAAACTAATCTTAGTCTTGGAAACTAAACGCCAGTGGAGGTCATGTGAGTCCAGGACTCCTCTTGGTTGAGGGACTGCCTTGGCCAATGTGGGGGAGTCCTGGATTCACATTACATAATCTGGAGTTTAAATTTCAAATCTATGACATTGATTTCCAAATATATTGGATTTTAAGTAAGGACTTCACTGACATACCGTGGCATGAGTCATTAATGCTGTCCACCAGCCTCTCTCGGATGCTGTGTAGATCTTCATAATCAGTTACAGAGAATACGTGAGTGCTTCTGGGTTCACTGGCAATCATGTTTGCTTCATCAATCGTGACGTTTTTCCCCACTGTTACCACGAACAGTTCCATGTCGCACTGGCGTTTGATCTGCAAAGCTTCTTTTGCTGTATGGGACAACTGAGGAGAGTTGCAGTCAATAAAGATGACACCGATATTTTTGACTATTTTTCTGTCCTCTTCAATGTCGTCAAGAGAACGGGGTTGTCGCTTCTTGTTGACCATGCGCCGCATGGACCGCAAAACGCCAACAGTGCTTGGAGTTCGGACATGAGGAGCGGTTAGTAGCTGGTCCAAGTCTTGGTGGTTCTCGGCTTCATTGAAGGCAAATCCATTCAAAGCCTGACACTTCTGAGGAACCAGAGCCATCCTCACTTTATCAGAAGCTATGTCGAAGTCGTAACTCATGTCTCGCAAAAATCGCAAAGCACTCGCTCCATCTTCAGGCGATATCTTGGGTGGTAGAGCAAAGATCACGTCCGCTGGAATGCTAGCTCCACAATCTGATGAAGAAAAATACCCATTTTAGTACTGTGAATAATTTCTGAATATTATGTTTCTCAGGAATGGGACCCTTTGTTTTGTATTTTGCAAGTTTGCATCTGGACTAGGATTGTGGCAAAAATATTAATACATTTATGACTACAAAGTATAATGGTAGAAACGTATATTTACTGCTGTTGATGGATATTTGTTTATACCTTGGTCTGCAGGAGGTGGTGTAGTGGTGGTGGTAGGTGGCAAAGTGGTGGTGCTTAGTGGGGTGGTGGGAGGCTCAGTCACTTTGCATGTCTCAGTGGCAAGCAGTTCTTTAATGGAGTTGAGGGCGCTGTAATTCTCCACCATGAAGACATACCGGTCACTGGGGGAGTTGGCGATTTTTCTCAATTCCTCCCTGTCCACGCCTTGTCCCACTCCGACAGCAAAGAGATAGATGCCCGCTTCTCGTGCATACTCGGCTTGCCTTGCGGTCTTCGTTGGGTCCTCTGACTTACCGTCGGTTATGACAATACCGATGTGTACGACTCCATCTCTGGCATGCCGGTGATGGAAGTATTCTTTGTGCATGGAGTGGAGGGCAAGGTCGGTTCTAGTTCCTCCAAGGGCCTGGTAGGTGCTTCCGACAGCTTGTTCGACCGCATCTCCAGAGTTGTAGGTCCCGAGATTGAACTGATCATGGGGATCATCGCTGAAGGTCATCATTCCGATTCGAACAGCATCCTCGTTAATGGTAAAGATAGTGATAAGTTCCTGCACAAACTTGAGCTGTCTTTGGAAGTCTGGTCCCCAGATGCTGCTGCTGGCGTCAAGGGCAAACACAATGTCAGCCGGCTTTCCTCCACAAATCTTGGCTAGGGCTTGTGACTGTTTATCTGATATGCGAGTAAATAATATATAATTAGTGGCTGGAAGAAATTGAAGCATTATAATGCATGTGCTAATGACCAGTGGCAAGTCAAAAATGTGCCAACTCGTAATGCAGGCATAAGGATCTTTACTGAAGGTAGACTTTGACCAATTTTTGTTGAGAAATGCCCCACGACACTTTCGTAATGGTGTGGGGAAATGCTTTTCGTCACTAATGGTTGCAGTTGTAATGCTATGAGGACAATTTAACGGTCTCTTTCTCTCATTTTTATTTTCCATCCTATTTTTATCAGACAAGACAAGGGAAATGTAATTCTTGACCCAATCAGCACTCCAGCTGAGTGTTAATTGTCAGTGAAGTTTCATCGAAGTTTTCTTTGTTTGTCATGATTTAGAAATTGAAATAATAACACTCCCATTGAAACAATTTTAGTGCACTGATGTACCCCCCCCCCCCCCCCACTGGGATGTTTAACAAGCCCACATAAATACTGGTTTTTGTTAGTACATGAAATATTTCACATATTACTGCAGTGACAGGGTAAACTCGAATTTTTCAATTGCTTTTGTGGATGACACACGTATGAAGGTCTGTAAAGGTCTTTCATGAGGAGGTAAATGTTTGCTTAGAATTAAATAGAAATTTGACCTTGAGGTTCAATATTAATCGTGTTGGTATTTTGTTAGTCATTAATATGACTAGAAAAAAAAAGTTTGATGTACAAAGCTACTCACCATGAAAAACGGCGGCTCTTGTGATCTGCAAACAAAATAATTGAATGTTAAATATTTTGCCAACCGATGACATGGAAATTTATGAAGACGCAAATGCAAGCAATAAGCATTTGTAAACCCAATGCAATCAGTAAACATAAACTATATATACATTTGGATATGTTTTTGACTCCAGAATTGATATTCAAACTATTTTTTTTTTTTTTCACTATTTAATAGGTCTATTCATACTCTTGGTTAAAAATGTGATGATATCAAAGATTTAAACCGGTTTTGAAAACATCTTGATCCTTAAATTTGGCTCAAGATAGAAAAATAAAAAAACATGTTTTTTGGCATTCATAAAAAGATATATTAACAAGGATCTGTACACGGATGTTATAAAAAATATGAAAGTTCTTTTTGAAGGCAAGCTTTTTTGTTCTATTTATAGAGCTTGTGTCCGGATAATTTGTTAAGAAAAAAAGGAAAATTCTCCAAAGTTTAACTACGTCATTGCTCGAGATGTTTGTCAAAAATTGCATTGAAAATCTTTAGATTTAAGATCTTAGACTATCAATATGGCTGTCAAGAATGTCGGTCCCCATTCATATTCATTTTGACTAACTAACAAGTTATGGTCATCTATATTTTAAAAGTTTTAGTCTGCCTCGAAGGTTGATTATATATATCAATATTGTATTACAATGACTAACTTAGTCGTTGTATGAAAAAAAAAAAGATTGGCCCAAAGAAGTCAGTCACTCTAGACTCAGTAAAAGTAATAAAAAAACATTATCAGTGTTACAAATAATAATCTCAATGCAAAACACTGACTGAATAATATTTGGTACAATAAAAAGAAAAGAGAGCTATCTGGTTAGTGTTTTTAAACTGATTAATCGTGCATGTTTGACATCTTATATATTCCACTGTGTGTCATTGTCTAGAAATTTGTCCAGAAAGTTCTTGTTAAAAAAAGCTGTCAATACATGGAAACAAAACCCCAGAGGACGTAATGTGAATCCAAGACTCCCAATTGGCTAAGGCAGTCCCACAACCAAGGGGAGTCCTGGATTTACATGCCATTCTTAAGAGTTTAATATCAAAGTCAATGCAATTTGCTGTGGTACAATATAGTCTAATTGTAACTCGAACAATTTTAGCTTACCTGAGAGATCAAGGCTAACTGTATGAGCACAAATGCAGACTTGGTGATGGAATCCATTGGTGATGTCTTGTGGATGGGACAATTAACAAAGTTGTTATGTAGTTGATAACCGTGTGTATTAACCCAATGTATGAGTATGAAGAGACGAGTGAAATATTGACAGTTCGAACTCATCCTCTTCATTATATAGCCAAGGTGTACAGTGGGCGGTACAAAGGGGGTGGTGACGTAATTATACCCCTCCCCTTTCCCTTTTGCTAATAATAACTGAGCCACCCCTCTTCATTTCCGTCTGTTCCCTATTGTTGTTTTTCAAGCTGACTTTTCAAGTTTTAGCATGATTAGTTACTGTAAGCGAAAATTCCTAAGTGATTCATCAATTTGTAACATAATGGACATACCCTCCTCGTTTCCATCTTACTTCCATTAACTTTAGTTTTTAGTGCATACTTGTAGACAATACGGATGTGGCTGTAAAAATATTCAAAAGTCCAGGGAATTAATAACTCCGTGCAACACCTAGGCAGCTCGGGGATGATTGAAATGGATTCTATGAACTCTCGCCTTCATGTGTTTGTTGTTAAAGAACTCTTCCGAAGTCCAGCTGTTGACTGACATGGATCTTTTCTTTATTTTGTTCATCCTAATGTGCTCCCACAGGGTGTTTGTCTCGTCTTTGTTTTTTCCTCTAATTTATTGTTTTCTGCCTCTTTGACTAAGTTTTTAAAAACTGCAGCATTAGTGTTTTTTACCTACGTCAGTCAGACAGTCAGTCAGTCAGTCAGTCAGCCCATCGCATAATTAATCAAACCAGTCAGTCGGTCTGCCAGTTGATCAGTCAGTCAAATCAATTACGTCCCCTGGGGCTTTGTTTCCATGTCTGCCAATAAATTAATCAATCAATCAAGCAAGCCAGTCAGTCAGTTAGTCGGTCTGTCGGGCTGTTTGTTGTTCTGTCGTCTAGTCTGATAGTCAGATTTTTTAACGGATGCATCATTGTCTAGGTAAGTATTCAGCATTGAATACCGATCATATTTTAAGGTATTAAAATAGCCTACCTACAGTTGAGGGATCATGATGTCAGAACAAGGAATGGTTTCCTGGAAATGCTCTCAAGAGGGACGTGGGTAGCATTTCCTTGTTTGATGAGCAAATATTAGTTTTATTTTTACCGCAGCAATCGTAGATTATGATTCATAATTAAGCCTTCTTTCCCTGAAAGTAACCTTCATGTTGGTGTATCCTTTTTAAAACTACTTCAGAATAAAAATAGTTTTTAAACTGTCTGTGTGCCCCCCCCCCCAATAAAACTGTACTTCTGTGTGCCCCCCCCCCCCAATAAAACTACTTCTGTGCCCTCCTCCTCCCACCCAATAAAGCTGTACTTCTGTGCCCCCCCCCCCTCCCACCCAATAAAGCTGTACTTCTGTGCCCCCCCCCCCCCCCAACCTCATTTCATGTACTTATGCTGATAAGTATGCTATACAATTATAAGTCAGAAGCTATAGGATCCCAAATGTGCACAAAATGAGATAGGCAATATCCCTAATTTGTTTCGGTCTACATCCTGCATGCGTTTGTTGTGGCATCCTCGGTGGCTGACATCACTCGAAGAGAAAAAAATAAATTCACATCCTACAACTCTTTGGTATTCTAAAATGAATTGTTTACATATCAGTGTGGTTGCAGAGTGAGATGGATTCCTGTTCCGGCATATGCATATTGTTAACAAATGTACATTTCCTTATCTGCATTGTACACACTGCATGTGTCATTGTCTGGACCCAAATTCTGCTGGTCTGTGTGTGAAAACAATGAGACATTATCTGTGAGAATAATCGATATTGTTGACATATCAATTCCACCAGCACTTTTAGAGTAAAAATTGCGCTCGATATATTTCGTGTTGAAGTCCAAGCTCCTTTGATGAATAATACTGGCATTCATGGCAATGGATAATCCTGTATTCATTAAAGCTTGTCACTACAGACAAGGTTAGGCTACAGTGACACCACCTGACCTTTAGTGCGAATCTGATTGACCTTTCAACTGCCCCAAGACGAGTCATAACTACCCTTATGAAGTTATGAGTCATCATGGGATAGACCTGCTATAGTAAAACATATCAGTAGAAGATAGGAAAAGTTTACACATCAATTCTACAAACAATAACAATATATGTCAGACACTGATGATACATAGGTCAATTCACGTTGCAAATATTTTACAATATAACTACACATGGGCAACCATGCATGTAGCCATGGCCTCCCTTATAGCCTATATATACGTCATGTGACTGTAGGACTCTCATTAGTTGAGGGATTGCTCTAACCAATGAGAGTCCTAGATTCGCTTGACGTCCTCTGGAGTTAGGCATCAAAGTCCAAGAGATTAGTTTCCAACACTGTGAATTTAGCTGTAATACTTCTGTGGATCATATAATTGTTTTGTAATGTAAGGGAACATCTAGACTTGCAAAGCATTTAGAAATAAGTACAATTTTCATCATAAGAGCTATAATATTTTAAAGGAAATTGCATGTTCACATGTTAAATACTTCATAGCTCTTCATTAGCATTTACATATAAAAGACACAGTTCCTTCCAAACTCTTAATGAGACGTTGTATAATGCAGCTGGAGGTTTAAATGAAATCCCCTGCATGTATACATATGCAGGACTGGCAGACCGTGATTTCATTCTTGTATCTATTTTGGGAAGTTCTCTCTTTTTGCAATTGAAAAGTCACTGGTGCTTTTTGTGCTTCTGTGTAATGAATTTACATTGTCCTCCATTTTATCCTCACAATTTGATTTATTGATTTTTCTTGGCTCCTACGAATCTTTTAAGATCTTTTTGAGACTGGCCTCGGAAGTTAGACTGGCAGAATGTAGACTAGTTTTATTGAATGAAGTGTTACTTTTCCTTTAAAAAAAATTTGAAGGGAGAGTGGTTCAGAAAAAATGTCAATATTGGAGTCAATTTAAGCAGAAAACAGCTGATAGGTGGCCCTACTTCCTTTTATTCTGTATCTGAGATCTCAAGTATAATTGGACCCTGAAAGAAGTTCATGTACAGTACGTGTAAATGTCTGGTAGTTGAGTGGATAAGGAGTTTGTCTTTTCACTGAGCAGCCCTGAATTCAGCAAGGCATGCATAAGTCTTCTTCTTCTCTTATTATTCATCTTGCTTTTCAAACATGGATGATCATAACTAACTTATTCAATAAATATAACTTCCTCAGGGAAAAAAAATCTACTGAATGATAAGATGTCAAATATACATTAAAATGCACTAAAAATACTGCAGCTAGGATGCACTTTGCTTTCACCCAATCACACTAAATGGCGGGGATTTTTCAGCCAATAGAATTGCAGTATTTTGTCGTAGCCACCTGGTGGAAATGTCATGTATAATGTGGTAATATCTTTGATGTTCCTTCGCTACTGAGGTGTCTTTCATTCTTCTGTTATTTCATGCTTCTTCGTAATTTTGATATGATGACTCTGGTTTTCCATAAATTTATTAATTACTTGCCTGAAAAATATTGTTGTCAATTCAATTCATTAAATTAGCTCTTAAGTCTTACATAGCGTGACCTATTATTGAAATACCATTTATACTTTGACTGGTAGGGGCTGGGTAACCTCTCTAAAATGTTTATGTACATCTTGTTGATAGGATATTATTTCACATTCATCATACGTTTATTCCTGCACAGTGTATTTCTGTAGCTCTATGCGGTCATAAATGACATAGCACTAAGAAATGTCTCATTTTGGCACCTGTGGTGCTAAACAAGTTTCTTGGGCCTTGCTTCATTAGCAGCCTGTGCTATGCAGTAATTACTAACACTCTCTGATGTATTTGC
Organism: Alitta virens; assembly: GCA_932294295.1. NCBI lineage: Eukaryota > Metazoa > Annelida > Polychaeta > Phyllodocida > Nereididae > Alitta > Alitta virens. The sequence continues at coordinate 42,800,118 of OW028575.1, forward strand.
CACTTTGCACTGATTATCTCCATATGGCAAGGCTGCATTGTGCTGAATCATTTATTGCAATCTTGTACATGCTAATGGTGTACCTCATGGTGCGTTGTGTACACCCATACATTTTCCCTATATATCAAATGTAACTTTAAAATACTGCCATGACGTGATGCGGATATTTAAGTATCTATGAATGATAGGTTCAGGTGTAAATATATCTTATTGATGTTTCTTGTTATACTTTATTCAATATAAGTCATAAATCAAGTCAGTGTTGATTCAACCTCAGCCATATTCGACATGTGTACATGGACATTAGCTGGTAATTTATTAATGGAAGCAGTAGGAGGTTCAATACATCAAATAAACAGATCATTTTTAGCAGGTGTTGCTCTATGTTACTGTGTCTGTATCTACCATGATGGATTACTGTAGGTTTATATACATACATGTTTAGCCTGTGCGTCTTTTATATGAACTGATCCGAATTGATTCATAAGCATTTTGCGTTTTGATATTTGGTAAAAGGGGTATAGTGCAGTATAGCGGACCCAAATATATGCCCATATTTGGCGTCCATTAAATATTAAAATATATCACTATTTTTTGCCAAAATTTGTTCTATCGAAGAAGAGGAATAATACTTGCGTACCACAGCAGGAGTTTGGGGCGGCAGCCCCCAATAAAGAAAAAAATAAACGACGTCTGGTCTTGAAAATGAAGAGAGCGGTAGTTTTTGTGACGTCATTCATTGAATTCAGGATATGACGTCATAGGCATGACAGAGAGGCTCACTACATAAGGTCATAAATTTGGGTCCGCTCTACTGTACTTTTTCCGGTAAAAGGCTCATACGCCTTCTGATGTCCCCTGCCACTATAATATATCAATAAGTTACTTTTCTTTTTGAAATATCTGTAGTTATGCTAACTACATGTGGTCTTATAGATATATCTAGAGTGAATTGACTTGAAAGTGCAACGTCTACAACAACTTTGCACTTGGATGTATGAATATACACTTGGATTGTACTTATGGTTTATTTTCCTTTTGTCAAATGGGCTCACTTTAGGACTAATAAGACACCTGTAGCAGTGTAGCTTGAGAGTTTGACGAGAATTTGACTTCATTGTGACATGACTGAACGTTGTCAGAGTAACTATGACCTGCTTGGATAGCTGTTTCTCAAGCAGTCAGTCAGTCAATATTAAGTCAATCTAAAATTATAATTTAATGGAGCACCAATTGGGACCGATGATTTCCTGTCATGTGCATATACAGTATTTTTATTTCTACCAAATGAACTTGTCGAGTCAAGGCTGATGACAATTGGAGTCAACTTTGTCCTTGTTTTGAGTGCACTACAGAACGGAATTGTCTTATTTTGAGTTAGCCTTTGTGTAGGCTGATATAATAGCAGTAGTTTTCCCTTCGTTTTATTAAAGCTCGCGTGCCTGACTGACTGGTTCTACGTTTTTTAGCATTGCATCATCGATTGGTGGAAAAGTTGGCTGATGTGTGTCTCTGTAAAGTTACACAATACATGAAGACAACACATTATATAGTATGTCCTACATTCTCCACTCAGCTGATGCGTGTCAATGCTTCATTGTCATTCAGCATGTATGTTGTACGGCAGCAGAGTATTGGACGTTGCTAAGTATATTGGACCTCATTGACTGATATTCAATATAAGCTTGATAATTTAACGTACATTAGCGGTTTTCATTTGCTATGGTTTGGTTCGGTTGTTGCAGATATGAGTAGTACTGTATTTATCTGTAATCTAAGTTTTTTTGGGCCTGGTAAAGTTGAAATCAAGATGGTCCTAATATTGGGTGCCGGTCCCTACCAGGCCATAACATTAGCCTTTCATTCAAACCTGCCAGTCCCCAGGACCGGGAAGTCATCAAACCTGTCTCAATAACTGGGTTTCACTTGAGATTTTTCTCTCACTCTTTCTACCCACAAGGCGTTGGTCAGAGGAGACATCGGTGTAGAATGTTTTCTCTATGGTATCACAGCACCAACTGCGCCAGGTCTGTTGTTGACACTATTGTCATATAGCAGTGGCACAAGTTGATTGTCTTGGGCAAATGATTATTCTCCCTCATACGCTTACACAGTGCCTAGGCCGGGAATCGAACCCATGCGCAACGTCTCTTGTGCCTTTAGCGGCTTCATGGATCTCATGCGTGTTAATGGTGATATAATATAAGAATTTATTGGCCTTTTTTGATCGGCCTAAATCTCTGATGAAGAGATTGATGAATTGGTCTGATTATGTCATCTAAAATTTGGAAGATTACAAAAACGGCAACTAATTGCAGCAGCCAAATTATCTGAGATATCTATGAAATCAAGCCTTTACTAGTCGTTGACCTGTTATGAAATCTTACCTATTCTCCTGTTTCGTAAATTTTGTAGAACCAAGGGATATGGTTTCAGCATGTGAAGTTCGTGTTTCAGGCATCATGTTGTAATTTTATGATACAGGTGTGAGTTTTATAAATGTTATCAGAGAGTCCTCCGCAGTGTTCACGGTAAGAACAAAATGGCTGCCGGTCCCAAGGAAAGCTGCCGGTCCTTGAGCAAACCTGTCGGTCCCTACCAGGCCATAACATTAGCCTTTCACTCAGACCTGCCGGTCCCCAGGACCGGAAGGTCAACAAACCTGTCTGTCCTGCCTTGAAGCTGCCGGTCAGGACCAATGGACCGGCCCTTATTTCGATCCCTGGTCCTCCAGGACATTATTATGTAGTGCAGTTAGCTCAGAAGTCACACCTTATCATAGGATAATATTATTTTCATTGCTTACATTTCATCAGGTTTGCTCTACATGAAATTTTGTCCATTTTTATGCATTAACTGTATAATAAGACCTAAAGAGAACCTAGGTCTTAGCACAGGGACCTCTTCTGATTGATAATCAAATTAAAGATGTTAACAGGGTTACAGAAAATTTCATTAAACTTGGAAACTAACCTCCAGAAGGCGTCATATGAATCCAGGACTCCTATTGGTTGAAGGACTGCCTTTACCAATGGGAGTCCTGGATTCACATGATGTCCTTTGGAGTTAAAGACAGCTAGTTTAGACTTGCTTAGCCATGTTGTAGCTAAAATGTAAAACTATGATGTAATGCCATGAATATAATATTTTATTTCATTGAAGTCATAGTCTTGAAAAGGCCTATTTTAAGCATTTCTCTGTTTGCATTAATTCCAAGGAATCATGCTGCTCTGGTACTTTTAATCAGCTGCATGTTGTAGGAGACCATTTAAGTGCATGGTGATTGATTTAAAAGGTCTTACATCATTTGAGTGATTGCTGCTGCATCCATTGCATAATAGTGTGTAACAGATGCAGTTTCCCGCTGCAGCAACCATCAAGTCACCACCTGCATCTGAGACGGGAGTTAGTGATCCTGCCCAACAGCTGCAGCATCCAGCATCTTACTTAGGGATTTCCTAACATCTGTTTGTGGAAAACGGCATACCCTTTCAATGATATACTTTTTGTCCATACTCTTTTCAGATGGGTATTTACATGGTTAATGATGGGCAATGGAAAAACCATGTTCATGTCTAGCTGTCTGAGATACTTCTGGCAGCTCCAATGAAAGGAACATAGAGCTACAGGAAATGTTCGTATGGGCTCAAGTTTGTCTGACGCCATTGTCTATTAATATAACCTCAATGGCCATTGTAGTGTTGTATTTCAATTCCGGTCGAATGTGACAGAAACTAATGCACTACTTGCCTTGGCCTTACGTGTAAATGATGATATGTGATGACGTCAAGCTAAACTCAATCCAAATTGAACAAAAGCCATGCATTTTAGAATTAGTATTTTGAGAAAATATCCACCTATTAATACACATGTAAAGAATTCAAGAAATAATATGTTTGGTTCAATTGCTGCCCCCTGGGCCTGGGATGTAGTTATTTGCTCCGTGTTCAAACTAGAAAGCCAGTTGGTTGAGAGGTGGGCTGCATGGCCACAATGGCCAGTCACACTTAAATTGGCAGGGGTAGTTCTGTCACCCAAGATCGTACAAAAAATGCAAAGAAAAGCAGCCTTAAGGTCATCATAGTTCATTGAGTGTTTCCCAAATAAATGTGGTGTGATAAGTGCATTTAGTGTGGCAAACAATAGTGGTCCATTTGAAATCTGTTTAGACGGTACAGGTATAATTGCTAAATCCGACATTTAGTTTATTTTCCTGACTTTATAATGTCTAAGTTCTATCGCTGGACTCAAGATAAACAACCCTAAACCCTATCCCAATGCAATGTTAGAATGTTTTGGGTGAGGGGGGTAATGTTGCGATGGGACCCTGTTGCCATGGACTGGTTACTTGACAGTCTCTATCAGGAGACCAGTGAAGCATGAAGATGTATGGGAAGGGTCAGCAAGTCACCTGACAGTGAACAATCAGCTCACTTGGATCATCTGTATAGGTTAGGGGGCTAGGCCAGTCATCCATTTCCTCAGGCTGGTGTATTGATGTCTTCCTGGGGAGGGAACACGTGAGAGACTCCAACAGTATTCTTGCCAACATCGCCAGTACAATTTCTCTGTGGCTAGTCAGGCCATCTTCACTTTTATGTGGCTATCAATTGCTGAATTCAAGAAGTTAACGTAATGTATTGGTTTGTATTTGATGATTAACACTGAAGAAGTTATGAAACGTTGTATTGTAAATCGTGATGCATCTAATCAATAAAGTTACCTTCAGGAGAATTTTTAAATATCAATGCCATAAAATTCTCCTGAAGGTAAATTCAACGATTATTATGAATCCGAAGATTGGGAATCTGCATTCTAGATGATACGTCTAGTTATTCATTTATAATTTCACTTTTTCTAGTAGCCAATTGAATAAATCACAATAATTTCATGGAGGGTCCAGGTGTGATTGGTTTCTGTTGTGGTTGAGAACTTAGGATGAAAATCGTACCAAAACTGAATGGCATACTTTGGTACGTGTCACTATCCATCAGTTAGCGAAGAAAGGTTAGCTGACTGGGTGTTAATATATTATAATTACAGACAAGAAATGTTCTGTAGCTGCAGAAATTTGTGATGGTACCTATTTTGCCTTGAAATACATTTACGTAGAATCTGAACCAATTTGATGTCAATGTCATTGTTCTTACATTATGTGACACATAATGCATACAATTTCATAGCTCCCAAGTTTTAGAAATTGGATTGCTGGTCACCTTGTTAGGTCGAGGTCCGCCAGAGGTGGACAGCCACAGACCCCTGGAAGTTTTGGCATCTAAGGTGCTCTGTGGTATATTCTGAACATTCTAGAGCTATTAGTAGTTTAGGTTTATGGAACTTAAATTGTATTGTTTAATTTTACTACTCACAAATTGTACAATAAACTATTTTATTACTTTTTAACCATGCAAAACTGGTTAAAGAGAGTTTAAAGAAGGTTTTTGGCTGGAGTTTGCTGGTCAGAGGGTTTTGACATTTAAAGCTGGTCAGACCCACCAAATGAGGGAGCTATGCAATGTGCAATGATCTTAATCCTCCACATTGCAATGTACAATGATCTTAATCCTCCACATTTCTCTGATGTTGCTATGGAGAATATTTGCACGCCCATTCTCTTTTCTTCTCTTGATGTCTTCGCTCGTCTGAAATCCTTGTTTTTTGTTCTTTCAGTTCGAGAAGCTCGAAATCTGATTCCTATGGATCCAAATGGACTGGCAGATCCCTACGTCAAATTGAAAATAGTGCCTACTGATTCCAGCAAATCGTGTAAGCAGAAGACTAAAACAGTCAAGGCCAACCTCAACCCAATATGGAATGAACACTTTAATTTGTAAGTTGTTGTAGTTGGATTAGACATTTTGTGATCATTTTCATGTCTTGGATAGATACAGACAAATATTAGGTATGCTCTATAAACTGATCATTTAGCAAAAAATTATTATCAATAAACTTTTAATGACTAGTGGGAAAGTGCTACCTCAGGCAGCATGGGATTAAAACAAATGATGAAATGAATTAGAGCCCTACTCCGAAGACTTCGATAAGATAAGATTAGATGAAATTTTATTCAAAGTCGGTGGTGATAAAAAATCAATAAAGGTAATAGCTGGAAAATATAGCTCATTGTGTTATCTGTTTATCCTCTAGAGTTCTGTAATTTTGGAGGGTGTTAGTGTGTGAGGGTTTTGCCTTTAAGCCGGGGTTTGCATTGTTGCATTATGATATTATAGCAAGCCAGTATGGTAAGGGAGGTTGCTGCTGTCTGATCTTCACAATAGAAAGTAAAAGAACAAATGTGTTACCAGTATTTGACAGAAGCAGTATCCTCTTATTGAAAAAAGGGAGACAAACAGAAAATGAAAGCTCAGGCACCTAGCCTTGAAGGGAGCTAACTAGGCCAGGGACCACGTCACTGATGCAATCATGGCTCACAGACTTCAAAGCTGATGACACTGCCTCCGCCTCCAGTCAAATTAGCAAGCTTGCACTTTTATTTCTTGTCAATTTGTCTTGGGGAGTATCCCGGAGAGTGCAAATTAGCCGCTCGAAACATACAACCTCTCCTCGCTGCGCTCGTTTTTTAAAATAATTTTATATTGAAAATTCCGCAACAATAATCACCATTTTTGCTTTTCAGTTGTGCACATTTTACTGTGATATTCGCAATCGTTTCATCGCAGTCACCGATCAATGATCACTTATACCACTTTGTCAATCGGTGCTCAGTGTAACTGGAGCACCAAACAATTTCCTGTTTTTGGGTTGAAAAATTTCAGTCATCGAAGTTTGGCCATTACCATGTGCAGTTATCGAGAGTGATTCTGTATGCCAGCAGTATGTGGTGAAATTAGAAGCGAGGGAATGCTCTTTCTCCATGAATTGTCTCTTTGGCAGTGCCATGGATGCCGCAGACAATTATTGATGCCAGCTTCCAAAGAGCCATTTTTAGCTGAGGCAGCAAATCGCACCACTCTGAGCACTGCATTATGGTTAGGTCACTCCCTAAGTAGCATGGAGCAGAAGGTCAGAAAGGTCAAGAACTGAGGACAGTGCTTCCTAATGCATCTTGTGTAGTGTTGCAAATCAGACCTTTCCATAAGCCATCTGACATGGCGACTACCATCCCCAGCCAAATGGCCTTTTGTCAGCTACTTTTGTATATAAGAGAAGCCAACTCACCCCATCACCCAGCCTTGCCTTTATGTCTCTTTGAATTTGTTTTACTCTTTCATATCTTGTCTAGAACCATTCTAAATGAAGCTCACTAATGTACTTTTTGTGGTTGCAGTCAAATCAAGCCAGAGGACTTCTCAAAACGACTCTCTGTGGAAATATGGGACTGGGACCGGACATCTCGAAACGACTTCATGGGCTCGCTTTCTTTTGGTATATCGGAATTAGTGAAAATGGCTGAGGCAGACGGCTGGTACAAACTGCTCGGTCAAGAGGAGGGCGAGTTCTACTCTATTCTTTGTCCTGATGAGGTAGCGCCCTCTGCTGCCGAACTCAAGTGCAAGATGAATGTAAGTTTCCTTGTCCTTGTTTGTACACACTTGATTACTGTTGTTGGTATTACTCCTAGACAAAGCTAAGTCCCTTTACTTCTGTACAGACAACAGATAAACCTTTAAATCGAAACAAATAATTGTTGTAACTGCCACTTTCCAATGTCTTCCTAGTTTTCTGTTTAGAAGAGTAATCAGTTCATTCCCATATGTTAAAAACATTGTGTGTGAATATATATAGTAAACAATTCCCTAACCTGCCATAAATATTGCCAAAAACATTAGAAGTGGAGTTGACCTTTGTCCACATGCAGCTAAACAATTAAATTAAATTTGTTACCACTACTAATCTGTTCATATTACAAACAGCCACTTTTTTCTGGCAATTGCCATAAATATCTCTGGGACTGCAATGACATGTGTAGCCATGCATTTGATTTATTACAGGAAGAAAAACTACGAGAAGATTCCCGAACAGAAATGCAAAAAAGCTTAAACAGCACAACGCGTCAAGATGTGATACGATCCAGTGATTTCAATTTCCTCACAGTATTGGGCAAAGGTAGCTTTGGAAAGGTATGATTCCCATGTGATGTGCAATGCTGTTCTAACAAGTGCTGTGACGCAGAAGACATGTCGGACCATTTACGCATTTGATTATTTTCCATTTAGCAGCAAGTTTTTTATGACCATTCCTGAATTTGTGATACTGGATCCCCAGTTGAATTAATTCTCATACCAATGCGCACATCGTGATGCTTGCAATTAGATACAAGATTTCAGAATCAGTTCCAGCTTCAGAAAACTTAATGGCGTGGTGCTTTTAACAATAAACTAAAGTCATTCTTGACATTTGAGGAAGCAATGAAGAATTGTAGTATATATAGAATTGTTGATGGTTATAAATGATAATTGGACTGCTGCCTTTGTTAATAAATAGCTAACACAATTAAATGAAATTTCTATTAAATAAGCGTACAATGTATAATAATTTAAGCATTATACTGCCTATAATACTGCCTGTAAATTTATGTTTTCCAAAGAATATGCTATGGATACATGATATAATTTTTATATGATATTAATAACAAAGAATGTGCTATGAATACATGATATTCATAACATCTTTACAGGTAATGTTAGCAGAAAGAAAAGGAGCTGACGAGCTATATGCCATAAAGATTCTGAAAAAGGATGTCATAATTCAAGACGATGACGTGGAATGTACCATGATTGAAAAGAGAGTCTTGGCAATGGGCCACAAACCGCCATTCCTAGTTCAGCTACATTCATGTTTCCAAACTATGGTAAGTCTATTCGCCAATCTTTCTTTTTCTAAATTTATGTTTTTTTTAAACAAGCATGGGCTATACTGATGATAAAGCCATGCAAGGGATATATTTTGTTATGCAAAAAAACGTGGAACAAATTAAACTGGACATAATTCCTGGGTTTAGTGCAGTATAGCGGAACTAAATTTATGCCCATATTTGGCGTCCATAGATTATAAAGTATTTTATATCATTATTTTGACAAACACTCAGAGCAAGTTTTGAAGCTCTAGTGCAAAAAGAATAACATTTGTGAAGGGTAGCAGGTGTTTGGGGGCAGCAACCCCAAGAAAAAATAAAAATAAACATAGTTTTTGCCATGAAAAATGAAAATCGCTGAAGTTTGTTCGTGACATCATTCATTGAATTCAAGCATTTGACGTCATGTGCACAGCAACGAGGCTCGCTAAATATGGTCATAAATCTGGGTCCGCTATACTGCACTTTTTCCTAATTCCTACCATTTATAATTACACTAACAAAAATAATCATCTCAATAAATGACGTGGTATTTGCCATTGTGATTTCCGCTGTTCTCAGGCAGCCTGCCGTTATGATGATGAGAGAAAAGATTGTCATAAATTATCATAAGAAAGCAAACTGTCAACAGTGTGTTAATTGTGGTTTCAAATTATTGCTCATAAAAGTTCAGCAGCAGACAGATGAAGAGAATTATATTACCATGCACTTCATCAAAGCTCTGTATGAAAAAAAGTCAACGCAAAGACAACTATAAGTACATTCATAATGCCGGTATCTGTAAAATAATGGATGAGGCCTTTTACTCTTTGATTTTTTCCACTCATGACAATGTACCAGTAGTTAAAAATTGAAATGGAATCAGTATTTCACGTTAAACCAAGAACTGACACTATAACCAAGAAAGAACTCAAAGAAGCAATAAAAAATATAAAAAAAGGAAAAGCACCAGGACCTGACGACATACCAAATGAGGCAATAAAGAACCTAGACAACAAGAATAAAGAAGCACTAAGAAGAATATTCAATCAAATCGCGACTAGTGAAAAAATTCCGGAAACATGGCAAAAAAAACCTGATAATAAGATTCTATAAAGGAAGAGGGACTAAAGGAAAGTGCTCGTCAGAAAGAGGGATCACACTAAGCAGTGACATGGGAAAACTCTTTGAGAGAGTAGTCAACAGGAGAATTACCAACAACATAAACATAAACGACGAACAAGCAGGAGGAAGAAAAAAGAGAGCAACCACAGACCACATAGCTATAATAACCTCAATAATCAATAAAAATAAAAAAAGACCGGAAACTGACATACATTACATTCCTAGACGTAACTAAAGCATATGACAAAGCATGGATTAAAGCAATAATGTATGTACTTTATAAAGAAGGAATCACTGATAGAATATGGAACACAGTAGACAAAATAAACTGTAACCTAACAGCCCAAATACAAACCAAACATGGACCTACAAGAAAAATAAAAATTAAGGACAGTATAAGACAAGGGGGAGTGCTCTCTGTAATACAGTATGCCCTACTCATGGATGAGATCAGCAAAGAAAACAAAAAGCATAAAATCGGAAAACAAATACCGAACACCAGCGAATGGATTAACACATTACTATGGATGGACGATGTAGCGCTCATCACAAACAATATAAAAGACATGGAAAAACTACTAAAAAACACGGACGAAATAGCAAACGGATATCATATAGCCTTCGGAGAAGAAAAATTAAAAATACTTAAAATTGGAACTGATCCAAACAACCGTAAAAACCAACACAAGTTCGTACTAGGAGACATGAAAATCGACTATGCAGACAAATATAAGTACCTAGAATATTATATTAATAATAAAAACAATCTCCAAGACCATATTAAATCAATTAAAGGAAGGGTAGAAACAGCATATCAAACAGTACTGAGCATATTACACAACAAAGAATTTGGCAAAGTACAAATGAGTACAGTATGGAAATTAGTAGAAACATGCATTATCCCTGTAATTACATATGTAAGTGAAACATGGAATCCAACGAAAACCGAAATGAGAACACTAAATAAAATCCTAGATGAAATTCTTAAACGCATACTAATGGTACCTCAAAGTACACCAAGAGAAGCATTGTACATAGAAACTAACCTAATGGATATCAAGAGAATAAATTGACAAAAAAATAAAACATGTATTATAGAATTTACAAAACCACAAATAATATAACCAAATACCTAATACAAGACCATGAAAAAACTCAATGGCTCAAAAGCATTGAGACAACATCTGAAAAATACAACATTAATTTAGAAGAGATAAAAACAATGACCCCTAAAAAAGTTAAGAACTATATAAGAAAAACAGTACACAAAGTCTTCAGGAAAGAGTTATTTAAAAACACGAATGACAAAAGTAAAATCAAGTACCTAACCGAAGGATACATTGAGGATGAAAAGGCAAATTATACAAACCAGCACAACAGAGAAAACACAAGTATTATCTTCAAAGCTCGAAACAGAATGCTAAACATAAAAGGAAATTTCAAAAACAAATACCAAAATGAGGCTCATTCATTCCAAATTTCCCTTCCTAATCCTCATTCCGATTACAACCAGGCTGCCTTTAACTTAACTCCTAAGAAGAAAAAAGAACTCACAGAGGAAGAATGGGGCAAAGCCATGGATGTCTACATTGCAGTGTACACCACAAAGCACCCTGATCAGACCACCCCCATGCTCACCTATAGCCAACAGATCAAGAACCTGATGTCTGTTGGTGCAAATTGGCAATTCTACGACACACAGTTTCGCGTCGACAGGGAACTTACCAGATGATCTTGGCTCACTTTCAGGGCAGACCTGCAGACTACCGCTTACCTGAAAGCCTTCCAGCAAAAAAATACCTAACATGTAGACTATGTAACCTACAAGAAGAAACACAAGAACATATTTTAACACAATGTCAAGTAACAATAGAAAAAGGGCTGACAATCAAAAAGGACCTACTATTCTCAAGAAGTTCATACATACTAAATAAGGTAGTTAGTAAACTGAAAGAAATAATAACAAAATTGGAAAATGAAGAAAATAAATAAATAAAACGAAAAAAAATAATAATGAAAATAAAAAGAAGTAAAAACAATAATAATAAGAAAATAAATCTATTACCGACACCATAATAAACAACAGCAAACTAAACCAAATTATAGTGCAGCTCCTTTGAAATTTATTTCCGAGTAGAGCTACCCGGAAACCCGGGATATACCAGCACAAATTAAGAAGAAGAAGAAGTTAAACATAATAGGTCAAGCCTCTAATTTAAGGATGGATATGTTCTCCTTGCGTATCAAAAAGTGAATATGATGAGTCATTGATGACTTGATTGGAGATCAGGCATGACAAAAAGGTCAATTCTTTTTGCCTGATGGGCAACGTGAGGCTCTTGGATGAACCATTTGGAGCCTTGAAGCAAGTTCAGATAGCATGGAAGTTCTTGTGCTATAAGTAATGTGACAGGGAAAAAGACTTTCATATATGATATTTACACACTTGCCTGGTTGCTGGGACAGAAATAGCAACGTGAAGTGTCTCTGTCGAGTATATCAGCCTTCAGTGTCTCCTCCCTAGACAACTGCCATTATCTCTCCGGCAATTCAAGTGGATACAGATACATATCTCATGAACACGGAGAGACTGACAAACAGCACTTTTGTTTTATGAAGATAACTGCAGCAGCAGCAGCAGCATCTTTGGCAGTCATGTGTATCTCACTTTTAAGGCTTTCGGCAAAAAATGCAAAAATGACACAAAGCTGCATCATTTTCACGCCTTTGATGTTGCCGTCATGACAGTCTGAGTAAACTATTGCATGGTCTGACATATTAGCGCTGCAAACAAAAGATGAATTTGGATGTCATTGAAGTTTGTTTTCAAGTTGGCATTTCTTTTTCAGGATCGCTTGTATTTTGTCATGGAATATGTGAATGGTGGAGACTTGATGTACAGAATACAACAGGAAGGGAAGTTTAAAGAACCTGTAGCAGTGTATGTAGAACACATCTTTCTTTAAAATGCAGTTACATTATTGATTTAGATTGCAGAAGTACAAATAAAGAGAATACAACTTTGTTTTCTTTTTTTCAGATTTTATGCTGCAGAAATATCTATCGGTCTTCTATACCTGCACAGCAAAGGTGTAGTTTACAGGTGAGAGCGAAATATCTGTCATTTTTCTTTATATTTTTAAAGGCTTTGTTTTCCATTTTTCTGTGGAACTGAATAATTTTTTGTGCAATTTCAGAGATTTAAAGTTAGACAACGTCATGCTGGATTGTGAAGGTCACATAAAGATAGCCGATTTTGGAATGTGCAAAGAAGGTATCTATGGCGACAAGACAACACGTACCTTCTGTGGAACACCGGACTACATTGCACCTGAGGTGAGAGATGTCCTCCTGCATTTCTGGATTGTAACCATTGTGACTTGAACTCACTCTCATTAAGAGTCTGACTTACTCAAATAGGGCATTATTGTGAGTGATTCTCAGGCTCAAGTCCAATGGACAAGTCAAATGAAACTTCATATAATAGTTTTTCTAAGGCAGGATTCATTATGAATGAAAATTGATATGCTCTTGTGAATACAATCGCTTCTGGCAAATTTTTTTTTATCAATTTTTCTATTGTAACATTTGTCAAGTTCGACCGTCTCAGTTACATCTGAATGTAATGTTATGGTAATTATGTGAATTATGAGTGATGGGATTTTAAATCTGGGTTTTGATAAAGAGGCAACATGGTGTACATATTGTTACTTTAACTGAAATATTTAAAATAATTTTCCCATGTTAAAAACAGATGCATCCTATAACAGAGCTCATCATAATGCATAAAACTCCTTAATACTATCATTCCAACACGATAAAGTTTAAGTGTTTTGTTAGCATGATGGGACATAATACAAATATTATCTTTTAGGTAGATAGATAGATAGATAGACCGATAGATAGATAGACCGATAGATAGCTAGGGAAAGCGCAGCCCTCTGTTGTCACATGCATCTAGGAACTAACTAGCAGTATTCTAGTGGTTACATATATTCGTAAGCAAACAGTGCTCGGTTATTGACGGAAATTGTGTGCCCTGAGCAAACAGGCATATCTAGTGTAATTTGCTGGCTATTACTGGTACCTGGGAGACTCGGTTATCATATTGGTTGTCTGTGGACTGTCCCTAGCTTAATTGAGCTGTGTAACAGTGTAAGAGAATAGGAAGGTGCAGTGTGCTAGATAATTGCAATGCTCATGCTCAATTACCTAGGCTCTATACTGGACCTTGCTACAGCATCTATGATGAGCAACTATAGAGCACCTATCTTACATATTATATTGTATTCTCATCACTGGTTTTAAGTCTTGTCAGCTTATGGTATTAACTGCTGCAGAGAAATATAATGATGAGATTTAAAGGCTTGGTGTCCACCACCAATTGGATAGGATGACTCAGGCGAATTACTTCCCACTCAGATTGGACTCCAGAAAATCGTTCGAATGGGAATTCCAACCTCGGACATTCATCGTAGTTGTCTTTAGCACTGGATCACTTAGAAATACAAAGTATAGCTTTAAAACAAATGACTGTTCAGAATATTTATGATGGTGATAGCAATTATGTTAATTTGAGTAAGCTAACTGAAATCCTGGTTATTTTTCACTCAAGAAACCTTCAGATCCACCCATAGAGCCAGAGGATAATTAACAATTGTCCTTTTCCACAAAGCTATTGCATTCTTCTCAATCATGCCATTGGTTATTAAATGCATAGCAGAATGCAACACCAGCCTGGCAGGCTGTGTTACCAGCACACAACAGAGACACTGCGAAGAGTGATCATTCCTGCATGTTAAACAATCGTGTGTTCGTCTAAAAAGTACAATGTTCCCATCAACTGTCATCTTCATGAGGAAAACATGCAAAATTGCTTGTCATACTGGAAGGACCGACGTCTCGACAGGCTTTGAGACAATTCACAGGAGGGATGCTTGGGAATTGGCACTAATGTTGGCAGTAATTGCCAAGATGCAAGAATGTGCAGGTCAAAGAGCAACATTAATTTGCATTCTGCATGATGGCCATGTAAAGGCATTTCATGGATAGGATGTGCTATGATTTTGTATATATGTAAAAAGAGAAATTATTTGTAAGAATTTAATCTCTGGTGAACCCCTGGGTGGTGGCTGACACACTTGCCACTGCAAAGACATGATGTCTATGTAAAATTGACAAAATTGGCCTGCTACATGCTGATTCCACTGGCCCATTCATGTACTTTCTGCTTAAGTTATACCTGACACAATAACATAAAGTTCACAATAAGCTCGCCAATGTGCCAACCAAGCATTGACAAACGCATGGGCAGTTTTGGTGACTGAAAAGTACATTGCCTGAAGGCACCATCAGTCCATGTGAATTTGGTGAATGTAACCCCTCTCACCACTGCTGAATTGCTTTGGTATAAATGACTTGATTTAAAAGTCACAGAGACCATCACCTTGTATCTTGTTGGGGACAGAACCCTGGCAGTTTGTCTGTGGAGAGCATGATTGGTCTCATCCTCTGGGGATTTCTCTGTGCACAGGATCCTCTAACAGGAAACACCTGTCAACTGTCTTGGTTGTGACCCACAAACCAACCAATGGGGACACAGCTAAGTTGCAGGCTAACCAATGAGAAGCTGGATTCACAACGAGGCTAATATCATGTGCTGATTGATTGGCTGCATCCGGGGACCTGGACTGCTGCAGTCCGCTTCTCCCCTGGAGCCATTCAGCTTTTGTGCGTCTAATACCGACTGTATCTTCTTACCGTCTGGCACCGCATTAGGCTCTTGCTTGTACTTTCCTTGATCACCAAGATCATACGTTATTATCCTTGATAACCTTCTATGACTTTCATGAACTTGGCTTATGAATGAAACATGCGCATCATCCCTCGATACAGATCAGTTTGCTTTATCAGGTTTCTTGTTCAACTAAGGTCCTAATCTCAAAGATACTATATTTTAGGCTGATATTATTATAGGGTAATACAGTTCAGTGTTGAAGCCTGGTTGAACAAATAACTTCAAAAGGACCTGACAGGCAGACTTATTTTCATCACTGAGCTCAGTTAACTTTGACCAGGAGGTCTGCCCATATATGAGTTGATGTACACACAAAATTATATCAAATTCTTTTTCACAGAAAGTATCAGTGCTTCTGCTAGCGCATATAATTGTGGTCACGAAAGGTCTGTCTGTTTTACAAGAAGTGCCCAGTGGATTATGTTGATATTCAGCCCAGTTCTAAAATGTGTTCAAAATTGCCTCTACTTGCCAAGAATATATGCTGTATTTTTACAGCCGATTTCATTGAAGTGTAGTCAACAGTCCAATTCCAAGTGTGGCAGCCATGTCACAGTTTTGAACGCATCAGTGCCTCCCTAAAAGGTTAAATTATCTTAATCTGCTTTAAATTAGCTGGTGGATTGCTAGTCAATTATCAAATTGATAAAACAGCAAAGTTACACAATATAAATTTTACATAAATTTATTTGCAATGTTTTGAATTCTGTTGCACAATAGGTGATCATTCTCATCCAATCGTTTACTAGTCAAAACACAACTGAATAGCTGTAGTTGAGACCAAAGAAATTAAGTACACATGATTTTTATTTGTGGGCTTGATTGGGAACCACTCAAGCATGGTAAATTGTGACATCACCAAGAGACTTGGTCAAGTGGCTGGCTACACTTCATTGCAATCCACAGTAAGCCACTGAAACATGCACTTGAAATATATACCAGATATATATATCAAGCATCTATGTACAAGCCCATCAAACATTCACTAGCAGTCATTCAGACTAGAAGTTTTGGCTATGGCATGTATAGCCTTTTTTTTTAGAATGTACATGAATAAAAAGCTTATCTATGTGTATCTGGCTTGGTTTATTGATATCGTTCAGCTGTCAGAAATACTGCTTTTGCTAATGTATTTTTGTGTGCGGTGACTCATGATAAAAAATTCTGTATTTTTCCTCTTTTGCAGATTGTATTGTACCAACCGTATGGTCGGTCCGTCGACTGGTGGGCTTATGGAGTGTTGCTGTATGAAATGTTGGCTGGACAGGTAGATTGGACTCCATACTGTTCAGATCAGAATATAAAATATGTTTTTTTTGGATATGGTATACATTGAGTTAAATCAGATGTGATTAACATTAGTTAAGGTAAAATATATACATTGAATATATGATTTTTAATATTGCAGATATCACAACTGATCAGCATGTATTGTAAAAGGAGTTGTAAATGAGTGATTAAAGTCATTAAGTATATGTTTCTTAATAAGTATTTTGTAAAGATAATAATCAGTAACATATATGAATGCAGTCTTTTGTTATAGACAGTAATGGCAGCGCTGCTGTATACGGATGCAGTACTTCATCTTTCCTTCATGGATAATTGATGCATATGTCACTGTTACCATGGTGATGTCTTTTCAGCCTCCTTTTGATGGTGAAGATGAGGAGGAGTTGTTCACTTCCATCACAGATCACAATGTGTCCTATCCGAAAGCACTCACCCGAGAGGCCATCTCTATTTGCAAGGGTGTAAGTATTATAATGCCGGTCGACACATTGTGGTAATAGATATAGTTAACTTATGAACGCTTTCATTTGCAAATGTGGTACTTATCAGAATGGTGATTTTGTTTTCGAAAAAAAATATATATATATAATATATATCTTATACATATGAATCAAAGTTAATTTCTTTTGATAAGTTTGGGTGAACTCCAGCAATGCATAAAACTTTGCATGAATCTACATGAACAACAATTGTTATGTCAAATTCACATGATGCGTAACTCCATCAAAAAATTAGATATACAGTAAATTACTTAAAAGCACGCTGAGGTATGCATGAAGAAAGTTCGGCAATGTAAATTATGACATGATGAAGACCTTTGATGAAAGAAAAGCTAAATTCCAGAAAGTCTTTGATACAAAGCCTTGATTTCATTTATGAATATTTTATTATGATGGTATGTAAGTATTGCATATATGAAGAATTACTGGCATTACATATTGTAGGTATTTGTACAACTGTATGAAATAAATGTTTGATAAGGGATTATGGAGACAAAATTATTTATGGCAACAAAATTATTTATGGCATGAATGCAGGTGTATTTTCATTGCTGTTATGGAGTGGAGTGACTTTGTTGGCAATGCATTTCATGTCTCAGGAGAAAATAGTGCATTTTGATAGGCTCATGTTGTAGATTAAGCTAAATCAATAATGCATGCTGCTCCAAGGAATGCGTAGAATGTGGTGGGGACACACAGGCGTCTCTAAAATGAAGAAAGCTGACAGATTTTGATGTGAGGCAAATGCCATGGCATCAGCTTGTTGCTGCTGCTGTTGCTGCTGCTGTTGACTTCACTGATGAATCTCATTTGTTTGCAGTTATTGACAAAAAATCCTCTGAAGAGGCTGGGCTGTGGTCCCCAAGGAGAACGGGACATCAAAGACCACGCGTTCTTCAGAAGGATTGACTGGGAGAAGATCGAGGCCCGTGAGGTTCAGCCTCCATACAAACCAAAGATCGTAAGTCATGCATGCCACCTGGTGTTGATAAAACAACCCACTCAAATGCCCTCTGCTGTATTAGCTTAACACTAAGCTTTGCCATTAAAATGCTCTTAATACACTAGAATGGGAAATGGGGAATTCTCAAGAGTGTAGCCCACTAACTGTGAGACAAGATTCAGTATGCTTTTATTCTATCACTAACTGCTTACCCTGTGTAGTTAAGTTTAGAGCCAAGTCGGTTGTTTAGAAATGTAACTACATTAGTGGTAATACTTGAATATTATTAATATTGGATACATCATTGTGTTAACCTATTTGATGCATTACACTTGTATTTATCATGGTACTATACATCTTGAATTATTAGCTATTGTACGCATTTAATGTAATGAGGCTGAATAGTTAAGAACAACTAGTTTCCTTTGGTAGCAGTACATCATTCAACATAAGATTAAGATTGCAGATATCTTGTATGTACCTTACCAAATACCAACAGACCCTACCTTTGTGAAATTAAAACGAATGGATTTCAGGTATACATTGTGTACTTACCAGTGTGATATTGTGAACTCAAGTTTATTGTAACCTCTCTATCCTGTTGCAGTGCCAATTGTTTTATTTGTTAATCAGCTGCTGTTATTACTGTAACTGGTTTCCTTTCATAATTTCCATATTTTTATTTAATGCGTTTAATTATGTGAAATGCTGTTTCGTGATTGATGTTTCAATTTTGTTATCAGAGAAGGCAGTGTGAATGAAGTTGTATAAATGGACACTTGTTGAATGAAAGGATGAGCGAGGGGCATAATAATACGAGTGAAAGGGAAGACTGGTGAATTAATGGAGGCGGCATCCATCCTTGTCTTTCAGGGTCCCCCCAATGTCCGTCGAGCGTCCCTGCCTGTGTCTGCTGTCAAAATTGGTCAGAAACTCTCGCTGATCGAGAAAATGCAAATCTCCTATCGAAAATGGTGCTCCGAGCATAAAATAGGCCAGGTTTCCAAATTATGATTTCTTAAATGAAAGTGGCTTGAAATCCTTTTGTAGACTTGAGTGATTGGTCGGTGAATGTGATGGTTGGAAGTTGGTGACGAGTTTGATGATTAGTGGAAGTTGGTTTCATGCTATCATAGAAGTTTCTCGTTTGAATACCCCTGAGTGTTGAAGTTAACTCCCTCATCTGGCTAACAACATGCTGTGTATAGTCCGTATGGGCTCAGACATACAAGTATATTCTACATTCATTATATATTAGCCTTTATATTAGCCTGCATTTGGATGCCAATATATGATCATATCACATCTTATAATAATCATCAATTCTTAAAGACTTGGCCTTTCATATAATATTTCTATCCATGTCATCAAGTACTCATCA
Source organism: Alitta virens (assembly GCA_932294295.1). Taxonomy (NCBI): domain Eukaryota; kingdom Metazoa; phylum Annelida; class Polychaeta; order Phyllodocida; family Nereididae; genus Alitta; species Alitta virens. The sequence continues at coordinate 42,819,948 of OW028575.1, forward strand.
ATCCATTTGTCATACTTTTTAATTGATACTGAAACATGTTCCGCTGAAATTACACTGGCTTGACATGAAGTTAAAATTGTGGGTTAATTCCCCCGACTCTCTTTTAGAGAGAGTAAATGTATACACAAACGTACGCCCATTGTGATGATGTATAAATCACCCTTGATATGAAGAGTTCTGTAGTTCTCATCAAGCTGTTAATTCTCTTTCACTACTCACTATGCATAAATGTTTTGCTCTAATAATCATCAGTCATTTCTTGATGGGCTGGCTGACTTTACCCCACCAAAGCAGGTACTCGGTCTGAAATCTTTGAGGTATTCATCCTTTCGTTTTCACTTAGCTCCGTGATCTAGCTCCATAATCTTCCTTGGTTACCAGAGCAGGGTGTCATTGTCTTCTGTCATTTCTGACATTGTAGACCCATGCACTTTTTTTCTGATCAATGCAGTCCATGCGCAGAACAACATATATTATGAATATATTCATGCTGTTGTTGTGTGTTGTCTGAAGCATTTAACATTGTTAAATTTTGTATGTAGCAATTGTTTTTATTTTCATTTGCATTATTGTGTTGTTTTATGCTGCATGGCTAGATTTACTTTCCTTAGTTTGTTTGCTTTTGTTTGCTGTGCTTATCTTAAAATCTCTATAATTTTTGTCGCTTGTACTGCTGCTCACTTATATTTTGAAAATGAATTGTAACATGTTGCTTATGTGCAAATCATCACTGTTGTTAAGTAATTTTTTCTCAATGGCTAATTTTGATGCAAAGTATTTTTGCACTGTCAGTGTATATGTAGTTGTATATGTAGTTGTTTATTTTGTAGTAAAGTAATAGGCTTGATTTCATTAAAGCGTTTTATACATGTAGAATTTTCACCACAAGGTGGATCACAGTGGGTCAAGATGGATTGGTCAAGTGCCACGGAATGTCCTCTGTCCAGCGGGCAGGGAGAATCCGTGGCACTGGCGCCTCACTCCAACTGTGTCCACACGCAAAGCATGTCTGTACGTTTGGTGTATAAAAAAGCATTTTTGTTTTGCACTCACAGAGTAACCCACGATATGCAGAACACTTTGACCAGTTGTTCACCAAGGTCCCCGTCACGTTGACGCCAGTAGACGATGCTGTTCTTGCCATGAATGCCCGAGGGGATGAGTTCAGCGGCTTCACTTTTGTCAATCCTTATTTTTCTGTTCGTTATGACGAGTTGTTATGACCGAAGCTGCCATGCACTGATGATGATATTCATTGTATTAGTACGTATCTTTATTTTACCAGTTTTCCCATTTTTGGAACCCCCTTTTTCAAAATTTTTGAACCTAAATCCGCATCGATGATTTGATTGGCACCTTGTGTGGTTTTGATGCACCCAGCTATGTCCTTGGTCTTGTTGGCGTATCTTGTCAGTGCATTAATTGTCTAAGTTACAATGAGCATTATAACTGCTTTCTAATGTCAGTGAAATTATCTGAATTCTACAATGTTATTGATTATCAAATGTTAGGCACACTGGAGTGCTTCACACCTCTTTTACCTCACAAAAAAGGAATTCATTTTATATTCTTTGAAACACTGAATAAAGCTGTATATTGTATGTATTAACTTTTTTAGTAGAAGTTTGCAAGCATCAGTTTTAATATCTTTTTATTTTGATTGGTATTTCCCAAATTTAACTAGTCTTAGGTAATGGAAAGGTGTGAATTCATCGAGATCAACATTGCAGATTGCCGTGTGCTTGTTAGTCAACTTAATGACAACTGTTGTGATGTTTCTGTTTGTATAACTTCTCATATTTTCTGCTATAAATCACCCTTTTAAAACTTTTTCATGGATTAAAAATTGTTATGTACTTTGGTAACTCTCTGCTAGCAAATAATTCTAATTGATAGCATGTTGTTACTGAAACTGCTGTTCTTGTTTGATACACAATAATTACTGCAGAACAAATAAGCATACTGAATATTGTCTTTAAGTTATTGGGTTGTTCACGGATAAAAATATGATTGCTTTGAATGAATTCATGTTGACGGCATTGCTAGAGGTAAGATGGGTGTTGTGATTAAGAATTTATGTTTATGATATTTGGCTGTGTACAATTAACTGTGATCTTATAGGCTTATCACAATATCTGCTTTACACTGGGAGAATGTCTTTAATTAATTATGTGTTAACTGCAAGCATTATGCCTTCAGAGACCACGTTTCATCGACATGTCTCTAGTAGTGTTATAGGTCCTAAATAAAATAGGTTTTTCTAGTATAAGTCAAGAGTAGTGGATTTATAAGATGACTGACATTTTGGATATTCAGTTTGTTATTAAGGTTGTGAAAACTGTGTTTAATTACTGTTAGTGTTGCTATTTGACCCTAAAACTAAACCGTTTATTCTTGATCTTGCAGAAAGGTAAAAAGGATGTCAGCAACTTTGATCGGGAGTTTACGAGCGAGGCGCCCAAGTTGACGCCAACGGACAAGCTGTTCATAATGAACCTGGACCAGACTGAGTTCTTTGGATTTACCTACACCAATCCAGAGTTTATCATCGATGTATGAAGACTGACATTCAAATAATGGGGACATTCCTTAGCACTCCGCCTTTGTAGTCAGTAGTGGATACAAACCAACTTACGCCATGCTGGTCGCTCACTTCTGTAAGGTCCTTTTTTTTTGGAGAACCTGGCAAAAAGAAAAGTAAAGTAGAAATGATGTCAATTAATCATTCAAAACTAGATTAATGTCAAATTATTGTTCAAAACTAGATAATATATACTGTGCTTTGAAAGAATTATAAACTACAGAAAGTTTTTGCTTGGTTGGATCATTGTATTTTGCAAGATATTCTAGCTTTTATGATCTGTTAAACCAAGGAACTTTAAAAACACCTTATAAGTTGATGTAAACATTGAGCTGGAAAGACATAACATGCAGTGATGCACACCTAACAGTGAAACTCCTGAACCAGGCTTCTATAAATTTGGAAATATTTGTAGAACAAAGGGCCGCGTAAGTAGTGATGGCTGGTGTACGAGATGCAATGTTTGGAGTAAATTTAAATGACAATGCATAATGAACACTTCTTACAGACTATGCTATTTGTAGCATTTAGATTTCTTTCTCAGTGTTAATTTATTGCATTATGTTGTCTATGATAAGTCATTTAAATCTGCTGCACATTTTGTATTTGCTTGTATGTACATTGTATGTACAATCCAGTACATGTACATAAATTCTACTTAAAGCCTACAAACATTACAGATTTACCGTAGACCATTATATTACCAGGTGGACCTACTGAATATGTTGTTATGAAGAAGCTCACCTTAAGTTTTTGTAGTTCTACGCACTTCAGAGGTGTGTTTTGCTTATTATTATCTTCTAGTATTTTTCTATTAAGATGCTTTTTTGGAAAGCGGTCAAATGTGCCAAGAATCTTTTCAAGGGTGTATACTTATTACATATTTCTCTAGTCATTGTTCAAATGTGTTTCATCGGATAGCATTTCACATTAACTTCATGAAATGTTTGGCTTTTTTTCTGTTTGATACATGCAAATTCACTTACACCTAAATGTTGCTGTGTACATTATATGTAAAAAAAGACAAAATCCAGGTTTTTGTTTTTTCCTCAATCACCAGTCGTGTTCTTCTTTGACTTATTACGTACCTGTGCGGTTGTGATTATTCCTGTTGATTGTACAAACTGTATATCTGTATATGTCATTGGTCTTTGCGATATATTTATGACACCGATTTGAAAAAGAAAAGTCCCAAATGTGTTGTATTGAAATGTATGGTATATTATGTCATTAATTGAAAATTTCAAATGAAAGTTCAAACCATGATGTTAATCATTTGATTTCGCAATCAATGTTGTTGCAATTGCACTTAAAGCGGATATTGATAACATTGATATGTATACAATGAGGTTTCACAACAAATGTACAATCTTGACATATATATATATATATATATATTATTGACACTAAAACTTCACAAGTGCATCTCAGTGCAATGTGAACCAAGCTGGCAGTATCAGCCATTTTATGATTTTTTTTCCCTTGCTGTTGGTGTCTGTAAACTTGTCTATTTATTTGTTGAACGTTATATTATAATACTGATGATACTGTGAAATTGAGCAGTTGTTGATTGCAAGGTCATGGGCTGTGTATGTTGGTATGACATTCATCCATTTACATAATTCATATACCTATATATATACATATATATAGTTTGGTGAAGTCTGCACAGCATTATAACACTATTTTACTTGAGATATTCTACTAACTTTTATACCAGTCCACCTAATTCTTGCGTGTGAAGTCATGTTGCACTTTCCTCAGTCGGACATAATGCACTTACGATGACCTTCACCTTGATATATTTATATATACTTCACTGTGTGTGATGTTTTCGAAAATTATTTCAATCCACTCTTGTAGCGATCGTTAGCTTTATTACTCATGTATATATGGATTCGTCTTTGGACGGACAGTCAAACAGACTTCTTTGTACAATTAATATTTAGTCTAATAGGATCTTTTCATAGTATTCTTTTCTGTGTGAAAAGTTATATATAATTCATGTGAACCTGCACTTGTGTGGGCCAAAGTAGTATTGATAGCTGACTTACAACTCTGAAAGCATAATGCTGTTTTTTGAAAATTAGCTGTTACTATACAATATGGTGATTTTACTGTTTTACAGCACATAAGGTATGTAGAGGTTATACTTATCGGCCAAATTCATCTATGCATATTTCCTATACTCACGTGCTGTTGAAAAAGCTAGTACAATTCTGTATAACTAACTTTATTGCATTTATTTACTTACCTTTCTGTCACTTAGAAGTCTCATGCATTATGTCACAGAGTAATGTGTGCATTGAAGTATTACTTAGAATTAAAGTAGCTAGATCTAAATTAAATCTTTATTGGCTCACATAAATTTATGAAATACAAACTTATTTATTTGTACATATTTGTTTTATATTCTATCAGCTGAATGGCCCTAAATTGATCAATTAATATGTGTGTAGATATTAGAGAAGGCCAGATCTGGATTTGATAGATTAATGTACTGTGATTTAGAAGTCCAGAGAAGAATAAGTATAAATAAAAGTATAAAAAAGTTTTAGAAAAGAAATGCATATGCCAAAGTCATTCTAATTATATGATTGTGACTCAAAACTGTAAAATACTCTTTGATGAATTGTTTAATTTTATTTGAAAGAACCACAAAATGCATAGATCTACCTGGTTGTATTCACACAAAAATTATAATCTTGAAGTGTGTCTGGAAAGATGTACATGTATTTTCAAGAATTATATAATTATACATAAGAGAAAAAACTTGAAGATGGTGTAATTTGAAAAAGTAATTCTTTCGGCACCTTTCACCAACTTTCACATAATCTGCACAATCAAGAAAGCAACTCTGAATAAATCGATTTGCTAGATTAGCAAGATTTTGCAAACTTAATTCACTTTTTAAATTTACAAAAAATATAGCATTGTGTTTGTGAATGTCCTGCAAGAAGATTATGTTCCAAGTACACACAGTAGATTACTTAGTGAAGGAATTGCCCTAACGAATGTTATGTTGATATAAGTTTATGTTAAATAAAGCTAAACTTTGAAAAAAAGAGTGTTGCTTGTTTCTTTCGATTGCACATACCAAACTGAGAGACACTACTAACACTACATGTACAAAGGCCTGGAGTGACCTGAAAAGTAGAAATAAATGCTTGTCCAGTGAGGCAAAGACACTCACTTCATGAAGGCCAGCTTCTTTTAGGCCTATATACATAGCAGCTTGGTGGCCTAATGGTTTTAAAAGCATCAACCAAATTCCACACATGCTAGCTCTGCTAAAGGTCTGGGGTTCAAATTCTAGGGCCAGTCACTCTTCATGAGGTTCATCTCAGCTGCTGTCAAATTGGAGGTGCCTTGTGCTCACTGTGTCTATGCAGAGGCAAGTAAAACCACTCGTGGGGTAAATGTGTAACATGGTGTGGACTCCCAAGCTTTATCATTAAGTCTGCCTCTGGCAGCTGGTCATATAAGCTGACTACACCTAGACCAGTAGCAGTTAGATATTGACCTAGCTATATGGTAATGGTACCTCATGAAGCTTTGTTATTTCAGAAATTCAGTATTAGAATTGCATTCTGTGGTTCCTAAGTGTTGCAGTGATATGTTTATGGGTGAAAACCTTTGCTTTTTGGGGCATGATGAGTTGTTCCTATATGTCCCATGTTACCTTGGTGACTCAGAAGTGTAATCACATCAAGATGACTCCTTATGGGCCTGAAACAGCTGTCACATGCTCTTTTACACCAGGAGGCAGGCTGATCTGCCCACTAATGATATGGATCAGTGAATCAGGGACTTTCATTCAGCTGATATATATCAAGTACTGGGATAAGACTTCAATTTTCAACCATTGGCGGATCCAAAAAATAGGAAAAAAACATTAAAATTTTTTATTTTTTTTATAATGTGTGATGTTAATTTATGTTATGCTTCAAAACATATTGTGGAATATAGCATGCAAGTGGGCTGACACCCAGGAATAAATAACATTTTAAGGTTTTGACCTAGGGCATTTTATATCTTTGTCTCATGGTGATTGTCAACCTGTCGAATTTTAGACACTAAGGAAAAATGAAAGCACAAATTGGTGCATATTAAACGAGGCAATGCAAGGGAAACTCAGTTACATAAATTGTTGTAGAACCATGTCAAGCTACAGGTGTGAATTATGTTCACAAAGAGTGACCTTTAAAGCATAAATTAGTTCTCTTAAAAAAATTTTGATGATTGCATATGTCTTTTATGCCCGGGCCAAAATATAGCTGATATATTTACTTGCAAAATCCTATGCGTTTCCAAAGTGAAGCATTAAAATCTGTAATCTGTAACTCACTTTGATAGTGTACGAATAAATAAATATATATTTCCAGAAACTTAAGATGTACTTTCAAAAATAGATATTTCACCTCTTTTCTCATTGAGCACCAGTTTTATTCAATAATCATTGCATGATGCATTTACTATACCTGCCATATTGTCAGGATCTTAAAGGAAGGGGTCAATATTATTACATAACATATATGGTAATTTGCAATTCCTGGACCATTCGCCACAATTTCTTTCTTCTGCGACAAGTCAAATGCAAAAGAGGTTTTACATTTAGCAGCCACATTTATCATTGACAGCTATGTTAGAAGGAGTAAAGAAGGCTAAAGAAAGCCAAAGTAGCCATGATGATATCCTGACCAGCTAAGCTATTGTTGAACAGGTGTGGCACTTGTCTGTCAGCTGTCTGACTTAGTTAATCTAAGTTTGGGTGTGGCATCTGATCAAAAAGCGCACCCAACAGTAGTAGTCATGAAATTCGTGAAGTTTTGTTGGCTTTCAAAGACATTTGGCCAAAGCTCTTGAACATGGTAATAAAAGTTGCTTAAAATGCCACTTCAGATCATTTATAAATTGAAAAGGTGCGCATAAAAAGTTTTGAGCGCAGTTGTTCATGGTGTAACTGACAGATAGACCTGTTAATGAATTTTAACAGCATCAAACATGCTTACAAGAACAAGCAGAGGTCTTTGCGTCACAGTGTAAGAAACTACAAACAAGAAAGAGCTAGAGAATCGGTTGAAATAACTGAACCACCTTATATCTTGAGTGCGTCATACTATGGAGTCACTATACAAGGAGGGGAAGCCCAAGGTTTTATCTGGCACCATGTATGTCGCGATGGTCTTTTAATGATGGGCAGGTAATAGAGTCTTTTCACTGAACAGCCCTGAATTCAGCAGGACATAAGTCTTTCCTCTCCTCTTATTACTCATTTTGCTTTTCAGACACAGTAGGTAATAACTAACTGATTCCATAAATATAACTTTCTCAGAAACATAACAAAAATCAACTAAATGATAAAGTGTCAAATACACATTAAAATGCACTAAAAATACTGCTGCTAGGATGCACTTTGCTTCAGCCAATCACAGCCAAGGGCGGGAACTGTTTCAGCCAATAGAATTGCATAGTAATAAACTAATAATTTGTCTTCTGTTCATATCTTACAATATCTAAACACAACAGTGTGAGGTGTAGGAAAAATTAGATTTTCTCCCCTGAGAAAAATAGATGTGAATATGCATCAGAACATGCTAATAATTTAATTTGGTGACTGAACAAACCATAAAATAAATGAAGTTAAATGGTTCCTTGCAAACATTTTATGTATTTTTATCTTATATCACTAATATAATATATGTCATGTCTGAAATCTAAATGAAAATCAATGATAAATCATGAATTTATAAAGCAAAGTTCAGCCTGATAGAAATGCATTTAATTGACAGACAATGACTTTCGAAATTAATATAACTCAGGCTGACATTGACCGACACCAATAAAATTAATATTGGCATGTAGCCGAAAAGTTGCTCTTTCACGTACATGTTTTCTCTTGGACGCAAAATAAAGCGGTTTTAAGATATGGCAAGTTGAATAGAGTCAAGTAAAATACACCTAAAGTTGCCATATTGCAGTTGTCATTTGTTTAAAATGCAGTAATTGGCTTAATTCTTGCCTGATTTTTACAGGAAAACTTCGACATTGACCACTTCTATGGGATGAGCAAAATATTCCCTACTATGCGCACGCAATATTGGTCAGACAAAAATATCCATTGGGAAATCCTTAGATTGGCAGTGTGGCTCTCAGACTCTGCTAGTGCCGCGAGATTAAAAAACCCCTGTGAAATGGATGTGGATTGGCTGCTGCAGCAGCGAGACGAATATGGGGCATCAAAGGGAACCTGGTGACATTAAATTACCATTAATGTAACGGCCCACTAGGCCAACTTAGCCTCGGAACTAATTTTAATGGCTATTAAAAATATGCACGTGTGAAAACCTTGGGCTTCCCTCCTTCTCTAGTGACTCTCTAGTGACTCTCTAGTGACTTCCCTTAATCAAATGGCTAGCAGTCACCACCAGATGAAGATATGAAATGCCTAGATATCTTTATTTTTTCTTGTGTCCAGGGTTATCAATAGGCTAACTTAGTTTTTATGCTTTCTTCCAAAACTGCTATGCCAAAGCACAATATATAGTAATTTAACTCAGATGTTTATCAGTTATGATTCCAAGGTAATTAAATTAATTTACAAACTCTACTTCCACACCCTGAATGTTAATATTATCTTTCTCCTTGTTGTACTCCTTTCTACGGAGCCCCTAATTGGACAAGTCAGTAAAAAATATTTTATTTTCGCTCACAATCATCGCGTTCCCTCTCAATGTTTACGTGTTCTCTCTAATGTATTTGCATTCCCTCGCTAGCTTATTGCGTTCTATCATATTAATTTTTAAAAAATCCAGACCCCCTCCCCCTCCTGGATATCTAATGGCTGTCTCCTTATGGCATCACCATGCACTACATACATTATACAAGGTTTCAGAAAATTCTACCTCAGACGAAGTGCACCAACAAAAACTTAACTAAAACGTTTGATATCTTCGCAGTTTAATGTTGTGACTTTCACATTTTCGTCCTTCGATCAGAAGCTATTGTTTTTCCACTCGACCCTGGAAAGAGTGCTAGCGCTAGGTGGTTCTAATGTAGTTGAGTGTCCATTTCTGCCAGTGTTTAGTAATTGACCTCTTAAGGGCTGCCATTAAACTACTGGATGCTTAACAGGCTTTGTTTTGCACAGCTGTCCACATACTGTAGTCCAGTGGGTTGAGGTCTTGACTTTGCGGAGGTCACATATCTGTTGGCCATGATGCCTGATATTCTCTTAACCAGTCCTGTCCTTTCAAAGGTTTGTGCAGGAGCACCATCATTCCTGATGAAATACATAGCCATGGCTTACTATTATTGAGTGGAGAATGGCATTGTAAGCCTCGGTGTTGACCTTACGACCAGATGGAATATATACTGGAGGCATCCCCTGACAATAAAAATCCACGAATCCCAAATATCACAGATACAGGATGTTTTATGCTGGTTCTTTATCGTTACATTTAGAGTTAGTTATTTGTGTTTTCAATTTATATACATGAAGAATATTTCATGGCAAGAGAAGAGTTTGTCCTCTCTTTTTTCATACAGGAAGAGACCCTTCCTTTCTTTGATTCTTATTTTTTTTCTCAACCAGAAGCTATTCTAATAAATTCAATTGCTCAAGATAATAAGTTTGAATACCCCCAATCCATCTATTATCCCTGCGATTAATTGGAGCATCATGCAAAAAAAAGTTCCCCATTAGAAAAGGTTGATTAGGACTGGAGTTAGAGAATTTTTGTTTAAAGTACTTTTCAAGGTCTGTGACCTATTTTGAAGACATTTGTTTGTCTTGACCTCACTAGGTTGTTTTTAATATTTGACATTGTGAACCCTCACAGACCTTGTTAAACCTGGTTCTGCTTTGAGCAGCTGTCTCTGTTATTTGTGGTTCGTTTTTAGTATTTTATTCCATCCATCTTGAAACTTTTAGCAACCTAGAGATGTCTGGGGTGCCATCCGGCACACAAGAATTCAGGATCTGCCAGTGTTTTCTTCAATTGCGTTAAAGTGACAATGTCTATATAGAGCTGCAGATGTTGTACTAAAATACTTTAAAGACACAGTAATATGGTTGTGAAATAGTGTAATGAAGTACATTACATCAGTTTATAACTGTAATTTGCACTGGCAGTACCCAATAATGTGTTTCAAAGAAATTCAATAAATATTAATTTCCATCACATGAATATGATTGCATTTTAATGAAATTTTAGAAAATTTAGTGGTGATCACATACAACGACCAAGGAAGGCTGAATATCTAAAAATAAACCATATTAATAATAAAAAAATTTGCTAAAATATGTATAGATAGAATGAGATGTGGCTTTAAGAGGGGACAGGGTGACTATACTTACAATGGACCTCCTACTAATGATTGCATTAACATTGGGATAACCTCTTGGGGAACATTCACACAGTGCTCATAAAAGTCAGATTTCAGTGAAATTACCAGCTTTTTGGTATAATCTGGTTAAAATTCGATGAACTATTCCAGTTTTGTTTGATATATACTATTCTTAGTGATCAAAAAAAGCCATTAACAAGCATCAAAAGTACTCAGGCAGCTCATACCATCTTTAAGATCAGTTTCAGTCCAGATATAGCTTCACTCAATTCACAAAAAACAAGGTATATTGGAATACTAAAGGTTAATTTTGAAAATTAATTAGCATAAATATGTTTGAATTAGTCTCAATGGTCTAGAAAGGTCTTATAGATGTAACGCAAAATGTGCTACTTTGGGGGAGTTTTAAAAATATTTCATTTTTGTGAATGCACAATAAACAAATTTTTTTACCATTTCTCTATCTTGGGTGATGGAATGATAATGAAATTAATAGTGTTATTTTTACTCATGGATTATCAATGTATGTTATTTGATGTGAGCCAAAATTATACTTGCATAATAACTTGACATGCAGTGTGTAAATTAAGTCTAATTACCACACTATAAGCTCCGTTTTAGCTGTCAAGTTTTTGTTGATGCACCCTGTATTTATGCAGCATTATTTGCACGCAGCTCTGAAAGGACCAAGGTCACCCCCATGAGGCAAGCAAGTTTACACAATATTACTACCATAGTCCTATTTGAAATTGTGTTCACATTAGCATCATCTGGTCTTGCTGTGTAAATATTGTAAGCAGTAACGATAAAATTGTATTTATGCAAATTAGAGATAAAACAGGTGCAATGAAGACGATTATCAGATATCACTCAGGTTCTATAAAGCAATTCTACGTAGAGGTAAATTTGAAATCTGGTCCAAAGTTACAGGTATCAGCATTAGCATTATGTCAATCAGCCAGCTGTATTAGCCTTTGCCTTTGGTGTGTTTTATGTACCAAGCTTTGCTAATGTGGTAAAAACGATTCACTAAGTCAAAGGCAATAAATGACATGATGACAAATGTTGTGAAATAGTCCCGATCTTCACTAATAAGCCAGACCAGCACTCGATGGGCCGACCTAAGTCACACAAAGAATTCTGGTCCTTCGCCCAATCCCTCAAGCGAGACACAGTAGGACAACGGAGTCCTCACCGCAGACCCGTTGAAGAAATATTCAAACTTATATCACCAATACACACTGATACAGTGCATTCAAGGACAATGGAGCTGATATCAACCACCTCAATACCAACCCAAAAAGACAACTTCCATCAAAACCTGACATCAGTATCACCTCAGCAGGGATAGCTAAATTACTAAATAACATAAATCCCAAAGCATCATGCCCTGATAACGTAGCTGCAAGATTCCTCAGGGATTAGAGCAATACATTGGCCCCCATCCTCCATAGCAGCCTGGACACAGCACAACTCTCAGTGGACTAGCTTTGTGCCAAAATCTGAAGTCTAAAAAAAGCTGGAGAGATATAATAAAGCGGAAAATTACCGGCCTGTCAGCCTCATTTGCATCACCAAGCTACTGGACATTATGGTGTCTCACATCATGATTCATCTTGATGAACATAATGCACTTGTTGATGTCCATCTAGATGTTAGACGAGGCCATTCATGTGAAACCCAGCTTGTTAACTGGATTAACTAGCAAAAGGGGCATAGGGAAGAGGCCAAACTGATGCTTGACAAAGTCAGCCACCTGAGACTCCTCTACAAACTAAAAGGATATATACAGTATCCCCAAAAACTGAGTACACCCTAGGTAAAATTCTGTAAAAACTTTAATAATGACTGAATGGAGCCCTGTTAGAAACTGAAACCTTCCTTGATTGTGTCTGGGAATATTTCCTTTAGTTGTATGAAAAATAAATTTGATTTGCATGTATATGGTTTGCTTCTAACATCCGTTTTGGCTGAAAGTCATGGCCAACAAAATGAGTACACCTCTGAGACTATGATATACTGAAAGCAACACAGGCTGGTTTGTTTTGCTGTTCTAACCTCTTAAGGTAATTTGGATTAGTCCTGTTTTTTTTTTATCCATGCTTGTAACCTAAATAGTGTCATAAACTTAAATTCTCTTAAGTTCGAGTCATACTCTTTGGAGCCATACTAAAGCTCAGTCTAACTTTAAAAGAATGGCACCCCATGGCAAAGAATTGTCAGAAGATTTGAAAATTAGAATTGTGAATTTGCATAATGATGGAAAGGGCTACAAAAAGATCAGCAACATCTTGAAAGTCAGTGTAAACACAGTGGCAGCATTGTTACGAAGGCACAAGAAGAGGTCTTCAGTTAAAAACCAAAGTCGCACTGGGCGTCCTCGTAAGATGACAAAATGAGCTGTACGACATTTGAAAAATATGGTCATGAGGAATAGGAAAGCAAGTGCTGCAAAACTTGCAGATGATGTCTTACATGCGACAGGTATTACAGTATGTGCTCAAACCATTCGTAATGCTCTGAATGATGCTGACCTTCATGGACGGCGTCCAAGGAGAAAGCCACTGCTGAAGAAAAGACACAAAACTGCACGACTGAACTTTGCCAAAGAGCATGAAATGAAGTCAGAAGAATATTGGAAGACTATATTGTGGTCTGATGAGACCAAAATCAATTTGTTTGGATCAGATGGGGTTCAGCATGTCTGGCGTGGCCTGGGTGAAGAATATCGTGAAGACTGCATGGTGCCTACTGTGAAACATGGAGGTGGAGTTATATTCATGAAAATGTTTCACCTTAAATGTCAGAAAAATTTCCAATTACATTAAAAGCGCAGCCACATAGACGAAATAATTAATAAAGTGAACTTTTTGTCTTTCTAACCATCCTGTGTCAATAGCCAAAATTGTCTATAAATAGATACTCTACACACAGTGCCCAAATTTTGTAACAGTGCCTTTGCACACATTCGTGTCAATAAACATCTGCATAAGGGATGGATGTATTTGATTCTATAGGGACAAGGAACACATAACCTAAGCTTTAACCTGGCTTGAGGGACAGACATCTTTTAGCAAGGCCTTTTCCTCCAAACTCGATGGGGACAGGAGACACAAAACTAAAATAGCTAAGGGACAGGGGTCTTCACTGTTATTGATTTTTGCTGGACCACATGCATGAAAAATTACAGATGAACACCATTTTGAAGTAAATGAAGTACACAAATTGATCCCAGCCAGATCATTAGTTGTTTAACATGCCACCAGGTAACTGGTGATTGTGGGACTCCTGGTGGAGTGGACTGTGAAACCCCCCCCCCCCCCCCCAAACACCTCTGTCGCCAGGAGGTGCTGTTGTACCAACGGGCGCCCTCTATCGGATGCTCCACTCAAGTCAGAAACAATGACAGGGCGGAGTCCGCGTCTTGTTTGGAGGGGGGGGGGGGGGGTGGGGTTAAGTACGTTATTATACACCGGGTATGACTGTTTGTAATTTTGTGAGGCCCTTGGGCCTGCCTCCGCATCCATTAAAGTGGGCATTGATAACAATTGGTACAAAATGTAGGCCAATAGTCAGACTTATGGATCTGCCAGAAAAGCAAAATATGGGTGCCTATAAAAATTAGTATCAAGATTTTTTTTAACAAAAATAAAATTTCTTTATTTGGAAAAACATATACCGTAACGGAGGGTATTTTCGACATGGCGGGTATTTTCGACACTCATTAAAATGTTAAGAAAAAAAAAAATTTGTTAACATTTTAATGTGAGTGTCGAAAATACCCACCCTGTCGATAATACCTTCGTTACAGTAGTACCAATTTCAACACTATGCCTGAGACCATTTGCTTTCTAAAGAAAGAAATTTACGCTCCCAATTAACATAAAACATGAGAAAATGTAAAATTCGCCTTTGAAATGTCACTATTTTTTTTACAGACAGACAATACAGCCTACAAGTCTCAATTTAGTAAGCCTAATAATGAGTAATTACTAGAGGACCCTGCCATAGAGTCCGTGACCATTTTTTCCAACCCAAGGTTAAAGTGGAATTTTTAGATTTTAGGTAAATACAAAAAAATTAGCCGGGGTACGTTTTGAAAAAGTTCGGGCTAATTCCTTTAGAGGGCCAAATCCAAAATGGCCACTGAAAAGTATTTGCAGCAAAGATATAATTTTTACATCAAATTATGGATTTTTAAGGTCAAGGAAATTTTTTTTGCAAGCCAATATAATAAATTCCAATAGTGGATTTTCATGGAAGGTTCTCTATAATTCCACTAGGTGGCTATGACAGAATACTGCAATTCTATTAGCTGAAAAAGTTCCCGCCCTTGATTATGATTGGCTGAAACAAAGTGCATCCTAGCAGCAGTATTTTTAGTTTATAATGTATATTTGACTCTTTATCATTTAATTGATTTTTGTTATTTTTCTGAGAAAGAGGAGAGGAAAGACTTATGTCCTGCTGAATTCAGGGCTGTTCAGTGAAAAGCCTCCCATTTAGGCGGGGCGGGGGCCTAGCTCAGAGGTAGCGCTCTGGCTTCCAACCGCCGGGTCTCGGGTTCAATTCCCGGTCAAGCCTAAGTTGGATGGCTGTTTCCTCCTTTGTCTCATTGCCATGGTCTCTGCCTGACCTAATTAGCCCAACTGGTGCAGAAATACAGGACGTAAAGCCCTAATCACACACACACCTCCCATTTAGGCTATAAATATAAACTGAAAAATAATACTACAAGCGCCTTAATTCACTTCCTTGACCTTGAAAAACATATATAGGATTAGAATATAAAATTTCTGGCAATGGCGACCTTAATTTGCCTATTGTAAACAATACCCAAGATTATCATTAAGCTGGAATTGTTCACCAATAGTGATGAGAAGTCACCAAAAAACTAAGTCCTCCTGAAAAACAGGGGGAGCTTCACTATATGAAGTGTTGGGCTATTGACACTGTATCCCAGAGATCGGGCCAGCGTCGTTGATACGATTTGGAACGGCTGCAGGTTACTTTAGCTACTCGGGCCAAGCTTCCAGCAGCAGGTGAAGGTGGCAATCTCACGTGGGCTAATTCTTTATGGAAAGGGGTCATTCTTCCTAGTTTGGTTTGGGGCCAAACATGTCCATAACAGCATGGAGACACATGTCTCCAAGGCCCTTTACCGGAGCAGTGCCAATCTTCAAAATTTTATGAGTTTCAGAATGCCCTAATCCAACTGGACTATTTGGTGCAATGTTTATCAAATACCATTTAGTCAATAATACAGAAAAAGTTTATCATAATTTTACTAAATAGTTTAAAATATTGGATTTTGAAGTAATTTAATATTTGAATAAATATATTTTGAAATCTAATTATATGTATTGGAATTTAATTTTCGCGTTAAGATCCTGTGTGGCCAGGCCGCTGGGGCAATGACAGGGTGTCTGTCGCATTGCCATTAAATGAAGAGGCTTTTTTAAAATTTAAAACCTGTCATATAATTTTGTAACCCGATGCTGCATGGTGTTGGCAGCCAGATAGCATGGTTTTGTTTACATGGGGAGTCTGGAAACAGCTGGGTTGATGTGTAGGCCAGAATGAACCAATCAGAGCCCAGCAAACCCCCCCCCCCCTTTCTCAAACAGCTACACAGTACACAGTGTTGCGCAGAATTCACACCGGATCTGTGAATATACCATTTGTCCCACATTGACAGTAGCCGTTGGATTGAGATTTTGAATTTTAACAGGATCTAATCTATCTGTGAAACATAAGGATTCTTCTAAGGTATGTTTTATTCGCTGTCATTTTGTCTGACGGGTGCGGAAAGGGGAATTTGAGGTTGCCATCTTTGCACTTAAAACGTTCAGAGCGCTGCGTTCAATCAATGCCATGATGCTCATTAATAACGTACTGTGCGCCGTTTAACGTTGGCGACGTAACATTATTCAAGGTTAAACGTACTTCAGGTAAATGTGCAGATCCATATATAGGCCTAGATGACATGTACTATAAGTACTATGCCGTCCACACATGTTTTTAACAGTTGTTCGGCGGCATGCACAACAACTTGCGCAGTTCTCTCTCCCGTGCCAGCTCCCTAGATCTAGAGTCTATTCAGCAGGGCGTGCGAAATATCTCAATAGATCTTACACAAGCAAGCGGTGTTTTTGCAACCTCAGACGTTTAGTCATGCTAGCCGGGCCGTTTGTCATGAAGATGTATGCAGACTTAACACAGGGTTCTAAAGACATTCTCTGCGGGAGGCCTTCACCTGGCTGTACTGACTCAGTGAAGTCCTGCATGACATTCAAAAAGAACCACAACGCTCTAAATTGTAGCTCGAAGTGGGCCTACTGAATGTTCAGTTTGTAAAATGTATGAATGCTAGAGATAGGCCTAGTGTTTACCCATACAAAACGCTGAAATTAATGAGGTTTCAAGTCGAACTGGATAAGATAGGGCTTGCATGTTGTTGTTTACTAAATTATTTAGCAAGAACCAGATAAATTTATTTAGTCAGTTGTTCAGACAGCACGAAAGCGTGGGAATTTCTCAGGCAGGCAGGGTGAATATGGGCCTAAGCGAAGTTGGCACAAGTCAAATAAAATTGAGGAAGTTTGTTTTAGAACTACGTTTTTTGTTGTTGTGTGAGCAGTGAATTTAATGACGATCGGCCCCGTAAGCCGTGGACCGGCTGGACCAGTTTGTGGGGGCCGCTTGCTCTTGCCGTGACGGCGCCGTGTGTTGTTTATCAGCTTGAAAATTGATAAGTAGTTTGTTTACTCGCGTTCATGACACTCTAGGATGGCTCTGATCTGGTGTTTGGCAGCACAAAGTGCATCTGGGGTGGATTGTGTTATGGTAGAAGCAGAAAAATACGCTGTAGGACTGGAGAAAGCATTGTGAAGTGGGGTCCAGGAGGTTTCAGGAATGCTATGCGGATCAACTGTCATGGCAGACCACAGCACCCCCGGCAGATCGCATCAATTTTGCCTGCTCCCCCCCCCCCCCCTCTAGCATAACAACTAACAGCCCTTGGGTTAGCATGCTTGACATTACCTAGGGCTTGCGTCATGCCATATTGTTCATAGCATTGCAGTTGTGAGTGCAGTTTTTCAACCATGGTCATGATTCAGCAACAATAAGTTCTGCGATGACCACTCTGACAGCTTTGTCAAAGCAATGAGTTTTGTGCATGCATACAGTTCATTTAATGACTCCACGTACATACAACATGCCAGTGCTCTTTGAATGGCCAGCACAGCAGTAAAATCATGAAGGGAACACAACCGCCCCTTTTTGTATCATTTGAAGCTTTTTTCCTGCAAGACCCTCGGGACATGGTATGATAATAACACGGACTGGAACAGACTGGTGCTTTCAACATTGTGCATACATTTGAAAGAACATCCACTGAAGTTTTCTCAACTCGAATTGTCTGAACTTGAGCATGTTCAACTTGGTTGACAAGTGTACTATTTTAAAACGTATAGACAGACCTGTGCTCTTCAAGCAAGGGTTGTTGAATGTTCGGTTTGCATGCGCTGAATGGTCTCTCTTGGACTATCTTTAAGTTCTGAACTGTCTGGATTCATGTGCACGCAAACAATCCGCGTCTGTATGCTATGCAACAACTCCAGGCCAGGCGTGTTGACATCAATCAAATGTGCAAAAACGAGTTAGGTCGACAAAAATGCATGAGTTATAGACAATATAGGACTCTCCATGGGTAGTGCCTTCAAGGGGGTGAACCTGGCTGTGTCAGACCATCATAAATATTCCTGTAAAAAGGCAAAAAAAAAAAGGTTTCCTAGAAAGGTTTTTGCATGTTACACAAAGGACTGGGTGATCAGTCATTGAGTCATACTAAACTGACATTTCGCAGACGACTGTATAATATTGGCGCGGCTTCGTGCTGGACTTGCATAACCTCATTTGCATGACGTTCTATAGACTTGAAATTGACATGGCATACCCAGAGACTGCAGATTGTGCTCTTTAGCTGATATGGAACTGGGTTAGCTTGATAGCTGTTCGAGGTCTGCATTTCTCTGGCACGACTATTAGCTACTATTGGCAATATTTTGCATTCTCCTTGACCAGGTTGTCACCATGAACGTCCCTGACTGTCTTTTTGGTCCTGACTTGACTGTGGAATCGAGCAAATTGGAAGTCCATATATGCCCCACCCTCCACCACCTGCAGATGCCCCCGTCAATTTTTCTAGAAAAGGCGGGGGAGGGGGTGTTCACGAATCTTCTGAAATGACCACGCTCCTGCTATGGTCCTAAAAATAGTGCTTATAATGAGGAGCTTTGTGTTGCTAATGAAAGTTGGGGGGGGGGGGGTTTCAAAATGCATCCGTGCAATGCTGCAGGGGATGAGGGGGGCAAAAGCATAATGACAAGGAATCCCCCCCCCCCTGCTGCATGGTCTGGGGTAAACACCAGCTGGCACTGGTCAGTCTTGGTAGTGGTCATCTGAGAATGGACATCCTGGATCGTCAGGGGTCATAGATCTGGGTGAGGGATCCAGAGCATGGGAAGGGGGTGGGGGTGGGAGACCAACTGGTTTTATGGCAGCCACTTGTTTACTAGGCAAACACTTGCAGCCTTGTGGAGTGCGCCATGACGGCATGTTCGGCAAATCTTGTCAAAGAACATAGTGCAGCAGGGTAGCTGTGAGAGAATTCGAATATTTTCATTTTTTTTGTCATGAGTCTCATGACTCATTTCATCTCAAGAGTGTTTCAAAAAAAAAAAAAAAAAAACTACCCAGACTTAAATTTCTGATGTTTGCTGAAAATGAGACGCGAAATTTGACTAAAAATACCGAAGTTAAACGATTGAAATGGTCGAATATCGTCTGCTGACTGCTCGTGGCTTCGACAAGCTGGAGTGCACTGTGACCCAGTTCTGTCATCCAATATGGGTTTGCTCATGCAACTTGCTATTATGGGAATGTTTGGTTTGCCATCACATTAAGATCTCTACTGGCCTTGGCAAGCCGGCTTATCTATTTTGATTAAAGGGGGACAGTTGACAGGCCGTTTCTTTGTAGCCGATTTCCATAGAGCCGATTTGACTGCGATGTCCGTGTCTGAAGCATTAATTAGCATTGAAAGGACCCGTCTTTCTTGGGGCCTTGTTCAATTTTGACGGATATACAATTTTGATGTATAAATATACAATTTATTTACTGTAGTGCACTTTTATTTATTTATAAATGAATAAATAGATTTAGAAAGGTAGATCTATATTGATTCCTCACATTGGATTATCAGGAAATTGGACATGAAGCACACGTCTATATGATGACCATTAATTGTGTATTTTCCATTACATTGCAGAACTTTGTGTGCGAATAAACAGTTGAGATGGAGTGATTGGAGCTGATCATTGCACCATCTTTGTTGAACATGGATTTACCAGAGGAAACAGAGCTGCTTCCCAGAGGACAACAGTCACTATAGCCTAACATGGACGGTCGGCCTGATTACTCGGCCCTGGAGCGCAGTCGGTTGTACGGGGGGCTGCATGGGGCAGGGACTGGTCTAATCCACGGGGCTCCCCCGCCTCCTCACTACGCCGACCTGGCCCCTGGCCGCTCCCCTGCTCCTCCAGGCCCCGTGGACCCCCTGGCCGCCGCCGCCGCTGCCCACTACCAGGCCCGCTTCATGTCCCCCGGCCACCCCAGCATGCCCCAGCTCTCATCCAGTGAGTATGATTTGGTTATTCTTGCATTAGCTGTTCTGTTTGCCTGTGCCGAGTGAGTGAGTAAATGTGTGTCATGGTTCAGACCAAATATATATATATATATTATGAGCTAGCTGTTACAAACACTTGTAGATTGCGGATCGTACAACATTTCAACATGCCATTTGTTAATCTTCTAGCCTACTAGCAGGCCTATATTCTGGCACAGGCCTAGGCCTCCGCGCCTGAATGCCGGCCCCATCACCGCGCTTGTTAACCTTTCAAAGGATTCATGATTTGAATACAGGCCTAGAGGCCTATTATGTTCTCAGTTCAGACAGAGGCCAAGGACATCCCTTGAATGGAACGATGTCACCTGGATTTCAAATGAGCCTTGGTTGCGGCATCATAGCAAAATTCTTGATTTGTACAATGTGACAGTACACCGCTTTCGCCAATCAATTTCGTGGCTGCTGGGGGCTGTTTGGCCGGAGTATACTTGGCCGCCATGGGCTCCCCTACCCCCCTCGAATCTCAAATTTATTCTGGGTCATGAAAACCGCTGCTTGCCAACAACAGAAAGCTGTATAAACCTCTAGCGGGGATAACGATCTGTATTCTGTCTGGGGTGAAACATGACGTCCTGTTGAGAATAATTAGAGAGGCATGTTATTTTAGTTGGTGAAGATCGGCGTTCTTTCGAGAGCTCCCATGCCAAGCAACATGGCCGCCTGTCTTGTTTACGTTTCCAAAACCCTAGCATATCTGAGGTTGCTGCAGCCTTGCATTGCACTAGTTGACGATGTCAACTGTCCAGTCATCACCTTTCCTATTTACCTTAACCGGGAAAATTGTTGTCATTACTCTCCAGAGCAAAAATATAGTGCTTGTGTGTCGGTAAAGCCTGTGCATACGCTGTGGAGGGAGGGATGGCACTTGGTGGCAAGTCGGATTTGTATTGGCAATGGAAGGTGTGGTGCTGTGCCAGGCACTGGCGTCACCCCGTCGGGGAAATCGATCCTTTGAAAAGAACGGCGCAAAAATAAATGGATCCCCGGCAACTTCGCTTGCTAAGGCCTGTGGCATTCCTCAAAATGATCAGGCTGTCTCTGGCTAATTTTTTTACCTTTCCTCAAAGGTCTTGCTGAAAGAACGTGCAGTTGGCTTGCTTGCCTTTGAAACGTGGCCAAGGCAATAGATCTATGCAGTGTGCAGTCCAACAAAACTATTCTTAACTGCAAAATGCTAGGTCGTCCTTCAGGCTAATGGAAAGCATGTTTTCCAATGAAAATAACTCGCAGAAGGCGTACTGGCGCCCTGCAGAAGGAGAAAAAGGCCATTGCAAGATAGTCTTGCTGGTATTTGTTACACTCACACGTGTAGCACTATATAGTCTACCTGTGGGCCTTACACATAAAAAAATGTAATTTGGTCCTTGGCTTGAGAGGTTCCAAGTTAGTGTGTTTAAGTGTCATTTCAAGATTCGAGTTGCTTATAATGCATATATGTAGATATTTGGATGTCCACCGCAAGATCTACTTACTAAGTCACCGTTATTCATTCGTGTTTTAAAACCTGGTCCTTTTAAGTAAAGACATCGTATTTCCATGGTGGCTTCATGGCAATTCAAATCGGTATTCTCACGATTTCATGCGGTTTTGTTGTAAAATGAATCGTTGACTGATTACACTGGTCCTACGAGATTAAATGGTGCATTTTTTTTTGAAAGACGACTGAAGATTTCACACCTACATAAACTCCTTGAAACCTTGAAGGATACAAAAATACATTTATCAAACACGTGCAGTTTTATTATTCAAATTAGAAAATAAGTGTGATTTCCTGTTGCAGTGATGACACTCGACTAATCAATGCACTCCTCAAGGTTAAAATTGTCATGGCTAGTTACATGATCATTGAATGCATGGGAATACATGTCACTTGATCGTGTTAGCATTGAATGGACATATGGTTCACATTTACACACAATCAGATCATTCACCAGTGGCCTTGTGGCTCTGTTTACAATTTGGGATGTTTCAGCTTGCTAAATTTGTTGCACATGAGTCTGAAATAACTTGGCTAGCTCAGATTGACTAAATTAGCTCCCTTGGATACATGGTCAGTTTTTCTGTGAACCCAAAAATGCTGATTGTGCTGGTAGTGAAAGAGTACTGACTTGGAAGTACTGGTAATCATCAGTGACGGTTGTACTGTTAATTGCAGCCATGTTGGCTTCATGTATATAGTAGTCCTGTTCTTTTTCGTGGTATTTTTGCAACAGGTTGAATAAATATTGCCTGGACTATCACCATGTAACACTCATTGAAAATGAGTAATTAGGTTTTATCAGATGACTCAGTGAGAACATCATAAAAAATTTCAAGAAGCACAGAAGTTGATATTGCCGATTCATGGCATGAAAATAATGATTGTGGAAAAATAACAGTGTGTGCACTCATTATTTTTCAAAAAATAGATTCAGGTAGGCAGGAAGGCTGTGAAACAGCGTGCACATATATAATGCCACGAAAAAATATAAAGACTGCTGCATGGCCCTCATTCTGCGAACTCGGACGCAAATGAGGCTTGCTTGGCTATGTATATAGTGACCATCCAATTGCCGTTTATCAGAATGTAGATTGTAGAATAATTTGAAAGGTCAATACATGTATCTGTTGGATTATATCGTTTCTAAAGAGGACTTATATTACGAAAGAGATGTCTTGCATGGGGATGCATCAGGCTTGTCGTATTGATAAAAGTCGACCAGTCCTTGGCAATCATTTCTCACATTCATCTCCAGGCTGTGTGACCACTGCATCAGTGAATAAAGTCATTTGATCTGCCTCTGACGTGGTTTACCTCCTGGAATCGGCATTGAGACGTTCGGTCTTTCACTGAAATTTGCGCCGTTTGCAGCCCCAGGCTAAATCTTTGTTTCCAAGGACTGGGCAGCAAAATGTTATCTCTTAGCTTATTATTGTCCTCTGTGTTATGCTTGGCTGACAGTGTCATTTACAGTCCACAATCAATGCTTCAATGAATTTGTAAAGGACTCCCAACAAAACACTGTTTTCGCATGCTTTTTACCAACTTTCCAATGTTTTATTGCGAAATTTATTGGCTTGGTTTGAAGTTTTTTTATTGTTAAAACTTTTACTCCGAATGTGAGTTAGTTTTGTTGGCAATTTCTATTGAGTAATTTTAAAGTGTCGTGATAATATTTACTCCTATATCTGTTTATGAATTTATTATACGGTGCCCTGAATCAGAGCCTCTGATTTTGTGAATGTAGTTATGAGAGCTTCCCTGTCGGTTTTCTCTTGAACTTTTCCTTTTTTTTTTTATCCTGATAAAATTGAATACGGTATGCTCTCAATGGCATGATATTTCATAATAATGTTAACTGATGCATGAAGGCCAATTTTCTTCGGCTTTCAATAAACTCAATATGAGGCGTGTGAGGCTGAAAACGAAAATTGAAAGGAAGTGTTTTATTATTTATTAAAATATATTTAAACAGGTACACGATTTCAGCAAAAACTGTTTTGCAAATAGGTCCTGTAAGTACTTCGATACATAAAACATAAATTAAAACACATAATAAACAATAGAATAGAAATAAGCTAAATTAATATATAATGTCTATAGCATATATATGCAGTGACCATGGACGTTGCTAGGACTGCAGATGCGGATACAACATATATTAGCACTATGCTATAGAATAATACGATTTCGTCTATTACCTACATTAAGTGTTGACACTGCAGATGCTGTAGCTATAGGCAGCAGTTGGCTATTGACACTGCACATGCTGCAGACGAAGAGGGCACCACCCTCGGGTGAAGGAGCCATCATAGAGGTCATTTGGTGCAGGAGGCAATGGTTGATCCCAAATCACAGAGAGAAAGCCCATTAGCCAGATCATGTTCCCCAACTGTGTCAGTGAAGGGGCCGATCATCCTAACTGGGGGCCAAACTTCTTGGTGAAAGTACCAACTTTCCCAGCAAGGTGGTCAACCTTCCTGCTGTGGGGAGAAACTACTGGGTGAAGGGGCCCACCTCCTCAACCAGGGCCAATCTCCCCAACCAGGGCCAATCTCTATGCTGGCTTCTTCACTGGGAAGAGAGGATGGCCCCTTCTCCTGGCAGGAGGGTTAGGGAGATGCCAGGGCCCCCTTCACCAAATGATTGCTCCTTCACAATCACGGGCATTCATGGCCTTTCATCAAATAACCAAAAAAAAAAGAAAATTGTTGAAATTCTGTGTGATTTTCAAAGTGAATGAGATTTTGGCATTGCCTGGACTGGCTAGACGGCCGTATATTATACTGTACATTATACTAGGCGCTAGTAGGTGGGTCAACTGTTGTTAATCAAAAGTTGTCAGTCACCTTGACATTTACGTCAAAGCAATCAGATTAATGACGTAACCCTATTACGTCAGAACGTAGCTTTCCTGATCACTGAACCCGCAGACACCATATGGTCAAGGCATTTATTGCACTGATTGCAAACAATACAATGTATTACATGCTGATTCGTTGGAAGTAGATACTTTAGGACAGAATTCCAGAAAACAATGGATATGTCGAGTGCCTGCCATTGTGAACAATTCATAAATAGCAGAATAACTTCTATATGTGATGTTCCGAAGTTACCCAAATTCACAAGGGAATGCTGTGTAGAAGCTACAGCCAATGTCAGATGATGTCAGATGTCATTTCCAACTTTTGCATCTGGCCATCTGGATTGTCTTTCAGGGCAAGGTACCACGTGGGACAGGGGTACGGTCTTATGCAGTCCCCTTCCCCATGAATGGATTTATTGGGGGTTGTTTCTCCATGGTCTGTGCATTGAAGTATTAGATCCATGGTCTGTCAGTCACTAGTGCTTCAAATAAGATAACGGATTTGGACTTTTTTTTAAATCAAACTCACGTTGAATGTGTGCATGCTTTTTATATATTAAAGCTTGTAGATAGAATTTATTTCCAAATAGGGAAGACAGTCATATTGGGCTTGCAAATGGTACATAATAACAGGGAGGGGTGAAGGAAAATGACACATGTCGAAAATGAAATTATTTTTTATAGAGAATACATGAGCCTTCAATATTTGAATATTTTATGAATATCTTTTCAAATTATAAAATGGATAGCTTCAAACCAATGGAATTTTGTTTACTGTTGCCTGTGGCTAGCCAAATTATTTGGCAATTTTTCTATTGCCGAATGTTAGATCACATTTCTTGGCAGAACCTTTCAGGGTGGACAATTTCTGTCGGGACCAGTTTGACTGATGTGTTTACACTTAAAATTTGTGTGCAGTTTTTGGGAGGTGATATTGACATGAAAATGACAGAAACACTCCAGTGATGAATATGCAACCTTCATTTGCAAGTTAAAAACAGTGTTTTGTCATTTAAATGCTCGCTTCATTGACACTTAATATGGGTCCTTGAAGTCCATGGATGATGCTTATGTCATGAAAATAAGCTTAACTGGATCAACAACTTGATGAATGATTTTATAATTACTTTTTTAATAGACTTTGAAAGAAGTTGGCTTTGTTTTTCTGAAGGTTTAAATGTATTCACCTTGTTATTTAGTCCACCATTCTTCTTCTTTAACATAATAATTACAATATAGAACTGTTTAGGACACAATGATATTAAATCATTAATACTGCCAATTTCATAGACTTGGAAACTGAATGGCAGAGGACGTCAAGTGAATTCAAGGCTCTTATTGGCTGAGGGACTACCTTAACCAATGGGAGTTGGATTCACACGACGACTTGATGTGATGACGTCCTCTGGAGTTTAACGTCTATGAGATTAGTTTCTAAGTATATGAAACAGGCTGTAATGACAATGTAAATAATATATTTTGGTTGATCTAAAAGTAAAGACTCTCACATTATAAAAGACCTGGAATAAGGCTTATTTAACAAATAGAACTTTTTCCCCCCAATAATGTCAAGGTTTTTTTTCTTTAAAAAAGTATAGAAATTAATTATAACCGAAATGCTTTGCATGTTAATTGATTGTTATATAAATTCGTGTAGTGTTGTAAGTTGCCTGTATAGGTCGGATTGAAACGGGTCATAATTTACAGTAATTCAGGATTCTTTAAGGCACCTGTACAAGACTACAATGAATTAAGGTTCTTCATACCGATCTAGATAGTCCTGAGCATGATTTAGCTGATGATTAACATGAAATATGATGCTCTATTGCATTTAGTATTGCCATGAGTACTTGACTAAATCGTTCATTTGTCGTTTCAGGGAGCGGTTATGAGCTGATGGGCCATTATTTGGGCTCAGCCACTTCAGACCACTACAAGGCTATGCTGCCCCTGCATCCATTCTGGCACCACGCACCACTCTCTGCCCAAGGTAAGTTGAGATATTTTAGGACAATTTTCTTTAAGTTGCCCAATCACTTTCAGAAGATATAATGTAAAAATGAATCCAATAATTTCATCTTCCTAGAATGGTACACTGTACAGTCACTTCTGTGTCTTTTGAAGTTGAAATTAATAATATTTGCTCTATGTAAAGAGTATGTCTGCAGCATAAACCATGGAAGTGATAACGAGTATAGGTGTGATAAACAAAATCAAAAAGGTATCCGACATTTTGACTTATATAATTTTCCTGTCTAAAGGCTGAAGTTTTCATGAAACGTAGGAACTAAACTTAGCTGGCATGGTCGTTCCTCCCGCCGGAATTTGTGAAATAAGCTCAACTTTCAGATGTTCAAAGGTTATTGAAATTTATGGTATTTCGTGGCAGTGCTATAACCCGTGTCATAGCATTTCGTGATTGTTCAGTTGTGACTTTGCAAGCTGTTTCCAGTTATAACTTAACTCGGGAACTGTAAGCGATTTGGACGTCATAAATTGATAACAGGACACGGGTTCAGGACCTCATGAACAAACTGAAGCTCAACAGTTTGATCAGGTTAAGTTGGCCTGAAATACAGGTCAGAGGGAAACATAATAAAAGCATGGGCTACTTTTTAATCCATGATACAATGTAAAAGCCAAACTAAAGGGACTAAAGAAAAAACGATTTCAACATGCTTCGACCCTCTTTGACCTGCCAAGGTCAAGGTGTCAGCATGTCATGAGTGTTTATGACGAGGTCATATGATGTCTGAATGTGAGGTCATTTGTATCAACACCCGCGACCCTATCTGTCGACTGTCTGCCTTCCATTATATCAACTTGAGCCCGGGGCACCAGTTACTGAGCAGATTATCTTTCCCTTTTTTCTCAGCCCGGTAATTTTCCCGCCATTTTGGTGAAATATAGTCGGCCAGATGTTGATCGTTACATAACACTTACTTCGATGTTATTGTTTTTATAGTTGAGACTTAACAAACCTCCAGGAATTATAGGAATAGTGTCTATTGATAAAAATCAGTGTGTAATGAATGAAAAGAAACCTGGTTGTGGCGAAGACTAGCAATAGGGTCCTTGTTATGTCAGGTAACCTCGTGTAAACAAGTCTAGACTGACACGTTGGAACAAATGTGAGTGTGTTTGAGACATTCCCTCACACTCTTTTTGGCCATTAATTATGCAATGCCTTGAGCGAGCGTCTGTTGTTCTGGTGCGAATACATTCTCATCCGCTTCAAGGTTAATGACAGGACTGACTTCCAGACAGAATAGGTTGGACAAACATAAATACAACAATAGGGCGAAGATATATAGATGAATAGGTAAATACATAGATAGTCATTAAATAGATAGTCATTAGATATATCTATAAGTATAGTAGATCTATAGTAGAAAGATATATAGTTTAGAGATAGATAGATCTTGGATAAATTAGACCTAATTCCTCCAAGGATAGATAGATGGAAAGATGGATAGATAGTTAGTCATTAGATATATCTATAAGTAGACATATCTATAGTAGATATATCTATAGTAGAAAGATCTATAGTAGATAGATATTTCTTGGAGAAATTAGACCTAATTCCTCCAAGGATAGATAGATAGATGGAAAGAAAGTTAGATAGATAGATAGACAGTCTTAAGACTTTTTTAAGACCGACGATCTGTCTTTTTGAAGGATAATGTAATTTTTCCATCCAATTTGTCAGCCTATCTTTGGCATTATTTCAATATAATTCCAATCAAGGAAGCAGATATGAGTGAACAGGTTCCTTTCAGTCAACAAAAAAGGCGTGTGGATTATTTGTGTTGCCATAGAAACACCACTTTGGAAGGTCTTTATGATTGATACAGCCTCATTGATAAGACCCTTGCCGATAAGATACAGCTAACAGGTTCATGAGAAGGTCTCCTAATATTTTCATGTTTACTCTCAGATATGAAATTATGAATTTGTAATGCGGCTATCAGCATATCAAAAACATGCTTATATTTGAATGTTGGTTTGGTCCATGGTTTGGTGGAGTCCTTGAATGTGTCAAGGGTCAAATGGAAAATATTTCTGGAAATGACATCCAGGGGCGGATGCAAAACATTCCAAACGACGAAGGGAGGTGGTAGATAGATTAATCATTTCATTCAGAATGGCTTGGATCCGGGTCGGGCTGATTCTCCGAACCTATTAGAACCCTGTTGTTGAACCATGTTTTCTGGTCTGAATGACTAGGATTACAAGAATGGAATCTAGAGATAATGCATTGTGAATTGAGAGAGCTGTGTAGAACGCACCATGGGATAGAACTTGGAAGCTTTGGGTTGTAAGAGCTCAGTGCGATTGCGATCAAAAAAAAAAAAGATGAGAAAAGAACTCAACAAAAGCCGTTGGTGGCCCAGGAAGACCTACACATCGACCTGAAACTCGGAACAACCGGCAAAAGCTCTTCTCCAATTCTATTCCACACCGCACCAGCGCGTCGTGTCATGAATGACAACGTACCGTCATTCAAATGAGATGTGACGTCATTCAAGCTGAATGGGCTGTAAGGTTTAGTCGATATTGATTTTGTTTGGGTTCGATTTCTGGCTCGTTTGACGAATTTACATATTGTATAGTATTTATTTGTTTTCGCAAGATGTAGTAAGTAGTATGGACTGATATATATGCTATTGACTATACATCATACGTCCATGTCTACACTGGGTTCGAATTATCGGCCTCTTTATTTACGGTAACTCTTCATTTCGTTCTCATGAGACATTAAATTGGACGTGCCTTGTACTCTGGTGTCTATGCTGAGACAAGAAGGCCTTTAAGACCCCACCCAATGGGAAAATGTTTAGGCCTAGACGTCTAGTGCATGTAGTGAGGCATGGTGTGGACTCCCAGCTTTATCTCATCATTACGTCAATCTTTGGCAGCTGGTCATATAACACATTGGTCCCACATTGGAATTGTACACCTAGTATTTTTGGTTACTGTGCTTCGGTATATATTGAAGCTTAAACTTTTGCAGCTGAGACACTGTCATGTTAATGATTCACCTATGACATCACATCTTTCGGGCATGCGCATTGCTCGGCAAATTGCATTGATTCGCGCCGAAATCTTTTACAAGCAGACGACAATTGTTGTAATGTCTGAAACGATCCATCAACGAGAGCTGGTTGTTCCTTTCCTTTAAGAAAAAAGGGCTTCTCTATGGTTTTATTTGTCTGGCTTGAGCCCTGTTTTGGCTGTCCTCGCAAATGTTGTGTTGTAGGACAGGAAGAAACGAACGCCTCCATTTATCAAAAAATCTCTGCTCCCTCTCTCCCCGAATGGCCCTTCATTCAATCTGGGATGAATGTCGTTTCCTGGCGATGCTCGTCTCGCCGTGTTCCAAATGCCAGTGCAATGCATACCGCCATTTTCTTGTCTTTCGTATTTATGGGAAAAGGACTGCAGCTGCTGATCCTGATCTTGTAAACCTCAACCCGTGTTGTGTTAGGAATATTGATGAAAGTTAGGACTTTGGATCATACCATGCTTGCATGTCTGTACTCATTAGCTGTTTTGGGGTCTACCTCCAGAAAACAAAAGACTGCAGCTACTTGCGAGCTCAGCTGAAATGATGCGGCTGAATGTTAGTCTTCATCCGTGTGATCCATTTTCCCAATTAGTATCATCATCTTGCACGCGTGGCGCACGTGGTAGAGCTTAGTGTCATCGATCGAACGTTTTGCATACATTTTGCATTTGGAACGTTCGATTATAGGTTGCCAGCGCTGTTTGGCATTGGATATATAGACAAATAGTAGGCCTATTAGTTTCAAAACAAGCTCACCATATATATTGCTATTAGATATTATATGACACTTAGGGTATTGCTTATGTGACACATGATACATATACAATATGAATTATGATATCTACTGATTAAAGAAACGCCCATACAATTTGTGAAATAGAGTCTCCCAATCACCGTGATGGACGGTAGATGTGCATGATAGGTTAGTCTTCAAAATTGTTGAATTATGCATGTAAAGTAAT
The DNA here is from genome assembly GCA_932294295.1 of Alitta virens. NCBI lineage: Eukaryota > Metazoa > Annelida > Polychaeta > Phyllodocida > Nereididae > Alitta > Alitta virens. The sequence continues at coordinate 42,851,005 of OW028575.1, forward strand.
TTATATGCACAGTTCATTGTTGTAATTTGTATTGTTCACATTGTCATAAAACTTGACACTTTTGGATTTGAATTATTTAACAAACGTGTCATGCAATGAAAATTCAATGCATATGATAATTTAGTGGATTTAATCAGAAATTTAAATAGGTATTAAACGAAATTGGGTTTCATGTTAAATGATATTTTATGCAATTGCTTATATTAATGAAATAGCAATATGTGCACAAATGGGAAATGCGTGAATCAATGAGAATAGTGAATATCATTAGACATACAGAGAAATGTGTTGTGCTTTCATTCATTTCATTGCTATTTCCTCATCTGAAAGCTAAATAATTTTTAACTACAAATGCATGAAATGTCTGCAGGGACCGGTTTTCACAATTCCACGAAATGAACGAGAAAATAGCCAGACTGGTCCCATGCCAACACTCTAGCAACACATATGCATGAACAGGCTTCAAACAAAGAGGTAATGCAGGGGTATATGGAAAATTTCGAAATGCACTATTACCAAATGCATTGATATTGATATATTTCTACGGGCGGAATGCTAAAATACACTACAGATGTACACTAAGAACTTTTATTCATCGAAGTTTAAAGGACTACAACCAAATTTACCTTGAACATTTTGTTGAATTTCTTCAATATCAATTGAGTTGTGAAGTATAGGTAAATAAAGAAAAAACTCAGAAAATGTTAATATAGACCCAAGAATGATGTCGAAATTTCACAGTTGGGTTGAGCACTTAATCAGCTATAGGACTTGTCATTCGCCCCACTGGGTTCCTAGGGGTTCTCCAGATGTAATAAGGGTTCTTCAAATGTAATTAGGCCCATCTGAGAGATTTCTGCAATAAAAAGCAAATTGTTTTTTCTCTACTTCTAGACCATGGCTTTAGCATGGAAACAAGAGTAGACTCAGTTGGGTGAAATTTTCTCTAGGAATATGCAAAAGATATTGTGTACATACAATATAAGATATGAGAAAGGTAAACAGCTGATAATTCAACTTCACATGCTCTATATCGCTAAAAGTAGGTCAATTACTGCGCCAGTTGACTTCAATTTAGCGACGAACAAAATAGTTCTTTAAATACCACCGAATCTGGCGTTATTTAGGACTGTTAAGTGTTAAGCATGGACTGGAGCCATTTTGGAGTCTAATGATTGATAGAAACTGATGTAAACAGTCAAATTCCTTGCTCCCCCACCAGGATCGTTGCTCCTCCCGAAATCTGGCAGACCCTCAGGGCATTCGCGCTGAGCTAAGCGCCCCCTAGTGTCAGAGGGTCTGAGTAGGAGACTGGCTTCATATGTTTCACAGATAATATGGAAATTAACAAACTGGTTCTCTTTATTACCTCATGTTATTCTCTAGCACTTTAATTTTGATCTGATGAATGGTTTTGAACTTTTAAACCCATGACCACCTGGCGATGTTTTGACCACTGTGGCCAATGGACCAGTCCTTGCCATTGTCAGTTGACAATAAGACTGTGTAGTCCAGTTGGTACATTCCATGAATGGTGGTACTTAATACATCTGTGACAGAATTGCATTTAACCTTTATCTCGTATTTTATTGATTATCATAAAGAAGGCCACAATGGAATAAATACTGTGAATCTATAATTATTCTTTGCTATAGATGATTTCATATCTGATTAAATATGCATTAACTAACTGCTTGACTAATTTTGGACTTTGCACGATCCTTTGTGCTGTGGGTAAAGCACTGGAACACAGCTGTGTGCGGGAATAATACATTTTGTAGAGCCTTTACATCAAGCCCAATTGACCACTAATAAGGACTAATATCTGGGGTTCATAAAATTGAAGCCCAAAATTCTTAGCTAAATTATTGAAATAATAAGTGTGTTTTTCAAAATCGACAGTCACTCAGAAATATAATTCCACCTCAGCATCTCTACGGACAATGAGATCTCTCTTTCAAAAACAAAATAATTTCCAGTTGGCTTTCACAACACGATAGCATGCTCCACATGACAGCTGCGAGGCAGCCACTTTCAAGTCCCAAAATATATTTTTGGAAATTTTCTTTTTCCATTTGCTTGTCCAAAATGTCATGCAATTTCCCATGCTTGATTTATATAATTCTCTCAACTACTTGGCATTTAATTTTTTTTTAGCATTCAAAGAAGATTTTTGTTAAATTTTGGTCTCCTTTCGATTTCTGATGAGTTGAAAGGCCCATGGAATTCTTGCAGGGTGTAGTGGATTTCATATCTTGATTATTAAACTGAAAATTGAACATTTTTGTACTGCATACTCCCTTTTTTCACGAAATAGTTAAATTCAACAGCTCAAATTCTAAAATTCATGATCTGAGTCTTTAACTGTTTCTATAGTATATATATATATAGCTTCGTATAAGTATGACACATTGTTAGATTGATATAATATTATTATCTTTTATGCCTATTCCCCAATGTAGACATTAAAGATAATAATGATGAGATGATAAGGCTTGGAGTCCACACAATAATCGGTCTTACCATGGAGTCCCGGGTAGACCAAGGACCTACTTGGGTAGACTTGGGTAGACTTAGCTATAGATGTCTGTTTTATATATACTTTTCTCTGCTTTGCTTGGCTCCCAAGGATCAACTCGCTTGATGTCTCTGATCCCAACTGCTTCTAAGTGAGACTCCGATCTCCTCAGATGTGTCCTTGACATTCCAAGGAGTCACGTGTGACACCGTCCTGACACCTAGTCCATCGGGTTGCAGATCTGTATCTGTCTTCAAAATGGAGCAGTAATGTAGTCTGTTCGAACTCAGTTCGAGCTCCAGTATAAGTGCAGTTTTACCAACAGTGTCACTCGAAAGTCAAAAGTAGTCAATTTAAACTCAGGTTCACCTTGCACTGTTTTTTTAAGGGGGGATGTAACCATGATGTAACCAACGACAATGTTAGTCATCTCCAAAATAATCAAACAAACTAGTAAATACATAATATGTCTAATGTAGTATGTTACTTATAACAGACAATTACATATATATGTTAATGTCTTTGCTTGTAAGTATTACAATGACTATACCGTAACGGAGGGTATTATCGACAGGGCGGGTACGACATTCACATTAGAATGTTAACAATTTTGTTAACAAACTAATTTAAGTGTCGAAAATACCTGCCCTGTCGATAATACCCACCTTTACCGTACATCATGGATGGATGAAGGATATTGCGACTCTTTAATTTAGTTATCATTGGCAGACCTTGGATGTACCAGAGCAGCCATAATAACACTTTCACGAATCACAATTCCCTTTTTTGGACTGCGGAGGTGTTTTAGAAAGTCTTTCGAATAATTCTCCACTGATAGGTCTTCACTCGCTATTTAAAGTCGGTTCTAAACTCAACTGAAGCAAAAAAAAAAAAAAAAAAAACACACACAAGAAAACGCAGCTTGGCAAGAACACGTTGCTCATAACTAGCTGTTGTAAAGTGGCTGCTTCTAAAAATACTACTAGGCAGTTAAGCCGCAGTTAATATAGGTAGTAAGAGAGGCTGGATTGGAGCTGCAGCAACCCAACAGCAGCTGACAGGTGTTAGTTCACACAGGTGGCATGTGCAGGGTGCAGACTGCAGTGCTTATGACTCCATGCTTGAAACAAGTCATCTACAAACGGCTCAGTAAATATGCACATGTACCAGGCGTACTAAATTATGTCCAAGGGTAATTTGTGAAAAAAATATTTGAAGGCGCAATTTTTTTGATTGACATATAAATAGATTGATTGATGGATAGATTGATAGATTGATTGGTAGATAGGTAGATAGAATTGATACTTTCAGTAATTTCTGTGTTAAAGTATTGCTCCGTCTGTTGCAATTGTCAAATAACAAAGTAATTGATACTAAGTTAAAGTTTCATTGGAAATGTGAGTGTCTGATAAACATCATGATTAGCCTAATGAGCCTTAGTGAAACTTCCAAAGGTCATTTCATTCAATTCAATCTCATGAACTAATTCCATTGTAAAGTTATTGATGAAATTAAAAAACTAAATCTGCCGATGATGAAACCCTCTCAGCTGCTCCTAAATACATTCTATATACAAAGTTTATTATCTGACACAAGTGCTATGTAAAAAGACGTTCATAGACTCATATTTTTGCCAGTTATGATAAATCGGGCGCCGAGAAATGTTTTTCAACTTGATAAGTGACACGATAATGACAATAAATTTATCATCTATTATGATGATAATTCAGTGATTAATACAAGTGCAGTTCTTTAATTTTTTTAGTAAGATATTGATACTGCGTCTTAGTGTTTATATTGATAGGCCTATATTAATGCTGACTGGAGAACTGTTTTGAGTTGTGATTGAATTGAAAATTAGACCGTGCCCAAAGTGGTAATTGTTGACTGATTGAATAATACTAATTTGCTATTGTGCTATCGTTGCGTCATATTCAGTTTAAATCGACTCTTAACCAAAACAATTTCAAACCCAGACATAATAAATTGGATAGTTCCGGAAGTGTTTTGATTGGCAATCAGTCAAGAATTGCATAATCAATCTTTTTCGAAGAACACCTGTCAACCGAACGAATTTTCCTCTTTTACACTCGGCGACAGTGAAATTCGCCATGACAACGAAATTCGCCACCCACCTAAGACATAATTATGCACTTTGCAGGTTCATGATTTGTTACAAAACTGATTGTTTACATCATTGACGATGTCTTATCACTCCGACAACCATCTAGGAAGTGTTAATTGCACTTTACTTTAAGTGGCGAATCTCGTTGTCGTGGCGAATTTCACTGTCGCCGAGTGTATACGATTTTGATTAACACTTCAGGACGTTATGCTAATTAATTTTGAATGGAATATATTCATAATAATAATTCTAGGCCAAACCTAGTAAAAATCCAAGCATTTATTTCTTTACTATTTCATGCGGTATCATAAAAAAGGTTAAACTTGACGACTAAAGTGTTCCATTTGTAGTTTAGTTGACGTGAATGTATTTTGGCGCGAAAGCTATTTCGTCTGTCCTTGAGATAGACTCGCTTGTCACTTTTCGTCTTGTATTTTTCCCCGAGTTTTAAGGTTATGTTTGCCAAACCTAAGCCACAAAACAAACAACTTCTCCAAACTTCAGAAAAAAAGACTCATGCATAACGTGCGCATAATAATTTCGAAATTATTCAGAAAACGGCCCTAATAGAATGCTTTTGTTCTCCATATCTTCTGAAGGGCATGCAAATTGCCAGGCAGTTTGCTCAACGTGCTTTTTCTGCCTTAAGTGAAGTTACTTCAAATTACACGATGTTTGTCAACTGTTATCTACGTGGAGTATATTCGGCATAATATTTGGCATATAATTTATGAAGTGCACTGGCGTTGGGAGTCCTGCAGCATTTAACCTCTACCATTTAAAATGCTGTCAAGGCCCCCAATCAAGAGGCTTTTAGTTTTACCAAAGGGAGATTACAAATCTAGCTGCCTTTGGTTCTACTATTTCAAGAAACTGTAGATTACACTTTCAGCATCAACTTGTACTAAACATGAATATTTACGATATTGATTCTGAATGAAAACTATAGGGCCTGCATATGATTCCATTGATATGTATCGACGGTTAAATTATATATGAGAAAAAATAGTAATTTTTCCAACAGGACGTAATCTGGCGAAGAAGGTTAAATTAGGTCAAGGTTGATGATGCAGAGCTTTGCAAAGAAGCCATTTTCCAATGACATGTCATTGATTGATTGGGGTAGGGGGTTTGGCCCAGATATCCTCCCCTGCTGAGAAGGTCTTTTGTCTGGGTAATGCTAAACCTCTGGCCCTACACTGTTCCTTTATTGATTGCAGGGGCTTGTGTAATGGTGTCATGGCTGTGGAGTGGTGTAAAGGGGAGGGGGGAGGTTGTGAATGGAAGTTATTGATGTTGATGAACTCAATTGTTATTCTAGTGCATGTTACATGTAAGAAGAAAGGGTTTCCTCAAGGATCGATGTCTTGGCCTACTTGGGTTGAACTGTTGAAGTTCACTCACAAATACACCCTGTATTTGTCATATGTACACAATCACGTAAACATTCCTAATAACTCGACTCGCAATGACATCTATAACTATTAGCTGAGCTAATTATGCATTTATTGAGTGTATGGTTAATTGACAATTTGTTTATTCTCTGAAGGACATATATGCGCACGTAACTTGGTATAATTCGTGACAGGTTAATTATAAATGAAAAAGCACTTATACAGGCCCGTAGCCAGCTGCTGGCGTTGGGTGGGTCTTTTTCATGAAATTGTGGACCTTCGATACAGATGGCATTTTAAGTGTGGACATGGACCAAGTTGGGTGGCTACGGGCATGTTATATGCAAATGAAAGCACTTATGCAAGTGTGGCCAAGCCAGGTGGAAATTCATAGAATATTGATAATAAAGTCTGAACTGAGAATTATAGAGAATCATGTCTAAGAATGATGTCTTACTGAATGAATATTGTGTCACAAATCATGCATTGCATTTCTAGAGTGAGACCTGGAATGCTATTTTAGTACAATGCCAGATATGAATGTAGGCGTGGGCAGATTTAGAATGATAGCAAACCTGGATAATTCAACAATCAGTCATGCAATGTCAATTAATGCCATCTCTTTACTAAGTTCAGTGGAGGAACCAATACCCAAAGATTGTGGACAAAAACGATCATTTCTTGAGTAATGATTTACAATTATATCAATATTTTCGTTATTTTTCTTGTCCTTTTTTTTTAATTTTAACAGATAAATTTTTGGTCATCATGCCAAATGAGAAGAGTGGTATCTTCGCTGAATAGTGGACGCCCTGACAATTAAGATGTTGCTAATTTAAAGCCACAGCCTGCGGCAGCAATTAGTGGGCGCTTATTACACCACATCGTATAACTTGTCATGTCTGAGGCCTCGTCTATGAGGCCTTATAATTTGTGTAGTTGACTTTCGTGAAAACATATTAATGTCACGTTGTCATGGTAACATAATTTTAAAATGATTAAGGCATTTTAGTTAAGTGGCATTTCATGAAAACACGATGCTGACATGTCTGCAGCATGATTCTTAACTTTTAATATAATTCATAAATTTTTGATATTAGGATACTAGACAATTTTATTTGTGCAGTTACCATTGACAATTTGACATTCATCGAAGATACAACAAAATGTCACTTACTAATAGACAGAATCTTGTGAATAAACTGGATCATATTTACATGAGGGTGACAGTTATATAGCAGTATCTTAATATCATAAAACGCAATATTTAACATGGATGGTGCTTGTAATTTGTTGTATTCAACAGATATGTTTGACAAACCATGGAGAATCTTGTCTCCATGGACAAACCAGACCAAATGTCTGTATATTATCCAGACCTGCCATCGCAATACCAAAGAGGAAAAAAAAATGTAGGTGGCCAAATGACTTAGTCCAGTTGATGTTTACCTTGCTGCCATGGGGTTATTTCTCAAGGGAGTGCCTACAGACATTGATGGGCGAATTTCGAGTCTTTTTGCAGCCATTAATGAAGGATTTAGAGTGCCTAGCATATTAGTGGTTACACAGTGAGCTGGGCAAGCACTGAAAATAACTAAATAAAGTGCTCATGTGACGTAGATCATTGCTTTGTTTTGTTTGAAAAAAGTAAAGCAACTGTCAAAAAACTATTCAATTTGCTGAACCTGGCGAGAGTTTTGACCAACAGAGAGATTGTCCTGAAACGTTGATTACTCTGTTTTATAAACAGTCAAGGTTGGCTGGAGATATTCAATGGTTTTTCACAGCTTAAAGCTACTAACAATAACAACCAATGTGACGTGGCAGAAGCACTTCGAAAGACTAAAAATAAAAAAATTTGTAGCGTTCGCCAGTGTAACCACTTTTCTACTAGGCACTGTAAGTCACTTGATGGAGCTGGGGGAATGAGAATGAAAAAGTGTAGAGATTACTTGCTTAATCATACACTTGACATGTTGATGAGTTGGAGTAAAGAAGTGAAGATAGTTAAGTGGAAGCCCATTTATTCGAGCCATTTGTTTGCCTCATTACCAGCTGATTATTAACATTAGACCCAGTTGTAAAGGTGTTGCACAGCTCTTTTCAGCTCCGAGTTTGATCCCTGATCTGACCTGTTGGTACGCATCGTTGTTACCACAATACACACATTTATTCTAAGCTTGTCCTTGGTCTGACTGCTGAAGCGGGATTGCTCAGCATGTACTGTAAGAGATTTATTTTATGAATGGTCATAGCTGTCTATGGATTCTGCGCACACATTGTTACTGATTACTGTGGTTCACGGAGCTGGGTATTGGGGAAATAAGTAATAGATAATGCCCGCGTTTTCTTCGACATGGGAGTAACGCCGAGCAATAATCCCATGTCGAGGAAAACAAGGGCATTTTCTAGCGTATACCACTTAATTGGATTGTTTGTGTTTATGTTTGTCAGAGATTGAGACACTTAAAACTGAAGCAATACAATTAAAGACTTATTTCAATTGACATTGCATTTCAAAATGAATGACAATTTGGAGAGGAGTTTTGCTGATTTCCGTGAATTAAATGATTGTAATGCATCCTTTGACATTGGATCTACTCAATTATTGGATATACCAACGCAATTGCTATTTAACGCCTCGCAATAACTCCCATGTCGAAGAAAACGCGGGCATTATCTATTACTTAATCATTAAGGCTGGGTTCACTATTTTGCAGGATCATTTGCATAAGATGTTGCCTATTTTGCAAGACATTTGTTTGCTTGTTAAGTGTTTGCTTGTTAAGATTTGCCACAACATGTGCTCATATAAGTGTGACCATGTCTTCCCTGCTGTTCTTAGTACATGTGATATATCCCCCTGTAATCCAGGCTTCTGATTGGCTGTGGCAGGCAAACGGTGGTATAAATTAGATTATATTTTTAAGGTGCTTCATGTAAAGGTAGTACCTAGGTCACCATGACCCTAGCATGTCTCAGAGGCCTGGGTTGTCGCCAACTAAATACGGTAGATTAAAGCTGCTGCTGCCGTTTTACTGATGTATGTGGTCTGGCAACATGCAACTAGTTTGAAGAAGAAAAAAAAGAGCGTAGTTTTGTAAATGTCTTCTCCTTAAACTTCTTTTCATGTCAAGTTTTATCATGAGAAGATTGCATTCAAATTCTCTTTTTACGAGACTAATATGTCACCCATGGCTACATCTGGCTACATACCAGTACATAGTATCACTTGTTTTTGTGCAAAGTGTTCATATTCATCATTGTATTATATTCAGGTGACACTCGAAGCTCATTCCAAGTGCTTACTATAAATTGAATGCCACAAAATGTACGAAGAAATACGACTTATATTATACAGGAATCTTTCCCAACTTTGAAAATGATTAGCCACGGTTGGATAGATTGTATAGTAAATGGTCATCTGAAAATTAGCCACAAATGATGAAGTACAAAATTAGATTAGCCACATGGCTATTGGATTAGCAAAAAACTACGTGGCTAATGCTAGAGAGAATCCTGCATATAATATATAATGTACCAAAGTAATAGACAATTTCTTGAATGTATTGAACAACTAATACAGTTGCTTAACAGTAAAAATGTGTACAATTGATACAGATGTATCCTAAAAAATCATTAGTCACTGTATTGTTTATTTTTATAGTGAGTGATAGTTTCTGATAGTTTCTTTCTAACTTATGATTCATGAGTTAGTGATGCATTTCAGCAGCATCTATGATGTATCTCATGGCTGCAGCAGCAGGGTGGAGGTTACCTTTGCCCATGATACTGCTGCTGAGGCTAGTGTGCAGTGTTTTCTTTCCATCATCCATGAGGAAACTTTTGGCAATGCAGAGTTCCACCCTTCTGCCCCTGGACATGATGTGTTGACATGTGAAGGGGTAAAAGAGAAAAGTACTAGAGGGGTAAAAGATAAAAGAAGAGATATGGGCAAAAAATGCCCTGGGAATGGCTGAACTGGCTGCCAGGTTGGCTGTTTTGACCGACTGGCAAAAGGTGGCACTGCTAGACAAGTTATGTTTGCAGTCCTTTGAAATGAAATATAGATGTAGTGACTATTAAAGTAAAATTACCTTTTTATTTTATTTTTATTTTATTTTGATACATTCAAGTTTGCATAAAAAAAGTACATATAATTATTAAATATCAGTATTTGGTTTGCTAGTAATAAGTTGTCAAATGTTTTTTTTTTTCATGTTTTATGTTTGCCTATCTAGTGTGACTAAGATGTTTTTAAAAATTCATTTCTGATATTTTGAATAGGGAACTTAAAACTTCAAATGATATTTTCTTTCTCAGCAATCAGCATCTCTTGTTAATTGTCCTGTAGATTGAAGTGATGTTGTAGGTTCATAGAATGTTGCATGTGTTTCGCACTTGTATTGATTATGCCAAACAGTCGTGGCATTTCCCATGCAGCAGCCAAGCCCAGCAGCATCCCTTCCAAAAGCTTCCCTGGTCACGCAATGCTTACACAATCACTCGCGTGCTGGGGGGCTGGCTGGTGACGTCATCTGCTAGAATGATGATGTCATGTTTGTTGAATGAGGTCTGTTTCTCCCCGGTCAGTTTTTACTGCAGTTCTTGTTTTTCTATTGTTTTGTCGTTGCAGCTGACATCAGGACTTTCCATGCCTGACATTGCTTGTTCTGTTCTCATTGATCAGATTTTTTAATTATTATTTATATAATAAACTAATTATATCATAGGCCTGTATGTGTGCGATGATAGGAAGTCTTGTAGATTCTAATCAGTGAGATTACATGTATATAGTGACTCTCTTTAATACTGGAGCTCAATATTATTATTATTTTTTATATTGAAGCTTTTTTTTATAAATTATGTTTTGTATTTGCATTCATTCAATTTCACATTGGAAATTAAGCACTTCGATTTCTGCTTAGTGCCATATTTCCTGTACACTGACATCTGAAGGGCTGCTAACATTGTTCACACATTGCCAGATATCTATTCTTTTTTTTCTTTTTTAAGAATTTTCTTGTTAACTCCAACTGCAGCTTGCAAATTGCCGCAATTGGCTGCTTGTTAAATGCAACAAAAGCTAGATCATAAAATCCCCATTTGAATATCCATAATGCATGTGGGCCTAAAGAACTGAACATGTATAGTGACCGAATTGGATAGAGCTCTGCAGGTGCACTGGATGACCTCTGCACATGCTGCAGCAGCTTCCATGATTAAATGTAACAATACACTGTTCGTATCAGATGAGTAGGCCTATGGATTCTGCTTTTTCAACGGTTTTGGTTTTGTGACTCATTTAGATGATAATAATCAATGGGTAATATGCACGACTGCTAAATACCCAGGCCAGGCAGGCATTCAGGTTATTGAATTAGCAATTTCAAAAGGATCAAAAGTAGTTTGATCAGAAGGGTATCTGATGTTTTCATCAGTTTTTCAGTAGAAGATCCGGTTTTTAATCAGAGGAAAATGTAGTCATGTACTTTTTTGTTACCACGCAATTAGGCCTATTAAAGTACTCGTTGAACCTGTCAATCAAATTGAACCGAGATACAGTACAGGCTAAGCATAGAGCCACCAGTCTCCATGGCATATAAGCAAACAATTGGGAAACACATTCTAGTTATAGAGAAAAAGGCTATTATTGATAGTTAATTACTGCGTGGTGACGAAAGCAGGCATCCGTTTCTCAATTCAGGCTGTCGGTCTAACCACGACCCAGTCGTTGTGACTTTAGAATTCAAAGTTGATATTAAACGGACTGCGATACGTCAGAAAACCAACGTTGTGTGAAAATCCAAAACCACAACCAGTGTTGTATTACATGTTTTTGCAGGAAAAAAAGAAAAAGAAAAAAAAAGAATCCCAAGTCAACACTGCGGGTCCGAAAAGCGCGCCATTTCAAACGATCGTCTGCTTTCTTTGAAAAAGGAACGTCTTTAGCGCAGACATTGTTATTAGCCACTGGTCCGCATATAATGATTATTAATGAATTAGTGGATTTATCACAAAAGACCTATAGGCCTATGTCAAATACATAGGCCTAAATGTATCGTGTATATCTAGGCCTAAATGTAATTAGCCGAAATTGTTTGGCATCAAATGTTTTTGTTCTATTGATTGCTTGTCGAGTTATTGCATGCAGACACCCAGCCATTGAAAATAGAACGTTATGTTGTCAATGTAAATGGAACCAGTAGATAAGTGCAGTTCTTTATAAGGTATAATTAGATGTGTAAAAGTTTCATGGGGTGTAATACAATGTTAAAATGCATGTGCATGTTCACAAGTTTAGGCACGATGCCAACGTTGGAACTTGTTATCATAGGGGAATAAGGGGGAAAAGGGCAGTACATGAAAGTTTAACATCCAACTTGATCATGTTGAGCTTTATCGGTTTATCAGAGGCTTTTCCTATATTTGAAGCTAGCCAATTATATATAAATACGTGCACATGTAGGCCTACATCATGAATGTGGTAGGATTTGAACGTATGAAACTTACAAAAAAATGAATCCGAAGCCCCATTACTGTCACAATTCTGTCGGAAACAGGCTGGTAAATCAAATTTCTAAATGGATTTGAATGTACGCAGTCCTGTATTCCACTTGTGTAGAATATAATTAATGAAATATTATTATAGCATTGTCCTAAACATGTATGATAAACAAGTGGAGGAACAGGCGACTTTTCCATATTCTAGTTTATTTTATTGGTTTATCTCAGGGTGTAGGCCTAGATGTAAAAATTGAATCATTCCATGTACTGGTTTATCACTTCATAAATGTCTATATGTAACTTAATAACGAGAGCTTTGTCATTGCGAGTTTTCTGCAGGGCTTCTATAAATAAATGCACCTGCCCATGTCTGTGAGCTCAGGGACAGCCTTCAACAGGTAGTACAAGCTTGGATAAAATGTATCCAAGGTATACATAAGCCCATACCTGGTTGCCCGAATTGTGTCACTAATTTTGTTAGAAATTATTGGCGCACGACAGGGCTCACAAATTAGGCCTATTCTGTCTTTATATGTTTGTAATATTATGTATGTATGTATGGCATTCAGACAATTTCACTTACAAGTATATTTAACTTTGTGACCACAGCTGCATCAGAGACTAATCCACCCAAATTTATAGCCTATACATGGCCAAATGTGCCACATGCATTTTCCATACGAAGGATAAACGCATGGAAAACGCATGGTTTTCGCCTAAGTATAATCGGGTGAAAACCATTAGTTTTCCATGCATTTATCCAAACGCATGGAAAACGCACGTGGCACACTTAGCCATGTAGGACTATTGTATTTGTGGAGAACTAATGAAGCCCCATTCAAGCCTGGCAGACTGCCCATGGCGAATTTGCTCAAAATGTTTGGTCAGCGCATTTCTTAAGCTCAGTCAGGTTTTGCCTGTGTGCATTAGGGCTAAACAAAGCTGCAATAATGTAAAAATTGTGCAAATAAAATGTGTATTAGAAGCGGATTTGGCATGTCTAATTTTTGCTGTTTTGTGTGTTTCAGAAGCCTTGCTGGCCAGCAGCTATGCTCATGCCTACAGCAGTATGGGACTATTGGACGCTGGCCTTCCTTCTGCTGCCCTGGCCCTGTCCACAGTGTCCACAGACACCCGTCATGTCGCCACCCCCATCACCACCACTGTCAAATCAGAAACGAGTCCAACTTCTAGCTCATCCACATCAGAAAGACGAAAAACTACTACCCCAGGGGCTAGGGTGAAAACAGAGGGAGAGGGCAGGAGGGAGAAGGAGGGAGAGGATGGCCATGTGCCTCCTTACAAGAAACACAAGAAAAGCGAACTCTCACCAAAATCATCTTCCGATCACAGATCATCGGAAAGCGCTGACAAGTACGACCACAGAGACAAGAAGAGAGCTAGGGCTTCAGCGACATGTCATGAGAGCAGGGTTGAATCCACTATCAAGTCACCACCCCCTCCCCCTCGGCCCACTAGGCCCACCCAGGAGCAGAGCAGGAGGTATACTGATCCCGATGAAGCCCTGTGTCTGAGCACTAAGTCCCCCAGAGATGCTAGTCCTGTGAAAATCATGAAGTCTCCCGATTCCACAACGCACAGTAACCACAGGAGGGACAGCACTGCCTACAAATACGACAGACAGGATGCATCTCCTGCTAAGGACAGGGCCTCTGCTTTTCCTGTCTACCCTTACAGTCGGGCTGTCACTTCTGGTAAGCGCAACTGCCAATTATCGTTAATGGTAATCATTTCAGCGTAGAATATAGATATCAATATAGAATACACAGACCAGTTACCTATAAGATGTCCATTTCGAAAATGACAATTTCCGCTGTAGGCATACCTGCATTGGCAGCATTGCCTTTCAAAATGGCCATGTAACCTTAGTCCAATTTGTGCTACCAGCTACTTTGTGATGTAGTTGAAATGCCATAGACTGCCACAGAAAGATGAGTTTTGACCTCAATTATTGGACGATTATATGAGTACACTCCAGGAATAGGATTGGCTGGCTGATGGCTCACATTCTTACGGCAGACTAAGTTCTCGGAAGATCTCTTTTTAACCGATCGAACCAGTGTGATTTGTAAACTGAATTCAATCTATATCGTTTAACTACGTATCCCAAGAAGTCCCAGGAAATAAAAGTAAAATAAAAAAGAACCACTTTGCTGCCATTATAGGCAGCTTTATCCTTCCTACAGGTGACAGTATCCTGCAGACATTTCCAGTGCAGAAGTCTACTCTTAATATCCCAGCTGTGTGGCAGGATGATAAGACCATGGCCTTTACAGATGCTGTTTCTGTCTTAAAGTCCCCCTTTTTTTAGCAGTATGCAAATGAGAGCAGTCTGATCAGACCAGGGGGCTTGGGTCTCACTCTGATCCTGATGAGCAGGGCTCCAGCCAAATCAGACATAAAAGTTCCAGGGACTGAAGAAAGTTTTTTTGTCAGAATATAATCTACACTTTCTCAACTTGTCGATTCAGTACTGCTGTCTCTACACTAAACAAAAAGCGCGTCATTGCGATCACCATCATCCCCTGTCCAGATAGATCACCGAGGGATCTCTCCCAACTTTGAAATTAATTAGCCATGGTTGGATAGATTGTACAGTAAATGGTCATCTGAAAATTAGCCACAAATGATAAAGTGCAAAATTAGATAAGCCACTGGTCTATTGGATTAACATAATGCTACGTGGCTAAAGCTGGAGAGAACCCTGATCACCTGCTGTAAACGACCATTGTATTCAAACTAAATAAATCATGTTTTGAGTCGTAAAAACAAAACCCTGCCCCTTTATTAAACAGCCACCATCTTGAACAACCAACATTCCATTGGGTGAGCAGGTTAACTGTATATTATATCAATCTTTGATCATATCAATTAAACCAATGCTGATCGAAAAGGCCATCCCAAAAACCTCCTACATCTCATTTCTAGTCATATTTTATTTTTTTAAGAGGAAGGCTTGTGATCCTCACCAAGAAAGGTACTGCGCTGGAGTGGTGATCCTATGCAAATAAAAGAAAATACAAACTGGCATAGAGGAAATCGCATTGACAGTTTTGATTATTCTCCAACTCTGCACTAGTAGTCTGCCAGCTCTCTTTTATTACATTACAATGAAAATGTTGCAGAAGTAATTTTCTTTCAACATTTGGACTATTGGATTGTTTACGACCTTTCATTATAAGCCTGTCAGAATGATCGGACCATGGCCGTCCATGATTGGACTACACTGAATACGAATCTTCATATATTACTAATGATATTTAGCCACTCAGCTGCCACTGCATGCATTATACATACATCTGTCCATTGTTATGGTTCGGAGCGTTCTACCTGTCTCTGAGACTGTCATAAAAGCTCCCATTTAAGCGACTGCTGTCAATGTGACACTGGCAAATTTGCCAATTTTTACCTGTTTCGGTCCTGATGTGTCTCATTTGCTACTTATAGAACTCGCAGGCAATCCCATAGAGTCCTATTTTGGTGTGTAATACAAAATTCTATGCAGCCTTGTGGTGGCATGATAAATCATGTTAAATCTGCACAAAAACCATTGAAGCTTTATATTGACAGCTGAGATGTGAAATATTAGACATTTATATTGTCTATTACATGTATTTGAAGTTCAAAAAGGCAATTTTAAATGAAAGAGGTGAGGGCTGGTCTCTCTGACTGCAGCTGTGTGGTATTACAATTCGGCCAACTTTGCTGAAGGTCCTAGGTTTAATTTAATACCATCAGTCAAGCCTAGTGAGCGGCATGTGCTTGCCCCAGAGAGCTGCAATATCCTGGTCCTAATCATATTTTACATGTTTGTCAAGAAACCAGAATCCAACTGCATGTTATTTTTTCTGAAGTTGAAGAATGACTTTGGTCAAGGTCTCTTGCAATATATTGACATTTGATACCGTATTAGGAAGTAGAATTAGTAAGTCTTAAAAAAGTCCCTCAAAATCATTATATCTTGATTTGGTTTTTCTCTTAACTTGAAACTAAGCGAAATGTGGCTTTTAGTGAGCAGTGAAATTCCCCTTGTGCAGTAGGAGTGCATTACAGGCCTGGTTGGCCGTGGTTGCCTGATGGGAAAGCAAAAACAGACATTCAAATTATTGCCCACTGTAGACTCGCAGTCATTCACTCCACGTGGCAGTCAGCCGAACATTCTGAGTCAACAGTTTGTGACTCACTGCCCAAAGTAACCATAGATCATTCTGACAGAGGAGTGGCAACTTGTAAAACAAAATCTGCTTCTGTGCATGCAATGTGAGAATGATGGCTCACTTTAAAAGAGTGGCCAAATGTTGCTGTATTAACTGAATCAGCATTTGGGGGGAGTAGCATGCAACATTACACCCCTTGTTGTTTTTATCTGAACAATATTCAATAAATTCAAATTCAAGTTCTGCTAGTATAACACTCCGCCCATTGTGGTGCCTTTGTGCAGTGTAGACTGCAGCTCATCATTACTTTTGCCCTGTTTTGAGGTAAATGGTTGTCAGTAGCTGAGCTAAATGATTGTCTTCAGTGAATACCAGGTTGCATGTGGCCTTTAATGCTTATGGATAAGTTATGTGGTGCCCCTGTACATTTTTCCATGTGTGTGATACACAATAATGTACTATGTATGTATTTCCTTTTGGATGCAATAAAAATTATTATTATTATTATTAATAATACATGTTCGTCCATGCATAGCAAGATGCTGCAGATTCTGTGATGCCCACCAGTCTGGAAATATATATATATTTCCAGATTTATTGCAAACTGTGTAGAGTATATGCATGCTCTGAATCAGTTGAATATGTGCAAATGGCTGGCGGCCGCTTGCGTTAAATCCTTGGGTATCTTATTTCTCTAAGGTGTTTTTGAAATAAGTCTTTATGCAAAGTCAGACGTATCAACTGCAAAGATCAATAAAATGCATTTATCTTCATTTCTGTGTGTGATTTTATTTTTCATATAATGCAATGGTCCATTAATGTGTGAAATATTGAGGACTGGTATCAATTAGTATAAAAACTACAGGATGACAGGATGAGGCTTACTGTTTGAAGTGATTGTGATGATATCGCTCTGATGGTTTTTCCTCTCTTTTGTATATTGTAGGTGGTGAAATGGTGATATCTGGCAGCAGTGATTCTGGAGTGTTTGCCTACACATCTTCATCATCTCCTGGCAGCCAGGAAGGTCGGAAGGTTCATGCACCAATGTTCATGCCGGAAGTGGCGACGGTTCTCACACAAGCCAAGCCCTCCGCCACTTCACATAAGGTCAAGACTGAACTATCACCTGGTGGATCAGCTGGTGGATCAACATTAAAGCCCAAGACGGAAGAAACATCCCCTTCATCGCAACGACATGGGATGAAGACATCCGATGAGCATCATGAGACTGGTAAGCAGGTCGCCAAACATAGATTGCCATTGTCTCCCCCTGGTCCTTTGATCACACAGCTAGGTCCGGTCCACAGTGTTAAGCTGTCCCCTTCTGACCAAGCCATCAACTTGACCATCGCCTCAGATCGACCTAAAACCCGGCAGCAGCAGCAGCAACCGCAGCATCTTGCAGGTGAACTTAACAGGACATCAGTGTCTGTCCCACCTAGCATTAGTCATGCCAGTTTGTCCTCTCAACCTATCTTGCAGTCGTCGATGACAGGCCAAATGACAGGCCAGACTGCACCGTGGTATTCTTGGGAGGGGCTCCGACGTAGGGAGTACCCTGGTACAAACAGTGCTGTCGAGGATCTGAGCATAACCCAATCCAACTCGACATCCGCTGCAGTCGCTGATGTCAAGCAAGAAGGCGAAAGAGTGTCAGAAGCCACTCCTTTTGACCTGTCCTTGCCTGTCTCCGCCACCAGCCGAATAACGAACAAGGAGGACAGTCCGACAGGTGAGACAGCATGACACCCTGACAACCGTGGAAGTTGAAGTGGCTTTTTTGCAGTTCATTTTGTTATTATTCATTAATGTGCATAATATCCTTATTGTTTTGCTTTAGTGAACAGTTGGACAGCATGTCGTCATGATACCAGATACCCATGATATTGATTTTTCCTGATACTGTTGTATGAACTTATCGTAGTATTTTGTATTGTAAATTTGTTATATAAGTATGATTTCCTGTTGTTGAATTTAAGATATTTTTTGGGCATTTGAAGCTGCTTTTTGTTGTGACATGTTTCGATTTTGAATCCGATTTTGAAAGTTTTTGTTACAGTGCGAACCTGATATTGATGTATTTCATAATTTTGTGGTTTTTGTTGTGTTTTTTTTTTGGTATTGAAAGGTTCAGCAATGCTGATTCAATGTATGAGTGGTATGCTTTTTGCATTCCAGGTGTCAATATTCCCATTGGCATTGCAATTGCTCGGAAAAGGGGAGAAAGCAGCCAGTCATCTGTAAAACTGTCCTCTTCTGGTGAGTTAACTACGGAGTGTGCAAGTGTGCCTTTCAATGAATCTGACTGTTTGGTCAGTAATCTACTAGCAACATGCTTTATCATGGAAACAGTCATGCATACCTAAAACTTTCAGCCAAAACAAAAAAAGAAAAGAGAAGCATAATATTTCCTCATCGGGAAAGAGTTGCTTGAATCTTGTTGTTATATGAGCTAAATCTACCAGTTGATTAGTAAAAATGTATACTACGTAATCATTTTGCTGTCCTGAAAAAGTTGTGTATGATACTCAGTTATTTTTACAGATAAAGTAGAGGCATAGATATTCTTTGCAGAAACTAATTGCTACCGGAATATAGCTTGAAGTGGTGTGGACAGATTGAACAGTCACTGCCATGATGTCTGATGTGTACATGCTTAGAATCTCTTGAGCCATTGAAAACTAGATCATAACTTTATCCATGGCATTCTTTTAAATCACTAGTGTACAAATATATTCTACATAAAAATAAAACATGTGAATACTAATACTTCAAGTTCCTAAAATTTTTTGCATTGCCTTTAGTCGCCGCTGATGCTTATACCATGGAGTCGAGTACTTCTTTACTTTCCATGCTATTTCATAATACAATCTTGTCATGCTGTTTAGAGTGATGTTTACGCATTTGGTCTACTGATGAAATCGGCTAACCAAACATTTTGAAATGGGCAGTTCTCTATTTCAGTGTTTTGGCTTGTTTAGCTGACGTTTATAGATTGCTGAAGCCTTTGTGTGCCTTGATGCAGCCCATTTACTGAGCTAGAATGCTTAATGAATACATGATGGGTTTTTTGCCTTAAAGGAGTTTATTTTATGACAGCCTAGCATTTATATACTATCAACATGGCTGAAATATGATCTGTTTTCCCCCTTGGTTGCACTCAGGCGCTTCAGACCTAGTCAATACTGTGCTCATAAACCTCTGTATTTTGTAGTAGCTAAGGGCAATTTTAATATGCAGATTGGAATTGAGCTCAGACATGAAGTGCCTGTGTTATTATTCTATGCCTAGAGTGAAGTGGTACCAAATGTAAAATAGGCTGCGAGAGAACTGATATTTTGGAATACAGTCTGGCTGTATTGTCTAACAACTTATCTCGTGAGTTAGTCAGAGAATGCTGCTTGTTGCTTTAATATTCATATAGATCCATGGGGAAGATAGCTTCATGTTGTATGGGGCTCATAAACCACTAGAGCCAAAATTCTTTTCATTTCTGAATTACAGACTTCAATGGAGACGTGCATAATGATTACCCTTCATGGTAAATTGCAGTGCCTCATAATTTATGGCATTAAGTGGAGTTTTGACAAGTGCCAGCATGCATCGTGCTGCTCCAAAATACGTTGAAAATTGGCTCTAACTACTGGCTCGGAAAAAAGGGGTCAAGTGTGGCATTTTACATCATTGTTGTAAAGAAGTGATGTGTGTTCTTCAGCATGACCTGTCCACCCTTGTCTTAACAGGTTATTTCAAGAAAAATGTCCTAGGTGCGCTGCGCTTACAAATTTGAAATTTCAAGAGTCTCCAAGGTCATAATTTCTAAATGCTTGTAGTCCAGAGCACTGAAATTAGAACGCTGAAACTCGATAATATAGTGAGAGAGACATAGTTAAGGAGACTAATGTGTGACTACATTTTTTTATCTCCACTTTAGAAAAGTAATCCACAAATTTTGGAAAAGGGAATGGTTGTGTAAGTTCAATTCTGAAATGATGTCCCAGTTTACTTGGCACTCCGTACTTGTATGTATATGTTTGGAAAACAATTACTTTGTTTATGTGACAATGTGACATTTTCCATCAACAGGAAATATAGCTTGGCAAAAAGTGTGGTGTAAAGTTTGAACTCAGGTAAATGATAATGACTTGTGTTGTAAAAACTTCATTCCTAATTCTTGCTATGTGCTGTCTGTTTCAGGGTCTGGCAGTCAGGCTGCATCAACAGGTGATGAGGATGACTTCAGTAGCAGCAGTAGTCAGCAACGTCGACAACAAGCAAGTGCTTCAGAATCCTGCACAAGTCGAGAACGACCTCGGTAAGAATTATATTCGCCTGAATGATAACATCCGTGCTACATGTTTGCAGGCAAATCCAGTAGGTGGCAGTGTGGCATGATACTGCATTTCTCTCTGTTGGAGAAGGCAGAAACAATTCTCAATGCACAGAATTGTTGTATTCAGTGAAATTTGATTATGTCTACACTCCAAAAATAGAAAGAACTTTCCTTGCCATTCATTTGAACCTAATGTAATTTCACTATAAATGACTCATCAAAGTTATTTTTCAAACCTTTTTTGTTTGCCATTATTACCTGTCTAAATTGTTTATTCTCAGAAATGTTGATTAGTTAAGAGAATCTTCAGTGTTTATTATTTCATAGGCTTAGCTTATTTCCTAGTGTGGCTCACCACATCGTTAAATCTAGAACTTTGGATGGGATTTTATTTTACCCTGATGTTAGGTGGCAATAATGAAATGGTTGCCTTGGAGACTTGTCTGTTGTCATTGACAACCTGCATTCAACAGTGCATTGTGGGGGAGATCTTGCGGTGACAGGCTGGTAATCTATCAGTGTGAGACACGTAGGTGCATTGTAAACATGACTGGGGTGTTTTCAAACTTGTGACATGGGAAAGAATGAAAGCTTTGATATGCAGATGAGGTGCAGGTCGTTAGCATGTTTAGTGGGGGGCGCATCGTCCAACCCTCCTCTACAGGATTTGCCTGAGGGCATAACCCTTCTGGGGGTCATCTACGACCTTGGGGTTGTGGTTGTAGTGATAGTATCAGGTCATCAAAAGTAAAGGGAGGGGCACCGCGCAATTGACGACAATTACAGGTGTGCCATCTCCCGGCATGGCCTTGAGGCACTGAGGCATTTTGCTATCATTGGGCTCATTGGGCTCATTGACTGTTGTTGTGGGCATGCTGTCATGCACCAGTGAGTTGGTGGCTTGGGTGGTGTGTCACTCGTGCTCAGCTGGGATTCCCTGAGTCACTCACTGGAACCAAGGGTCTCCCAATTATCTAGGTCCTTGCTAGTCATTGGCGGAGAAGTGAGTTTGTTTGAGGGAAAATGGCTTATGATGTAAAACTTGTGTCAGACATTAAATTTTATTTTCCTAATAATTTCAATGCGTATCCTCAATCAAATGTTTATTTACGCACTAGCACTATAAGCTGAATTGTCTTTTGATCATTTCCATGTCTTACTACCTCTACTCCCTGCATATCAATATATATTGAACTTCAATAGTGAAAGGAGAATCAGTGAAAAGAGAATCAGTCTAATGATAGTAATATCACCATGTATTTACCTGTATTTTTTTTATATAGGGAGTCCAAGGGAATTCTGCCATCGTCCAGGACAGCATCCAGTCAGAGTTTAGGGTCTCATGATTTGCCTGGGCAAGGTGATAACATCCGATCATCAGGTACGGAAGGTCACTTAATTCAGTAAATTGCCCAATAGTGATTATCATCAAATGAAATTACTAATTTTGTTCTATGGGAAATTCTTGTAAAATTTATCAATTGTCATATGACAATAAGTGTCATACACTTATAATTTTAAATGTGTAGGACTGTAATGAATGGGTATTTACAGATCTGTTTCAAGCAGATGAATGCTATAAATTCTATTTAAATTTTAACGAATTGTCTTCTTTTGCTGTTCAGAGAGTGGTGTCAGTTGGAAAACAGAAGAGGGCAGCAGGAACACTCCAGTTGCACCAGTGATGCCATCTATGCCTGGGTCATGGAATGCGCTTAATTCGTTATGGCTGCAACAGGGGGCTCTGCCACTGCCTCAGCCTGTCCCTGCCACTCCCGTTGATCCTTCTCATATCCCTGTCAATCCCCCTGTTGGATTTAAACTGGTGCAGGATTCCATAACAGGCCAAGTGTATCTCATCCAAGGTGGGTGAATTTGTTGTGTAATCGATACTGGTTTTACTGCTAATTATAAATTAAAGTCTCTCAGTTGATTTGATGGTTAAGCCAAAGATAGAAATTTCTATCGCAGTTGAAAAATCCTTTAATCCTTTCACTTGGATACAATGGATAAATAGTTATTTGCACACCTAGAACGCAAACTTTTGTGCATCAAGTTCTTGATGATATTCACATTTACATTTAACACGCATCAAAATCGACTGTTTTCATTTGGTAATATTTGACTGTTGCTTATCTGTACCATCTGTTGTAAGTACTAGTGTGCTTCATATGTAAATCCAAAGTGAGCAAATATTTTTTGACCAACTGTGTTACCTACCTTTGGTAATTTTTTCAGCAATAAATTACATTTTGCTAGCAGTAATGCATTGTTTATATGACTATGTGCTCACTTGTACAAGAAATTGTCATGTGTCAGATGCCCCTATTTCATTTTCATGGTGGCATTTCATTGTTACAGATGTTACAAGCGTTGAAGGAAAGAGATTCTGGGCTGCGGGTGGTTTGCCAACATCAGGACCATGTGCAGCATCAACTGCATCCTCCACATCCCATTCACTGGCTCCTCTGACCCAGAAGCAAGTTATGGTGGGTCCTCAGTTAAAGGCGACTGTGGCTCCCCAGCCCCAAGCTCCTCGTAACGAGACCAAGCAAGAACCCCAGGACTCAATGACACCCAACCTTCATTCTGTGCCATCAAGTCGTAGTCAGGTAAACTGATCTTCACTGAACCGTACTCAATATCCAGTTAACAGTCTCTTGTTGATCAACAAGTTGTATAAACGGATCAGTTTTTGAACTGTAGAAATGATAATGTATGAGAAATTTATTTTCAGTATGTTTTTAAAAGCCACATTTGAAATTATATGATGTGTCAAGTATTCCTCTTGTATGTTGCAGGATTATAACTCCAGCTCCCATCCACCAGTTGCCCTAAGTCGAATTAAGACGCACGTCAGTCCAGTGCCACCTTTGACATTGAGCACTGGTGCATGCAGCACTTCGCAAGTGACTGTGAAGTCATCTCCAGGACCTGTCATATCCTGCAGTCAGAGTAGTTCTGGATTACACCCATACTTGTACGAACCCTCCTTGCTGGCAGGGCGGGTCCTACCCCCACAACTTCCACCGCCTGTTACAGAGGACAGAGGGTGTTCACCGATTGTGTTTCCTGATCCTGAACCTCCTGTGCAAGGCAAGTCAGACTGCTCAACAAGCACGGATGACTTGCGGACATTAAACTTTGTGAACACAGAGACATCTCCCCCAACTCCTCCTCCTCCCATATCCGCTCAAGATGCAGGAGTCCAGACGTCAGATGTAGAAGATGACCTGCAGCAGTACCGCCAGTCTGGTCTCCATCCCGACCAGTCTAATGAGGGGTTTCTTGACAATGGTACACCCATTTTATGCAAAATAGACGACAGTGATTGTGTGGGGGTTTCCAGGGCTGGTTCCTTGTCACCTCCTCCACCACAGCTGATCAAGGAGGGCAAAGCAAGGGATAGTCCTGCCCTATCAACAGACACTGTAGCACCTTCAATGCCCATGCCCCGTAAAGACAGTCTTGCCAACTTTTGTGATACAATCTTCAGCTCAGCTGAAATGACTGAGGCGATTGGAGTATCCTCTAATTCTCGTAAACCGGATTTGTCATACCTGCAGCCTGAAATAAGTAAAGCCTCCGATGGCCTGGAACTGTTGAGTGTGCTTGCCACACATGCTCAGAAGGAGGCCAGTAGGTCAGCTCCTGCATCTCAAGTACACAGTCCCCATCCACTTACCAGTCCATCTCATGAATCTGCCTGCAGATCCGACACCCCTGACATCAACTCCAATTACAATGCTCCGAAGGCTTACATGCTGGAGGGTTTCACGCCGCTGGAACCCCCATCTCGGAGTAGAGATAGACGGACAGAGGACTGGCTCACTTCCACTGAGGGTCTAGGATCACCATTCAGGGACACATTTGACTTTGTTAACTTTCCTGCAAGTGAGTGTTGTATTAGGTATTATTACAATGTATTATTCATTTTGCGACAAAACTCAGTTTTTCAGATTTTCAGTTTGCCGAATGTTTGCTTTGTAGGTGGCACATTGGATAAAATGGAGACCCTAGAACTGGAAATGACAATGCGTCTTGCTGAATTACAGAGACGATACAAAGAAAAGCAGGTTGAGCTTGCCAAACTTCAGCCAAGGAAAGATCGAGAGTAAGTGTGCTAAGACTATTTACTGCTAGTAGAAATTGTTGATAGGTCACAATCATCAGTGTTTTTGACTGTGGTATGTTTTCTACAGTAGAGACAGACATCGTAGAAAGCCTGGTAGACCAAAAAATGGAAGGAGCAAGAGGTCCGACAGCAGCTGTAGCGGTCAGGATGGCAAGCCTGTTCTGCTGTCCTCTTCATCAACGTCGGGGTCAGACACTGGTATTGCGCCATCTAACGAGGCCAATGCCCCTCTTGTGAGCGGCAGCAGCAAAAAGAAGAAGCGTGACCAAGACAATCGAGATGACAGTGTCTTCAAGAAGGACAAGGATCTTAAAGATGAATTGCCCTCAACCAGTTGCCAGAGTGACCAGAAACTTCAAACAATTACATTTCAGCAGTCACAAGATAACGGTGAATCTAATTCTAAAATGAAAGAAAGTAGTGATGGGTCTGTTTTGAAAGTAAAGCCACATTCTTCAGGCAGCAGTCAATCGACAAAAAAACATGGCGACAAGGGAAAACTATTGAGCAAGAAATCTGCAAAAAAGAAGTTGCTTAGCGGATTAACGGACAGTTGTAAGAAACACAGCAGCTCTAGTCCATCCACAGGTACACCTGCAAAATCGAAATCATCAGGCAAAAACAAAACTCCAGGCAGCAAATGTTCAAAGTCCGGATCATCTGTTAAAAGTATGATTATCTTAAACTATTTTGATTTTGTATTTTTGCGTAATGCACCAATGCAGCTTTAAGTGTTTTTATTTAATTTTTGTGACACAGTAGATATTTTTGGTTTTTATTTAAAGCATGGCATGTTGATTGCAGAATCTAAGTCAAAGTCAAAGGAATCTAAAGGTCTCAGTGCAATAAAAGCCAAATTTCACGGAAATTCTGATGATTCCGATTCAGAACTTGGTAAGAAGCGTTGTCACATTTCAATTTTAAAGTGTTAAAAGTATTATATTATTAAGTGGGATATGCTAAACCAACTAAATTGTGGGACCCACACAAGGAAATATCACATATTAGAATATAAGCTTGGAAAGTTAATACAGTGTAGTTTGCACTTGTTATATGTAAGAGTATTGTATGGTAGAGGTTCACCGTTATTATTGGTAGTAGTGTCCAGTATGAACATAGATAGAATGTCGTGCTAGTAAGTTAATATCTGTAATCATATAAATCTATAATCTTTGTCTTCTTACTAATTTTCCCTCCGCTATTGTCTCAAAGTATGTTACTATGGTGATTCAGAGGATGTCAGTTGGCTGTTTGATGAAGATGAGATAAACCCACCATTGTCCGTCCTGACTGGAAAATCTATGAGCGCCGTGAAACAAGAACTGGACGATGGCTGGGCTTCTACTAGCAGTGGTAAGCATTGCAGTCAGATCAGCATTAGTTACTACTAATTAGCCGGTGCACACATTTCCATACATTGTATAATTTAACTAGTTAGTAATTATGTAAAATAATTTGTGAATGTTTTGAAAAGTTACTAATATTTATGGTAAGGATGCTAGTGCTTTGCGAAATATCTCCCATATACAAGAGCTCTTTATTTGTGGTGGTGTTTGTTGATAGTGTGCTGTATATCTGATTGAAGCCTAGTCTTTGAAGAAAGAAAAATACTCTTATCCTTTCAGATGACATGTCAAGTGACAGTGATGACAGCAGCCTCGATCTGCCTCCGCAGTTCTCAGACTTGCGTCTGATAAAGACGAGTATTGCTACGGCTACAAGCGTTGCTTTGAAGACCAAAAAGCGCAAGAAGAGTCCTGATGGTGAGACTGAAATTTAAATTATAGAATACCTGAATTGACCATTAGTAAGTAATTTTGAATATTCTTGCATGCTTTAATAGGATATAATCTCTGATTTTTTTTATTAATGTTGCAGACACTGGACTTGATGATTCTGAAATGGATGACAACCCAGTGAAGAAGCGAAAACCTGGTCGACCTAAAAAGCTAGACAAGGATGGCAACCTTTGTTTCACAGGTGAGTGATGCAGTAAGTGTGAAACATGTTAGGTCATGTGTGACGTTAGCGTGAGTGATTACTTATGATGCCTCCCTATGAACTTACCATAATAAAAAATTATAAAATTTAAAATCATTCCGCCATGTGATATGAACATTTTTTGCTTTTGCTTTCAGAAACAATTGTTGCCAAGAAGCCAAAGGCTCAAATATTCCCCTTGTCCTCATCCTCCTCCTGCTCATCTCCTGTGGCCATTTTAACTCCTGCCCCAATTTTAACTCCTGCCCCAATTTTAACTCCTGCCCCCATTTTAATTCCTGCCCCATCTTCGCAAACACCTGTGACAAAGAAGAAACCCAAACCTGAACACAGTTCTACCACTAAGGTATATATACTACCTTTGTTTTTATTAAATAATTGTAATGTTAGGAAAGAATTACACATGGTATTCACAATGTGCTGTTTTATCACATTACATTCAGTAGACTTTAAAAAATTGGAACTGATTGTTCACTTGATTTAGCTTATTTGTAGTACATTTGCATTTTGATTTGTGTGATTGTATGTGGCATTATTCCTTGCAATTTACAGGATCATCCATGTATACAATCTAATTTCTTTCTTTTTTCTTGTTTATACCAGAATTCTGCATCCAAACCTCAACCCCAACAGCACCAGCCACAGCAACAAAAACAGCAACCAAAATTTGTTGAAGATCAGTGGAACATCCGTCGAAGCGAACGTATCTTTTTGAGCGAGACATTGCAGATAGACACCAAGCAGGCCCCTCGAGACAATGCGCAAGCAAAATCTGCGATCAGTCCTTGTCTGTCTACGTCATCTGATTCATCTTTTTCTGATATTAAAGTAGAGCTAGAGGAAAAGATTGATGAAACTGTCCCACTTGAAACGAAGATCAGTGAATCGAAACCCACTGAGGAAAAGCTGGAAGTAAAAAGCAAAACGAAAGACAAGACGACACTAAGTACCACAGATGGGACTTTGAAGATGAAAAAGAAGTCCAAGAATAAGTCGTTAAGTAGTAAGATTGGACTAGGTGTGTCAAATTTGCCAGCAAGCCACTTATCCTTTGAAGCTTTGAGTGAAAAGAGCTCTACGGTATCCCCCTTGAAGGTGAACTCTGCTCCACCAAACAAGGTGTTGCCCGTGCCTGAGCCTTGCACACCTGTGACAAATTCATCAGTACCTTCAAGTCCTTGCCCTAATGCTCCTGCAACAACAACAACAACAACACTGAACACACCAGTAATCAAACCAAACTCTCTGCCTGGGCTGACATCATTCTCAACACCTAGCAGCACTGTGCCGAAAGCACCCGCAAGCTTGTCTGCGAAGAGGTCCAAGATACAATTCTCGGATATATACTCAGACTCTGATTCAAGCAGCAGTGATGGAGACAACATACCACTAAGCTCGCTTGTGGAAAGACCACAAACTCCAGGTACGGCAATGAGTTTGAATGAAGTGTTGCTTTCACCATTAAAAGAAAGCTTTTCTGTTGTTTACCACGTGGACACTTGAGTTATTATTTTTTGGTTTTTCAGAGCCTCGGTCTTGTGTGATAAATAAGGAGGATCTGTGTGATGGGCTGCGGGTACTGTTCTTCATGGAAGGACTTTTCTATGAGAGTGCAGTCAAGGCAATCCAGCCTCCTGATGTTTATGGTGTGGTAGTTGATGGAGAAAGAGGAAGTCGGCCTCACATTATGTCACAGGAAGAGCTGCTGAACAATGCCGTAAGTTGAACTGTTATCCATTATTCAACATTAATTAGCATGACTTAGTAATACATTTGTATTCAGATCTGATTAGTTTTGTCCGCTAGTTTACTTGTAAATTATTCCGTTGTTTTGTAAACTTGACTGCGTAGACTTCTATGATCATATGGTGAAATGCAGGATATGTACAGTATTGTACACTCAAACCTGCCCTAGCAACCACCTGTAGAGCAAGGCTACCTGCTGTAAATGACCAACTACTTTCAACTACCCTGGATTGAATTTTCACTGTGTAACCCCTCTATTAAAAGACCACCTGTCTTAATCGGCCAATTTGAGTAATTCCCTATAGTGACCGCTCAACACAGGTTTGACTGTAATAACTAAAAAGTTTGGCTGTTTGTACTATGGTCATGTGAATGGTGAACAATCCCAGAGAAAACTAACTAAATTGTTTGTATTCTTTCCATTAGGTATTTGATGTTAAACCCGGATCGCAAAGATTCCTGACTGAAGGGACACGTGTGTGCGCGTACTGGAGCCAACAATTCTCTTGTCTGTATCCTGGAACCATTATCAAAGGAAGTCCAACCCCTGATGAGGATCCTGAGTTGATCTTGGTGGAGTTTGATGATGGTGACTCTGGCCGCATTCCCATTGAACACATCAGGATGCTACCCCCGGACTACCCTGTGATCAGTAAGTACTTAATGTTAGGTTGATTGTGAGCATCATGTGCAAATATTAAACTCCACCAATAATTAGTGACTATTCTTACTAATAGATGTTGGGAATAACATTTTAAAATGATGTGAATCATGAAATACATTTGTTGTGTCAGTACCTGCTTGTTTGTGAAAATGCAAAATCTTAAGTTGAAGATTATAAAATTTCCGAATCTGAATAGTTATAAAATTTATTTCTAAGTCAATTTCAAATGCTTTACATAACAAGACAGCACCTGATTGTGTATTTCATATGTGATTTCATCAGTTAGTGGTGAATATTTCAGACATTGAGCCAAATCCGTTGATAGTAATGGGTGGAGGCAGGAGAAGGAGGACTGTCTCAGATGATGTCATGATGGATGTGAAAGAGCGCAGAATGTCAGTGTCGGACTTATCAACATCAGCACATGAAGCAAAAAAGAAAGCTTCGACTAAAGCAAAGAAAGCTAAAGCAGAAGGTGATACGAAACCTGTTCTGCCGCAGATTAAAGAAGATGCAGACATTAAGGAGGAGAAACTTGCCACGACTCCTGTAGTTTTTACGGCTGCAGACACCAAAGTGGAACCCAAACCTGATATAAGCTCTGTTCCACCAGTTTCAAATGTCCAAGAACCCACTGAAAGTGCTCCTACAGTGTCTGCTCTTCCATCTGCGAGTAAAGACAAGGAGTGTTCCACGCCTGGAAGTATTAAGAAGAAACACAAGCATAAGGACAAGGATAAGAAATCTCGCAAAAACAGTGTGGAAGGAGAGGAAAAACACAAACACCATCACAAAAAACACAAAGACAAAGAGAAGAAGCATAAAAAACACGAAGAAAGGAAGACTAAAGAGATCACTGCTGGCAGTTACCAGGCAACATTTTTAAATGATGCTAACAAAAGCCCCACTGCTATGCTGATCACCAATCGAAGTCCTAGCACTTCAGCCACATCACCCATGGAGACAAACCAAAAGTTAGACCTGACGGTCAGAATTCGGACTAATAGTGGTGAATACAGTAAGCCAAGCACTTCCACCGAAGAAATGGATGTTGATGTGGTGGGTGATAACTCTAACTCAAATTCAACCATTGATGTTGTTGAAAATAACCAGCCTGGTGATATCCAGAAATCTGAAAAAGAGCCATCAACGGATTCTCAAGACATCAGTGTCACAGATTTCTCAGATGAGGAAGCTGAGGATGAGGAAGATTTAAAAGGTGATGACAAGAAAGCAAGTGGCAAAAATTCAAAGTCACCTGCCAAAAGGCGTGATCGCCACCCATCAATTGACAAAAGTAAGATAGCAGGTACGATTACTTTTTACGCTGATGATCTGGTTAACAACTAATAACTGTTCAATAACTGGTAATGATCTACGATTGTATTAACAAAGTAATGATGGTTTAACTGTATAACTATTAGCATGTAAAGAATTTGACATAAATACTATTGAATTTCTCATGTCTGTAATATTATTATTATTTGAATTTGCCGATTCTAAATGTAAAATTGGTCATTTTCGTAGTTTGTGTTGATTTCATGTTTGTCTTTGTTTTATGTGTGAATGAGTGGGAACACGGGAATCTGTAGCGCTAACTGTTTCACAAGGCAAGCCTCTTGATTTCTTCTTTTCACTAGTATTTACTAGTTGCTGTCTCTTTGACTGGTAGATACTAATGCCTTCTTGTCTAAAACAAACTAGTTTTAAGTCATAACACATGTAGTTGCTCTGGTAAAGTTTTCAGACAGTAGCTTCTTAAAGGACTAATTATGAATCTGGCATGTAACCCATTTTCTTGATTTGATTTCATGATGATTTTTGATTATCCTCCTGTTTGATAATGATTTGTACTTGAATGGATTGGAATTTGAAATTGACTGAGAATGACTTTATTAGAGCAACTTGTTAAACGCATCAATCTGTACGATATATCCTTATATTTAAATATGTACAGTATAATTGTCCTTGCAGCTTATTCACACTAATGATTTCAAGAGAGTGGCCGCTGTCTAATTTATTCATATGAAGTAACTTCTTGAAGTATAACACTGCCTAGTTCTACATGTACATCAAACATATATTATCATATGAGTTGAATTATCATCAAATTTTATTCATGTTTGATTGAGTATGCTATTGACTAACAGTCTCCATTTACTAACATATTAACTCCCGCTTCTGTTTTTTTGGCATTGTATTAATTATTACACATGCAGCGGAGAGCTGTTTATGTGATGTAATTGATAGAAATGTCGAATCTGTAGTGTTTGAAAGGGTGTGCACCATTAACGTGTAATCCCGCAGATGCTTAGAATTGATCGTAGACCGTATGTAGTGCGATTGCCCTAAAACCCTTGGCTGTGTGATAGTGCGACTTATTTGTGATGTGTAACGTGTGACTTGTTGACCACATGATCATCACATGACCTCCTCTTGTGCTCTTGATTGGCTGCAGCCTTCTTGCCGGCTCGGCAGTTGTGGCGCTGGTCAGGCCGAGGGACCAAGAGGCCTGGACTCAAGGGCAAAGCTAAAAAAGAATACTATAAGGCCATAAGTCGTGGAAAGGAACTCATTCGGGTCAGTATAGATAGCTGCGACATAGCAAAACAAAAAATTTTAAAATTGAGGCTCTAGCAATACCTAAGTTGAAAAAAAAGAAAGAAGACCATTGTAGTATGAAGAAGCTACTAAATAATTGGAGCTTGAAAGGTTTGCCATGTCCAGGAACTGGTAGTTTAAACAATGGTAGTTTTCCAAAACTTGTTCACACATATTTTGTCCTTCGAATACTTAAGAAAAATACTTCAATGTTACCTAGATAAGGTTAATATTGCCAGGAAGCAGG
Organism: Alitta virens; assembly: GCA_932294295.1. NCBI lineage: Eukaryota > Metazoa > Annelida > Polychaeta > Phyllodocida > Nereididae > Alitta > Alitta virens. The sequence goes on from OW028575.1 coordinate 42,883,457, forward strand.
TTTGTAATTGTGGGTTTGGATACGATTGAAGTGTAGAATGGGGGGTAAAAGTCTCCCCTCTCTGATTTGCGCCTGTTTGATATGAATGTTTTTTTAAATCTTTTTTTTCTTTTGGTGTTTTCAGGTCGGCGACTGCGCCGTGTTCCTGTCAACAGGAAGACCTCATCTGCCATACGTCGGGAAAATTGAGAGCCTTTGGGAGTCGTGGGGCGGTAACATGGTAGTCAAGGTCACTTGGTTTTATCACCCAGAAGAAACGAAAGGGGGAAAACGCCTTTTAGAGGTCAAGGTAAATGAGCATATTTTATACAGGTCTTAATCTTAATGTTCAATGGTTTTTAAATTGGCGATTTTTGCTTATTACGAGAGTACAGATTTGACCTAATCACCAATCACGGAAATTCGCCACTTTGCTATTAATGTGAACACCAATCTTAGCTACAAAAATTATGCAGGTTACGAACTGCAGATACATTTATTTTGGGAGTAACTGAGGTGGGGAATTTTGCTGATTGCAGCAAATTTCTGTGATTCTAAGTATGGAGCTGTGCTATTGTCACCGAGTAGTCAATTTAATAGGATGTGTCATAGTCTGTGGAGTTAGTTGATGATAGGGTATTTTTGTGGGAGTTCTTTTTCCCCAGGCATAAAGAATAACTTTTTCAATTGCTCTACAACTTTCAAGGATCAAATAGTACTTTGTAAAAATATCTTCGTTTTAATGACTGTTTACATGAATGCATCTTTGCAGGGAGCTCTGTATCAATCTCCACATATAGATGAAAATGACGTGCAGACGATCTCTCACAAATGTGAAGTTGTCTCTTACACTGTATACAAGCAAATGAGACAATGCAATAACAATGACCTGTACTACTTGGCTGGAACCTATGACCCCACCATTGGCATGATCACCTTCGAGGCTGATGTGAAAATCAAGGAAAACTGAACAAACACCAGCAAGAATCAAGAATCGTGTAATTAATAATTTCTCACAATCATGACTAAAATAGGCCCTTCTGTACTTATGTATGTTACTCGAGAGGCCTGTCTGTATAATTTGTATAGAACAATTTTCTTTTATGGAAACATAATATAATGACATTGTAATTTTCATGACATGTATTGGAGGTTATACACAGGGTGTATTTATGAAATATGTTTCTTCACTGCCGTTTAGTGGGGAAAGGCCCAGCATAATTTAACAACTTGCAAATGTTTTAAATCAAATGATACACTTATTTTAATCTATGTAAATTTGAAATGACATGCTTGATGATTAATCTTCGATGAGTCATTTGTGACCAACGTAATTAATAAGTTTCACAAATCAGTGCAATTGTTTGATTAATTTGTATGATTACTAGAACAAAATTAATCTTAGTTTTGTATATACTTTCACTGCCTTTGCTTTTTAGAAAATGCTCATTTTTTTTTTTATGTTCATCAATATTGACATTTGGGATAATTGTACATTTACCAGTGGAGAACTTTTGTGATATTTTCTAATTTCCTGTAAATACTTTTCCCATGCGATCCTGTTGAGCAGTAATTGGTAGAATGGTGATTTTAAGATCCTGGTGATTTAGTTTGGATCCAGATGTATATTGATTATGGATGATTATCATGATGTACTATGGAATTTGCTTAAGAGTGTTTTGCTTGGAAGGAGTTGATCTCAGTTGAACAATCTTGCATTAATTTTTGTTTTCCGTTCTTAATCAGTCTGCTAATTCTGATTTAATCAGTTGCTTGAGTGTAAATCTTATTAGTCAGTCTGTTTCGTAATGATTATTCATTCCATTTTTGATTTGGATTATTATAATGAATTGTTCTTGTGAAGTTTCTGCAATGTGACAGACTTAGCATTAGTTTTTTTAGCTGCTGCTTTATTCTGTTTTGTTGTGGTCTTAACCTGCTTTTGGAATGTGTGTGTGTTATTGCAGCACTTGTACAGTAACCATAGATTGAAAAATGAGAGTGACTTCATTCATGTCAATCATATCTCTAATACTGAGTAGAAAACAATTATACCCTCTTTACCACTTGAAAATTGGTATGTACATAATTATGTTTTAAAGTATCTCTGCCTTTTCAAGTGCAAACTGTTTTGTTGTAAAAAATAATACGAAGATAACAATCTCGTTTAAAATACATGGGCCGGGTTTGAACTGAAGGTGCTTGTGTCAGTTGCATTAGAATGTGGACCAACTGGATTTTAAAAATCTTTTTACTGAAATTGCAAAAATGGAGGATACACTTGATATTTAATGTGTATGTTGTATCTCTATTGTAAGTAGCAGTAGATGTTTTGGACGAGCAGAAAAATTTGTCACACTCAAATCTGCAGATTCTTACAAACTGCTGTCCTCTGAGGGCGATGCTAAAAGATCATGACATATAACTGATTACTGAGTTTTATTCTGAAACCTGCATGCTCAGTAACATTTTAAAACTTGTGATGGAGCAATATGTAACAAATTTAGTTTGTTCGGTTTTAATACTTGTTTTGGTGCTACCTTGTGTGATAATTTTATCTTGCTCGCTCCTTAACCATGTATAGTAATTTTAGAAGCTGTCTTTGTAAATATGTACTTGTACAGATCACTAGAATTGTACATAATATATATTTTGTTACTACGTGCCTGTTGCCGGATGCTTCACTCTGTGATTGTATCCACCTGTTGGATTCTCTTCATTGTGGAACAGACTACAAAACATTATTAGTTCGAGGAGAACTTGACGTTTCGGACTTAGATAATTATGGATCCCACCCATTAACCAAGCACAACTTGCTGAAAAGATAATTCACAATTTAACAAAACTTTCTGCAATGAGTGTGTGTATATATTCATGAAAAAGATTTAATATACTGTATCATCACGAAATCCTGGTATATATAACGCCTGTCTCGCCTGAACTTTCTTGTGTTCATCTCGATCTCAAGACTTTTAATTTCTGAAGAATTTTACTTGTGCTTCAATCCATAAACACCGGTGTTTCTGTATATTGCAAAAAAAGGTATTCCTAATAACTCTTGTTTTGTGATCAGTTCCAGAATAAAGTTGCTAATATATGGCATGTGTTGGTTCCTTATTTGAGTCAAATATATTTTGACATACAATGGGAAATGCTATGACTTTACAGTATGTGAGTGTCATCAAATTTTAGGAGTTCACCTCTGGTTGCCAGGTGAACAATGTTGAAATAAAACTGAGGAGAAACTTGCTCTGGTCGTGTTCTGCATATGAAGTATTCGACACGTCTTCTTATTTTTGGACGGTCTAGCATTTTATTAATCATTCTAGTAATTGTCATCAGTTGTAAAGAACATGAAAATACTTAATAGTATGTGAATTCATCAAATTTAAACACACTGAGCATGGAATCATTTAAATTCAAGAGAGCAAATCTGTAGATTAAAAGCCCGTTCTTGGTATTTGAAAAAGTGCAACAAACGGACCCTTCAGTAGTAGATGATCATAGTGCACTTATAATCTGGGACTGCCTAAAATATGTTATTTTCCCTTGGGGCGTAACTTGTGGAAGATTCCCTATATCTTCATGATTTTACCCTGTTAGACATTTCTCTAGTTTAAATGATCTGCCCAATAGTCCCAACTGCTTGTGCTGTCATTTGTACATTGTATGCCTACTCATGTCCTTCGGGACATAGTAAAAGCTGTGCTCCAAAACTCCATAAAACCAAAGAGCAGAAGAATTTATCCCAACTAATACATTTTTTAGAACATGAAAATACTTCGAATTGATAGTATGTGAATTCATCAAATTTCCCTATACTAAAGTTGGATGTATCTCTGCTCCGAGTTCGAGATTTTGCCCCAGTTCGGGAAATATATTTTTGCTTTGGGCAAAGCTTGTACGGACGCATGAAAGTCCTTGCCGGATGTCCTGCTTACGTACTGGAATCTTTTTCTTGTATGGGTGTAGTTCTTATGAACACCCTATAGAAATGTCATGCATAGGCACTACAGCCAATTTCATAGATTTGGAACTCCAGAGGCAATTGGCTGTAATGTTCCTAGTATAATAGTCTCCCTAATATCCCTGGTTTTGTAGATCAGGAACCAGGCCTACTTGTTTGGGGGATTGTGCCAGGTTGAGGCGTTCTGTCATAGGCTGCATGGTGTTCAACATTACGTCTTTTATTATTTTCATCAATTGGTCTCATTATTTGGTGGGCCCAGTTCTGGGTGAAGTGAAAGTAGCTTGCTCAAAATTACAAGTAACAACCACTGACCTATATATATGGACGGCTCACCACCCCATATGCCTGAAGCCACAAGGCCGCCATCTTACTGCTCTGTACCCCTCTGCACCCCCCTGAACCCCATCATAGGAATGAACAGTAAATTGACACAAGAACAGTTGTCACTGTGGATTAACCTACTAATTTATTTATAAACGTATGGTAAAACTATATGTACATGTTAAAGTACAATAATTAGCAGAAACCAATATGGCAAGAAACATAAAAGAAACAAACTATTTATAAAAGAATCATAAACTTTACAGCATAAAGAAATGTGTTCAAGGATACAAAGACTTTTTACCTTTCGAAAAAAACGTTAAAGATTTTGCATGTTTACTGTACATATCCACAGAAAATTAATACACGTATAATGCAGTTCCCTGCGTATGGTAAATAAAAATAACATTGCAAAATAAAATAGGGGCGGGGGCCTAGCTCCGAGGTAGCGCTAAGGGCTTCCAACCGCTGGGTCCCGGGTTCGATTCCCGGTCGAGCCTAAGTTGGATGGCTGTTTCATCCTTCGTCTCATTGCCATGGTCTCTGCCTGTCCTAATTAGCCCAACTGGTGCAGAAATACAGGACGTAAAGCCCTAATCACCCACCCACCCCAACATTGCAAAATAAAATACCCTACTGATTTTTAAACAAAATTAGCTTCCCCAGTGTTTTCCTAACCCTGTTGCCTGTGATTACTTCATTGTATCTGCATGCCAGATGATGAAGTCTCACCTTGCTATAACAGGCACATATACATTTAATCAAGGCAAACACATGATTATTATGTGGTTCACAATCAAACATGTGGTCATTTAATTTGGCAAAGGTGTTACTTCCACATATTCCAAGGACATCTCTAGTTATGGTTGGGGTGATGTTTTTACCCTGTGGAACTCCCTCAATTCCACACGGGCGGGGGCCTAGCCCAGCAGTAGCGCTCTGGGCTTCCAACCGCTGGGTCCCGGGTTCGATTCCCAGTCGTGCCTAAGTTGGATGGCTGTTTTCCCCTTCATCTCATTGCCATGGTCTCTGCCTGTCCTAATTAGCCCAACTGGTGCAGAAATACAGGACGTAAAGCCCTAAATCCACCCACCACCTTCAATTCCACACAGAATACGCTGGAAGCATTTCTCTGTTTCCAAGCACACCTGGATGAGGCTATCGGATGGCTTGATTAAACCACCTGTCTTTTACAGCAATGAGGCTGTGAGCAACATTGCCTTCCTCAAAGACATCAACTGTGAGGGCTACACAGCAATCTTCACAGTGAATCCTTGACTTTACCATTGTGACGACATGACCTGCAATGTAGCCAACAACTGCCTCTTTGAAAGTGGATAGAGTAAAGAGGTCTTCTACAACTTGGTGGTCCTCATGTTGTTGCTCCTCCAACATGGTATCATGGCGTCTTGTTACTAGCATGTCACCAGTGGCATCAGGGATAGCAGTTTGCAATGGTCCAGCAGTTGATCCACAGTGAAGAATGCTTGTGTGATCTTGGGGCAGGCAGTTTCCAGATGAGCATTTAATTTCATGTCGCACAAGCATACGCTTGTATGAAGCAGTGAACTGTCGGACGGTAGGGTTGTTGTTAAATCCACCTGATGATCTAATGGCAGCAAAAAAAAGTTCCAGATGGTCCTGACTAAGCTTGTAAGTAAGTAGATACCGTAAAGGAGATCCAGGAGGCTTTTACATGGCGAAGATAGATCTGCTTGATGCTGTTAAGGGAAATGAGAAATCCCAGAAATGCAGTCTTCCTTATTGTTGACGTTATGGGCCTCCCAGTTGGATCCTGCAATGATCGAATATAACTGTCAACCTTGTTCAGGAAAGGCATGAAGATGTCCTCATTGTCGGCTTTCATGGGCGTTTGCATTTTTACCAAATGGATTTCGGGAGTTCAGAACATCGAAAAGCCTGTCAAAGTATTCAATAAACTGGCATGTGGCAGCACTTTCTGAGAACTCCGGTAAATTCAGATCATCCCTGCAAAAATGAATGGCATCTGAGATGCTGGAACTCAAGTTTTGGGCAGCCAAGTTTACTTTCATCTTCTGAGCTTTCCAAGCGATGTGTGTTCCTCGCAGCTTGTTGCCTAAATGCAATCCCTCTGCCTCTTGTAGTTTATGGAGTTTCTCCACGTACTGCCATTCAACTTTGTTGCCATCACCATCTAGCATGATGCCACATGATCCAAGAGTATTTCTCACCAATTTTAACATGTGGCAAGCATCAAGAATAACAAAAATTCTCTCTGAGGGACAAGCTGGATTTGGAAAGCTTGGATCCAAATTTCCCAGGTCAACGGAAACACCAAGCTGTTTCAGCATTGCGAAGTGGCATGATGGGCCATCACATGTAAGTGAAATAACTTTCACTCCAGCATCAGTCATCTTCTCAATACACTGTTGCACAAGGTTTGCCTTCTCCCCACCTGTTAGACCATTCGTGAAAAAATACCCAACAGGTACCTTCCAGTTTGCATTCACGCCAACAGCCATAAAAACCAGTGCCTCTGTAGCAATAGGAGAAGAGTCATCATCGATTCCAGTCCCAAGATCCACAAATCCATTCATCTGCTTTCCATCCCAAATGAACATGCTTCTTAATGGCCATCTCGTCCAACATCACTGAGCAGACCACCTCTTTTCCATTCACCTTGGCCACTCTTGCCCTCTCTCTCAACATAGTGAACACATCACTGGTGAAACCTGGGCTGCCATTTACTCCAGTGTACCACCTCCTAATTGACGAGGGATGGGGCAGGCTCAATTCAAATATTTCACGAATATAGTTAGTTGTAAGCCTTTGCTGAGTAGAAGCTTAAAGTGAGGGCAAATGACTTCAGCAATGGATCATATTCCTGCTTTGAAGCTTTATTTTCATCTTTGGTGAGTACCCGTTTCATCAGTTCCAATGGGATTCCGGAGAATGACTTTTCAAGTACCTCAGCACCAGACGATGATAGAAAGTTTTGTTTTTGAATGTCCTCAACAATTGCTGTCAAACTTTCAACTTTTTTCCTCAAGTCTTCTAACCCTCTGCTGATCTGTCTTTAGTTTCTTTTTGCAGGTATTGATTGCATCCAGAGCATTGTGAAGTTTATGCTTCAGCTTTCTTGGGCTTGTAATTAAGTAGCTATGTTCATTGGTGGCTACCTGTGCTGAGCTGCACGATGCTTGAGGCTGATCATCAGGGTCTTCTATTTGTGCAGTAATTTCATCAGCATCACAACTTAATTGATGTCTTGTAGCAGGTGCTTTGCGTGGTTTTTTTTCTGGAACATATTTCACAGGAAAAATAAGCATCAAATTACAGATGTACATAATCCCAGCATCTACTGGAATAATTGTAACATCAAATATATTGCAATTCATTTTACAGTTTTATAAATTTATGAGCATTTAGTATGATTTGTCCCTAGCTCATTTTCACAGGCCTGGCCTAAAATCTTTTCATTATCTAAACTAATTCTATTATCTTACCTTTTGTAAATGATCAGGGAAACTGAAAAATGTTGGTACAGCACCGGGTTTGAGTCTAACCGTTTGGCCTGTCCTGTCAAACCATGATTCGTCAAAATGATCAGAACAGAGTACACTTTTCTTGCTTGGCTTATAGTTGGACCTCTTTAGCCTATTGCCCCAGTCCTGTCTTCTTTCTGGATCCTTGGGAAACCTGAGCAAAGGTTGAGCATATTGTTGAATATTCACATTTGGACTAAGTTAAATTTCAAGGCATTCTTCAGAAGTTGAATTTAACTTAATATACATGTATATTGTGCGTATTTATAAATGATAATGTACTATAGCCTTGTAAAAATAATCATCTAATTTCCTGCATTAACAGAAATGTGATAGGCGTAATAAACACTGATGTTAAACATAACGTGTGGTGATATTGAAGCAGGACTGAAAGGTGTGATAAATAAGTTTTTGTATATAGTTACTTACACATGAAATGTTTTTCCAGTGACTTTCCCTTGTTCATTGTTGCATCCAAATGCCGCACAATACGGCATAGTCAAAATAAAAAGCCGTAAAATTGTTATTTTTACATATAATGAGAATCAAGCTATTGAAACTTGTGTTTCCTAATGTGCCAAACAAGCATGTAACAGAGTACTAAGATGGCGGTTTAGGGGGTTCCGGGTGCTTCATTAAAAGTCCATAAAGAAGGGGTGCATGAGCCGTCCATATATATAGGTCAGTGGTAGCAACTCCTGGCCTTTAACAATGATGGCTAATTAGTTTCACCTGTCAAGCAATCACAGGTCAAATCCTAAGTCACCACTGGCACTAAAGTTGAAGATGCTTCAGTGAATACTACCTATTGCCCTGCGTCTCATCCACCTACGGGGTTAAGCAGTCTGGTGAATGCATAGAGTATACTGTTGTCACTCCTATGGCGGCTCCTGTGTCACTAGGAGGGCTAGTGTTGGGGCTTGGCCAAGAGCCCGGCTTGTCAAGGCATTGTTGGATGCCTCTCACTTTTTTATGTTTGTTTTGCTAGTAGAACAGCTATCCCGTACAAAGAGGTCAAAGTTTGCGGCTCCAATAATGATTTGGTGATGGATATAGCTTACATGTTTGATCACTGAATGGCCACTGCATGAAGACGTTTTACTCAATCTGATCACACTTTGCTATGTAGCAAACAGTTGGACTCGTTTTCGGAATCTGTCTTAGAATTGTCTTTATATATCTTTCCTGGATATGGACAACTCTACTCCTGCTCCAGCAGTGGTGGTCCGATGTTTCACCCAACCCTGCGCTAGCTGTTCCCATCTTTGCAAAAGAGAATCTAACAGTCATTAATCCTTGATAAATCGAATCTGCTCCCCGTTTATCCGTGGCCTCAATACCACCAAATGCAGCGAGTATCGGCTGATCAGTCGTGTAAGCTATGGCTACTGCAGTTTGGCGGGCAATGGTTTGACTTCAACCCATCCACTACAATGGTCAATGATGGTCAAGAGGTACTTGTTTCAATGAGGTGACTGTGGAAATGGTCCACACATGTCCATGCCAACTATGTGACCTGGATAGGCAGCAATCGGCATTAACCCTCTTCTGCCATTATTGACAGCACAACAATCGCACTTGGATAGGACAGCTGCAACATCTTTCCTCTGGCCAGGCCATTTATATGCCTCTTGTAGATGGTCTAAAGTCTTGCGAATAGCTTGGTAGCCCACCTCTGTGTGTGCCCTGCGAATTACTCTGTATCGACAACTAGGAGGCAACACCAACCTTGGGTACTCGAGTCTTCCTTGGGTTGGTATGGTGGTGTACAGCAGTCGTTCTTGTAACTTATAACCCGAGTCTTGTTCGTAGGCCATAGCATATTCTGGCATCATTTTCTGCTCTCCTCGTAAGGCCTCTTTCTCCAGTTGATCAAACTAATTGCATGGGTCTCTCAATACCTTGTTCGTCTATTTGCACAAGTATTGCACTCACAGCATATCCACAGGCATCATTGTACAGTTTATATGGCTTCGTGGTATCAGGATGAGCCATAACCTTGCTAGACACAAGGTCTTTCAGGGTCCCAAGTCGAAACGAGCATGCTTCTTAGTCAGTCTGACTAATGGAGCAGCCACTTGAGCGAAATTTGGGACACTGTCTGTAATACCCTGCCATACCAAGAAACGACCGTTCCTTCTTTTCTGTTATCGGCGAACTTAATTTGGCAATCACTTCAGTCTTCCTGGGATCACAGTTAATTCCTTCAGCTGACATGATGTATCCCAATAACTCGACTGACGACTTGTTCATCTCACATTTTGATGGTTACAGTTTCAAGCCATGTTGCTCAAGAGCATCGCATATGAGGCTTATGTTTTCCGGATGTTCTTCCTGGGTCCGGTAGTAGACAACAGTTGTACGCTGAAATTCTGCGGGAACATTTGCAAGGCTGAAGGGCATCCTGGTAAATTCGTACAGTCCCCAGTGGCTGACAAATGCTGTTTTCTCAATATCCAGATTTAAGGTCAAGGGTACTAAACACTATAGCCACCGACAGACTATGAAATATGACTTAAATGTGTGGCAATGGATGTGCATCCTTTCTTGTGACAGCATTCACTTTCCTGTAATCCACACAGTACCGAATGGATGCATCCTTCTTCGGGACAAGGGTGATAGGGGAAGCCCAAGATGACATACTTGGTCGAATCACTCCTTCGGCCAGCATCTTCTCTATCTCTGCCTCCACCTCCTTTCACTTGCTCAGAGGGATCCTGTACGGTCGCTGTTTAATAGGAGGATAATCACCGGTATCTATCCTCATCGCAGTTGTAGGCATCCTTCCATTTGGAACTCCATCCACAGCGAAGACATTGGGTCGCAGCATCACCCATTCTTCAAGGTCCGTCATGGCAATTCGGATATCCTCTCGTTTACTTGAGTGGCATGGCAGCCTTTGCCCACTCAACCAAACATAATCCTGATTATAGTCAATGAAAGCTCCTAGTATGCGGAGGCCGTCATCACCAAGTAATAGTTCATGAGTCATATCTTCTACAATTGTAACTTCCATAAATTTACTGGAATTCTAGCAGAGTTCTTCCTTTAGTGGTGATGGAGTGTAGATGTCAACCTCATTCTGAATAAATTGGATTGTTTATACATAGTGTACAAAAGGTGTACTGAAGCATGGTGCAGTACAGTATTGCTGCAAAAAAGTTCAGAACATTGCCAAATCATAGCAGAGTTCTTCCTTTAGTGGTGATGGAGTGTAGATGTCAACCTCATTCTGAATAAATTGGATTGTTTATACATAGTGTACAAAAGGTGTACTGAAGCAGGGTGCAGTACAGTATTGCTGCAAAAAAGTTCAGAACATTGCCAAATCTTAGCAGAGTTCTTCCTTTAGTGGTGATGGAGTGTTGATGTCAACCTCATTCTGAATAAATTGGATTGTTTATACATAGTGTACAAAAGGTGTACTGAAGCAGGGTGCAGTACAGTATTGCTGCAAAAAAGTTCAGAACATTGCCAAATCTTAGCAGAGTTCTTCCTTTAGTGGTGATGGAGTGTTGATGTCAACCTCATTCTGAATAAATTGGATTGTTTATACATAGTGTACAAAAGGTGTACTGAAGCAGGGTGCAGTACAGTATTGCTGCAAAAAAGTTCAGAACATTGCCAAATCTTAGCAGAGTTCTTCCTTTAGTGGTGATGGAGTGTAGATGTCAACCTCATTCTGAATAAATTGGATTGTTTATACATAGTGTACAAAAGGTGTACTGAAGCATGGTGCAGTACAGTATTGCTGCAAAAAAGTTCAGAACATTGCCAAATCATAGCAGAGTTCTTCCTTTAGTGGTGATGGAGTGTAGATGTCAACCTCATTCTGAATAAATTGGATTGTTTATACATAGTGTACAAAAGGTGTACTGAAGCAGGGTGCAGTACAGTATTGCTGCAAAAAAGTTCAGAACATTGCCAAATCTTAGCAGAGTTCTTCCTTTAGTGGTGATGGAGTGTTGATGTCAACCTCATTCTGAATAAATTGGATTGTTTATACATAGTGTACAAAAGGTGTACTGAAGCAGGGTGCAGTACAGTATTGCTGCAAAAAAGTTCAGAACATTGCCAAATCTTAGCAGAGTTCTTCCTTTAGTGGTGATGGAGTGTTGATGTCAACCTCATTCTGAATAAATTGGATTGTTTATACATAGTGTACAAAAGGTGTACTGAAGCAGGGTGCAGTACAGTATTGCTGCAAAAAAGTTCAGAACATTGCCAAATCTTAGCAGAGTTCTTCCTTTAGTGGTGATGGAGTGTTTATGTCAACCTCATTCTGAATAAATTGGATTGTTTATACATAGTGTACAAAAGGTGTACTGAAGCAGGGTGCAGTACAGTATTGCTGCAAAAAAGTTCAGAACATTGCCAAATCTTAGCAGAGTTCTTCCTTTAGTGGTGATGGAGTGTTGATGTCAACCTCATTCTGAATAAATTGGATTGTTTATACATAGTGTACAAAAGGTGTACTGAAGCAGGGTGCAGTACAGTATTGCTGCAAAAAAGTTCAGAACATTGCCAAATCTTAGCAGAGTTCTTCCTTTAGTGGTGATGGAGTGTAGATGTCAACCTCATTCTGAATAAATTGGATTGTTTATACATAGTGTACAAAAGGTGTACTGAAGCAGGGTGCAGTACAGTATTGCTGCAAAAAAGTTCAGAACATTGCCAAATCTTAGCAGAGTTCTTCCTTTAGTGGTGATGGAGTGTTGATGTCAACCTCATTCTGAATAAATTGGATTGTTTATACATAGTGTACAAAAGGTGTACTGAAGCAGGGTGCAGTACAGTATTGCTGCAAAAAAGTTCAGAACATTGCCAAATCTTAGCAGAGTTCTTCCTTTAGTGGTGATGGAGTGTTGATGTCAACCTCATTCTGAATAAATTGGATTGTTTATACATAGTGTACAAAAGGTGTACTGAAGCAGGGTGCAGTACAGTATTGCTGCAAAAAAGTTCAGAACATTGCCAAATCTTAGCAGAGTTCTTCCTTTAGTGGTGATGGAGTGTAGATGTCAACCTCATTCTGAATAAATTGGATTGTTTATACATAGTGTACAAAAGGTGTACTGAAGCATGGTGCAGTACAGTATTGCTGCAAAAAAGTTCAGAACATTGCCAAATCATAGCAGAGTTCTTCCTTTAGTGGTGATGGAGTGTAGATGTCAACCTCATTCTGAATAAATTGGATTGTTTATACATAGTGTACAAAAGGTGTACTGAAGCAGGGTGCAGTACAGTATTGCTGCAAAAAAGTTCAGAACATTGCCAAATCTTAGCAGAGTTCTTCCTTTAGTGGTGATGGAGTGTTGATGTCAACCTCATTCTGAATAAATTGGATTGTTTATACATAGTGTACAAAAGGTGTACTGAAGCAGGGTGCAGTACAGTATTGCTGCAAAAAAGTTCAGAACATTGCCAAATCTTAGCAGAGTTCTTCCTTTAGTGGTGATGGAGTGTTGATGTCAACCTCATTCTGAATAAATTGGATTGTTTATACATAGTGTACAAAAGGTGTACTGAAGCAGGGTGCAGTACAGTATTGCTGCAAAAAAGTTCAGAACATTGCCAAATCTTAGCAGAGTTCTTCCTTTAGTGGTGATGGAGTGTTGATGTCAACCTCATTCTGAATAAATTGGATTGTTTATACATAGTGTACAAAAGGTGTACTGAAGCAGGGTGCAGTACAGTATTGCTGCAAAAAAGTTCAGAACATTGCCAAATCTTAGCAGAGTTCTTCCTTTAGTGGTGATGGAGTGTTGATGTCAACCTCATTCTGAATAAATTGGATTGTTTATACATAGTGTACAAAAGGTGTACTGAAGCAGGGTGCAGTACAGTATTGCTGCAAAAAAGTTCAGAACATTGCCAAATCTTAGCAGAGTTCTTCCTTTAGTGGTGATGGAGTGTAGATGTCAACCTCATTTTGAATAAATTGGATTGTTTATACATAGTGTACAAAAGGTGTACTGAAGCAGGGTGCAGTACAGTATTGCTGCAAAAAAGTTCAGAACATTGCCAAATCTTAGCAGAGTTCTTCCTTTAGTGGTGATGGAGTGTTGATGTCAACCTCATTCTGAATAAATTGGATTGTTTATACATAGTGTACAAAAGGTGTACTGAAGCAGGGTGCAGTACAGTATTGCTGCAAAAAAGTTCAGAACATTGCCAAATCTTAGCAGAGTTCTTCCTTTAGTGGTGATGGAGTGTTGATGTCAACCTCATTCTGAATAACTTGGATTGTTTATACATAGTGTACAAAAGGTGTACTGAAGCAGGGTGCAGTACAGTATTGCTGCAAAAAAGTTCAGAACATTGCCAAATCTTAGCAGAGTTCTTCCTTTAGTGGTGATGGAGTGTTGATGTCAACCTCATTCTGAATAAATTGGATTGTTTATACATAGTGTACAAAAGGTGTACTGAAGCAGGGTGCAGTACAGTATTGCTGCAAAAAAGTTCAGAATATTGCCAAATCTTAGCAGAGTTCTTCCTTTAGTGGTGATGGAGTGTTGATGTCAACCTCATTCTGAATAAATTGGATTGTTTATACATAGTGTACAAAAGGTGTACTGAAGCAGGGTGCAGTACAGTATTGCTGCAAAAAAGTTCAGAACATTGCCAAATCTTAGCAGAGTTCTTCCTTTAGTGGTGATGGAGTGTTGATGTCAACCTCATTCTGAATAAATTGGATTGTTTATACATAGTGTACAAAAGGTGTACTGAAGCAGGGTGCAGTACAGTATTGCTGCAAAAAAGTTCAGAACATTGCCAAATCTTAGCAGAGTTCTTCCTTTAGTGGTGATGGAGTGTTGATGTCAACCTCATTCTGAATAAATTGGATTGTTTATACATAGTGTACAAAAGGTGTACTGAAGCAGGGTGCAGTACAGTATTGCTGCAAAAAAGTTCAGAACATTGCCAAATCTTAGCAGAGTTCTTCCTTTAGTGGTGATGGAGTGTTGATGTCAACCTCATTCTGAATAAATTGGATTGTTTATACATAGTGTACAAAAGGTGTACTGAAGCAGGGTGCAGTACAGTATTGCTGCAAAAAAGTTCAGAACATTGCCAAATCTTAGCAGAGTTCTTCCTTTAGTGGTGATGGAGTGTTGATGTCAACCTCATTCTGAATAAATTGGATTGTTTATACATAGTGTACAAAAGGTGTACTGAAGCAGGGTGCAGTACAGTATTGCTGCAAAAAAGTTCAGAACATTGCCAAATCTTAGCAGAGTTCTTCCTTTAGTGGTGATGGAGTGTTGATGTCAACCTCATTCTGAATAAATTGGATTGTTTATACATAGTGTACAAAAGGTGTACTGAAGCAGGGTGCAGTACAGTATTGCTGCAAAAAAGTTCAGAACATTGCCAAATCTTAGCAGAGTTCTTCCTTTAGTGGTGATGGAGTGTTGATGTCAACCTCATTCTGAATAAATTGGATTGTTTATACATAGTGTACAAAAGGTGTACTGAAGCAGGGTGCAGTACAGTATTGCTGCAAAAAAGTTCAGAACATTGCCAAATCTTAGCAGAGTTCTTCCTTTAGTGGTGATGGAGTGTAGATGTCAACCTCATTCTGAATAAATTGGATTGTTTATACATAGTGTACAAAAGGTGTACTGAAGCAGGGTGCAGTACAGTATTGCTGCAAAAAAGTTCAGAACATTGCCAAATCTTAGCAGAGTTCTTCCTTTAGTGGTGATGGAGTGTTGATGTCAACCTCATTCTGAATAAATTGGATTGTTTATACATAGTGTACAAAAGGTGTACTGAAGCAGGGTGCAGTACAGTATTGCTGCAAAAAAGTTCAGAACATTGCCAAATCTTAGCAGAGTTCTTCCTTTAGTGGTGATGGAGTGTTGATGTCAACCTCATTCTGAATAAATTGGATTGTTTATACATAGTGTACAAAAGGTGTACTGAAGCAGGGTGCAGTAGAGTATTGCTGCAAAAAAGTTCAGAACATTGCCAAATCTTAGCAGAGTTCTTCCTTTAGTGGTGATAGAGTGTAGATGTCAACCTCATTCTGAATAAATTGGATTGTTTATACATAGTGTACAAAAGGTGTACTGAAGCAGGGTGCAGTAGAGTATTGTTGCAAAAAAATTTAGAACATTGCCAAATCTTAGCGTGCGTGCTGGTCCTTCTCAGCCTTGCAGTAAACGAGTTCCTCTCAATTAGATCCTCTTTCCTTTTTGACCTGTAATCAAAGAATAACACATTAGAATGACTTTTTTCTCTCAAAGCATTTCACACTTATTTGGAAGGAAGTACATACTTTGCTGGTGTTACGTCTGGTGAAACAAGTTCATTACTCGTGACAGAGCTGCCATCCCAATCTGAATCTTGTGAATCTTGTTCCTGCTGCTCTACAGCATCATCAGATTCTGAAGACTGAATGTAAAGTCCATATGAAGCAGTCGCACATTTTGGCAAAAGACAGGTGGCAGACGCACCAAATCACATGTGACTTCTTTATCTGTCATGACAAACGTGTCTGTCTGTATTTCTGAAATAGATATGTTTCATTTCAGATTGACAAGCAAATTGACAATATAGGGGTCTAGCATAAAACACAGAATATAGTTTATTTTACTGAATATTGTATGAAAATAATATACAGGTACCTGCACTTCTCTAAAGAGGTCTACTCGAGGTGTTCTGCATTTTCACATCCCTAGTTTCAATGACAGTTTGTGTTGCGCAGTCTACATTTGGAGTATCAAACTGAATTGGGGTTTCTGCAATGACAGTTGTGACTCTTGATTCACATGGCTGCTGTTCAACATACTCTTGCAGAACCTGAATTGATTAATGTAAAAAATAATTAATTAAAATATAATGCCCAACAAATCTGAAAAATTATGACAAACAGCTATGCAAAAGAGATGAATATGCATTGGTGTTTACATAGCATTGGTATACAACAAAAATTTGAAAGGAAAACTTACTCTGTTTGCAGTTAGGCAGGAAGGTCAATTAAGTATTACATCAATGCTACTGGTCAGAAGCTTAGCTTACATGACCAGCTATCAAAGTCAGATGTAATGATGGGATGATATGGCTTGAGTCCATACCATTTTACACATTCACCTCAGAGGTGGGTCTTACTCAAGCCACTATAGTTAACGTCTAGCGATACTGACATTCAGCTATCAAGCTCATGAAGAGTGCTTGTGCCAGGGATCAAACCTGGGACCTTCGGAGTAGTTGTTTAGTGTTCTAACAGGCTAATGTCTTAACCACTAGGTTACCCAACAAACAAAATTGAATTCATTCAATTAAAAATAATATTCATAGCACCATCCGAGACTATGTATAGTCATCTTTATGAGGCATGTCCTCATGCCATTCAACCATTACGACCGTGAATGAAATTATACATTCATGCAGCTGGAATAGATACCACTATCATAGAAGAGACAGAAACACCACCTATACCACTCTGATATTCTACTGGATTGGTTCCTGCTTTCTTTAGCTGATCCAAATCCATATTAATTGTGGGGGTTGAATGTTCCAAAGAAGATTTGACATCATCAGATGCCACTATGAATCGCACAAATTTCTATATACTGATGGTTCCAAAGATGATAAACACACTGCTGATGCAGTCTCTTCTATTAAATCAAACTACTGCAGTGAACGCCTTCCAGATGAAAGCTCTGTGTACACTGTAGAGTTAATGGCCATTGATAAAGCAAAGATTATAGCTTATTCAGAATATAAGTCTGCATTACAAGCTCTTGGAAATAAGCATGTTGAACATCCTTCTATATTAGATATACTGATGACATTCGACATGTTGAAAGACCACAAAGGAATAATATTCTGTTGGATACCAGGTCATGTGGGTATTGAAGGGAATGAAAAAGCAGACTATTTAGGCACAAAAGCATTGACACTGACTACAATGTGCCATACAAGGGGCGGGGGCCTAGCTCAGAGGTAGCGCTCTGGGCTTCCAACCGCTGGGTCCCGGGTTCGATTCCCGGTCGAGCCTAAGTTGGATGGCTGTTTCATCCTTCGTCTCATTGCCATGGTCCCTGCCTGTCCTAATTAGCCCAACTGGTGCAGAAACACAGGACGTAAAGCCCTAATCCCACCCACCCACCCACAATGTGCCATACACAGATTTTAGGCCAATCATAAATGATTTTATTATGTCTTGCTGGCAAACACAATGGAATGAATGTGAAAATAATAAACCACACATTCTACCTAGAGTTAAGGATAACTTATCAATTAACATAAATACATGAAGAGATGAGGTTTTAATGCATAGATGTCTTATCGGACATACTAGACTTGAATGTCGTCTTCCAGACCACTGCTCAATATACACTGCAGAATTAACAGCTATTTACCTTGCCTTAAAGAACATCGAGGACTCAGAATCAGATCGTTATGTTATCTGTTCTGATTCAAAATCTGCTCTTCAAGCAATCCAAAATAAACAACTTGACAACCCTGGGATCTTAGATGTTCTTATTAAGTATTTCTATCTTCACGAATACAAAGACATAGTATTCTGCTGGATTCCTGGACACGCTGGCATTGAAGGGAATGAAAAAGCAGACCTGGCAGCAAAAAGGGCTCTTACAAAAGAGATAACTGATTTTACCATTCCATACACTGATTTTAAAATGACTATAAAATCTTTTATCATGTCTTGCTGGCAGAGACAATGGAATGAATGTAATAACAACAAGTTGCATTCAATCTTACCTTGCATTCAAAATAAAATACCGAGTAGGTTCAATACTCGCAAAGATCAAGGAATATATCACAGATGCCTCATAGGACATTCAAGACTTACACATTTACACCTTTTAGTCAATGAACCGGCACCGGTATGCCAGAGTTGTCGGCGCCCCCTAACAATCAAACATATTTTATTAGATTGCATCCACTTACAACGCATTAGAAGACCTCTGTTTCAAGCTACTACCTTACAACATCTCTTTACTAGATATCCAACCCAGACAATTATTGATTTTTTATATGCTTCTGGTGTCTACTACCAAATATAGATAATCAATCTTAACCTAGAGAGCCTCTACATAGCCCACTCAGGTGCTGATGAGGCGTTAAACAATAACTCACACACACACACACAGATGCCTCATAGGACATTCAAGACTTACACATTTACACCTTTTAGTCAATGAACCGGCACCGGTATGCCAGAGTTGTCGGTGCCCCCTAACAATCAAACATTTTATTAGATTGCAGCCACTTACAACGCTTTAGAAGACCTTTGTTTCAAGCTAATACCTTACAACATCTCTTTACCAGATATCCAACCCAGACAATTATTGAGTTTTTATATGCTTCTGGTTTCTACTACCAAATATAGTTAATCAATCTTAACCTAGAGAGCCTCTACATAGCCCACTCAGGTGCTGATGAGGCGTTAAACAATAACTCACACACACACACACACACACATACTAGACTAACTCATTCACATCTTCTTTTAAACAAACCAGCCTAAGCTGGATTACTACAGGCGAGCACCTTACAACGAGACCATGGCACCTTCTCCAACCGCTGGGTCCCGGGTTCGATTCCCGCTCGAGCCTAAGTTGGATGGCTGTTTCATCCTTCGTCTCATTGCCATGGTCTCTGCCTGTCCTAATTAGCCCAATTGGTGCAGAAATACAGGACGTAAAGCCCTAATCACCCACCCACCCCATGGCACCTTCAAGCACATGTCAATTTTTTCCCAATTAGAAGTAACAGATAAATCTGCTGAAGCTTACATACATTGGGACTTTGAATAAGGAAATTGGTTTCCTAATCGTATTATTAAAGATGAATTAGTAGATGTCAAAACAGGGACAGTATTTTCTTGTTTATTAAATAAAATTGCAAGATTTTAAAATTTATTCTTACCCTTGTGACAACTGCCTTCCTCAGAAGACTCGCTTACTTTGTAGTCCATGATACAGCAGTTCTCGTGTCAATATGTTGGAGATACCACTCTGATGTAAAGTAGATCCTCCAAAGTACAAAAATACTGGGACAGCATCAGAATCCAGTTTCTTAGTATAGTTGGGCAGGTAGTTCCAGAATCTGTTGATATATGTGTCCAGTCCTTTGAATTTAATTCAAAGGCCATGATGAAACTAAGATATGGTCAGATATGACACCTTTTGAGGGGCGGGGGCCTAGCTCAGAGGTAGCGCTCTGGGCTTCCAACCGCTGGGTCCCGGGTTCGATTCCGGGTCGAGCCTAAGTTGGATGGCTGTTTCATCCTTCGTCTCATTGCCATGGTCTCTGCCTGTCCTAATTAGCCCAACTGGTGAAGAAATACAGGACGTGAAGCCCTAATCACCCACCCCCCATGACACCTTTTGAAACAAACAATAGTTACATTACAATAACATGACTTGCAGATAGTATGCTTATAATGACATCATCACAGAATATAAGCATACCTTGTACTCTCTAAGGTGTTGTGGATGTTGATCAAGCACTCCTGAAATTGGCGTAGTATGTGCAAGTGTCTGATACTCTATTGATACGTTCTATCCTCTCCAGTATCACTGGGACTAAACAAACGGTATCGAGGCAAAATCATCGACAGCAAATTCGTTGACACCAACCCGTCGACATGAGGATGACAAACTCGTTGACAAAATATTTCTATGGACGACAAACTCGTTGACAGAAATTCGTGGCTATGCCAACTCATTGACATGTCGACGAGTTGGTTGCATGTGACAATTCATTGACAAATTTATATTTAGTTCACGAAAATTAGCCAGATGTCGCCCCAGTATGTTATGTAGTTAATTCAAGGATCCCTTCTGACAGCACTTTCGATTCAGCCTATAAATAAAAATATAAAAATTAATTATTTTGTGCATGTGATTTTTCTAAATGAATTTAAGCACCATAAAAAAACCATGTGGTTAATTATTAGCAAAAAGACTTTTTTTGTATCTGTTATGCCAGCTTGCCAGCCTTCACAGTCATTGTTAGTCTTGATGCTACGCATGTAGCTCGACCAACATGCAGGCCTGAAGATGGTATTTTTTATCCAGGTGTCGCTTATGTAATCACAGAGGCGCACTATTTTTCCCTTGGCCATATTCTTTATTGAGTCAAAAACATATGTTATATGTTCCGCTGGGAGGTATTGTAGGGCAAGCAAATGGCTGATTATATCTTTGGTCTCTGGATCCAGAGCGGATGCTTTTGTCAAGCCGATCTTCGCCACCTACAACACAAGAAGGCTATTATAACCCATGTTTTGTGATTACAGATATTAATTTCAGTGACTGATAAATCTTCTTTGAATATAACTATTTGTACACACCATCTTTTCAAAATTATATTAATTATAAAAAAGTATAGGAAAAATAATCTGTACTTACATATAATCTTTTGTTCTTTTTCCGCTCATCGCTACAAAAGCGCACGGTACTTGTTTAAGGTTTCCTCCTGACTGTAGAAAGACATGGACCGAATAAAGTTGGGTGAATGGATGGCATACCACATTAAATGTCCTGTCTATGTACCTGAAAAGGGGCAAAATTAACAACACGATTAATGTATCTAGTTACTATTTAGTATGATAATGGATATTATTATTTGATATTATTTACACCAGCAATTGTATGTATGTTAAGTAAGCAAGTAAATTGCCATCATGTTTCATGATGTATGTAAATTACATACTACATATCACAAAATATGACCTACCAAGTCTTGGCTTGTGCAAGATGCCATCGGGCTCCAACTGACACATCTCCTCGCAGGAAATCTTCAGTGATGAAGTCATTCATTAGCTGCAACAAAAGAAAAATGTAATATTTTTCAACCAATGTAAATTAAATCCGATGAGAAAAACAGTAATGTATTAACAAAAAAATGGGCTTATAACTTACCTCAAAATCTAAGTCAGCGGGATGTGGTGGCTTAAACTGTTTTCTTGCTCTATTTGTAGCCCTACAGGCATTCATCATGGATGGCAGGTTGGCGCGAACGAATCCTGCTTCCTCACGCAGAGCATCTTGTACAATCGCATTTGCTGGTTGGAAAACCTGATATAAGAAAAGTAGAAATAATAATTTAGTCACAAAAATATCACATATCATCTATCCATTTCATGCATATGGCAGACAAGTAAATGCGATTTGGTATACATGGCAATCTAAATGTAAATGTAATATTAAAGATAATTTATATATATATATAGAAAATAATAACGTTGTTAAGGTAAGGTGTGCCATGTACTTACATTTTCATGAGTCTTTTTGTCACGTGACACTGTCCGGATCTTGATGTCAAGTCCGGGCTTGCCCAGGTGATTATGGCCTTTCTTGCCAGGTACAAATATGTCAGTTCGCTGTGTTAGAGTGGAAGGACATTCATCCTTCCCACTGCGAACTCTACATTTCCAATACACTTTTGCTCCTCGTGTCCCTGTGCGGGAGTAGCTAAATTTGAAACGGCAAATATAAAATGTTACCATACATACTCATGCATGATTTTACAGATCATGAGTTAACATTATAACTTTCTGAATTTCCTGTGCAATCATGCTTGACAGTTTTTGTCTTTACTAAACATACAGTAATCCTTACCCTCTGCTGTCCACAACAATTGGTTTTCCTCTTTGTGTACCATTCTGTACAATGTTGTATTCAACATGATCTTCGTCGTCGTCCACATAGGCAGATGCATTCGGTTCCATGGCAAAGCTGTCTTCCTCATTACCAGAAGGACTAGCTCAGAGGTAGCGCTCTGGGCTTCCAACCGCTGGGTCCCGGGTTCGATTCCCGGTCGAGCCTAAGTTGGATGGCTGTTTCATCCTTCGTCTCATTGCCATG
Organism: Alitta virens; assembly: GCA_932294295.1. NCBI lineage: Eukaryota > Metazoa > Annelida > Polychaeta > Phyllodocida > Nereididae > Alitta > Alitta virens. The sequence goes on from OW028575.1 coordinate 42,906,103, forward strand.
GTCTCTGCCTGTCCTAATTAGCCCAATTGGTGCAGAAATACAGGACGTAAAGCCCTAATCACCCACCCATCCATTACCAGAAAGAATGTCGAAGTCTGGCATTGCCTCAGCCAGGTTTTCCTACAAAAATGACATACCGAATATCAATTGATATTGTCAAAACAATGGATTAAAATAATAATTAAACAATGGAACTCGGTGATCTTTATTGATCTAAGTTTCTTAACAGCAATAAATAATAAGATCATCTGACACATACCAAAGTTGGATTATTTTCTTGAAGAAGCTCCAGCAAAACAGATCTTGGGGGTCGTCAGAGTTGTTAATGTTGGTGTCCGATGGCACTTGCTGTAATTCTTCTTGCAAACATGCTACAAGCTGCAAGATAAAATATTTTGGATAAAAATCACACCATAACTTTATAGTGCTCAAGTATGGTTATAGTTACTAATTATAGTAAAAAAAAAATACACTGAAAAGTCTTCAGGCTGTGACTCCAGAGCCTCATCATCACTGCTGTCACAGTTGTCCAGGTTGGAATCAGACATCTGGGGCAAATCCTCAAGTGCAACAAGCTGAAACAGATATAATACTGTTAGTATTGGCACTTTTTCATCCCATAGATCGTATAAATATTTCCGTTAAAGAAAATATAGATTAAGTCCTTAAGTAGTTCAAACATTCCCATTGTAGTAGGCTTGAGCTAATAATACAAGAAAATCTCACCACAGAAAGGTCTTCTGTATCCTTTTCCATAGCCATATCATCATCATTGCTGTTAACACTGCTCTCTTGGGCTCTGCAAAATCACAAATATGATCATTTTATATTTCTCACAATATACTTGTACTAAAATCAACACAATATCCAAATTCCTAATCACATATGTATATTTATAAAGGAGAGAAACTTACAATTCAGTCACATCAACCAAAGGATCAGCTGAGAAATTTTCTCTTTCTAGAGAGTCCATCAGTAGTTGCGTGGAAGAGGCAGGGGGAATGAAACTGCTCTCATTTACAGAATTCTGTAAACAAAAGAAGCATGGCTATAACAATGCATGTGGTACAACGATACAGCACAAACATAGTTCAAAACAGATAGTTACGCCTTGTAGTTATCTTGTATTTAAGCAGATATACATTTATATCTGTATTAGCTCCAAAGAGACAAGACCAAAGGTAGTCGCCGATATTGATCTGTCCATCCATCGAACATAATTGCTGCAGACACAGCATCTTTCAGTTCTTCTTTGACCATATTTTGCATAGTCTTGAACATGTCAAAGAGAGATGTCCGGGACAGAGCAGTTCTTGTAGGAAGAGTCATTCCAACATTTTTCTCGAAAAACCTGGTGAATCCTGCATCTTCTACCATGGAGAAAGGCCGAAGATCTGTGCAAAACCATAATGTGAGATCTTTGTTAATTTCAAAACTGTTTTTAGCAGGTCGTCTGTGTTCAGGCACTAGCCAATTTTTCATGGTGTTTTCTTGCTTTTTTGTAGTTTTTGTACTGTCAACATCAATGTTGTGGCATTTTCCAAGGTGCAATTTCATATTTCCTGTGCCGCTCCCAACTGACATGTTGTGGACTTTTGATAAATGTGCGGCTTTTTTCTCTGTCATCTTGCTGATCTCTTGCTTGAGACATGTACCATCGTGTATCATCAATCAGGTCCCCATCTATGTTGAACAAGTGTCCATAATACTTCCAGCATATACTGGTGTCTTTTTCAATCTTCATGGTGTGCCATTTGGGGATGGCTTCTAGATTTGTTAGTACGCCATTTTGTGGAGCCAAGTTGACAGACACATTAGAATTGGCCGGTGCTCTCCGACTTCGATCAAGTGACCTGCAAATAATGAAACATAAATGATATACTTGGTACATTGAAATAAATATATTGTAGGAGGGACAGAAGGTGCCAAATGGAAACAAAAACACAAACACTACCAAAAGATTCGAAACAAAGATCACCCTTGCATGTCAAAAACTGCAATAATTTCATTGTTGATACTGATAGGCCACAATTACAAAAATAAAATGATTTTCACTGTCAAACATGAATAGGCCTACCATTATATTAGATTAAATAGTCTACATATATATTCATATGGTCTGTTCAAAACTTATTCTATGGTGGTCAATGGAAATTAAAAATGAACTGAATTGATCCACCACCATGTGTTTTCTTTTATTTGAAGCTGAACTGCAGTTCCAAAACTGCAAGAGGTTTAAAATAGCCTGCCTAACAGCTCAAACCCAAGGCAAAATCTGCTGGCCCAATCTAATTTGTAAACACAAAGGTGTAATGCACAGATAATTGCACAAGCACAAATGTAACTTACGTTTTTCTCATTTCCTTGAAGTTTGGATTTTGGATAAGCAGACAGACTAGGCTTGCAGACAGATTTCGAGCATTTGACATTTCACTTTATTGCCACAAGAGGGCTGCGATGACGGCCACCTGGTGGATTTTGGCAGAATTATTTTGGCCAAAAGCTCATCATTAAAGTGGCTTAGCTAAGCTTTGGCGGCGGCGAACAGGTCTACCTCATATCAATGACTATGCTCCTTACATCAATGAAATTTAGCCAATGATATATCTTGATTACAGTACATTGTTTAATCTTTCTTTTTTTTATGATAATGGAAGATCAGGAAAAAATCCTAAAAATTGTGCTGCTTCCTTAAATGACAGCCATAAAATTTTGTAGAATTCATGTGCACACAATTATTAAATCTTTGATCATGGTATTGCCATATTAAACTAATATGGCAATACTAACAGTTTTTGTTTATGATTAGCAATTTTCATAATAATTAGTTGCATAATGATCAATATTACTTTCAGTTGATGCCAATACTTATTATTGTTTTCTTAATATACATACCGGCACCGGTATGCCAGAGTTGTCGGTGCCCCCTAACAGTCAAACATATTTTATTAGATTGCAGCCACTTACACCGCTTTAGAAGACCTTTGTTTCAAGCTAATACCTTACAACATCTCTTTACCAGATATCCAACCCAGACAATTATAGATTTTTTATATACTTCTGGTTTCTACTACCAAATATAGTTAATCAATCTTAACCTAGAGAGCCTCTACATAGCCCACTCAGGTGCTGATGAGGCGTTAAAAAATAACTCACACACACACACTTCTTAATATACATCTGTAAAGTGTTTGGTAATAAATAAATATATGGTCTGCAAAATTTCCATGCATATTTTTTTTAATATATGACATTAAACCTTGGTTCTTTTAAAATTCTTATCCCATATTTCTGAGGTCTATTATTCAAGAAATTCATATCTGGGAAAGTTTGATGATTGAACTAGGAGTCTAAATAACACCCTGACAATCTTGAAAGGCACATGTGGAGTTAAATAACTGACAATGGAATGGCTTGCATAATCCTAGGTGGCACAGAGCAGGATCCCACAGGGGGTAAAGTTTTTTGTATTGTGTTGAGACCTGCCTATTGGTCAGGGAAATGGTAGTATCAGCTCATTTCCCTTATTATTTAGGTGATATGTAATGTCTTATATATAAAGGAATATTTAATATTTGACCATAGTATTGCCATGATTACAGATGCCTCATAGGACATTCAAGACTTACACATTTACACCTATTAGTCAATGAACCGGCACCGGTATGCCAGAGTTGTCGGTGCCCCCTAACAATCAGACATATTTTATTAGATTGCAGCCACTTACAACGCTTTAGAAGACCTTTGTTTCAAGCTAATACCTTAGACATCTCTTTACCAGATATCCAACCCAGACAATTATTGATTTTTATATGCTTCTGGTTTCTACTACCAAATATAGTTAATCAATCTTAACCTAGAGAGCCTCTACATAGCCCACTCATGTGCTGATGAGGCGTTAAACAATAACTCACACACACACATTGCCATTGATTAGCAATTTCATGATAATTAGTTGCATTGTAATCTATATTACTTTCACTTGACTCTTATTGTTTCTTAATATTATGTAATGAATACACCTGTGAAGTGTTTGGTAATAGATATATATATACATATAACTTATTTAAATGCCATAAATTTAATGCAAATCAGCAACTCAACAATCCAGTAACTGTTGAACGGAATGGCAAATTGATAATGTATAATTCCTATAGTTGCCACCTAGGAAATCAATGTGCAAAACGTATTTGACTTGTGAAAACATGAAAATTGGTGTGTTGAGTATCATTTCATACAAGATTAACCTGTAAGATTTGTATTTAAATTTATTTATTTAAATACAAAGATTTCAAATCTTAAAGGTTTATTTTGAATGAAATTATACCCAACATCTTTATATGGCTTAGCATGGTTGCTGAATTTCATATATATATTCCTTAGGAAGCATTTTCATAGCTCATATATGAATATTTAGGACATAGAAATGGTAATCTGAGGTGGAGATTAGCTAAGGGCACATGCTATGGTATAGATAATTCTAGCAAACTGCAGTATACTCCTCATTTTGCATAAAATCTTTGAGAAAGAAAAGTTAAATGGCAGGAAAATGATACACCATACTCTTGATGTTCAACTGGCTTTAATCTGAACAAAATGGATGGCTATTACTATTTTCACAAATGTAAGAATATAATGAACAAATTAAAAAATTCAAGAGTTCAAAAATAGGACATCTTGGACTCTAATTAGCATTGCATAACAGGCTATGTAGGCCAAGTGGCAATCACATCGGTTCATCTACATCCACAGTTCGTAAATAATGTTTTACCAAATATTGTAAAACATAGCTGAGATATGTCAGTGAAACTATCAAAAGGCACCACTAGGCCATATAGAGTGTTACTGCATGGAACTTCATCAGGGTAAGTGCATTAGTGTTAAGAGTTTTGCTCTGGAAAGGAAATTGTGTGTTAGAATTCTGCTCTGGAAAAGATGTAACACCCGTCCTCCTGCCTGTCGGAGGGGGGAATGCCTGTGGGGTTTGCTGAGGGTTTTGCTGCCGGGCAGCCTATGTTTAATATATGCTGTGAATCCTTTCACCAAATCAGGAGTTGTTTAAAATATGAGGGACCCGAAAGCATATACTAGTATTATAAGAATGAACATCGAAATGTCTCAAATATTGCCAATTTTGAAAGTAATTTTTGGTAAAGTTCTTTTTTTTAATTTTAAAATAAACTTCAGTTCTTGCAGTGCACATAGATCATGTATTATAATAAGGAATTGTTGTTTAAAAATACGTTCAGTGTGTGCATTATATCTGGCATTGACAATTACTTTGACAGATTTTTTCTGCAATTTCATGAGTTTCTGACACTGGGTAATATACCATAACTAATATGTGGAACAATCAAAGTATTATATAGAGTTCGAAGGACTATGGAGAGAATTAAATTTTTCAACCTGTTCATCACACAATGAGTTTTCGAAATTTTTTGTGAAACTGTATTGATATGATATTTCCAATAGAGGTTGCTGTCTAGAATTATTCCCAGGTAATTTAAATTGTTCACAAATTCAATATCAATGTCATTTATCTTAATATTAGTTTTATCTACTTTTTTCTCGGGCTATTAGATAACATGGCTTTAGATTAATGTTAAGCAAAAGTTTGTTCAGTCGAAACCAATCATTGATATCATTCGACTCCTCATTAATTTTATGAGCCCAATTTTGATTAACATAACCAAATGTGTTTAATGTTGCAGACAAAGCAGTGTCATCCACATAAATAATGAGTTGGAAAAATTTGGTTACTGAAACAATGTCATTCAGATAGATTATGAAAAAAAGCGGTCCTAAAATATATCCCTGAGAGTCACCAGTAGAGATCATTTTAAAATCAGATTGTACATCTCCAAATTCAACATATTGCTGTCTATTAGACAGGTAATCTGTTAGTAACATTTTGTTATACCATAGAATTTTAATTTAAACAATAGGATATTGTGGTCTAAAATGTCAAATGCTTTGGATAAATCTAAGTAAACACTGATAGAATTTAATTTTGATCCATTTTAGTTACTATTTTATCAATAAGTTCTAAAGCAGCTAGTTCAGTGGAATGTTTACTCATGAATCCGTATTGACTATCATAAAATAATTTTATTGTCATTATGTACATTACTTTTCTACAATTTTAGACAAACTAGGTAATAATGAGACAGTTATTATCTAAAAAAATAAAAAAATTCACAATGAAACAATCTTTAAAATGTTTGTGGAAATATACCAGTGTATAGGATTTGATTTATGATTAATTTTAGTGATTCAGAGATTTCATCTTTAATTAGTTTCACAAGTTTATTGGACAGTCTATCAATACCACTACTTGATTAAGATTTTCAATTGTCAATTACTTTCTTAACATAATCCTAATCTACACTTTAAAAATGTAATTCTGTGTTCACCTGATTAATTATATACTGACTAAATGTTTAATGAATGGCAGGAACTATAGTTTTGGCAAGTTTTAGTCCAATATCTGTATTTGGATCATTTTCTGGTAAATCATTTATTATTAAAAATTACTTTGGAAATTGTTTATTTTGTTTTAGATCTAGTTATAATTTGCTCAATCTTAAATTTATCAAAGCAATCATGGTACTATTGTTTCTTGGCTAATTTAATGTTTTGCCTAAAAATCCTATTATAAGTTTGTAACTTTATATTTATTATATTCAGGACTAATTATTGGGGTTGATCTTAACTTTGTGTATAATTTATCCCTAAATTTTATTGAACGCATTATGCCTGGGGTTATCCAACTCTTTCTTTAACAAACTAAATGGGCATGGTGTTTATTTAGAGCTGTTTTTAAAATGTCATTTAAAATGTCATAGTTAATATTTGGGTCCTTATCGATATCTGTATAAAACTTACCCAAGGTACATTTCTGATATATTATATTTTTAAAGTTACTTTTAGCATTAGCAGTGTTTACAATTTTTGTTTCTGTGTTTTGGCATGTCATTTATAGGTTTAGGTAATCTAGGGTCACAAAGTAAGGCTGGTGATCAGATACGTTATAATTAAAAATACCAGCTGTGCTTTTAGAAAACTTTTATGATAACTTGACATAACAATTGTCTATCAATGTAGAACTAAAGTCAGTAATTCTTTTTGGAATAACTAATTTCGGAATGTATCCATTTGAAATCATTGCCTCAAAGAAATTATTACTTGAGTTGAATTCCGAATTTTTAAAGTCACCTGTCAACACGACTTCTTTGTATGCTCTTGAATGAAAAGACAAAACTTCTTCAATTTCGTTAGTAAATGTTTCATAGTTGTCATCTGTCTCTCTTGGAGGTCTATAAGTATTCCCAATTACTACTTTTCGTCGTGTGTTATCATCAAAACTATTAAATACTACTTCAACAAATATTGCTATTACTATAAATTGGCAAGACTTCATATTCAAGATTACCTCTGACATATATTGCTACTCCCCCATGTGCACGGCAAGTCTTGGGTTTATGAAGTAAAGTATAGCCCTCGAGCTGAATAAAAAAGAAGTATCATGATTTTCAGATAAACAAGTTTCTTGTAAAGTAATGACAGTAAAAGGGCATTGTGCAATATTATAATTCTCCATGTATATTTTCAGCTGATTGAATTTTGCTCGCAAGGACTGACAATTTAAACTTAAAATCGAAAAAGCATTGTGTTTTCTTTTTAGTAGATCAATTGCATCTTCATTATTATAAGGAGAGTGTTCCAAAAGATTAGGCATATTTTTATTATCATCATCAGTATCATTATTATGGTGGTCATTATGTCTATAAGTGATGATTCAAGCATTTAACACCAGGTGGAGTTCGGTATGCATTCAGTGAGGCAACAGGTATCATCCAAACATGTAAAAATTTTGAGGAAAGGATTAGCAAGGGTATCTCTGAAATCACAAAAAAATAGATATAAAGGAGTTCTGAATTACATATGGCGAGTTATTGCGAGGCGTTAGCCAAGCAATAATCCCATGTCGAAGAAAACAAGGGCATTTTCTAACTTATACCACTTAATTGGATTGTTTGTGTTTATTTTTGTCAGAGATTGAGACACTTAAAACTGAAGCAATACAATTAAAGACTTATTTCAATTGACATTGCATTTCAAAATGAATGACAATTTGGAGAGGAGTTTTGCTGATTTCAGTGAATTAAATGATTGTAATGCATCCTTTGACATTGGATCTACTCAATTATTGGATATACCAACACAATTGCTATTTGCACCGGATGGCAGAAAAACTGCCAATAGATATGATGCGGAAATCAAAAGTGAAAGTGCTTTCACTAATTCTTTGCTGGACAGAATCCCAGCTAACACAAGAAAGGCTACAGAGAGTGCTGTCAGGTCATATGAGGCATGGCGTCTATGGCGTGAAACAAAGCTGGAAACTTATGATAATATTGAACGGAGCCAATTTTTAGTACATGTTATGTGCCGCCATGTTTGGATGTAATCATGACAATAGAAGGATTGGACACTTCGAAAGTAATAAAACATTATTAGTTAATTAACAAAAGTCAAATTCGCCCACAGGTGGCCCAGGGACTCAATCTGCTTACAATGATTATTTGATGTTTACAATGAGCTTCAGTGAGCACACCCCTCATCAGTGATGCCCCTGCATCAGCAGCAATTAGCAACTTCCATCCCAGAGTCAAATTTTTTGTTTCTTTGTAGAACATCCACACCATCACCAGTGAATTCTCCGTGATTTTAGAAGTAACTAAATCTCCTAAAAGTGGTGAGTGAAGTTAACTGGGGTGGAGATACCACCAATTACGCATTCTCGCAAGACTACAGAAGTGTGGTATATGCGCCATCCTACCTAAGGTGCCTCAATACAGTGCACAATCAGGGCCTCCGACTAAGTTTGGGAGCATTCTGTACCTCACCAATAGAAAGTCTATATATATATTGGCGAAAGAGCCCTCCCTGACGCTTTGAAAAAATCCAGCATACAATCCAGTATTCTATCCCAGCTTCAGCCATCTTTATGAGTGTCGCCCTCATGTACTGTCTGTTCCCCCTAAAAGTCTGCATTACTAGCTCTTCAAAATAAACAGGTTGTGAACATCCTTCTATATTAGATTTACTGATGACATTCGACATGTTGAAAGACCACAAAGGAAAAATATTCTGTTGGATACCAGGTCATGTGGGTATTGAAGGGAATGAAAAAGCAGACTATTTAGCCACAAAAGCATTGACACTGACTACAATGTGCCATACACAGATTTTAGGCCAATCATAAATGGTTTCATCATGTCTTGCTGGCAAACACAATGGAATGAATGTGAAAATAATAAACCACACATTCTACCTAGAGTTAAGGATAACTTGTCAAATTAACATGAATACTTGAAGAGATGAGGTTTTAATGCATAGATGTCTTATCGGACATACTAGACTAAAGGCCCCTTCACACTTAGCCGGATCAGACGCCGGATTGTCCAGGAGTATAGCTCCGGCAAACTCCGGTAATAGCGTGTAGACCTCGTGTTTCTTTCCGGCGTTGTCTGGCATTGTCCGTCATTGTCCAGGGCGATCCGGGACCACCTTGGGACTCCGGGGAAAAAAATTAAACATGTTCAATTTTTCATGCCGGAGGTCCCAGAGTATTTAATCCGTGTTGATCCGTGTAGACTCCCGGTAGACTCCGCCTATCTCCGGGAATCTCCGTATTGACTCGGGTAAACTTTGTGGCATCTCCGGCTCTGTCCGGCGTCAACCAGGGATGAATATTTCGCCGCCATTAACGCCGGAGAGTACAAGGAGCAACACGGTTCCACACGAATGAACACAGTGTAAAGACCGGTTATATCCTTGAAGGCACCGTGTAAAATCCGGTTCACTCCGCACTCTTCTGGGACAGTCGTGTTACCTCCTTGTTGAGACCGTATTGACATCGTGTACACATCGCCAAACATTTCTTTTTTGTTGACATTTAACAGCTCTTTGATCCCGGAACCCCCGGAGTGAATAATATTTTATCTGATCCGGCTAAGTGTGAAGGGGCCTTAACTCTTTCACATCTTCTTTTAAACAAACCAGCCCAAGTTTGTGAAAGATGTCAACACCCCCTTAAAGTAAAACATATTTTATTAGAATGTAACAATTTACAACAAAGACGAAGGTCATTATACAATCCGATTCTCTGAAACACCTTTTTACATCATATCCTCCTTAAAGCATCTTACAATTCTTACGTGAATCAAATCTATATTATGAATTATAATATTTTGACTGGACCAAGTTTGAAGCCCAATAGATGCTGATGAGGCGTTAAACACACATCACACACACGCACACACATGTGCTGTAGAGATGTACATGTGGAAATGACAGCTGATAGCTACAGAGATATTGGTCCTTCAATGACCAGTGCAAAAGTGGCAGAGATTATTCTTGTCTCCACCCAGCTCACATGTGATACAATGCTTAATTGGGTCAGGTCAAATTTTCATTCATGCTTTGACCAGTGTTACTGATGCCCTTGTGTCATTATACAGAACTACATGCTCTCATCATCCAGCATAGATTACATGTATTCAGATACATTGAAAATATAGCAGCTGTTCTAACACTGTTGCATAATCAAAATGACTTAACGAATATAAATTTCTTGTAAGTTAAATTTCACAAATATATGTTGTAGTCAAACTGCATTGATTTATCAAAGATCTGTTTGTGATAACTTTATCATAATGCTAACTCAAAAGGTGGTGAACCTAACAATAAAGTGCTACCTAAGTGTGCTATTATTATTATAATGTTTATATATACTCAATGGTATACATTTGACAAATTGATATTTAGTATGTACAGGTATTAAAATCTAGTTAACTAATACATAATTCTGTGAACATGAAAACGATAGTTTAATGTCTCTTACTTAGGTAAGCTCTGTTATCACCTCAGCTAGGTACTTGTTAGGCTGAGATCGACACTCTTCATAGCAACATTGCTCAATGCTCCTTTGGATGGATGTTTATATCAATGTTCAATATTTCATACAGGTTCCCCAGCAAATATGCAGTCTGAAGCTCTTATGCTTGTAACAATCCCACCAAGAGTGTCACAGTTAATTTGTGAAGCTGAAAGAGCAAATTTTTCAAATCTGGATAAGAACATGTCTGTCACAAACACCTTTGTTAGACAGCGTACATTTGCAAAGCGAGTCTTGTATGGAATTCGCCACACTTGTCTCATACATTTTCTCGGCTAGTTGTGTTTAGGGTAGCAAAATGCATCCATAAAAGGAAGAACAGTATGTGTAGAGCAATCGGGCTTGAATGTAAGATATAATGTGACCAAAACTGCCTCGAAGCAGATTATACCACTTGTAGAATGAAGCTAGGATTCTATTCAATGTCACACTCCTGAAGGTTACTGTGACCTAAATGATGCACACACACACTTGCTCTTTTATATTGACATCATTGAAATAATGGTAGTTTTATCAGTTTTTGATGGGTGCTGATGAGGCGTTAAACAATAACTCACACACACACATCAGTTTTTGATGACTTTTGAAAGACAATGAACTGACTTTTGTTGACAGCATTATAACTCAAGTTATTGTTTTCAGCAAAGTTTTGGCAGATTTTGAGCATGTTCTACAAGCCAGGGGCAGAGGCTGACATAAGGACAATTTCATCAGCATAGCACAGGGCCCCTGCAAAGTATGGGCCAATATAACATCCATGTGAACTTTCTCTTAGGCAGGTTGTCAATATATATGCAAAAGAGCAGGGGTGATAAGACTGCACCCTGTTTCACGCCATTGGTAACTCTGAAGTAGGCAGAGGTGGTATCATCCCACCTAATCCATAACATTTGATTAAGATACATGTACATGAAACAGCGAACATCTAAAGGATCCATATTTCTTGCAAGTGTAATCCTGAACAAGTTAATGTAATCCAGTCTGTCGAACTCTTTCGACATGTCTAACAGACAGGTGTAAACAGCACTGCCTTCAAAAATATGTTAGGGATCACTCATCAGGAAAGGTCTCTGCTTTGCAATTAAAATTAGTTCAGTTTGGTAATCAAGTTGCACAAAGCAAAGCAATTGCCCTTGGGTATGGGACAAAGTGTTCCTATGAGCAAAGTTTGACTTGCATACCCATGACTAATCATTGCTGAAAAGTACAAGGCCAGAATAATGTCCAAACGTTTTGATCTAAAAACAATATAATTTGAATTTATTTTTCCCCTCTTCATGCATTAATCCTTATATCCAACTCGGTCATAATATTATCAATAAATTCCTTGTTAACTTCTGTGGCATTGTAAAGGTCTTTAAACTTCAAATTATCTCTCTATTATATAATTTTTTTTCCCTAGATTAGTTTATTCTCAACTTTATTTTATTTTTAGTAGTTTGTCGTACAGAAGCGCTTGCTTGATACGACCATAAATTTCAGAAATTTGATTCTTGTATGTCTTATGACTTATAATTATGTATTTTGCGTAGGTACTATAATTAACAGTTAGTACAACTGCAACTTGATTGGTCTGTTCTGGCAATATGGTGGACATGATAAGCCTGACCAGTATTGCACCAGATGTCGCTGTACTCTGTATGACCTGGATTCTGTGCTCCCCCTGTGGTGGCCTGTGCCCCCCCCCCCCTGCCCCTGGAATCCCTTGCAGGTAAGACAGAAGGAGGAAGGGACTGCAGTGAGCTGCATCTACAGGTCATCATGCATACACTCCATGGGAGTGATGTTCCCTGCATCACAACCAGCTGCTGCTGTGTTGGTGTTTGAAGGACAATCAATTTGCAATCATTGGATTACGCTGTGGGGACGGTTTTTACATTAGTTGGGCAACAGTTTTTGAACATTAGTGAGTTTTTTTTATTAATAGTCCTGGGTTTCAAGTGACCGCCTTGTCATACTCCATGAGACAGCTTCTCATTTTGAAATATATTTAATTGAAAGCTATCAAACTGTGTGTTTAAATCAAATCTCTATACAATCTTTCACTTGGCATTATCTTATTATAACAACAGACTGGAAAACACATGAGAAACCTTAGACTGAGCTGCAATACACTACCAGCCTTCAATGGAGTTTACTGGCAGTTTGTTAAGAGATGTGTGGCTTGTTATATAGAAACACCACAGGAGACTTCCCTCCCAGGTGAGTTATTGCTTCTTTTTTTTCACCCCTGCAGTCCCTTGCCCAGCTCCTGTCCTAAACTTAATCTATTTGGCATGCAGCTTACTCTGTGCATCCAGAATTGTGAGCTTAATCCATAAGAACTACACGACAGTTGCACCACCTTTTCATCTGATTAGAAATATTTTTGGTGCTTATGTTGAGATGGGAATGACATTAATGATATACTAGTTCTACTTGTGTACCCTAGTTCTTGCGGCTGTACATTTCAGGGTTAGGGTTAAGCTCACTCACTGTAAATACTTTTAACCAATCAATGTGTGAGGTCTGGCAAATGAATCTATGCATGGTTATCATAGGTGTTGAAATGATGGATCGGTCCGTATACTGCAGCAACAAGAACAAATAGACTCTGCTTTTTATTTTTGGTCTTCATTTGTCTTTCGTGTTTTGCTATGTATCCAATAAATGGCTTGTAGTGCTCCTATTCTGGTTTGAACACCCAGTGCATTGGAATGGTCTCAGTGTCACTATTATAGAGAAGAATACATCCATGACATAATGAATTATTGTTCGGTAAGATTTATGTTAGAGAATCCATGATGCTTGTGATCATGCAGAGATAGGATAAATCTGTTTTATCACAATGGTTGGACAATTTGGTTGCTATATGAGCAATGTACATGCTAAGTTATAACAAAATGACCAGGATAACGCAAAATAATTAAAATATAAATACGGAGATTTTACAAATGGATTGGTGTGAAAGTATAATGCTTGCAGGTAACTACGATAGGAAAATAAATCCAGTTCGTCAGGTTTTCATTAACTTAAATCTGTCTGGTGTTAGCCTGTTACCAGATTTCCTGAGAGTATTATTGCTGTCTCAAAGGACAAGCCACATCAGGCCATCATTGGGCCGATTAAGGCCGACTATGAGCCACTGTTGAGCCGACTGTGCTGACGTCAGGCCTACATTATAAACCAAATGTGATTTGTTATAAGGGGCGAATTAATTTTTTCATCACATTCTGTACTTCTGAGAGTTTATTCATTCAATGATTTTGTTCAAATATGACATGCTTGCCCATATAGGTCCCTTTGGTCGGATGCCTTGCCTTCTTACTAATCGATAGCAAGTTATTTATATTTATGAATAATAATGCATCTCCTTCTATCCTGCTGGTGGACTTGTCAGATATTTCTTCTGATGTAAATGATAATTTACTGCCAAAAACCCTGTGGGAGGGTTGCGCGTCATTTGGTTGATAGAGCAGGTAAAAACGTCAGGCAGACGATTGCTAGACGCAACATCAGCCACACGTTTTGTCGTTAACCTGATCAAGGTCACATGCCGAAAAAAATCCCCGGCTGGGGTGTTGGCTGACAAAAAAATAATTGCATCTAATATTTCTTGCTGCAGGTATCTGACATGTTCCCCTCTTCCTAGGGTGTTGTGTTAACTCAGCATGTACAAAGTTGTTTGCGGGCACAAGAGGGGTAATTGTACCTTCTGTTTGGGTGGGCAAATTGCATAATTGCATTTTTCTTATGTCTAGGTAACAATGCCATCTTTTTCAGTGCCCCTTGTTATATTGTTACATGTCTGAACATCATATTCTGTTTATCACCCCGATGTTCTGTCTATCACTTTGATATATATCTGTATCTGTGTCCTTGCAAAGGTGTGGTCCACTTCAAGGTTATATACACTGTATATAATTATTACTTACGACAATTACACTCAATCTAAAGGACTGGTTATAAGGTTGGTCAGTTCTCGTGTGCACATGACCTTGACCCCCCCCCCCCCTTGTACCCGGAAATGCTAAAACAATACATGACGTCACCACAACCCAATTGTTGATGACGTCATCTAGTATTGTGTAATGGTGACGTCATGTATTGTATGAGTATTTGCGGGTACAAAGGTCATACGAGAACTGACCAGCCCCAGCCCTGGATGACACTGACTGGGGGACTTGGGGCTAGACCAGCCCTACTAATTTCCAGGATACAAAACCACCTGCCTTTAGGCCTATTTCTTTAATATTATACTAGCTAAAGCAAGATTACATTTAGTTTTTGATAATTTGTCTCATTACACTAATTAAAAAGATAATGCGTGTTCCTTACTCTAATAATAAATAATACTTGAAATTGTAGGCACTTAGCCACTCTTTAGGCATTTGCCCTGACATTCCTTTGGATATTTTGATTTACCATGTTGCAGTTTTTGTGTAGGTCTAGCAGTGTGATGAACAACCATCTCTGTTAGTCAGGTATCCTGTGGTTGCTGAGGCAGTTGGCACATATGGATTCTGTTAATTTTCATCCTTTTTTTATTTTGCTGCCAGCTTACGTCAGAAATATTATGATTTAAAGATGTCTGCATTCTCTTCATGCCAATGCTACGATGTAATATACCTTTGTGTGCGTTTTAAAATCATGATTTGTATCCTTCATCAGTTATATAAATTACGATGATTCGAAGGAGGCAGGAAAATGCTTTGTTGCTCAGGCCACGAACCATCTAAATTTATGTTTTTTTTTGTTTTAGTTTTTTCTAGCAGATTTAGTAGTCTTTGTTTTGTCAGTAAATGGCAGATTTCCATCCACTTGTAACTTTCTTAGGTGTGATGTTGGCTATCGTATATAAAAATAAGCACTGCTTCAATTTGCTGGGCAATATTCTGCTGATGTATGTGGGTATGCAATACAGCTGTATTTGTTGTTTGATAGCCTGCAGAAAGTCATCGTTGTTTGTTATAGGCCTACCTGATAAGGTACACAAGTCATAGGAGTCCTCCTTCTTGACATATTACAGCCCATTTAATATACTAAGAAACAAAACTTCAGAGGACGTCATGTGGATTCAGGACCCTCATTGGCTGTTGGATGCCTTAGCCAGTGAGAGTCTTGCATTCACAAGACACCCTCTGAAGTTTTGTTTCCAAGTCTGTGAAATTGGCTGTGAAGTCTCATTTAATAGGTAATTTTGCAGAAAGCTAGATAAATTGGGCCAATGTCGGCTGGGTGTCATTGTCGGCCCGACGACAGCAAAATTTACTGAACATTGGCCCGTTTTGAAATGTCTTAGGTCTGCATGACACGACTTTCTTTGATTTCTTTCTAAATGGGATTAATCATTGAATTGTAACAACAATTAATTAACACAATGTTTTGGGTGTTTAGTTCAAAAATGCAGAAAATTAGATACAATTTGTGTAACTGACACTTCTGGTGGAATTGTATAATGCGCAGAATGTTGTACTCAGGAGAAAATAAAGTGTCCTTCACATGTGTGGAATGATTACATTAGCTGTCAGGCCGTTCCTTACAAATGTTGCATGAAAATACACAATGTCAGAGGCGAACGCTTTCCTGCTATATTATCCTCCCCTTTCTGGCTGCAGTAAGGAATATACATAGGAAATATTTGTGGTTTGATAAGCTGTAGTTCACAGGTCCAGCTTTCTTTGCCAACAGGGTGGTCCTATTCTCTTGCTCGGTGACTCCTTACCCACCTTTGTATACACCCTTTGCGTGTAGTTGCATGCCCACCACCCCTTCTTACAAATGTTAGTGAAATATTAGACAGCATTAAAATTGCTATCATGTTATGTATGATGTATAGGGCGGGGGCCTAGCTCAGAGGTAGCGCTCTAAGCTTCCAACCGCTGGGTCCCGGTTTTGATTCCCGGTCGAGCCTAAGTTGGATGGCTGTTTCATCCTTCGTCTCATTGCCATGGTCTCTGCCTGTCCTAATTAGCCCAACTGGTGCAGATATACAGGACGTAAAGCCCTAATCACCCACCCATGTATGATGTATAGGTTTCAGCAGTCTTTGCAGCTTTTCATGCCACAATGTGTGCATGCGGTTCGGAAGGATTTAACACAAACTTTAGGGAACTGCAGTTGCATTACTGTAACAGTGGCCTTATCAATTCCTTGAAATATCATTGTGACTTGAAAGCATTTTTGATTTATTTATTGAATGTACAGAGACATCTGTACATATTTCGTTAATATCATTGATATGGGAGGAGGGGTTCTTTCAAAGTGAACAATTGTGCGTACATGAATATCATGCCTGTCAAAAACCACCAGAAAGTTTTGATGAACATTGAAATGATAATGTATGTAACTCTGGGGTGTGATAAACAAATAGTGATTGATATATCACAATTCTTTAAATTGTTATGCTACTTAATGACTGGCATTTATTGCAAGGCCTGTATTTAAGTTATATAATAACACAAGTTATAACACAAGTTATTACATTAGTTTTAATGCAATTCATATTTTTGATAAATATTCCATTAACATTAAAGATAATATGTCTCTCTAGGTCTGACATGATTCACCTTAACCTATACGCAAGTAGGTAACACCACCACACATGATTTATAAGACCACCTCTCAATGATGGCCAATCAACATAGAATTGGCATTCTTGCTAACCTTGCTTCTGAGACCACTTCGGCCAAAGATAACTAGATATTTGTAGATATTGTAAGTTTAAGATCTACTAAACTTACTGGAAGTTTTCAGTCGGAATGTATTCACTTCTGCCAGTTCTGCTGGAATACTGTATGTACCAAAGCATGCCTTACAGTCGATTTCATAGACTTGGAAATTATTCTCCAGTGTCATGTGAATCCAAGATTCTCATTGGCTGAGAGACTGCCGTAGCTAATGGGAGTGCTGGATTTACATGACGTCCTCTGGAGTATAGTTTCCAAGTCTATACAATTGGTTTTAATTGTCAACCAATTTAACAATGCATCAGTCAATGATTGGTTTGATGAGTTGTTGGTATCATAGATCCTTTATAACACAGTTAAATCAGTCAATGTGTATACAGTACCAATGAAAACTGACACGTGCATTCAACTGAAATGAAAAAAAGAAAATTAACGTACATTATTATCGTTGTAATATTTACGTAGAGTCACTCTTCTATTTTCTCTTGATTCTAAGAGCATGATGTCACAGTTTTCTCCTGTGTTTGCACTATAAATTACATATTTCATTTTCTAAAGAAACAAAACAATACTGAAGCCAAACAAGATAGCATTGTAAAAGCCTATCTGACATAACTAAGACTCAATCAAAACAGCTTAGCGGTTAACAGTTTGTCTGACTTGATCCCTCATGACGTCACGGATGAAGAAGAAAGGTTTGATAGACTATTCTACGTAATTATTACAAGGATAATACCATAACCATCCCAACCAACCTAGCAACAAAACATAACTCTCTAGGTGTGTAGAAGAGCTGAGTGGGGGCCAGCCTTCTAATACAAGAATAACCAAAACCTATTTGTGTCATCTTGCTGCTGTGTGCTGTATCATTGAGGGGACGGGCAGATGAGGGCAGCAAAGGGTGTGCAGTTATGACATGGACACATGGGAACACCTATCACTGAGAAGACCCTGGTCCACCCTTGACTGCTCTAAAGTGCATCTATCGGCATACACCCCTAACCCCACAAGAACCCTTGAGTTGCCTCATAGCAACCCTCTCTGCCCCCAGAAAACGCTGAAACTTTGGCTCACTTCTAGTGTGTGGGCTGTAACTTAAGTCAAAGTCATTGCTGGTCCTTATACACAGGTCCTAGGTGATGTTTATTGACTGACCCCTAGGTAGCAAAAATGGGGAGAATCTAGAAGAGCTAGAGTGTATTTCCTGTGTGTTTTACCCTATGCATGGCTTTTTGTGTTGCTGTTGGGAAAATTTAAATGGTTTGGCAGCTATTAATACTTGAGAATTTTTCTCATAAAAAATACCTGTCATGAAATTAGCACACCGTTGCAAAACATGAAAAATACACTTTCATGTGTCAGTACAGAAAGAATCCAATATAGGCATTTTCCCCTAAGTTACTTAAAAATTATTTTATTTACTTTCAGATCCTAGCGTTTTTGAAAGCACTACCTTTTTATGTTTTTTTGATTTTATCTTAGAACTCTGAACATTTTTTCACAATAACTTCCAATTAATACCCGCATACAATTTTCAGATTAATGTTGGTATTAATGTTCGAGTGAATTCTATGTAGAAACGGTAATAGGAGATGCAAGCAGTCTTGTGTATATGATATACGACCCCATCCCTAACAGATAAATCCAGTCTGTCTAAGTATTCCTAATGTGTTAGCCTTTCTACTTAAGCAGGAAATAGCCTCACGTTTTGTTGAAATATCACTCCTGTAAATGACATTTCCTTGAGGTAGTCTTAAGTGTTCGGCTTGATGATTTCGTCATGTGTTTGCAAACAGGTAGTTGTTCTGTCTATCTCAGTGACCAATAGTAACGTTTGAATGCTTGGCTTGGACCGACCCAGCATCTTTCAGCACACTTCAACATCCATTAGAGCCAGAATTTCTGTTCAGCAGGTGGTTTTGTTATGTTCCACTAAGGTTTCAGATCTGAAAGGGTCTAGATTTATACATAGTTCATACCTGAATGTGCATCCAATTCGCTTGCGAGTGCATGGTGAAATAATAAGTTACTTTAATAATCTGAAAGTTACAAGCAGGCTGAAACAGATAAATGAAGTCCAGCAAATATTCCTGTTAGAGTATAACTGGCAAACTGAAAGGACATGGCTTACCCAAGATTCCACGTCAGTCTGTATAGAGCATTCAATCAAACTGACTACATTTCACACATGAGATATTTTAGCTTGGTGGCCCCCTCCTCACCCACCAGTTTACCGCTTGCTTTGAGCCCATACGGTGGGTTGCTTGGACTCAGTGTAGTCAGTCTGAGATGTCGTATTAAAATCGTCAGTATAGATACTCTGTCAAAGGTATATTGCAGGACCATCTTGCTTGGCATAAGGGAGGGAGGATCATTAATAGTATTTTAATGTTGCTGAAAAGAATTTTTTTTATGCAAATGCACATACTATGTAATGTGTATCAACCATGATGAAGAAACCCTCTGTGATGAAACTCTTTGCCTGCTATGGTCTGCCTCAATGTGTGTGCTGCACTCTGGTGTGCTGCACACTGCACACTCTCTACAAGTGATCGGGAATCTGAGCATGTCAGTCAGAGATCAGAGAAGTAGCAGATCCGTTGGTTTGCATTCTTGGAGGGTCATTTCGGATCATGTCAAAGCGAAAGCTACTCTCAGTTGTCTGATTGATGGCACCAAACGTGTTGCTCTTAAGACCCTTGCTCTGGTCATTCGGTGGAGTGCTTCTCAAAGGCCCTTACTGATTTCAGGGGTGGTAAAACTTGTTTGAAGTATGGCACAACTGTTCGGGGTGTAGACTTCTGGGTGTAGCTCTGCAAGGGTTTGCACCCAGACCTTGAAATGGAACCACCTGGCAGTTGAGGTCTCTCCTTGTCAAAGCAATAATGTTATGGCCATTGAATGGGTTTTGGAAGGGCTTACAAAGACTTAGAATGCTCGTGTACTGAACTGTATTTATCACAATGAATATGGAGAGGAAAACAGAAAGTCTGAATTATTATAACATGTGCCATTGCAATGGAACGTTGTATATACAATTATATGAGCCATCCGGGTCTACATTTTGCAAAATTTTTCGCAGTTTAGTCATTGAGAATTTAAAAGAAGGAAGCCCGCACCAAAACCCTGCTGTTCCTTGAGTCTAAACATCTGGAGTGAAGATTGAAAGTGGATTAGAGAATAATTATTTTAACATTGACACTATAGCAAATGTGTTTTCATGCATCGTGTCATTTATTTTATTGGCTGTAAAGTTGGACACAGATCGAAATTAATTTGGTAATATGCGATAGTTGATTGGTTTTATATCAGTGATGGATACCAGTTTGTTTCAATGTAGGTATTTTGGAAATCCAAAGTGTGTTAAGTATTTTTTTTACTATCTGTTATATCTCTCCTTGAAATTTGCCAGTGAATTTTGTTCATAACTAGACCAACTGCACCAAGAGTGTCTGCGTTTTTGTCGTTGAGCAAAAACAAAATCATGAGACATAAAGAAAAAAATCTTTTGTTTTGTTCTTGGGGAAAGGATTGACAGCAGATAACCGTCTGTCTATCTATATCATACTAAGGTCGAACCTGCTGAAACATTTCTTCCTGATGATGTGTTGTTGCACTTCAACTGTTCCAGGAAGTAGATGGTTAATAAAACAGAAAGAACTGGAGGGTTGGGAGGGGGGGGGGGGGGTACTTGAATAGTGTATTATGTGCTCTTGCGTCACAGCACAATCTTGGGACTGCATTTTGTGGCTTTTCGCCAAGACTGTGCGCCTCCTAAACTTAATATTTGCTGCATCGTTTAAGTGCCTTTGTAGTTGGTATTCTTCAGGGAGATACTCTATACCCTGGCCTTTCAGTGCACTTCCAGGGTCGGTTGGTCTGTTATATACCAAACATGTTTTTGCTGGTACGGTGCATGTGTAATATCTCGAAGCAGTATGAGAAGTTACTAAGTAAATGTGTATGGCAGTAATGAAAACAATGATGGGTTATGCATAAGAATGTACAACAGGAAGGCCATGTGAGTTCTCTTTGAAATGTGATCTTTTGTTTTCCCATTTACTGAACTAGAATTGATAATGCTTTTTGTTTCATATCATTTACTCAAGGAGGCCGCGCTGAAGAGCTTCATTAACAAGAGGACACAATCCAATTTTAATGTGTATAATACTTAATAAAGAATATAATCAAGGACTAGATGGATAAGAATTGTGTTGGATGACTTGGTTATACCACAAAGCTTGATATTTTGGTATACAATTCAAATCTAAAGTATACGTTGAAATTCCTTTTTTTATTTTGCACTGTATGTCTTTGACTTGTGATCGTCATCATATTTAATACTTTTCGTCTGAGAAGGATCTGTAACTTGCATCGACGTGAAAGTCAAGCATAAGGTACAGCTAGCTCCATTAAAAAAGGCCTGTCAAATTGAACCTTGACAAAGCTAGACTACTTTTGCTATATGATGCTACCTGCCACTAAACGGAACTGTCTGGCTATAGCTGGCTTGTCAAAGCCGGATCTAAAAGTATATGCAGCACCATTTGCTGCATGCATAAGTCAAGAGTTACACATATTTGTTATTTCTTGTTGAAAAGATTCATGTCTGTGGCACATGCATATTTATGATATACTTGATACATTACTTACATTTATCAAGGTTTATATTTTTTCAGTAGTGGTAGGTGTAAACCGACTATTAGCTAGGAGTAGACGGAAGAAGCTGGCTTTAGCCAGTTATAGCTACAGCCAGGAATGGGTCACTACAGCTGCGCTCTGTACAAGTTTACCTGTACATTTCATGTCATTAACTTTCCTTTGAAATTTGGTTAAAAAAAGGACTCTCAGTCGAATTGCCACCCTGTTACCCTGGAATCTCTTATAATAACGGTGTCAATTGCTTGCTTGGCTAGTATTCAAAGTATCAAGAAAAGTAAGACAGCTCAGATTTGGTTGTCTTATCCTTTGCAAATGATGACTACTGCATCTACATTCAATATTTACATGCAGACGTCACAGTTGTTTATGTGTGCCTGTCTCAACAAACCTGTACTTCAATTGAGAAATTGTATGTCCAATTTACACAGTAAAAATACGACTGTTTGCTTTTGGCGTTATTGTCACATTTGTTGTGTTTTCTAATGAAGCTGTGTGCCCAATTACATCAGGATTCACATTTGAATAAAATAATTTATAGAGTTACATGGTAGGAAAATGGCAAGGTGAGCTTATTTGTAAGCATACTACATTCAGAATGATCCAGTGCTTTTGCCGTTGCTGCACGTTCATGTCTGCTGGCTGTAGGGTGTGTCAGACATTCAACCCATGTTTACCAATTTCCCTGGCATCTGGCAAAACTTTGAGTAAATCAATTTGTAAGCTTTGCACGTGGATGGCATCATATTCACTGCAAACTTATTATTAGATACTTCATTTGGGCTGCATGTATGTGGAAGTTGGCTATTGTTGTTGAGCATGTTTTTAATGTCCCCTCTACTGGTGGCCCCTCAGCAGCGATGACATGATCATCTTAGAGGAGTCACCTTGCTCAATATTTTGTTAAATGAAGATCTCTGTATTTGTTTAGATGTTTTTGTAATAAATGAATCTGAATCTGAATCGCTGTGTCATCACCTAACAGCCCAGCGACCTAATAATGGACATTCTTTGCTGGTTTACCTAGTTAAACAAAATGACTGGTAAACTATGTAGCCAATAGGCTGCGTATAACCTTAAGAAATCTTCTCTTAAAAATGCTAGAGCAATGGATTCATATTTTTTTAATAAAGGCAATTTTTCTGAATTACCTGCTTGTCAGAACAAAAATTGCGTAAAGTCAGCACATGAACATCTAATTATTCTGTAATTTCATTGTTAGACCTATAGGAGAAATTGATTAATTTACTTTAGATGAGTAAACGAGCAAAATATGTACATAATTAGGTCGCTGAGTTGTAAGGTGATGACACACAGTGTCTTGTACATGCAGAGTTTTACATCATCTATTGTAGTTTCTGTTGATGAGTGCTGCATACTTTACTGTATACTGGTGTACTACTGTAATCATTCAGCAAATTAATAACAAAACAACGACAACTCTCTTGCACTCAGCACTAAACAGTTTACTTGGCCAATGTTTTGCTGTGTAATATGGATGTAATGCCAGAAGAATTCTTGCTGTATCTCTTTCTTGGGTGTGCCAATTTGCAAGTGCTAAAAACTATTGTTTGAAGGGATGACATAACAGGCTTGCATTGTGTGGGTAGCTTTGTGGTCTAGTCGTTAAGGACTACACTATTTGTCAGCTACGTTGCAGTTGGAAAACATGTCAGAGACTTTACAGCCAATTGCATAGACTTAGATACTAATCTCGTAGACTTGGAAACTAAATGCCAGATGACATCATCATGTGAATCCAGGACTCTTATTGGTTGAGGGACTGGTTTAATGGGAGTTCTGGAGTTACAAATTTCACATGACGTCTTCTGGAGTTGAAATTCCAAGTCTATGAGATTAGTTTCCAAGTCTATGAAATCGGCTGTAAATTGGTGATGCCTTTTACTCGGTGTCTGTGGTGGAGCTGGTAAAAAACCCACATGGGTAAATTTATGTACACAGTAACTGCTATATTTGTCAGTCATAAAACTAAACTCATCCCATCCCTTTCATGTCATAACATTATCATTATTACATTTTTGTAAAAAAAAAAATTCTATTCATCTAATATAACTTATAATAAAAGTATAATTATTTTTGATTAATCTTAATTTAATTTTCTTTCTTTTTATTGAAGGTGCCACCATTACAGCTAATGCTTAGGTGGTTTCCTGATGGACCTATATTTATAACAGATTAAAATTCATAGATAACATCATGTTATTGTCCTACTGTATAACAATTTTTGTAGCATTCCATCAAATAAAGTATCTATCTATCTATAGCAAGCTTGTCATATTACATATTATAATGCCACGGTGCAATCAGGCTTTACCTTAGATTAACTTCGGAAGCTTGTATAATCTTTCTTGTATAGGCTTTCTCTGCACCTGTTCTGTACTAATTCACTCATTGATGATCCTTGACAATTTCATCAAGCAGTGACATGAAATATCTGCATCACTTAACTCTCTGACTGATGTGTCACTGAACTCTTATCCGTTCGTTTGATATGGCACTCTATTTCTGATGCAGAAAGATTATATGATAGAATTGGGAGGATTCCATCTGTTCTTATCAGTCTCCTTGACACTGCATCATAATTCTGAAGATACAGCATGTTCTGAATCTGCATCACTTGTTGCCACTGCATCTTATGCCAATCTGCAGCAGTATCAGATTCACCAAGCCTGATATCAGACAGATGTATTTATGTTGACTTTGTGCTAGTAACTACATCTCTATCATTGCCTAATGCTGAAAATGTGAAATAAATGAATGATTGTGTCATTTCTGTTGTAGAGCACCCATAGATATTGGTGTATTACTTGGCATACTTCAGGTTGATTCTAAGTTTTGACCAGTTTGCAGCACAGTATAATGATAAATGTGTCAGAGGTAGTTCCTCGCTGGATATGTTATAATAGTACTTTTTGCTCACTGCCCAGTTTTTAGAAAGTATTTTTGTTGTCAAATACAAATACACGTGCCTGTCTGTGTATCCTCAGCCCTGTGCAACTATACCCAACCCAGTTGTTAAGGAATGCTTGGGATATCAAAAATTCCTGAGTAATCTTTGAGTTGTCAGTGTTAACTCGTGCTTCCATTTAACAGACAACATCTAACAACCAGCAGACCCAATGGAGTGGATTGGCCTTCCACCTTGAGCATCACACCATCTGCTTTCAATTTTCCACAAGAATCAGCCCTGCTGATGTATCTGTATCCAAATGTTGAAGCCTCCAACAGGTGCTAACATAACCTTTAAAACAGGAAATGGTTCCTCCATTTCCTGATTAGATCAAACTTGAGACTGGCTTAAGATAACAGACACTGCCCTACTGATGTTTACTCAACTTCTTCGTGTTTTGATGTTGTAATGAGGTGCTGGAAAGCTGATATAATCTGAAAAAAATATCTAGATGGGTGTGCAAATTTGAAGGTTTTTATTTCAAAGAATATCCAGGTGAATATAGTGGTGAATTGATGGCACTGTCGGATGAAATAAGGTTGTTCCAAAGTGCAAGATCTAATCATAATTGTGTGTGCTGATTTGCTGATGTATAAATATATAACAAGCTTTAAATATCTTATATTAAACTATATCAAGGTATGAGGAAACTATAACCACCCTATCCATTGCAGCGGGATGCAACGAATGTAGTCAGTTCACTTTGTAGATGCTGGTTTGTTTAAGTATTAGTTACATCCCAAACAGGAGGGGGTAACTAACATTTTTGATGGTTGTCTCAAGACAAAGTTAGTTAACTCCCGACTATCGGGGGAGGGGGGGGGGGGCGGAGGCCTAGCTCAGAGGTAGCGCTCTGGGCTTCCAACCGCTGGGTCCCAGGTTCGATTCCCGGTCGAGCCTAAGTTGGATGGCTGTTTCATCCTTTGTCTCATTGCCATGGTCTCTGCCTGTCCTAATTAGCCCAACTGGTGCAGAAATACAGGACGTAAAGCCCTAATCACCCACCCACCTGACTATCGGGATAACTAACTTATACTCCATCAGGCATATTTACTTATTTGTTTGATTGTTTGTTTTTACTGCCTTTATTAATCAACACAAGTTCAGTTTGCACTCAGAAGGAAGTTAACTAACATTTTCGTTGGTTATTGCCCACTCAGAACAATAGGAGTAAGTGAAGTATAAAGGCAGTTATATTCATTAATTTGGTATGTTAATGCTGTAAGATGAAAGT
The DNA here is from genome assembly GCA_932294295.1 of Alitta virens. Lineage (NCBI taxonomy): Eukaryota > Metazoa > Annelida > Polychaeta > Phyllodocida > Nereididae > Alitta > Alitta virens. The sequence goes on from OW028575.1 coordinate 42,932,598, forward strand.
AATTCCCTGTCATACTGACCGCCATCACCTGTCAATGATAATTTATGAAAATATGCAGGGTTGTTTTATTTTCCTTACCTTGACCTTTTTTTCTTTTTTTACGGTAAACTGTGATGTCAACTGAATTTGGCTGGGCTTTGTTGCAATCGGCTGTAAATAGAGGCTTGACTATGCTGAGAGCAGCAGCAGGTTTTTAGTAGTAGGGAGTTATTATTTTCCTATAAACCTGCCATCAAAGATGAATATGAATCCTGTAGTAAACTTAGTGTGCTGTGATAGATTTAGACCAGGACGAAAGAAAGGCATAAATAAGTAGTACAACTGCATTTATTGCTCTTTCATATGGTTCTTATTCTTAAACTGTACTTGGTTTTTTTTTTTAGGATGAACGTGTGAAAAGAAGACCTTTGTATGATGTATGGGACCTTTCATCAGCCAGGGATTCTTCACCAGTGAGAGGGCCATTATCGGGCTATATTTTTAATTGGGAAGTGAAGGATTGGGCCTTGGAGTGACTAAGTGTGGCCAAAGTGAATCTGTACGTGTTCCTTGGTGGAGATTACATTCTATTTCAAATAGGCTCAACCTAATTGTTTTTGTTGGATACTGGATTTTACCCCACCCTGTTATCTTGGGACACAAGGGTTGTTTTTAGCGCCCTTGGTGTTGGAGGATGTTGGCTGGGAATCTTAAGTGGCCAAAGAAAACCTCTAGTTGGGTTTTAATCTGTCTGAACTACAAGTTGTGCAAAGAGGACCACTTGGTGCAAATGCCTTACTGATATTTGAATGTCGTGGTGATGGGATTACTGCTTTTTCTTGCAAAATTTGTAAATTAATTACCCTGCACTCATGAATATTGGACCAATGTGCTATGTTGTCATACAGTTACCATGGAAGTATAGAAAAGATGCAGTTGTAAATTTCATTATGACGAGATGGGACTGAATATATTATGTGCTTATTTTAGCTAATAAAATCAAGAAAGTGGTTGCGTTTAGCAGAAGGAACAACAACTGCTTGATGACATATTTTTAGTAGTGTTGCTGGCATCGGAACATTTACCAATGAAGATGAACTGAAAAGCATCCATACAGATATCTTTTGCTCTAGTGCAAGCTTTACAAGCTGACGGACACCCGGAATAGATTAACTCTCCCGACAGCGATCCTAATGGTGGTTGTGCAGTTGCAGGCGTCACCGTATGGGAGCGCTCTCGTCCAAGAAGCGCACGGTGGAATGGTCGTGGAGTGGCCCTCCCGGTGGCCATTCGCCCTTCCCAGTGGACTACGTGCCCTACCCAGGTCCTGATCTCCTCTACGCCTTCGTTGACACTTTGGCAAACTATAGCATTATGCGTTAGTATGATTTGAGCAATGATTACTGTAATATATTGTTTTTATTAATGGAATCTTTCATTTGCATCAAATTCCATGTATATGCTTCTTTAAAATAGAAAACAAAGTGAACCTGGGACCCCAAGCAATTACCACCGATGTCGAATGCCATTATGATGAATTTGACGATTGCTACAGAGAAGGATTCAACTTGAACTTGTACGTTAAAGTCCCCGGTGTGAAGAACACAACCAAAGTGCAAGACTGGGGAGAGAAACAGCCTTACCAAGCCATCTTCTCAAGGCCGTCAAGGAAGTAAGATTTGTTTAGATATTGCGTTTGTTACAACTACGAATTTGGTATAATAATTGTCATAGTCATAGAATGTATTTTGTTTGGTTGAATTGTGGGCAATGTCACTACTAACAATGCTAAGCATCATGTATCCTTTGGCTTGCCTGGTATCGAAGTATTAGTGACCACAATGTATTTATTGTTTTCAGTTTACATGTAATGCTGGGAACAGTAACTTAGCTGTATCTGTCTTCCAGCTCTCATTATTTTATTGTTTATGCTTTGAGATTCACAACTTGCCCTTGATGTTAGATGCCAGATATAGTACACCACACTAGGTCGGTAGTATTAATTGATTTGGCATCGCTAACAAAACATGAGGTTTTTCACACAAGTGGCGACACACAACACAAATGTACCACATAAATGGCATAGCTGTATGGCTTGGCATGAAATAGGAACCATGATAAGGGAGCTAGATGCCTGTGGGTTTTTTCTTGATGCTTGGGCAGGACCCCTGTGAAGATTATATAGGGGGAAGTATGAGGCTGGGCTCCTGGTATCACATGCTTCATATCATTCTATTCAACTTCCTCATGGCTCTTGCCTGCTGTGTGGCAAGTCTAGATTGTTTTTGTTCATTTTTTTTATTGAGCAGAGACTGGATGAACAAGATGAGCCATTGCACAAGAGCATGATAAACTATGAAATATTGTCTGGCTGAAAGGATGCACAATCAACTAAGGTATTAACTGCAAATGAAGTAGTTTGTTTTAAATAGGTTTTATGAAAATGCAAAACGAGTCTTGTAAGAAAAAAGGTTTATAGTAGTTTTTTGAATGAGTATGATGGGTAATATGTGGTGGGATAGTGGATCAAAGGCTTGAGTAGTAGGTTTTGATTTGTTACATTTGTGACTATGTAATAGTAAACTATTTAGGATGAGATGAAGGGCCAATAGGATAGGATAGGATAGGATATGATAGGATATGATAGGATATGATAGGCTAATAGGAATGGGTAATAGGATAGGATAATAGGATAGGACAATAGGATATGATAGGATAAGCCAGGATGGACAAGTTCTTTGATAGACGTTAAGCCAGATTTTGTTATGGTGTATATATCAAACCATCTATTGCTAGCATGGGGATAATATACACAAAGCTATGTGTTATGGGATCTATAGGGATACCTGGTGTCAAGCAGGGTTATGTTATCGCGCCCGTTACTATCATGCATGCTGCTGAATAAATAGACATGTCTTCAGAATAATATTGGCAATTGGTTGGACCATAGTCATTTCAAGTGTTCTCTGACCATCTGTGTAAACTTATCTATAGAGAGGTCAGTGATCTGTTGTGCAATATAGGGGCCAATGACCGCTGAAGCAGTGGTGCAAGAAATTGGTAATAGCCCCATGGATGTCTTAAGTGATGTAGAAGATATGTTTGAAAGCTGTGTATTATTTTTAATAGTGTCATGTGATGTCTATGGTGGGAAGATTCGATTTGCAGTCCATTATAGAGCATTTTTCATGTTTGTCACTCACAAGTTTTCACAGTGAAGGTTTAATATGAATAATTCATTTTAATAACTTGATGTAGGTGTATACAACAGAACAATAAATAAACTTGATTGCTGTCCAATGTTGTGCATATTGGCCTCATATCAGGAAAAGTTGTGATGTATATTTACCTACCCCTTGTATCACCTATATGATGTGTACATTAGAACATCAACTATGACTCACAACATGTTAAAACCTGGCATTGCTTACTCAACAAATCGTTGCATGTGAGCATAAGCGGAGAAGACAGTCCTCAAGAAAACTGATTAATGCATCTGTTGTGGTAAAGATATCAAAGTCCCTTTGATGTATGGGGCTATCTGTGTGTGCAGTAGATATGGGGTTATAGGGCTGCACAAGCAGGTATGTGGGTCTGACAAATGTTGGTCTGCATGCACAGGGAGACTATGCTATTGCTAATTGTTCTTCTGGGGCACAGGGGTGCATAAGGGCCCCACAAGTGCACCCCATGGGAGTGACATGTTGCATTGCACCCCACCGGAAGTTCGATGTGAAGGTCCTTCCGGTTTTGTCCACCACAGTAATTAAGTATGTTTAATGCATCCTACTATGCATAGTATTAGTTCGTTTTTATCTTAGTAATTTATTTCCTATGTGCTTGATAGAAGTAAATGGATTTTCGAGTCAGGGTCAGAAACAGATATTGTTAGATATTGCTTTGAAAGAAAATGAGAGGCTGACTCACTCTTACCAAATATAAGGAATAATATTTGTAACTTTTTTTATTATTAGAATAATAAAGCAAGGCGTTATACCAGGACTTGTATATGTGAATGTTAGGTACAACTGGGTTCTATGGTGACTGAATGCATTCAACGTATTACTAAACTACTTTTTTGGGAAGTATACCTTGTCATGTTAACATTGACTCTGAAGGATTTAAGCAAATGCCCTCGAACTTCGGAGACCTTGTTTATTTCTGAAATAGCTAGAGCGTTCTATCTGCTTCTTTACAAATCCTGTAAGTTATAGGTTGAGGCATATCGGCCTGTCAGTGTCAGCTGCTGAATAACCCGGTAGCGGGGCACAATTATATATAACCCTCTTTACTTAGCAGTCCCACAGCCCTTCTCTCTTAAGTTCTTACTTTTCTTTGGCATTTTATGTGCACTTCTACTGGCAAAACATTTAGTGTCAACTACTGACGTGTGCAATTATTGTACAAAAAAACCACCAAAGATCACACTGAGTGTTTATATGAGCTGGAATAACTCTACATAGCTGGGTGTAATTGTTTTGTAAGGCTACTAAGGGGAGCTCAAAGGGGAACCTTGTTCCTGTTAATTTGTTTGCTACACACAATACGTTACAAAGCAAGAAGAAAACTGACAGGTCAAGGTGGAAAGTGTAATCTTCAGTGCAAGAAGGTTGGTGCATCAGTGTGTAATTGTATGGTTTGATAACTTCACATATATATTGTCAATCCATGGAGTCAATATATAATGACTCCATGGTCAATCTAGGAAGCAATACATCGGAATACAGTGCAGTTGTCCCAAGTTTTGATCGGTTTCTGTGGTTTCGGCTACACTTTTATAAATTGTCAAGAAAAAATATTATCACTGTGTGTCGTCACCTACAAGCTAAACGACCTAATTATGCTCGTTTACTCATCTAAAGTATAGGCTGGCTTAGGGCATTAAAGGTCTAACAATGAAATTAAAGAATAATTAGATGTTCATGTGCTGAGTTACGCAATTTTTGTTCTGACAAGCCAGCAATTCAGAAAAATTGCCTAAACTCAAAAAATTTGAATCCATTTCTCTTGTATTTTTACGAGAAGATATCAAGTCTATACTCAGCCTATTGGCTACATAGTTTAACCAATCATTTGTTTAACTAGGTAAACTAGCAAAGAATGTCCATAATTAAGTTGTTTGCTTATTGGTGACAACACAGTGTTATAGTGATTAGCACATTAGGTTAAATGCAGAGAGTTAGTTCTTGGAAATAACTTCTGTCAGTGTTCTAATGTGACGTTTCCATGTCATAGAGGCAGGGGCCACCGTCAGGCTGTAGCAGGCACAGGTCCACCCCTCCACGACCAATTGACCAATCAGAGTGCACCCTTCGCCACCGGGGTAATTCCAACAGCTATATAGCTTTAACCACACTCATCTTAAAAATCATGAGGGAAAACCCAAATCTTGTTACGTATTTCAATGAAGTGTGAATCTTATCAAAAAATTCCTATTAACAAGCAGATCAGGATCGTACGGTGGGCATCGATTTGCCGGCCGTCCTGCTCTGCCTCGAGTGGGCGCCATATTATGATGTGCACTCACGTGCGTCCAGGTGAATCACAATAAACAGAGACACGTGAATCAGGGAAAGCCCAAGAGTGGCCAAGACAGTCCAGGAGTACTCCGTACTGCTACAAGGTGAAATACGGACGACAAGGCTCAGCGTACCAGGAACAATACTTAATCTGAAACAGGGTAGAGTAAATTTGTGTTCTTTGTCAAAATCAGAAACAAGTCTGCTGGCCGGAAGTGACCGGTCACGTGATGAGCTAAGAATAGCTGGGTTACTGGACATTGGCTGTGCACAAACCCCAATTTAATAAATCAAATAGGTGATAAAAAACAAAATTGCAAAATATACCTAGAGCGTTTCAATAGGATCAACCAAGCATGATAGCTTATTATGCAAGACTTTTAATCTGGTTTCAATTATATCTATCTATCTATCTATCTATCCATCTATCTATAGTTAGATATCTATCTATCTATCTATCATGTGCAAATACTGTGCAAAAATTTACCAAGTTTCTATCGTAGTTCATGTCATTTTCCCCTCTTAGTAAGTGTTGACAGGCTGGCTGTTAGCAAAACAGTAAATCTGAAACAAACACAAGTCTCAATAGAGATCAGCTGAGCCTGGTGGTCCTTATTCAATCCACAGCAAAGAAAAGCTGCTGTAGGAGCAGAGCATCAAAGTTTTTATGTGTCTCTGATGGCCTAGGCAGCTGCTTAGCTCTGCCAATGATGCTTCAAACAGAAGAAAGAAAATGTGCACAAGTGGCAAGTGATCCTATCCACACACCAAGGCACCTAGTAACATAAAAAAACACAGATATCTGGTTCAGAGTTGAATGCAAAGAACGAGTTGTCCATTATTATAAGGGTAAGGATGCGTTATTGAGCCTTGATTTGCTTTTAAGTACATGAAGAGGTTAACCTATGGACAGTTCTCATATATTTGATTTGATTATTCTGTTATAGTCAATAATATCACTGTTGCCTAGGGTGTTGATATTTTAATTTTTACGTTGTAGGATCACATGCATACGATTTTAATGAAATTGGATTGGGTAACATTGTCAAGTTTTATGCACATGATAAGTAATAATATGTCAAATTTATCTTAGACGTCCTGTTGGAATAAGATATCATCTAAGCTCATCTGACGATGTGACCGCATGTATGTGATGTGAGTTCGCGTATATTGTGGTTTTGGCTGTTTGTTTTTTTATGTTGTTTTCATTATATAGAGTTCTTTTCTGGGGCTTACTTGTAAGCTTTTCTGCTATCTTAGATGTTGTGCAGGAGCTGCGAATCTCAGACAGCCGTAATGTTTGTCTCATAACTCATCTTTATTGGTTATTGATAGCATATGGTTTAGCAATGCAATAACAGGCTAATGGAAACCCATGCTCTGCTGGTGGAAGCATTGCTGCAAGGGCAACAGCAGTGTGGTTGCATGCTGACCAAACCCATGGATATACATATCGAAGTACACATTTGGACTCCATACCTTCCATCGTTTTCCATAAACCCTTTTTACTGTAGGTACTGCCACCTGGGGTAAATGTTTGGTACAGGTCAACATTGTTCAGATAAATTGCATATGGTAGTAAAGTCAACATGGGCTTTCAATAACACTGTTAACCATTGTAAGAAAAAGCCAATAACTTGAGTTTAAACTGTATGATTTATTATACATTTTAATTTTTTTGTCAACTTCAAATTTGTTCATCAGAGATCAGCTGAGCTTGGTGGTCCTTATTCAATCTAAAGCAAAGAAAAGCAGCTGTTGGAGCAGAGCATCAAAGTTTTATGTGTTAAACAGAAGAAAGAAAATGTGCACCCTTATAATAATGGACAACTCGTTCTTTGCATTCAACTCTTCATCTGAATTAGATATTTGTGTTTTTTATGTTACTAGGTGCCTGGGTGTGTGGATAGGATCACTTGCCAGCTTGCAGTGGCGAAAATTTGCAATTTTTCTTGGGGGGGGGGGGGGGAGGTGAAAAAACCACAAAATCATAAAAATCAACATTAAAATATTTTACCCCCGATTATACATCCCCCCATTTTTAGGGGGGGATGTATCCCCTCCCAGGATTTGCGGCCATCATGCACGTCAATTGAAAACTAAATATTTTACAATACCTCTGCAATGTCTTGTGAGCTGTTATTGGCAAAAACAACGTCACATGTCATTGCCTGGAAAGTACTATAGCACCTGAAATTTTGTATCAGTAAAAAATATACACTTAGATCAAATGTTACACTTTACCTATATAAGAAGATTAAACTACAATAGATCTGGAGTAAATTATACAACCATAAATGCTTCAGATTCAGTTTCGTCAAGACTCATATCCCTAATTTGGTTATATGCATAAAACTCATTTGCATGATTCTTTGGTAAATTTACAGAGGTCTGATGGTGTCATGTACCACAAGGGCTATTTTCAATTCAGTAGGAATCTTTTACTGGATTTGCCTTATTTTGTAAATTTAAAGCCTTATCTTCCAACGTCAAGAATTTTGACGAATTATCTCCAGAATTTAAGCTATCTAATGGTACCAAGAAACAGAATATAACAGCTGGGGGCTGACACCCTGAATACTAAATATTGCCCCTGTGGTACTATTCATTAAAATAATGACTAGGCCTACTCATCAATCCTCATTATATTGACCAGTTGTGTCATCTCCATTGTTTGTGACGTCACCAATGTTGAACGACTGATTAAGGGTATTTGTATGAAATTAGGCCAGAAAAAAAATTGCTAAATTAGGTTTCAAGCAAATGAATCTTAAATTTGGGTTCGGGCAAACATCTGAAGACTGAACAGAGCTGGTGTTCAATATCAATTTTATTGTTGTTAGAATTGAATAATTGATGTTTATGTTTCACTCACGAAGATCACATGCAGTTCTGTACACTATACATATATATATAGAGAGAAGATGAAACAAAAATTTTTGTTGACACGACTTCTTGCCAATTAATCATCCGCAATACCAAGCCTTTTGTCATTATTAGAGTTAAAATCACACAGTGGTGTTCCTGAGAATTTTTTTCACAAAGAGACAGCCGTTTAAGTCTAGCTGATCATGTCCAAGCGTTATGGCAATCCATTATAAAATGAAAACACATCAGATTTCTCAGAAAGATTTTCACGTCATGTTCACTTCCTGTACAATGGGCTGAGATTGTTCTGATTCCATATTGGTCAAGAACTGTGACGTTGCTATAGAGCACAGCCAATCAGAGAGTGGCAAACAATCGCCGTGACGTCATGAGGTCTCTGACGTCACTCAGAGCAGCTCATTCACACTGGTGACGTCACACATATTGCTTACATCGGCGATTAAACGAACGAAGATTACCAGCATGATTAAACCTATAGTAGTTACGTTATCAATAAATATATGACACAACTGCCACATTTTTCCTGTTCGTTTAAAACATTTATGTGTTAGTACAGGTTAGAATGATGGGGCCCCAGAATGCATTGCGTTTTATATTGACAGGAAGTTAGGGTGACGCGAAAAAATCTCCATCGCATCTCCTCACTGGTGGTTTCACTAGCCCAGCTTTGAACAGTAGAAATTGTCTTATCATACTTATAGGCCGTGGACCCTAGTACTAAATGTTATTTGACCTTTGGAAGTGATAATTACCACTATTTCCCTTGGCTAACTAGAGACTACCTTCACTCTCGAGGGTAAAACATTTTTATTTGTGCCCTCGCGCCAGTCAATATTTGTATAATGTTTCCTTCCAATTGCCCTACTGTATAATGCTGGTGGTCCTAAAGTCATATTTACAGTAAGCAAGTCTGCCTCGGGAAGTTCTCAGTTTCACTGTTTTCTGCAAATATTTACAGCTTCATTAACAGACTTGTTCTATCCAGGACAGAGAAGATAATCTTAGGAAAAATAAATAATTGTAGAAATGTGGTTGACCTTTCATTGAGCAGTGCTCAGTACAAAGTTTTTGGTTAAGCACAGGATGTGGCGTTGGGCTCCACTGAATTCCCCTGTGTCTGCCAGATGCTGTGCCAGCTGCTGTAGCATTTACTTGGGGGTGGGGATGAGGGTGGTAACCCATTATGATCACTGAACAGTAGGGGGAACTGAGTTAGGAAAGCTGGCTGTCATTTCCAGTATAATGCATAATTAGGTTACCGTCAGATGAAGGAATACATTTTAAACATAGGGGAAGTCAGGGTAAAACGGGGACATGGGGCAAATTGGGGTATTGCTAATTCTCTTATTTTTCAGCACGGCAACCAGGTTTAACTGGCATAAATTTACTGATTATATTATTATAAGAATTCTTTGAATGTCATTTTGTAAGATGCCATGAAAAAATTGCTTTTTCCCATATTTCTTTAATTTGTTTCATTAATAAAGTCAGGGTGGGGCAAAATGGGGACATCGGGTGGGGCAAAATGGGGACATCGGGTGGGACAAAATGGGGTTGCCCAAATACCATTGCTCATGTGCCCATTTCGTCCCACATTCTTTTTTTTACCGTAAAATCATTTAACCAATTTTTGTTATTGAAACTACATCATGGAATAATTAATTACCTGACATGAAAGTGCAAATAAATATAATGAGACACATTTAATCAGAAAACATGCATGAGTTATCTATATGAAACAAAACTCATTTTTTCTTGCACAGTTTGACTGTAATCATTATGGTGTCTGGAATTACTGTCCCCACAGCCGTTTTGACTTACAAGTTGGTGACATTCCAAGATAGCATTCCAAATCGAGCCAGCGTCATTTCTATATCGGCCGCCATTGGTTGAAAATCGTTTCAACATCGCCGACATCTCACCAACGTTGATAGGATTTGGAATGCTATCTGAGTAACATATTGATAAGCCTTAGCCAATATGTACTACTTAAGGTGACATGCTATTAACAAGGAGGTTGTCATAAAAAATTATGAACAATAATCATTATTTCAATTCTCCCACAGGAAGAAGGACTTGACAAAGGAGTGGCGATTGCATATCGAGAAGTGCATCTTGAGCACAAAAACCTTGCATACAGACGAGGAGGGTTGTGACAGTGACCTTCTCAAAACTGTAAGAAATCAAAGCAGTTGAATTTTATGCACTTACTCTCGGGATTTTTTCATTGAAATGATTATTTGTCTCACAGCAGATTTCATAGACTTCGAGACTTATTAACTCCAGAGGACATTATGTAAATCCAGTATTCTAATTGACATCCTCTGGAGTGTAGCTTCAATATAGAATTTCCAATATGGTAATTTGATTGCTATTTCTTTTTACACCATGTTCCTTTATCTATTTGATGTATAAGCCTAAAGAGAATGTTTCTGGTAGAGGGGTGCACAACATAAAACCTTAGAAATTTTGATTTGGTGATGCACCCCAAATGCCTGTTATTGTAAAATGTAACCTAATCTTGCTTGGAATCATCATGGAATTTGAAATAAAATATTTATCTATCTACTATCTTCCAGTTCTATGATTTCTGCTGCATAATATGTATACCTTATTTTGTAGATTCGAAGTTTCACTAACAGTGGTGCCCGGTTGATGGCAGCTGAACCAATTGGATATGTGAGATCCACCACCATGAATGTCCAGTACAGTGGTCAGTTGAGTGAAACCTCATACATAGATGGCAGTTGTAATGCAAAGATATAGTTTAGTAAAATGTATTAAAAGTAAGCAGTACGGTGGGCTTATACATGTATTTGAATTAGGATTGACTGACAGTATGATTTGAAGTTGGACCATGTGATTATTTGGATACCTAAACCAGAACATAATTTCTTTCTGCGTGTGTCAGGTTCTTGGTTATATTCACAGTTGAATTTTTAGCACTTTTTAATTTGACTGTCTTCATTTGATAATATATCTACCCTGTGTCTTATTGTTTGACGATGCCCACTTTTATTTATTTTGAGGGCACCATGCTCCCTGAACCACAGCATAACACCAATGCCTTACGAAGAGCAAATATTTATCGAACTAACCGATATTATAACAGTTTTATACATGGCCAAATGTGCCCTGTGCGTTTTCCATGAGTTGGATAAGCGCATGGAAAACGCATGGTGTTGGCCTCATTATAATCAAGCGAAAACCATGTGTTTTACATGCATTTATCTAACTCATGGAAAATGCATGTGGCACGTTTGGCCATGTACCTTAGTTTATAGCCAAATTTCCATTTAATTACTTTTAGTTGCTGAGAATAATTCATTATTATGCTTTGCTGATGGGCATCATGATACTTTTGCTTCCAGTTATGGGAGTGAACCTTTTCTTCAACATGCCACAGACTGCCAGTCCCTGCATCTGGCAATACCACATGATCAGGGTGCCCACCAGGTACACAGTGGTCCCCGATGCAACTCAGTCTGTCCAGCAAATTGAATGTGATGCAGACTGGATGGGCCAGCTGAAGGTGTTCTTGGACCAGGGATGGAAATTGGTGGATATCTGTATGGATACCACTGCACTAGCTGATGGTAAGTGGCTGGTTTAACTGGCAAGGAATCAAATTTGCTGCTGGGATTCTGCTGGTTGGTGAGTTGAAGAAATTAGGTTAATGGCTGTTGTGTAAACTTGGAAGTTGAAAATTTCAACCGCTGCTATAGTGTAAGGTGTGAGTGTTAAGTGCGTAAGTGACAGAATTTATAGTTTATTGAATGCTAAGCTGATGGTAATGCCGTAGTGAGATTACTTGGTAAGGTTAGAACCGTTATAGGAGAGCTGAGCGCCCGTGAGCGGGGATGTTTCAATATCTTTATCAATATTATTTTTGTTCCTCATGCCTTGAAATCAACGCTTAATATGTTACTTCCATGGATTAACTGATAACAGTTTCATACATGGCCAAATGTGCCACGTTCGTTTTCCATGCATTTGGATAAACGCCTCATATTAATAAGGACAAAACCATGTGTTTATCCGACTCATGGAAAACGCACATTGCACATTTGGCCATGTACCTTACTTTATAGCCAAGTTTTCATTTAATTACTTTTAGTTGCCGAGAATAAATTGTATTGCATTTGCTTCAGCATTTGGCATGAAGCAGGCATCTCGAAACATTGACACAATGTGGTTATTTGAAAAGGAAGACTCAAAAATGAATGATCTAGAAGCTCAGTACGAGGGTGTAATCGTTGAGTATCTTCACAAAGTCAAGGTTTGAGAATCTTTTGTTCTTTCTATGATTTTAAGAATTCTCAAATATAATTGCTTTATTTATATATAATCCTGCAGAACAGTATTGGTATGAATATAAGTCACGCAATTGTAAAAACAAGTTTTAGTAAATTAAAGTGGGAATAGAGTCAGATGCAAGCACAAATAATAACTCTAATGTCAACATGGGTGCAACTTTGATCAAGGGTTAGCTCATTGATTTGCCTCTGAAATGCAACTTTGAATCTGTGTTAACTCGTTATTTTGCCTCTAAAATGCAACTTGGCATCTAAGTTAACTCATTATTTGGCCTCTGAAATGCAACTTGGCATCTAAGTTAACTCATTATTTGGCCTCTGAAATGCAACTTTGCATCTAAGTTAACTCGTTATTTTGCCTCTAAAATGCAACTTGGCATCTAAGTTAACTCATTATTTGGCCTCTGAAATGCAACTTTGCATCTGGGTTAACTCATTATTTTGCCTCTGAAATGCAACTTTGAATCTGGGTTAACTTGTTATTTTGCCTTTGAAATTTCAGACAACAATGGGAGGAGAGACTCCATGTAGAGACTGGAGGGCAGTCATTGCAGGAATGGGATTGAGTGGTTGGGAACTCACCACTATTGTACAGACTCCTATATTGGTCCAATCCAGTTTCACAAAATACATTATGAAACTCTTGTTCATCTTTCAACGACGGTTATACCCTGAGCATCGGAAAGCAACTGAGAATTATATCAAGAAATATCAAATGGAACAGAAAAAACGTGATCCCCTAGGATATTATAGAGAAACTTCAGGGGGCAGTTATGGTACACTTCCTGCTAACCATGGCAGCACTATCAAGGGAAACCGCAAGAGCAAAATTCCTTCGACTCCACAACCAAGCAGTCGAGTGAGATTCCAGGACGAAAATCCAGATGAAGGTCCCCAAAGAGATGGCGCCTATTTCAACCAAATTCTTGGCCGATATGTTTATCCAGTAGCTAACCGTGATCATGAACCACAAGCAAGGCAAGGTGCTGCTGGTGCGGTTGCCCGTCGAGGTAGTGGTGTTGGCCATAATGTTGTAGGTCGTGGTGGTGCTGGTCATGGAGGCGCAGGCAGAGGCGGTCTTATTCCTAATGGTGTACCACCGGGAGATCTATCGTCACTATACTCGAGTCCTTCACTTGGTCCAATTGTGCATGGGAAGAGATGAGGATGACCATCTTTATTTCTCAGGATTAAATCTGTGGTCCAGAGCCAGACAAGCGTCCTGCTGTCTGTGCATTGTTGGTCTTTGCGATCATCTGCCTTGATGGCGGCCATCTTGTTTCAGGTCCTCAGCGTCTGGCAGAGGCTTGGATTTTATGATTTGCACACAACAAAACAAGGCTTCCTTTTGTTGTCTTGTGTTTTGGCTGTGTGAAATCCGGAAGTTTATTCCTTTTAATTTATTGGGGATATTTCAGTGGCACATAATATGGTGTTGCCGTTATTTCACTTGGTTGCAGAAGTAAAGTTGTATGTAATTGTCCTTTGAATGATTCGCAAGTAAAGACGTTATCAGTTGGTCGTGTTCGAGTTCATTCATATTGTGGAATAACATTTACATGTATTACAAATATAAATTTTATACAACATCATCAGAAATTAAGATCAAGAATTCATCATGCATTGTAGCATTGGCATTATAAAGTCACAGCATTAAACTTATATTGTCACAGTATGGAAAGTTCCTTGCAGGTATACTGGCAGGTAATATTACCTTAAAATAGTACAGCATTTTTCGTCACAATTATAAAACTTACTAATTTATATGTATAACCCCTAAACTGAAGCATTTCTATAATGGGAGGGCTCAGATTTACACTAGGTGTCGCCTCTTGTAAACTGAAGATGTCGCCACGTGAAACTGAGCTAAGCTGATGAGGCTTGCAGCAGGTGCTGTAGTTGGAACTGATAGGAATGAATTGCATTGATCACAATGATCAGTCATCGTTATAACCAATACATTGAAACGATGCTGGGCCGATTTGGAATTTTATCTGGGTATTCATGATAGATAAAATTGTTCATACCTGATTAAATAGGCTGTTACATCTTCAACTAATGAATTAGTAGTAGTAAATATATGTATAATCATTTATTTATTTTTTTCACAAGGTGGCTCCATCGACAGCGGCAAACTTATTGCCTTAGAGAGAGTCTCCTGGCTCCACTCTAAGAAAAAAGTAAAAAATTTTATAGTATGTAATTACTGTTATATGTTATTTAAGGAGCCAATAAAAACTCTGTCATTGTCATTGTCAAAAGCTCCCACTCAGGTGCTGATGAGGCATTAAACAATAACACTAACATTGTCAAAAAAATAAATAGATATGTAGATGGTCTAGTGGGTGTGCCATATGGTAGTCCAGGGTTTAGAGTCTTGCTAGAGCATAAATGGGCTGCACAATTCATGTCATTATTCCAAACAATTCGTCGTTCTCATACCCTATGATGTTTTGGCCTCCAGCTTTCACATCTTCCATATACCTAAATAGCATTCCAAATCGTTTCAACGATGTTTTAATTACAGTGGCCTACATGGAAACAGATTTGGAATGCTATCTTGGTATTCGTGATAAATAAGATTGTTCATAACATACTCATACCTTGGATTAATAGGCTTTTACATCTTCAACTTGCCCCCACTCTCCTTCAAAAGTACATTCAGTTTTATGGTCAAGTGTAATGTCTTCCCCATGTTGAAGCCTCCAAAACTTTCTCTTTGGTGTGAACCAGCTGATGAAAAAAGGTGCACTGGCTGCCAACATAAATTAGTGCTTTAAGAGCTTTTAAGGATAGGCGATACATGTAATCTTGGTGTTGACCTGTCTCCCATTAGATTTTTCATGAATTTAAATGTCATCATTAAGATCGTTGCCATGTAAATTATTACGAACTTGGGATCTTTTTTTTTTTTTTTTTTGCTACTGGTCCCTTATAAACATATGGGTCAAGTGGAGGAACATAGTAAAACAAGAGCCAGATAAAAGCTGGTGGATGAGTCGGTGAAGACATTGTTCAAGAAATGCCCACATGATAATTCAGCGAGCGTAATAATCATTGTTTGAACAGATGTTATTGTCAATTTACAACTCATGAAATGAGAAACTGCAGAATTTGCCTCTTCCTAGCATGCAGAGAGCACTTGAGTCCCATCTGTGTCCCGAATTAGTGGCCCCTTGTTGTCGTCCAGGGAACTAATATCAGTTGTATAATCTAGTACCTGGAACTAGGCTGACTAGTTGCGAAGGAGGTAAAGATCTGTCCTTTCTCAAATGAGTTCTTCGGAAGAACTCATTAAAGGACAGATCTTCCCATCCCCTCCTAAAAAACACATATTATACACATTAGGGTGTTACAGATATAAACTTGTTAGTATTATAGATGGTACAGTTAGTTAAAATATGGTCGACTCTAGACAGCCTATTCCTGGCTGTAGCTATAACTGCACTCTAAAAACTTGATTGTCCGTTGACAGACAATAATTGTCTAATTTTAGACAATCCCATTGTTTAATATCTGTCCACCCAATCTATTGTGTAAACCAGACAATTGAAATTGTTCAGAATCTCAGAAAATGTCTGAAAAGCCAATTCATTAGAGGTTTTGATGTTAAACCAGCTGGGCTTGTCTGGGAGGCATGCATCAGACATTTCATTGTTTAGTTTAGTCAATCATATTGTTCTGTATCTACAGTTTTGCACATTGCAATTGTGCAATTTCATGCATTCTAATTGTCCAGGGAATTTCCATCAGACAATTGCATTGATGCGGCTGATTAATATGCCTCTGCTATGCTAACTGCAATATGCTAGCAACCAAGTAATTTCATTTGTGAAGCTCTTTGACCTTGGAAAAGGTCAAGGTCACTCTGCCCCTGTTACATATGTATATGTGAGAGACTGATGTGATTAACAATCCCTGTAAATATAAATGTATGCGCAATCTGTTTCGAGACTCATGTTTAATGCACAAAACTTGGCACGCTGTCCAATTCTAGGAATGAGGTCCTTCAGCATATCATCAGTTAAATGAAGAAGAGCATATTCATCAATCAGTTCCTCTGGAAAAATAAAATCTGTCCATTTTTGTAGGAAACGGCAATGATAATTGTGTCACAGCATTGTTTAACTAAAGATTGCATTGCAATAGTCGAAAATACTATAGAATTTACTACAGTACTCATTGATGTACTCAATATGATTGAGAACTCTGCAAAAGTACTTTAGTACAAATACAAGTACCTCACACATACTTGCAATGGTGTACATGAGTACACTTAATACTACACTCATACTTGAGTACTTTGAAACAGGCCCCTGTTATTCAATTTGTACCCACAATTGCCATGCTTTGCCGAGTGTATGCTGCACGTGGCAGCCTATGTTTACATCTTTTGTGGACTAAAAAAAACAAAATAAATGTACGTGATGGTCCAGGTGAGGACAATCACACAACATCTTACGGTCTAAAAAAAGAGTCAAACTACATGTGTAGAAGTGCTGCAGCCTTTAGATTGTCAAACACGTAATATACTTCACAAATACATAGTCATTTACCACAGTTGGTTATTAATATTTACTTACCTTTAAAACATGGTATGAATTCCGCCAAACCCCATTCTTCCAAATGTTGACTCACAAATGCGTCCATCTTCAGTGAAATCCATGAAATGTCTTTAAGTTTGCTGATAGCACTGCTTGCTAATCAGGACAAGTCTATCCAAATGATTGTGCAATTTAGCAATGGATTGACTGAGATGAACAATATTTGGTCTACACCAGACAACTGGGCAGACAACCAAATTGTCTAAAAAAACAGACAATCATTTTTTTTGTACTCCTAGCTTACTGAAAAAATATAAACCTTGGCAAGTGTAAGACATTTATCTGATAAATCATTAATATGTATTTTTAGATCTGGCTTTGAGTAGCCACCTATAGCCAGACAATTCCGTTTAGTGGAAAGTAGCATCATATAGTAGAAGTTGTCTAGCTTTGTCTAGATTAAATTTGACAGGCCGTTTTTAATGAAACTGACTATATATTGTTTTGCGGAACATGCAAATCGAAAACTTTTTGCCAACTTGCCACTGAGTAAACTACCTACAAAGTTTTAAGTATCTTGGCTTTGAATAATTTATAAGCAAAACAAATGTGAATGATCATGATATTATAGCAATCCATTTCAATGCACATATCTGTATGGGATAAACCCATTTTTATACTGTCTCATTTAGATGTTGGTTTTTATATCAGCAAGTAAGATGCAGTTTATTATTATTATTATTATGCCTTTTATTTTATTAAATTCATTAACATAATTTTAAATGCGTTTTATTATGGAGCGCTTCACGTATTTTGGTAAACATTTTAAAAGTGTCAATTGCGCTTGAGATAAGTTAATGTAAGATGTAGATAATAAGATTGATAAAATAAAATAAAATTGAGAAAGTCAGTAAAATGTAAACAACATAAGAAATAAAAGCTTTAACAGTTGAAATCATTCTTAAAAATACCAGTCTTGAAGTGTATTTATGCTATTCTTGAGCTTACACTTGTCATCATTAGACTTACAGATTAAATTGTGAAATATGGATGGTGAGTAGTCAGCAAGCTGCAAGATCATCCCTAATTTCTTCAACGATAGTTCTAAATCCTCATAATCTTTGCTCGTCTTCGTTTTAATTCCTATCATTCATCATCACTGCATTGTGATCAACCATTTCTGAAGGATCTCTGTCCAATTATATTCAGTGTGATAAGATGTTATTGCATCTTACCAAATATTTTTGTTTTATGCAAGTGCAATACATCATATTCTGACTGCAAATGAATTAGGATGGAAGACAGGATTAAAGTGCTTTATAAATATTTCTGGGAGCCCAGCAGAATTAGGCGAGGTTATGATTTATTGTTAGGTAGTGCATGCAACTTGGATTACTAAATTAGTCCCTTGGGATCATCTTCTTGAATTGCAGCTGAAAGTTTAAGCAGATGGATTATTCCTTCTTGACTGTTATCATTAGTAATGTCTCCTGAAGCCATTCAATGTGTTAGACTGCATTAGACGCATAATCTGGTGATGCAATATTGTGACTCAGCCCCATATTGCAACACCAATGTTAATTTGGGCCCTTGCCAATACATTTAGGTCGGCACTCTTACTTTCATGAAAATTCTGCAAATTTTCAGCAATTTGGCATTCCTGTTATATTTGATACAATGAAATAATTATAAATGTAACAACAGTATATAATCGAATTGGTTCCAGCAATTACCATTCTGATAGGTTATAATTACAATGCGCTACACCCATAATAGATGTGTGTGTGTGTGATTAGGGCTTTACGTCCTGTATTTCTGCACCAGTTGGGCTAATTAGGACAGACAGAGACCATGGTAATGAGACGAAGGAGGAAACAGCCATCAAACTTAGGCTCGACCGGGAATCGAACCCGGGACCCAGTGGTTGGAAGCCTAGAGCACTACCTCTGAGCTAGGCCCCCGCCCAGACACCCGTAATAGATAGATAGATAGATATGGGAAGTATAGTCCTCTAAGGCAAGTTATTGCCACTTGCGAGAGTTGATTGATGAGGTGAGGGAGAGGAGGAGTCCATCTGTGTTACACATTTACCCCATGGGTGGGATCTTTTACTTGCCTCAGCATAGACACTGAGTACAAAGGACCACCAATTTAACGTCTCATTCGAACGTCATCCAGCTTGGATGATGCCCATGAAAGGTTGTGCCTGGGATTGAACCTGGGTCCTACAGTCCTAATATTGTGCCATATGTTCAAAATCTAATCAGTGTCGCTGGTTCCTATATTTTCGTATTGAGTTGACACACAGATTTGCTTTTGCATTTAAAAAGACTGCAAATATTCGATGTATTTATCATCAAAGTTTTTCTATTGTATCAGTATTGATGGGTATGTTTAGAATGGTTGCCTGAAGTGACATTAAGGTAGTAGTAGTAGTAAAATTGTATTTAAAGTCGTTTTAGTCATGGTGTCACATTCAATGTACAATACAAAATATATGACCCAAGCCGAAGCTTCTGTACGACATAATAGTCAGTTACTTAGCAAAGCTGGATGAGTTCTTTGTGGGTTCCAATCCTTTTGGTAATGAATATGGATTAGACAGCTTTCTTACCAGATGAATCGATATATATATATATATATATTTTTTTTTTTTTAGAACATATTTTTCCAGGGTGGCTCATTCAGAAGTTATCTGTTTTCAATAAAGCCCCGGTTAAAATACAAAGGTAGAAAAAATAATTGATAATAATATTCTGTAAATTTGGGGTAATTACTGTTTATCTGTACCAAAAATGTTATATCCAATATTCACAAACATCCCCAAAACCAGAAGCAGCATGGATCAATAGATCTTGTTTGAAAATTAATAATTTGATCTGACCTTGCTCTTCTGGAACACAAGTAACACAGGAAGGCTGTTAAAAGTTTGGTGGTTGGCAGAGAAATTCCTTTTAGCTTGACATCAGGTTCTTCTACTTTACTTCCAAAGGGCTAATGAAAAGGAAAGCCATACCCCTGTGTGTAATTACGATGTACTCCAACACATAGTCCCACAACAGTGCCAAAACTTCAGAAAAATAAAAGTCCTTGGTAATTGATGGCCTTGGTTCATTGGCTGGACACAAGAGGTTTCCAGAATCCTGGCACCTGGTGGTGATAATAACAGACTGGGCTCAGTACTTGAGGATGCACAAGAGACTGGTTCCATTGTGGCGGGGTCTGCTTGAGTGTGTCAGTGGCTGATGTGGGAGACCTTAAAAGAATTAGGGAAATTTCCCATGTCCCTTCCCAGCCACCGTAGAACTGAGAAGCTGCCAGGGCAGAAACCAGGGTACTTCCTTGTGGCAGTATAACGTTGTTATTAATGCAGTTGTGGCTTCGAAATAGTTATAACTTGTGGCGGACGAAGTATTATTTAGTAGACAGAGGTATGCAAGTGCTGGATCTGCCTTTACTTGTTTAGTTGGTGTCCATTCAAAATTTTGTTTGAAATCATCCAAGATAGTGTGGAAAATAGCCCTACGTTGGCAATCTGTGGTGAGGTCCAGTTTTATTTTATTTATTTATTTATTTTGTCAATAGAACCAATTTTGATCTTCCTCTTGAACCAGGACAGGATAATGCGAAATTCCCGCAGATGTATATGTTGATTTGAACAGGTGATTCAATTATATACCACCTCTAAAAATATTAGACCACTATTTGTGTTATAGAAACTTCGTCGACCAAGTAAAATAGGATATTACTACTATAAATAATTGACATTTGAACAATGATGAATATTTTAATGATTTTCTGTAATTCGAACGCTGTTTTGTTTTCTGGTGTAATCACCAAAATTCTGTTACGAGGCATCGTGAGGAGTCTATATGAGCAGACAAAATGGATATCAAGTGACAACGTAGTCTTTTGACTGGGATTTATTAAATTTTGAATCACCTTGTATCTTGACAAAGTAATGAAACGCCACTCCGCAGACATTTTTGGATGTCACATTCATTAGTTTTTTATGTTGCCATTAAGTTTTTTCGTCATTGTTCTTCCTAACAAACGAATTTGAGCGTTCTGGTAATTAAGTTGTCAAGTTGCACGAGCTCTTGTTTTGCACTGCTAAAGAGAACCGATATCATGTTAAACTAGCCACATGAATTGTCTTATTAAGAATGGCCTGACAAATCAAACCTCAACACGGCTAGATACCTTCTGCTATACGATCCTAGCTGCCACTGTCTGGCTATAGCTGCCTACTCAAAGCCGGATCTAAAAGCGGCATCATTCGGGGCCTATGTTGAGAGTGATGCATATATTTTTATTTAAAGATGCACGTTTATTGTACATACATATTTATGATATATTAGATACATTTCATATGTTTACGAAGGTTTATGTTTTTCCAGGGGTGGTAGGTGTACACTGACTGTAAGCTAGCAGTAGACAAAAGCAGTTGGCTTTAGCCAGTTATAGCTACAGCCAGGAATAGGTTGCTACAGCTGTCTAGAGTCTACTATATTTTATGAAACTAACTGTATATGTCGATCATGGATAATTTAAAAACTATGGCTTGATTGGATACAAGCTGCAGTTAAATCAAAACACTATACACAATAAACATTTTTGAATGTGCGAGAGATTTATCGCTCATAATATTTTGACTAGGATTATAGACCTACAGGGTAGGATGTATTTTTGGATGTCTCGATTAGGGAAAAGTAAGGAAAATTGTGCCACCCTCCCAGCACCCAAAAGCATGAATGTTATTGACCTAATTTTTTTTACTAGTTTACCTCGTTAAACAAAATGATTGGTTAAACTATGTAGCCAATAGGCTGAGTATAGCTTACAAAGGCATACATGCAAAAATATGGAATTTCGACCTTGTGCGGAACATAGCCTTTTAATAAACATTTGCCACATGAAACATCTGCTCTAAGTGAAGACATACCTCTTTTTCTGTAGCATTTTCGAATTCCCGTTTCGTTGATAATCCATGATAGCCATTGCCGCCTAGTTCCACTAAAACTGGCTAGAGGGCTCCAACGACGTCGCGGATTGATAAGCTTTTGTGCTGATGTTATAAATTGGTGATTATTTGCTTAATTCACACACTAGAACACTGAAATCATTTGGGAATGATATTTTAAGTACTTTAACTGTCAGATTTAAGAAACTATGGACTGGACAGAGCTGTTTCAAAATTAAATTTTTTATTCACTAGGGGTGTTGCAGTTTGCGACTAATGCTCCCAGAATGCCGTGAATTTGAAAATGCTCTTTAAAAGTGATGTTTCCAGTTGCTTTTTCAGTAAAATTTGAGTGCTAGACTAAAGTATGATGACGAAATAATGTACGCTAACCTGTTTATTGAAAAAAAAATCCTATGTAAGTCATTCCGACCCTACATTACATCTAGTAAATCTCATCGTAAATGGATTCATATTTTTTGAGTTTAGGTGATTTTACTGAATTGCCTGCTTGTCAGAGCAAGAATTGAAACATGGTGCTACCAAGCATCAGACCTTTTTTTTTCATTTACCACATAATGGATGCAAACTTCATATATGGTAATTTCAGATTCTTTATTTTGTCCCACCCAATATTTTCATTATTGTATAACCTTGTTTGTTTCATCTTTTTAAAACAATATCCCCACCATAGTTATTTACTATCTCGAAGCTTCAAGAAATCAGGGAAGAAATTTGCCAGGAAGTGCCAACCATTAATCTGCGGCAATAGGAATGGAATAAAACTCAGTGATGTGGCTGTCGAAATCAATGGCTCGAGCAGTGTTTGTCCTGTGACATTGCCGGAAGAGGGGCCATTAATAGACGTTTTGTGGAGCTCTGGGAGGGTGACACAAATGTCTTGTGTTTGGCATCAAAGGAAACAAAGACAACAAATCACAAGAGGGAAGGATTGTGCTGCAATTTGTGCATTGTGCAAAATTCCATTTGCAGCACAATTGGCGGTCATTAGCAAAATCTTTTGACCTCTGGTCACTTAGTCTTGCACGAATGGATTGTTGTTAAGCAATATTAATCAGCAAGCTGCTTCAAATAGATTGTGTGCTTTATGTGTTATCTTGCAATGTCTTCTGAAAGAAACCATAATTCCAGGCACAGTTGGAAGACGGGGTTCTCAATTATACATGCTTTATTCTTGGAAACTTTCTCTGCCTTGATGTTGAAGTCGCAAGCTGTGCATTTGCCAGCAAGTTTTCCAATATTGTCTTCTGTTGTGTGTCTGTGAAAGAGTGCTTGTCACATCTACAGACTTATACAACTGGAAAAGCAGTGGGATTTTTTTAATATACAATTTATTCATACATGTGTAGTCTTTGAACTAGGAAAATACTAGGTGCTGAGCAGAGGTAAACTTAGCCAAAGGGAACCTTTCCTGACCGCACGCCGCTGTCGGCTCTTATTAATATTGTGGCGTTTATAGTGAGCCATCATCAGTGGCTGTTTGCTAGCGCTCACAAATTATCAGATAATAAAAGCTAAGCGAACATGAACGGGCTTAGGTAAACTATGAAAGTCTTTAAAGTAAAATCCATTTAATTTTCAATGGTTTATTATCATGGAAAGTGTCAACGCGGCATGGTCAAAAGATGTATATATGAGCCATTGAGTGTTAGTTGACTTCATGTGAAAAATAGCTTGTGCACTTTTTCCCAATCGCATTTTAGCATTTTACGTTAATGTTATAGTAAACTGCACAAAGACAGTAATGTCACCCATCAATCTACTGCAGTAGCAACTCGTGCAACTCACTGACCTAGAAATAGGCCCGGTTGTTCCGTGTGCCTTGCAAAGCAAACATATGTGATGTATTAAGGAAAAATACAAACAAATGAGTGACCCAACTTGAGCATGAAATCAATGGTTTGAGCAGTGTTTGTTCTGTGACATTGCCGGAAGTGGGGCCATTAATAGACATTTTGTGGAGCTCGGGGAGGGTGACCCAAACATCTCGTGTTTGGCATCAAAGGAAACAAAGACAACAAAAGAAGACAGGACCTTGAATTGTGCATTGAAGGAACAAACTCCACGGGAACAATTGAAGGTTATTAGCAAAATATATTGACCTTGTTTGGGCGTAGGCAAAACAACCATATTTATAGTGCTACACAGAGCTCTTTGGCATATCCTGAACAGTATTGTGCGCATTTGATTACTTTGTATATGGGCTCTTATACCCAAAGTAGTCCCTTTTCTATTGTTCTTTGCCGGGATATAACTGGCCAGTTTGGCATGTTATCTCCCGGCTTTGGAGCAGTAATATCATTCATGAACAACTGCTAACATAGGGATTAGCAAAAAAACACAAACACAAACAATGTGCTCCAATGCAGAATTAATCCCTTAAGGTCTGCTTAGTTTTAAAAGCACAACAAAGAGTAAATCCTCTTTAGGATTGTTTGCCTTAGCATTTGTTGTTTCTTGTTTGCTGTTGTTGTTGCATAGTTTCAACCATGAAAATAGTCCCACAATTACAGCTAAAATATGGCATTATAAATTGTGACAAAGCCACGATTGAATGCACATTGGGTATAAGTCAGTTATACACCTTATACTCAGGATATAACATTCCAACGTGGGCAGTTAAATCCCTCGGCTTCTCCTCGGAATATAACTGCCCTCATTGTTATATCCCTCGTAACGGTGTATAACTATTACTTATCCACCAGATTTCATCAATGTTGTATTTTCAAACTCTCCTAAGCAGAAATGGTTCTGAAGAGTTATTTACACAAATAAAGGTTTTATTTTATTCCACATAAAAACCAGTGTTGTGGTCTACAATTAGAGACTTTTTTTGGTGAAAATCACAGCAATTTTGGCCGAGATATGGTTAAAGAAAATAAAGGTGAATGATTTTTTTTTTCACAGTCATTACATAAAAACCACAAATGCCCACACAATAAATTCTGGTCAACAAAATGCAATTGGCATCAACTCAGCATGTCTTAACAACTATCCATCTAAGTGAATTCACATTTTAGTGTGTTATCCAAAAGGTTGTACACCAAATATCATAGTTAGTGTGTCTATTTAGTGCTTTAGTACAACCTAATTATGTATATCATGGAATATTCTTGAAAACAGTTAGAAATATGTATATTTCATGCACATTGTTGCACAATTGCCCCCTAAAATAGGGACAGGTTATCATTGAGGTACCTCAGTGTTCCCTCCTGGTCTTATTTCTCCAAGTTGAGACAAATCTGTGTTATATATATCTTTTGTGACCCCTTTATGTCGATAAAATTCCTTCATCCATTCATAAGGAAAAGACTGAACACGTTTGTCATTCATCTGCATTGAAAATTGCAGTAGGCCTGAAATACGATAATGGTCCTATGATGATCTTTAGTTAATTATTAATACGATAGAAAACATTCCCTTGGATCATTTGTATATTCTATTTACAGCCAAGACATTTCTACCTGTGGTCATGTCTCATATTTACAGCCAAGACCCTGTGCTCATGTCTCATTAATGTCTCTTTTATACCATTCAAGCATGCGCCGATTTGTAAGGTGCTCCTGGGATTGACTCAAACAAAGACAAAGAATACATTTTGGAAGCTTTATTGGCCCTGCCCTAGCCAAACGTCCTGTCTATCCACTATACTGGATCTTACTGATACTGCCAGCATCCCTGTAGCCCATTCTAGCCAATAGGAACCCAACCACACCCCTATCACGTGCAGCTGCTATTGATTTTATCTTCCTGATTTTATTTGTTTATTACAGTTGCTTCACGTAAAGTGTTTACTTTTGCCAGTCGTTAATGTTAAAATGCCCATGATGACTCATGATCACATGCAATAATGATTAAGCTTAGGGACCTGAATTGCGAGCTGGTCAACATTGCGAATGCCATTACAGCGGACAGAGGGATACAGTTCACTGAATCTAGGACTTGCTTTCCATGTAATCATGTCTGCAATCAGCCAAATCCTCATGGCCAATCAGCTGGATGTTGAGTTATGACACACGACTGTGATGGTGAGTCATAACTACCAGCATGTGTACAATTATAATGGAACAGATAGGAAAGTGAGTCGTCATGATAGCCAATTTTCATATGAATAAGCAATAGTAGGGGGTTTAGGGGACCTACTGTAACAAGCTATTTTTTGGTTTTTCATTATGTGCATAGCTACCCTATTGGTGTTCTTGGTTTGTTTTGCCCTCTTTGTGGTTGTTGTTTTTGTTCTTTTGAGCTAGATCATCTTTTAGTATCTTTTGTTTCACTATTAGGTCCATTGCACAACCATGGAATTCTCGAAGATTTAAGCCACTACATAGAAAATTATGATAGAGGAGACCTGCTGATCATCAAACTATGGCAGGAGACCGAGCCATGTCACATGAATGAGCATCTACTATGATCACATTCTTCTTTTAGCTGTGCCCAATGTGTCAGGGTGTCTTGTGATAGATAGATAGATAGATAGATGGATAGATAGATGATTAGATGAATAGATACATAGAATGATAGATAGATAGATAGATAGATGAATAGACATATGAATAGATGAATAGACAGATAGATTGATAGATAAATGAATAGATACATGAATAGACACATAGAATAATAGATAGATGGATAGATGGATAGATAGATGAATAGATAGATAGATGGATAGATGGATATATGGATAGATAGATGAATAGACTGATAGAATGAGAGATAGATAGATGATAGATAGATAGATAGATGGACAGATGGATAGATGGATGTATGGATGAATAGATAGATGAATAGATAGATAGATAGATGAGGACATATTACTTTCAGAGGACAAGCCATTGCATGGAAAGGAAGAAAATATGAATAATATTTCGTGATATATCCGTCTTTAATTGAAATCCAGACTTAAATTCAAAGCATTTATTAAATTTATTAAATTTGAATTGTTGATGTGTGCTCTGGAGTTTGTCTTCGCGTGTATGTACATTTTTTTAAATATTTCTGGTGCCCTGTAAACTCAATTAGTTTTTAATAAAAAAAACCCAATTATCTGGGGATTTTGGGTAATATTTTATGTGGCTGTCCTTGGAACGGGTTGATGTGAAAAAATAACACTGGCCTTTTTATTAACATATCAGAGGTAATTCTTGCCTCCTATGGCTCTATACATTTGCATTAAATTGTACAAACA
Organism: Alitta virens; assembly: GCA_932294295.1. Taxonomy (NCBI): domain Eukaryota; kingdom Metazoa; phylum Annelida; class Polychaeta; order Phyllodocida; family Nereididae; genus Alitta; species Alitta virens. Next base: position 42,960,017 of record OW028575.1, read on the forward strand.
TTTGCTTGAGGGCTTGCCTTACACAACGAGAGTCCTGGATTCACATGAAGTCATCTGGAGTTTAGTTTCCAAGTCTATGAAATTTACTGTCACAGTAATAAGAAAGTTTTGTAAAATATTACCTGGTGGTAACTCCATTAATGTTATTTTACCTTTAAAACAAGTTCTGAAACCATTGCTCGTTTTGAGAAAATATGTCACTCCGTGCAAATTAACTGTCAAATAAAATCCAAAAAGTTATTTTTGATCTGATGATTTTAACAACAGCTTGCCTTACTGAATGCCTCAGTTCACATCCTGACGTCGACCCATTAATTTTTACAGGATTTGAGAAGTTTTTATTACAGTAAATAGTGTGTGGAACACCCAAATGTTATAATTACCAATTTGATACGCCCTGAGTAATATTTTATCACTTTTCTCCATGTAAACATGGAAACTGTGTTCCTAATACAAATTATTATATGCCCATTTATGAAATAACGTAGAGTGTGTGTGTGCGTGCATTTGTGTGAGAATTGGACAGATTACTCCTATATATGCTTGCGGTTTTAACAATTATAATGAATACCATTTTGCTATCACCATGGTTCTTGTAGATGAGTTTATATTTCTTTTATTGTGTCATTTATTAAAACATAACATATTTGAGGAAAACGGCAATAAAACCTAATATTGTATTAAAAAAAACACCTAATAATCGTGACATATTGACATAAAAATTACATGAGTATTATCTATCTGAGTAGATTCCATCTTTCGTGACTGGATTGCAATATAAGTCGTTTGCTTAAATGAGATGGAGAGCCAATAATAACTGCAAAGATGGTGTTCAGTTACTTTTCATTATCATTGTCTAATATCAATGTAGGGCTCTTTTTTATTATTATTTTATTGTTTTCACGAGCAGTGTAAGGTCAGCTCTCGATGATAAAATGTTGGTAAGACACAATCAGTAGCCAGTTACTGCTTCTCATAAAGTACGACACACGAAAGTCTCAGATATACTTTTATTATTATATATACTATATATCATTTTTATTGACAAGATATTATTATTATGGATACATTCCTCAACATACAAATAGCATACAAAATACAGTACATTATTTCCACAATAATAAAGATAATAATACTAAAAATGGTTAAGCCAACAGTCTATACTACATGTTGTAACTATAATATTTTACAGAAAGTCAGTCTTGGTTGTGACTAGTAAAAGGAATTTTCTATTATTATAATGTTTTTCAAAAAATATAATTTCCCATAAGGAGGGAAGGGGGAAATATGTATCTATATAAATCTTACTATACAGGCCTGGCATTTTATTTATATTGTCTTTGCTATAAAATGTTCTTTATTTCTTGAATACGACTTAAATCTTTTAGAGATGGTAACTTTCAATGGGGGTATTAATTTATTTTTCTTTAAACATGGTAAATTTCAACCTACATCCTTTTAAGATGGTAAGTTTTCTTGCCCAACTTAAAAAACCAATCGCCAAGATATGACTTGTTTTTAGCAGCAGCTAATTAGTCCAGTGGCCGAGGCCAAGGCCAGTCCGAGGGAGGTAAAGTTTCTATTCAAGGCCTTGGTACTTTAGAACACATCTTCATGATCTACACATCAGCTTGCCTGTTCATTACTTATAGAGTAAAAAGGCGACATGGTGTGGACTCAAACACTTATCTCATCGTTACATCTACCCCTGACAGTTGATAACATAAGTTTACTAAGCTTCACACCAGTGGCATTGAGCTAATTTTACTTTCTTTCAGTTGCAGTGACTGATTCACAGGTTCAAGGTCGGTACCCTAGCTTGTTCAGGGAGTGTCTGAAACCAATCAACAAGCCATAGTCAACGTCATTAGCCATAATGACTAACCTCTTTCTTAAGAATATATCACATTACATGACAATGACTGAAGCTGACGAAATTTTCCCATAAAACTGCTGAAACTGGCTAACACTTGCAAGTAGATAGGGTCAAAAGGATTTTGGAGCACTTCATCATTATTAATTTCCCATCCTTCATGAATCCTATTTAGATAAAGTGAAGGAGGTAGCAAAGTTGGTTCCCTGAATCTGACACCCTTATAGGTCCCTACTGCCTCCTCAAAAACGTGTACCTTCTAAGCGGTTAGTTATCTTTGACCCTGTCAGCTCCTTGGGAAAATGAATTTGGCTCAGCGGCTCCTTCCTCTCAACTCCTTCCCAGATAGCAACACTGGCCATAGTCGAGTCACCTTCATGGAGCAGCAACTGAACTGAGTGCTATACATACGGAGCCAGTTCAGGCACTCTCTGCTGCATAAAATACCTGCATATGTTTACTCAGATGACGTGCATGGATTGATGGATTGGTTTTAATTTTGACAAGAGTAATGAGGTGAAGTCCAGCTATCACCTTGAAAATGAAGGACTGGTTTGAGGTGTCCACTTCCTAGGAGGACAAGGGCTGCAGATGGTCAAGTTTATATCTGATCATCATGTCCAAAACATAAAGTGGATATTTGGCATGTTGCAAAAGGCATGTTACTTGTAACTAAATTTATATTTATATGGATTTGTAGGTCTTTCCGAAAAGCTTTATGCAGCAGTGAAGCGCGCATCCTGCAAGAGTTATATATGTTAGGAATGTGACTTTTCTCCCCTGGGCTCGGTCCCTAACAGCATTCTATCAGCTTCTTGGGAATGTGATATTGGTTTCCTGAACGAGTACCCTTCAGAAAACAAAAACAGAAAAACTAAACTATATATATATAACGATATCTTAATCTTTATTGTCACAGTGATATATGCAATCCTACATCATGGAATTGTTTTTTTCTTAGTTCACAAACAGCCATCATTTCAAAGTTTCAGTGCTGGGCATATAAACAGGTATTTGTGTCTGTCACTTGATGACAATGGAAAGTACCTCTGGCATTGATGTCAGATATTATTTTAGCTGCTAATGCCGAGGTCCGCTTATGGAAAGTCTCTTACAGATATTCAATCGTCTGATGAGTCTGGTTAGCATCTTTGAATTTTTTGTTGTTTACAAAGTTTTGCCGCAACTACTCCACCATCAAATAATTAATGGCATATGACAAAATAGTGGAAACGAGGGAGTTTTCCAGCAGCACTGTGCATAAAATTTCAGAGGAAACTTGGCTACTTTGACCTGAACCCCAAATCTTGGTCCTCCTAAAATATTTTGATTGCTCCTGGGTAATTTGAGGTTGCTGATTTCAGTCTGCCGAGTGCCACTTTGTAACCCCTGGGGAAATTGAGATATTAATATTTGCAATATATCAAGCTCTAATTGCAATAAAGTAATCATTCCGCTGTATTTATATTGGTTTTTAGGGTCAAGGAATACCATAAACATATTCACAAGTCTATATTATGAATTTTTTCACTTCAGTATGACCAAGATGGGGTCCAATGGGGTACTTTTTCAGCCACAGCGTGAATTGGTCCAATCAAATGACATTTTCATCGGATATCAAAAACGATTTTATGTCCAAGGATTTATGTGTCATCAGCAATACTTTAATATCATCCAACTGTTGTCATGCAGTCAAAGATAAATTGCCGGCGTCCAGAACGAACAAAATCGCTGACAGGACACATCCTTGTGGTGCACCTGTGTTGATTGTGAGGCTGTTTGAAATCTCAAGGCTGGCTCACATGTTGCTTACGATCCGTAAGAAAATCGAGAATCCAAAGTTGTAGTTTTGCAGGGAATGTTGTTAAATGTTGAAAGATGTCAAAGGCTGACAGTTAATTGGAACAAGGAGACTCCCCAATGACAGCAGCATTGTCCTCACAGCTTATTTTAAAACGAAGATGACATCTTTAAAAAGCATTAACAGCTGCTCAGGAGTCAGGGAGATGTGTTCTTTTCTTGTGTAAGACCAATAAAGTGGCAATAACTCTAGAAGTAGAGTCTTTTCACTGAGCAGTTCTGAATTCAGTCTTTCATCTCTTCTTATTACTTGTTTTGCTTTTCAGACATAGCAGGTCATAAATAACTGATTCCATAAATATAATTTTTTCAGGGAAAAAGCGGGAATCAGTTGAATGATAAGATGTCAAATATACATTAAAATGCACTAAAAATACTGCTGCTAGGATGCACTTTGCTTCAGCCAATCGCAATCAAGGGCGGGAACTTTTTCAGCCAATAGAATTGCAGTATTCTGCCGTAGCCACCTGGTGAAAATATAGGGAACCTTCTGTGAAAATACCCTATTGTGCCCGTGCAATACAAAGAAGCAATAAAAGAAACAATACTGAAGAAAGGTTCGGTACAGACATTTAATATAACACTAGATGAACACAATTACATACTGGTCAAGTCTGCGAATATCAACAGCACGATCGTATTTTCCAAAATAGGGATAATGTTGGTACAGTCACGGACATAAGTATTGGCACTCCTGGGAGAGGATGGCACCAGTAGGTGTTTGTTAATGTATTGTAAATAAATAAAAATGTGCCTTGTAAACAAAAATTTTAAGGTTATTTGATATATTCTGGGAAAATGCAAGTTTATCACATGTTGGCCTCATGTAAAGAGATCACTTTCTATTCTTCATGGCCACCCTTCATAGTCAAAAATGCTTCAGCCAATAGGGTTTGCAAGTCTTGCACTATTCTCTCAGCCAATTCATTTAAATATCTATTAGCCCCTTGCCTGCCCAGGATTGTGCTCTTCTCTGACCAACTTGTGACATCCGTGAGGATTAATACTTATGCCTGTGATTGTACAGAAATATCACGTCACAATGAATCATTTGTTTAATACGATAAAATATCTCTATGATACAATAGCAATGTAATGCAACTTTAACTCGAAGTATGATCAACAGAAACATCATGTAACAATTTGTCAATAACAAGGGCAATGTTTTACATGCAGAACATTAAATTTAATGCAAGGCGACAGAATATATCTATGATGGAATGATGATGCAATGTTTAAAGTAAATTTACCAGCAAGTGTAAACAATAAACACTTCATGTTACTTCAAAAGACACTTAAAGACTCGCCTTTTTCAGTCGATTTTCAATATTAAATTGCAATCCTGAAATGCATTGTGCAAATGGTATCGCGGTATAAATATCTATAATAATAAATTATAATGCACAGTATGTATATTTAACAAGGGAACATACTGAAAATACTTCATGAACCAAATATATATACTGCCATAGAAAACAGGAAACAATGTAATACTAGAGCCAGGTCATGAAAAACTTCTTGCAGTTCAGATATTTTGACTAAGATCTCAGCTATGAGACTGTGGGGTGTCAATCATTCCAGGCTAAATGTCAGTGCTTTCTTTTCCATTTAAACTTTACACAAGAATCATTACAGAACAAAAATTTAAAATAGGTATATGCATTCCAAGCTGCTTGCAGCACCTCCAAACCTCCGTGAAGTAGTCCTTACCCTGATAGGATGACAAATTTAGCTAACGTTGGGTCAAACCGAGTAAAAAAACTGAGTCAACTCTATGCCAGCATTGGGTCAATCCGAGTCAAAACTGAGTCAACTCTATGCCAGCATTGGGTCAATCCGAGTCAAAACTGAGTCAACTCTATGCCAGCATTGGGTCAATCCGAGTCAAAACTGAGTCAACTCTATGCCAGCATTGGGTCAATCCGAGTCAAAACTGAGTCAACTCTATGCCAGCATTGGGTCAATCTGAGTCAAAACTGAGTCAACTCTATGCCAGCATTGGGTCAATCCGAGTCAAAACTGAGTCAACTCTATGCCAGCATTGGGTCAATCCGAGTCAAAACTGAGTCAACTCTATGCCAGCATTGGGTCAATCCGAGTCAAAACTGAGTCAACTCTATGCCAGCATTGGGTCAATCCGAGTCAAAACTGAGTCAACTCTATGCCAGCATTGGGTCAATCCGAGTCAAAACTGAGTCAACTCTATGCCAGCATTGGGTCAATCCGAGTCAAAACTGAGTCAACTCTATGCCAGAATTGGGTCAATCCGAGTCAAAACTGAGTCGACGCTATGCCAGCATTGGGTTGATTTGAATCAAAACTGGGTAGACACCCAAACGTTTGCCAACATATAAAACATTGCTCAGTGATGACAGCGCTTACACTTTAATTAAAGCCACTGCTTTTAACTGGCTTCTCATCTCAAAAGGCAACCATGTCATTTGCAACAGCCAATCAGAATTTAGCTGAATACATTAGGAAATGCCCTGAGCTTGATGGCAATTCTTTTGCTTTTTTACAAGTGAGACCTAAATACAAACAAATTTGCCAAATTGCCTACAAGCTGGCTTATGGCATTGAATGTCTAACAGTGAAATTGCATATCAATTAGTTTTGTTTGCATTGATTACGCTCAATTCTTAAACAAAGATTGCTTAGTTAGATCACTTAATTGGCTTGAAGCAGACAGCACACAGTGGTTGGGAGATATTGGCCAATCAGGATGCACCATATGCAAATTAGCTGCCACTAGAGATGAGAATTGAACATTCCCAGCGAACAGGCAAGGAATTTCTCAGAATAAGTGGTAAATACCCATTATCACTTAGAAAAAGAAGGAAATTTTTTTTTGTTTATAATATTGCAATTTTGAGGTGTTACATGATGTTTTTGACTGAAACTGAAGCCAGTTGCACAGGGGGAGTAAAAGCTGTTCTTGACAAAGTCAGTAACCTTGGTCTTATTGTATGCTAAGTGCTGTCATGATTGCAAACGCCTGTGGTTGACACTAGCATTGTCTGCTCAATGCTGGCCTAGTGTTTAGCCAGCATTGAGCCAATGTGGCATGATATCTGGGCAGACAATGCCAATGTTAAGCCAGCATTGAGCCAATGTGGCATGATATCTGGGCAGACAATGCCAATGTTAAGCCAGCATTGAGCCAATGTGACATGATATATGGGCATTAATTTAACAACCTTTTCAGTAACTTTTTACGCAGTCATCTTTACCCTCTTTTTTATTAGATAGTGTGCCATTAAGGAAGCGTGGTCAAGGTGCCCGTTCCCTTCAACACTAAATTGCAAAATAACAAATCCGGGCAATAAAAAACATACGGATGTTTATACACAATTACACTTGGAGGCTCTCCTGCTAATGCTGTGACGTCATTTATTTGTGACCTGCAGGGCTATTCACAAGAGGGCGCTTTTAGGGATCTGGTCGTCAAGACGTTTGTCAACACAACGCAACGACACTGCGTCAACAGCGTCAAGGAAAGCGACATCATTTGCACTGGTGTCACCCATTACTGTGGCAGTAAATCAGGCAAAGCTAGAACCAGAGAGGTCTTGATTCCGAGTGCTATACCATAGTTTTTAGGATTTGCAACATGCAGTGCACCAAATACTGAAACAATTGGACACTTTTTACCAATTGTGTATGGCCAATCAGCAATCGTGTATTACCAATTTAAGTAAAGTTTTAGCTTTGATTTCCACAATAAGATTATTATTGCAGAACCTCCCAAACTGGACCAGAATGGCAATATCAGTCAGGACCGCCAGGTCAGCTTATCCTATTTTGTTTTATTAAATGTGAATTTATTTGAAGTTCAATTCAAATGACCAGTATCCAGGTAGAGTGGTGTCGCTGCACCAGTGCCTAGCAGAACATCGGTTACACTGGCAAACAATGCAAATCTTTCAAAGCGCCTGTGTCTCGTCTTATTGGTGGTCATCAGTAGATTAATCACTATTTTAGGATAATCTCTCTGTTGGTTCAAACTCTGGATTGGTTGAGCAAATTCAATAGCATTTAGACAGTTTTTGAACTTTTTTTTTTAACACATCAGAGCAATAACCTGCATCCCTTATTTTCAGAACTTGTCCAATGACCGTGTTACAACTAATATGCTAGGCACTCGAAATACAAGAACCTCAAAGGTCTCGTCTATAATGCTAATATCTTATCAAGCAATACTGAGTATAGAAAACGAAATACAAATTCTTCGCAATACATTTGCACTCTGTACATAATGACCTTGTTATTCTATAGAATAAGGTCCATAATTTCTAATAGATAATCATACACAAATTATGTCATTAAAAATTATCAAAGGCATAACTGGGTGATAATCGTGGTCGACATGATGCATGAAGAATGAATCGAATCCGTTATCCATTAATATCAGCTAATAATTAAATTAATTTGGTATTTACATGCATGCAAATTTGAATGACAATACAATGAATATGCATTGTACTCTGTATATACATATACACTACCCCCAGGAAAATCTAAGACCGTCCAAGATTGATTACATACTTTGTGGCAATTTGGAGTTGACATTCTCAACCAAACACCAGATTGTGATTTTCTTTCCTGTAAAAATTTCATGGAAAACATTTATCCAATTCACTAATGAGCAAGAAAAGGAGCAGGGCACACCTGTTTTTGCCTCATATTGCATGATTGTTTCTCAACATAAAACATAATACTTATGGTGATACTCGGAAAAAATGCCAATGTTGGCCAGTTATACATTGAACTGGCACTCAAATTACTGCTCAACGACAGTTAATTGGATTTTTTATAAACGTATGAACAAACTTCGCATTGCCTTACATTTTCCGAGGGAGGTGCACTATCCATTGATCTATATTTGAGTAGGTAACAGTGCTAAAAGACATTTTAAACAGTCTACCATATGCAAAAATATATTTTAGTTTAGAGTCAATAGACCTTGTCATTTTGTAACTGAATGTCAATTAATCTTTTTTTGCTTCGTACATGTACATTTGTATGTCAATTCAAGTTTGTCATTTTGTCATATATCAATAACACCTCTTTGTCAGACGATGTTAAACGATTGCTGAAGCTAGCACATGCACCTATAAACATGGCCAGTAAGTGTTGGCAGTAGTATTTTGAGTTTGATTGTTCAACTGTGACGTAGCGTTACGTCATCAAACGCCATTTTCTTCGCAGGTCTTGCGGGTGAGTGGGTCCATGGCTCCGCGTGCGTGGGTTCTCTCAATTTCATACCTGTTGAAGCGGACCTGCCCGAGAGAGAGGATTTTTCTGAAGCTCTTGCGAAAGTTCTCGGACAGAAAGGCATACAGGAAAGGGTTGACGCAGGAGTTCATGTAGGCAAAACAGGTGCAGGTAATCTTAATGGCAATGAAACTCGTGGACTGTGGATAAGTGCCAAAGAATTGAATCATGAAGATCACTTGAAATGGCAACCAGGAAATGGCAAACATAGCAACGACGCAGACCACCAGCTTTGTGACGCGTCGTTTGGAACGTTGGCTCTCTCCGCTCTGGCATCCGCGTGGCACCACACCGTTAAGAAGTCGCTTCAACATCGCTCCGTACAGGATGCAGACCAGTGTCAGAGGAATGACGTAGCAAAAGGCGAAGAAGCAGCCATAAAACAACCTGCCCTGGTTGTGATCTTGTAGCATCTGCAGATTGAGGCATGTGGAACGCTGCTCATTATTGTAAACGTAGGAATGAGTAGAGTACTGCAGCAAAATGGGGACGTTAGCCAAGCATATGATTGTCCATGAGATGAAGATGAGAATACAGCAATTTCTGTCCGTTCTCAATGTCATGGAACTTATGGGGTGCACAACTGCTAAGTATCGATCCAGAGACATGAGGACTAGGGTGTAGACACTGGCATAGGCAGTCACGTTGATCATGTACTGGTATATCTTGCACCAAGCATCACCAAATGGCCAGACTGGCATAGCATATGTAGCGGCTGTGAAGGGGACGCATATTAGGATGAAAAACATGTCAGCGAAGGCTAGATTCAGGATGAGTAAGTTGGTCGTGCTTCGCATTTGTTGGTTGAAAATCACCACAATGATGACGAGTAGATTACCAAAGAAACCGAGAAAACATATCACCCCAAAAAATACAGGCACAACAATCCTTATCAATTTCTCGAACTCATCCGAATCTTCCTGCATTGGGGCTTCTGTGTAGTTCGGATGTGTGGTGTTTAAGGGGTAATCTAGGGTCGTGTTTTGAATTGACTCCATGATGACACTTTTTCAGTGCTCCAATGGTCTGTCGCCCGCTGTATCTTCTGCGTGTTTGTCACGCCCCAGCACTGACTCTTAGAGTTGACAGCAACAACATGGGAACCAGCAGCTTCTCTTGCCTTGATGAGCAGTCTGATAGAGTTAGCAACTTCTGCAGCCTCAGATAATCAGCTTGATTTCACCTGATAATCAGCCATGCCTCTCAATTTGCAACTGTGTCTGGTCCCAGTAGATGACCTGCAAAACAACCAAAACAGCTTGATTGAGTATAATTACCAGAAAGGAAGCCACAACGAATGGGTTATTTATCAAAATTGGTTCATGTTGAGCATTATGTTAGCGAAAAGGCTGATTTACTTCTTCATATCACATTAAAAATCAGTTAAAATCCAGAATATTCAGTAAATTTACATGGCGGCCTGATACACCTTATTTCATATCTGGACTTTGCCAATGACCAACTTCAGAACAATTTATATATAATTGATACATATGACGTAATTGAATTAAGTCAGAAATACAGTTATTTAAGGAAGGTATATATCCTTGGCACTCTCAGAAAACAGAAAGAGTAGGTAAACCCTATCAGTGGTATAGAGCCACAAATTACTCCAATATATTGTCAGTATTGAGAGTATAATGTTCCCTCCAAATGTTTACCAGGAAGGAAGCTGCTCTACAGGAAGCTGCTCTACGATAACTGTACTCACTACAGAACTACATTTTACTCTCAATAGGGGAGAAGTTTACACCTTGTTGGAGACATTTTTGACCTAGGGCAAAACAGCTTTTGCTAAAATTGTGTACGTGTTTAAATATAATTGAATAAATAAATAAGGAAAAGAAGTCTGAACTCAGTGAACTGACAATAAAAATTGCACTGGTCTAATTTGTCAGTCACCGAACGTGGAGGAAAAGTAAAAATCTTAATTGAAATAAGAACTAATAGTACGATTCCATTTATTGTAAGTCTGTCACTTCTGAGACTGTAAGTTCAACAAGTTGAATAAGTTTACAAAAATGTAGCTTTGTAAGTTTGATTTTTTTCATAATGTATTTATTCTCATTATTGATAACTCTTACCAGTCTAAAAACATTTATGTATATGGCAGGCAGGTACTGGAATCGGTTACCAAGGGTGCTACAAAATATCTGTGACCTATCTATGTTTAAAGTCAATTTAAAGATATGTATACATGGTGATTCTTGTATTCAAATATGATGTATTCTTTTAATTTGAGCTTATTTCTATTTTATTGTATATTAAGTTTTTTAATTTACTTTTTTTTTATCAAAGTACTAACAGGACCTATTCGCAAAACAGCTTAAATTTGCTGAAATTGTGTACCTGTTTAAATATATTTTAATAAATAAGGAAAAGAAGTCTATACTGACAATACAAATTGCACTGGTCTAATTTGTCAGTCGCTGAACATGGAAGAGAAGTAAACAATCTTAATTAAAATAAGAACTATTAGTATGATTCCATTTATTTTAAGTCTGTCAAAAAGTCTGCAAATGTAATTGATAGTGTACCGGTTTAAATACATTTTAATAAATAAATAAATAAGTAAATAAATGAAAAGAAATCTGAACTGACAATACAAGTTGCACTGGTCTAATTTGTCAGTCGCCGAACACGAAAGAAAAGTAAAAATCGTAATTAAAATAAGAACTATTAGTACGATTCCATTTATTGTAAGTCTGTCAAGAAAGTCTGTTAAAGTAATTGAAAGTTTGATGGCAGCAGGTGGACGTTGAACGTAATTACTGCCACTTTGTGCTTCGACTACCACTGCACATCTGGGAAGATGAACGATTGTAGCAGTCTCATATGTGCTGCACATGTACTCACATACATAAAAGTAAAGGACAGCAATGGAGTTATTTGCTGCACTAATGACATGTGCATTGCTGGCTCATTCGACAATGTTCAAGGCATTTATATTTTGCTGCGAGCTTTTTGCATTAGTCTGACATTAATTCCTCCCACCCTGAGCCCATCTGCACTGCATTTACACAGAGTAAGTGACATTTTGAGGCATTTGTCTGGAGAGGCAAAAAATGAAGATGGTAAAAATTCCCCCAGACATCTAAGAGGCTCAGTTCAGCTGCTCCCAAGCTCCTTTAGCTGCTCTGCTGCAGATAAAATGCTTCTGTCTGATAGGGCTTTCAAATTTCTTTGTCCCTGCTCCCTTGGCTATATATTGTGAGCTACTTGAGAGGCACTTGACTTCAAGAGTGAATTAAGGAAAGAATAAACTTCCATTGTTACGTCATACGTGATATAGTCTGCTTGGGAGGCAGGTTTAGATGAATTGAGAGCTGAATAAAGAAAATAATGAAGTTGATGCATCTTTTTAAGCTTAACATGTTATTTCCATGACGTCACCATATTTATTTTGTTGGTAAAATCTAAATAATGTATCGAGGCTTTCAATGGAACCTTTGCAATTAAAAGATGAAGGAAGTTTCATGTTCCATAAATTATCTCATCTTTGTCATATGACTACTATGTACTACTATGTACTACTATGTACTACTATGTACTACTATGTACTACTATGTACTACTATGTACTACTATGTACTACTAAGTGTACTACTAGATTACTACTATGTACTACTATGTGCTACTACACACTACTATGTGCTACTATGTGCTACTATGTACCACTATGTACCAAGTGTACTACTAAATGTACTACTATGTACTAGTACTACTATGTGCTACTTATGTACTACCTAGGTACTACTATGTACTACTATGTACTACTATGTACAACAACTATGTACTACTATGTGCTACTATGTACTACTATGTACTACTATATACTACTATGTACTACTAGGTACTACACACTACTATGTACTAGACTACTATGGTTTGTCAGTGTGAATACTTAACTAAATACTACTATTGTACTACTTATGTAAGCCTGTATGTGACCTGTGCAGTAGGACCTTGACCGTGGAACATATCTTGGTGCAATGTGCTGACCTTACCACTGTCAGATGTAGATTTTATTTTGCTGGTGTTCATTGAGGGACCTTTTTTCGAAGGTAGACCCTGCTGCTATTATAGATTTCCAAAGGCCATCAATATTCTACACAAGATTTGAAATTTTGCTTTTGTATTATCTCCATTTCTTGATATATCCACCTATAGCTAATTACCTTACTTGTGCCCTATACTATTGTGGCCGAACAGTTCATTTCTTGGTCTCGTGGTGAAACAGTAACTTTCGCCACCACGACAGTCCAACTAGTTATCCATTTTCGCCCCAGAAAAGTACCAACTTTTGCCCAACAAAAGTACCCACATTTTGCCCCAAGAAACTACCAACTTTCCCTGCACGAAAGTACCAACTTTCGAACCACGAATGTACCAACTGATGTACCACAAAAATAATACCTTTCGTGCCAGTAAATAACAAAAAACAGCTTGTTCGCAAATTGTCCTGGGCTCCACCTAAATCCCCTTGGTCTGGAAGCCTAGGTTTATGCGACCGTATTTCTGGATATATTGTACCTGAAATAAACATTAACGTTCTTAAGGAGTATTACCCATTATTCTAGGTAAAATACATTTAGAGATACCAGCGTGCAAACTTAGGCTTCAGGACTATATGAGTTTAAATATCACATCTTGGGTCGTTTTCAACTGAAGATTGTAACCAAACTAAAGCCTGTAGAAGTATGTCATTCCTTCAGCCAAGAAACCTAGAACATGCCTGTCGTAAGTGGTATTAACCATTATTCTAAGTAAACCATATTTAGAGATACGGGCCTGCAAACTTAGCTAGGCTTTCAGACTATATATTTTAACATTTGAATAGCTATCACTGTCGTGGGGCAAAGGTGTCGTGGGGTGAAGGTATTTTCTTGTACGGAAGTACCTAATGTCAGGGGGTGAAAGCTTCGCACCAGAAAATGTACTCCTCTGCCACGGTTATATTCTAAGCATCCTTGGTTGTTAACATATCAACCTACCACTACTATGTAAAAAATGTTGTGGCATATTTGAAACGTTCATGACATTGTAAAATACAATATAATATTGATCTAGAAATGTCACTTCATTGCCGTTTCTGTTTGGTTTTCATATAATAGCCTCATCTAACAAATTAATCAGCCTAGATGAACTATAATATTAGGACTCGTGGCTACACGGCATTGGCAAAGAGGTTGAAGTCAACAATGGCTATGACAGTCAGTCAATTTAGACCGCCGAAATGTCTAAAAGTCCCTCACAGCAATTAACATTTTAGACATTTTGCCTAACATTCTGTTCAAAGAGATTTCCATCAAGGCTTGCTAAGGATCACTGAAAATTAAAGGAAGTAAAGATTTGCTTGAGTGATTCTTTTTGAAAGTACTTTTTGTTGTTTTGAAATAACAACGTCAACAATTATGTTTAACAGATTATGCAACTAATAAAAGTAATGTTTGAAAAATATGAAGAATTTTACACTGGTGTGATAAACAATACAACTATTCATCAAAAGAAAGAGTTGCCTTATTAGTCCAACATACGTATATCCAACACATTATTGCTTTCTCCAGTAAACAGTGGTACAGTATATATAATTTTCCCTCATCCCACAAAACTATCACATTATGCACTGTGACAGTCTACTATTGTCAGGATATTCTGTCACCCAAGTCCGGCACATGTCTTCTTTTTGAAATAGAGCTTTATTCGTTTCATCTAACAAGTTAAACAAGGATCCATAATAAATGTCCACTTGTTTTGTGCTTGGTTGACAATGTGTCATTTTGGCGACTTTCTAGCTGATAAAAACGGTCATCTGCCACAGTCGAGAAAATTTATCTATTTGACTTTGAATTTGGTAGCCAACCATGCAATCAGATCAGAAACAGCTGTTAAACTTCTAGGAGTCAACTTAAGTTAAACTTTCATAAACATGTATCACTAATATTTAAAAAAGCGGTTCGAAAAAAATGCGGGATATAACCAACAAAAATGCTAGATAACTCCTTCCTATTTGGGGTGTAACTAATACCTAATTCTGACAAATATTTTCAGATGAAAACTGCAATGGGATCAACCTGTTTGGAAAATGGCAAAGTACCTAATTATTATTTCTTATTTGGCAAAATTCTGGAGTGTTCATGTTCAAAGAGAATGCGACGTGCTCTGCCACTGCACCAGTAAAAAAATAAATTTGGCACGATTCCTTAACTTTTCCACTTTTGATTACACAACCTGGTCGTGGTACACCAGTGCATATTACACATTTGGCCAGGCACATTCCACTTGAAATTCTGTAAACCGTGTTAATGTTTTGCTGTTAAGCCCTAGGGACATGCGTTTGAAGTGCAACTTTTTGGGGAGCTTTTTAATCATTTGAGAATCGGCTGCAAACAGGAACATCACTAACTAGAGATCAAAGAATTGCCCTTAACTCATGATATTTCATTTTATGCTTATTTCATGCTCAGGAATTAGTACCTATTTTAAAAAAGAAACTTTTTTGTGGTGCGAAATTAACCATGATTTTATATCATTTGGGCTGTCTGATCACAATATTCGTACAGACGAATAGATAAGTAAGTAAGTTAGTAACATTTTATTTTAGCTCGGTGAAGTACAGTTAACGATCAACAAAAGTGCAGGCGCTTGTCACCGAAATGTGCATGAATAATAAATTATGAGTAAGATATGAAAGTATATATACAAATGGGAGATGAGACGGTTACAAGTACATGAAAAGCAACATACACAACTACATCTAAAATCATATGACTTAATAAAGCATTTTAAACTGTTAAAATCATCAACTTTAAAACCCCCTGGTAAATTATTCCACAAATTAGCACCAATATATTTAAATGAGTTGTAGCCATAAGTTTAAATCATTCTCTGCCATGTTCTGGTTTAAGAATACCTATTAAATTTTACTATGACCTGGTATTCAATTTAAAATTTGCCAATATAAACCTGCAGAATAAAATTGTCAATGAGTGAGGATGGTCTATAAGGCTAGCATTAGTGATCAGTCTTGAGTAATAATAAATAAGCGCCAATTTCAACCATGTGCATGTAAAGCGAATGAGACAAATCAAGCAGAGCATAACTGACAAAGTATCTAAGCAAACAGTACTTGAGGCTGTTAAGCAACTGAAAGAAGGAAAAGGTGATGGACGTAATGGCCTTGTATCTAATCATATACTGTATAAATCCGACTGGTTAAACACTCACGTCACTGGAAGCGTAATTGCCATCCTTATCAATGGCTACAGTAGCGGATTTGGGGGGAGGTTAATGGGGTTTAGGGGGTTTAAACACACCCCCCCCCCCCATCCTTGACCTAGTGCTTTTTAAGCTAAAATTATTAAAATATTCCGCGGTCCCTGCAATACATTTTAATTTGCCACTTGGAACAATCTGCTTTGCAGATCATATGACTTTATTGGCCCCTCGCATTCAAGGTCAACAGTGCATGTTTGATATTTGTGAGACATTCGCTGTGGAATATGGTGGTAGTGGTGGATTAGGGCTTTACGTCCTGTATTTCTGCAGACCATGGCAATGAGACGAAGGATGAAACAGCCATCCAACATAGGCTCGACCGGTAATTGAACCTGGGACCCAGTGGTTGGAAGTATCACTGAGCTAGGCCCCCACCCTGTGGAATATGGTGTGGAGTATAATCCATGCAAATCTGTCTGCATGAAGCTTTCATGAGGAAAAGACTCTGTTCACCCAGCAATGTCCTGTGTATCTCGAGTAAAGCATCTTTGCAAAAGATCTCTCTGAAGGTAAAGAAGTTCAACTTAAATGAGGATACGTAATTGGGCATATAAATACCCTGATAGGGAACTGTGGAGATGCTTCCAATGGTGTGTTGATGTGCCTCTCCTCCATTCAGTATGTCATTTTTATGGCTCACAAACTTGGAACTTCCTTGATAAGAGTGTGAAACTGTTTCACACAAAGTGGAACGGATGCGCCCATAAATTGCTGCCACTCCCTTGGCAAACTCACGTTTCCTGCCTCATCGGAACTGGAATAAAGTGTTCTGTTGAAAATGCTCTGTCAATGTTTCTGAAGTGCGTGCAGAAAATGAGGTTATGTGACAATAAAATCTCCAATTTCATGGTTAACCTTGGTGCCCAGCAGGCTGGTAGGAACAGGAGATACATCCGCCAGCTAACTAAATGTGTATGAACACCTTTTTCCTAAGTAAAACGGTAACCCTGACATCTGACAATTTGAGTTGACAGCGATCTTTGTATTATACCATAAGAGAAGACATGAGATAAGATGAGATAAGATAAGATAAGATAATTTAAGACATGATAAGACATGATAACATAAGACATGGCAAGACGTAGGATAACATAAGATAACATAAGATAACATAAGATATACCATTAGACATGACAAGAGATAAGATAACATAAAATAAGATAACATAAGACATTACAAGAGATAAGATAACATAACATAACATGAGACATTACAAGAGATAAGATAAGATAACACATAAGACATTACAAGAGATAAGATAACATAATGCATAAGACATTACAAGAGATAAGATAAAATAAGACATTACAAGAGATAAGATAAGATAAGATCAATCTTCACTCTAAGTACTTTATTATCGAACAATAAAATAAGCACTGATCGAATTGCTTTCAATCCTGAAACTGTTTTTTACATTGTAATCATAGTTTAAAGCACAAGTTGATAGGTGGATTTATCTATGGAATTAATGTATACTATATTTTACTTTAATGTACCAGCAATTGCATGCTCTAAGCTTTACTCTACTTTTCTGTTGTTGTTGTTGCTGTTAATATCTGCTTTTTGTCCGTCTATGCAGTCATTTGCATGGTTGGCATTTCATCACTCAGGTTGCGCATTTAGCAGCATTCGACAAAAATGCACAAGAAAAGCAGAACAGAATACAAGAAACACTTAGCCCTGACAGCTCATGGCAAACTGCTGCACGTGACAGGCTGAAGATGACAGAAGAAATGCAGAGTAATTGGACTGGCCTAGAGCGCTTTTGTGACACATGCAGTTGCTGTCTACCTGGCTTTTGTAGCCTGATTGTGAGCTGACACTCTTGACCAAATACATGGCCCGCAGTGGGTCACCTTGTTTGACACCTCATCAGGGCTTTGTGCATATTGACCTGGAGGTCAGGTTTCCCGACTGACCACAGCAAAAATGGCATTTCGAGGGTAATTCGTGTTAATTGCTCTTGAGTCCGTGATTAGAATCACAGGCTTGTTTTCCACACCCCCACAGAGGTTAATTACAAAATTTGGTCTTGCGCCAAAGCCGTAAACTGGTCGACCATACTTCATGGGTTCCAAATCTGCAATAATTAGGCCATACATTTCCTCATTCATGAGATCTCACATCTATTTTGCTATTTTGTTTACCCATATCTATAATATCTATGAGTGACAAGAACCGCTTTTGAGGGCAGCAACGAAGCTCTATTGGTTCACCAACCAATTACCCAGGACTTGTCAATTGCTCTCATATAATTAAAGTTACCTTCCTCTGTCGATTGTACTAAATTGTATTGGATACAAGTTCTCATGCCAATGGTATTTCTAGCTTAAATATGAAAATACCGAGAAATAAACATAACATATAAATACTCTGGAAACACCAGCTTTGTATCTGACACAGAATTTACTGTATAAACAACAGAAATAACGGATAGATGAGGGAGTAAACAGACCTCACAGTTTACAACAATGCCTGGTATAATATTGCCTTGTCATAACTAATGGATGTTTTGTTTGTTTTACACCGTTTGTCACGCTCATAAACTTATCGAAAGGCTTCAACACTTGACTAAAGCCCATTAGTAACTTTTTTTCTGAAGCCTTTTCTTATTTCGAAGCAAAAATCCTGCAGATTTTTGTGATGTAAATCGGATTGTCTCATTAATAATCAAACTCATAAATATTACTAAAACATTTCCGTTTACCTAGGCTTAATTTTGACCCGAGACATTATTTAATTTAATTTACATGCATATGCAACATAATTAACTAGATACAATGTTGGACAGATGAAAACGAAATGCATTGCACTGGACACGGAATCACTCAGCATCACTTCTCTACCTCAGACAATAACTTTTTTTTTTGCGAAATATATCATTAAAGCATTTGGAGAAGTTCAAGACATGTTGGTGCATGACTCTGATCTGATAATTAATCAATTGGAAGATAACTCTGTACCATTATAAAGGCCATTTGAAAAGTTGGGTTGTATCTGATGGAATTTCTCTTGCACAATATATTTTCGAACCTAACAGTTAATTCAACCTCATCTAAGCTCTCAACTGCATTACAGAAAATGCTAAGTTGTAAGAGAATGTGAATTTCATCTAAGATAGCTTGAGGCAATATTCACATTTCTTTTGAAATGAACTAAATTAAAGATATACATATATATTTATATAATAATCTTTCTTGTGAAAACCATCAGTATGATCTTTTTCTTAAATCTAATTTTTTTTTCTGATCATCATCTCACTCATCTCACCCTTATAATTTTTCATGTAACTGGTGGTCTCGAAAAACTTTGAATTAAATTCTGAGACCACCAGTCATCATCATTATTGTCAAAAAATGAATTCCTCATATGTTATAATAAAGAATCGCATCACTAAAAAAAAGAAAAAAAAGGAAAAGGCAATAATTCCAGGCTGTTCAAGCTTCTTTCACTGGGTGTGTGTGGCTTCATATATATACTGAATGTGTAATCACATTCAAATTCAAAGCGGCCATTAAGGAATCTCTTTCACAAAGAGGCTGTTGCTATGGTGCTGACATCTATCAACATATTCTCTCAAGGTGCGCGAGGCAATTTGCAAGTGACACTCGATTTTTGGGATTTCGTTTGGAGTTGAAGCTCTTCTACATTCCTCCGGCCTCTGTTGTGCGTCACTTTGACAGATATCAAAACTTCTGACAGGAAAAAAATATATATATTGGATGCGAATAAGATTGGAGCGATATGGCTGTTGCATCATTCATCAGTTGAATTAAAAGTAATAATGACTGACATAGTTATGGTGGCCAGACACCATGTGTCTGCTGAAGAGATTTTAAATAGTGTGATTAAACTTCTACTCTCACAGCTGTCATATACTAATGGAAAGGCTAGGTTACATTAGCCATTTTTCACCATAAAACTTGACTGTTTATGGTGTGACCAGGATAAAACCAAAGATGGATCATCTAATATCGAGTAGACACGTGTTACTGCAATTAATTTTACTAGTTAAGTTTGCGTAAAACATCATTCATCTGACTCATATTTTTGCATATATTAAGGAATACATTGGACGATATGGGAATTTGTAACTATGTGCTCATATATTCTTAGAGGCTCCTCTCCTCTCCTCTCCTCTCCTCTCCTCTCCTCTCCTCTCCTCTCCTCTCCTCTCCTCTCCTCTCCTCTCCTCTCCTCTCCTCTCCTCTCCTCTCCTCTCCTCTCCTCTCCTCTCCTCTCCTCTCCTCTCCTCTCCTCTCCTCTCCTCTCCTCTCCTCTCCTCTCCTCTCCTCTCCTCTCCTCTCCTCTCCTCTCCTCTCCTCTCCTCTCCTCTCCTCTCCTCTCCTCTTTCAACTTCTTTTTTTTTACTCTTTTGGTATGGTGACAAACTTTTAACAAGGCAGCGAGGCAATGCTTAATAGCCGTAAAGAGACGTCAGTTGAGCTGCTTCCTCTCCAACCACCTTAAAATTGTTTCCTGGCCAGTTTTTCCTGGTGGGCAAGCCGCCGGCTGAAACAATTTGCCAAAAGGAATGTGGGTGGCCAGCTCGTAACAAATCGTTCGTGAACTCAGCAGCCGACATCGCTGGGAAGACGAAAAAAAAAAAATAATAATGAGCACCATTACCGGAAGTGGGGAATGGACGGAAGTCGGCCATTTTGTCTCAAATTTGCGAGTCGAAGTTCAAAGAACAAGGTAGGCCCATCCTCCTAAAGCAAGAACACCTTCTCGCAAGCCCGCGACAAGATTGATCTGTCGCCGATGGCAAGATTAGGTAAGCCATAAAGAGCAAAAACTTAAGATGCATAAGAGAGCAAAAACAGATACAACTTAAAACTTCCAAACACGGATCAACAAATCTATACTACAATGCCATTCTGACCTGGAAAGCAATAATTGCCACCAGTCCTTCATTAGTGCCACCAGTCCTTTATTAGTGCCACCAGTCCTTTATAAGTGCCACCAGTCCTTTATTAGTGAGTTTCTCACATTAAAGATGATTTAATGTGGCAGAAAATAAAAAAAAAGAAGACCAGCCAAATGATAATCTGACTTACCTGCATAAATTCATTTCTTGTTTTGGCATTTATATTTTCTAAGGCTGTAGTCTGTTTTCTATAAAAGCCCTTCTTTCTATCGGCACAACATAAGAACTGTTTCTCTATTTAAACTGAATTATACCACTGAAGCACATTGTTAAACGCCTGTACGAATTTAATTCGTGAACAATGTGCAATTGTAGGCAAGTCACGTTTGTAGGTCACCAAGGGACCCACTGGAGGATTGTGTTCGATACCTTTAATACTGTTGTATTTGTGAAGGTATAGATATTTTTATCAAAGTATTATGAATTGAACTTGAAAGAACTTTTCTTCAACCAAATTTCAAAACACGGCAATTTATTAGATTGAAGTCGAGCAATTATTTATCTACAGCTGTTGGCCGTTTGGCTACAAGTAATTCCGCTGTAATTCTGATGAAAAAACTGCCAATCCCATTAAATCTTTCATGAAAAATCAGTTTGTTCATCCATAAAATACATCGGTCAAAACAGTATGAGGAAAACGAATAGTGTGTAGTGTCCATTTTTGTTTTCTGTCGGCGCAATTTATCACCTCATAATGTGCCAATGTGGTTCATACAGCCTGAAAAACCCCTGGGGCCCAAAACAAAATTGACAGATCAGACTGAAGTTAGATTATAGATTTACACTAAAAATTGATGAATCTGCCATAGCCACGTACAGTGTAATTTGTGTGGATCAGCTCTGAAATTTCATGCACAACTTATCATGGCAAAGTGACAGATTTGCCAGAAGCAATGGAATTCATCAGGCGTGTGGTTTTTCTGTCCGGAATGCCTCAATACAATTTTAATGACTAAGAAAACCATTTAAAGCGGATCAGAAGGATTGCTCGGTTTAACAAATGTTAAGAAAATGAGAGATTTTTTCAAAATGTCGCTTGAATTGTAATTTAAACATCAGCACGTTGTCTGAATAATTGGTGCATAATAATCCCTCCATAAATAAATTCAGGAAATATTTTAAAGCTACATGCATATATTGTGTATGTATAAATCGTGTAACTCATTTGTAACTGTTGGATATCAGCTTTTTAACAATTTAAAGTGTAGTTAGCCTTATTAGTGGCGTTAAATGTTTTTGACGGAAAACTTAGTCATAATGACAGACTAAGTTGTCAAATAACCTCTTAGTCACAAATGGAGTGTCAGTCATTCTTCCAAATGGGGCCATTTCTATTTTTGCCGCCATTGGTACGACATCGTAATTATATCGCCGATGTCAAATTCAGATATCATTAAACTGGTCACACAGGAGGATATTGCCATCATCAATTTGGCATTTCACCTTGGAAATGTCTAAATATGGATACTACAAAACAGAATTAATTGTTGGAGTTATTAAAATAAGAGTTTCAACAGTTTAA